>CM062805.1:1163370814-1164029022 GCA_031772625.1 Pinus tabuliformis | reverse complement strand
CATTGGTGATTAAAAAGTAACCCTGTCGAGACTATAGATGTTTGCTGGCAGCAGTGGCTCTATCTGTGACAAATGAGTATATTTAAAAGCTAAGCTGTAAAGTGACCCCTGCTTTATTGTTCAACTAATTAATGACTGATATAGGGTTTTGCAGTATTTTAATTTATGAGAAATTTTGAGAAATATTACAGTTAGATGATTCTTGTTTTTATCCAGGCTAATGAACCTAGTCAAGCATTTCAAACATAATTTTCTCTTCTTTAATTATTTTTACTTTAATTTTAGGAAAATCTCATTCATATCAAACAGAGATAAACTGGTTCTTCTCCCGTGTGTCGCCATTGTTGTGGTAAAAACACAACCCCCCATTTTTGACTTGTTTACTTCAAATAATGGGGACCCTTTCTATAAAATTTTTGGCTAAACATCTTTTTGTTTTTTATTTAGTTGATTACCCTACGATTTTGTTAATTTTTTATTTTCGTTGGATTCTCGTTTTGATTGCTTTGTTAAAATCGATTTTTTATAAGCTTCCCATTGACGCTTGTTTTGCCTCATTTGGTCAACTGGTTTGAAAATGGCACTCCTTTGAAAATCTGATTATTTATGTAGCCTGGGTTAAAAATGCATAAAATGTACAATATTGCATTTTGTAAATAAATTAGTTCAATAATGCATCCATTTTAAATATTAACCCCTAGTTAGTTCTTATTAACATTTTTTCATTTTTTAACTTATATAGCCAAATCATGAAGCAACTGGATTTTAGTAATTTACTCCAATAAATTACTAATCTCGGAAAATCATAATTTCGAAGTGGCTGTAATTTATTTATTTTATTTAGTTTCAAATCGCTGTAGTTTAATCTTCTTTTTTATTAAAGTGGCTGTAGTTTATAAAATAAACCTCATAAAATAAAACCAAATAAAAATTGATCTTTAATATTAAATTTTAAATTAATTATTATTTAAAATATAATTAATTTAATTAAATTAAAATTTAATATATAAAAAATTATTTCGCAATTGGAGGATTGCATTAAGACTTTTTAATAAACACATCTCTTAAATCCCCGATACCCCTCCCAACGTCGATTGCGAAAAGGCATGTCACATGGCAAGTTCATTGTTTTAATATTAAAATATTTTTTTCATTACCCGATCGGATTGGAGCTATTGCATGTGACAAAGTTTGAAAACCCCTGACAGCCTCCTTCCCGATCACCGATATGCGATGGTTCAATAAGGCATGGGGCATTAAAACAAAGACATGTCTTAAGTTTTATATTTGTTTGAGTTTTCAAATCACTCATACGTATGAGTGAATAGTGAATGGAATAAAAATGAGGTAGTGTAGGATTAATTTAATATTTGAAATAATATTTATTAATTTAAATAATAATTTTTAAATTAATTAATATATGTAGTATAATTAATTTAAATAAATTAAAATTAAGATATTATTTAAATTAATATTAATTGGTTATAAATAGTTAATTATATTAATTAGTTAGATTAATTAATAATATTTTATTAATTAATTAATTTAGTTCATAATTAACAATTAAATTAGAATTAATTATTAGATACTTATAATTTTAATTTAGGATTTAATTTTCAACTAGAATTTTGATTTTTAGCCCAGCAACAGAATTTCTAGATTCATGCCAGAGTTGATCTATCAACTTTGGAGACTCATAGATTGAGTTATACTTGGCCAAATGAGGCCCAGGACGGCTCATTGGAAAGAGAAAATCAAGGAGAACATTTTTGAGGAGGTTTCACTAACAGATTTAATCATTTATTGGGTCAAAAATCAGGCAGAAGATCAAGCTTCGAATTTTGAAAAAAAATCAATTTTCTGAGTTATTTTCTTCATTTTTATTTGTCCAAAGCCTCTTCTAATTACAGATTCATTAGTTAATAATATCTTTGGCCAATTAAACCACCCCAAACATCAATAGAGAACTTATATTTTATTTTCAATTATTTATTTAAATAGAATTTGATTGGATTTGATTTAATTGCCAGAAATGATATTTTGATTGCATCTTAATTTATTTTGATTTCTTTTTGCAGGAAAACAGTGGAAGAAATATGGAGAAAAAGATCTCAATCAATGAGAATGCTCCAGCAATTGAAGATTAGGATTTTTTTGAGAAAATAAAATTGGATTTGACAGATTTCTCTTCAACAAACTTTCCTCTCAAGAATTCCTTCACAAATATTATAAATAGCAGATTGCAGAATGTAATAAGGGGCTACTCTTCTCTGCAATTCTAGACTTCTAAAAGCACTATTGTAATAAGAATTTAGAGTTGTAGGAGAGAGGAGAGAAAATCTCAGATCTGGGGATTATTGAGGATTTTTCCTTTGTATCTTGAATTATACATGAAGGGCAAAGTTTGCACTATTGTGGCTTTAGCTTTGAAAGTAGAAGTTCAAGCAATGTAAAGCGTTGTTGGAGACCAGGGACAGAGAGATGGATGCAATAAATTGGTATTTCTAATACTACTGTTTCAAATATCAGTTTTATTTTTATGGTAACAGGAATGTGTTATTTTATTCATGTTTGTGCATTATTGTCAATATGGGCAATTTGTCTCAATGTTGTTATTATGTATCTCTGTTTTTGTGAATTAATTTCTCATTTTTGAGTAACTACTTACTCAGAAGTCTGTTTTATAAAACTAATTTATTGAATGGTAATGTGTTGTGAACTATTTCCACATATTATTATTCAATTATTGGATTTACTGATTTGATAATTAATATCATTTTTGTGAACTACTTCCTGAATGTTGTTGGTTCATTATTTCAGTTAAGAGGTCTCAATAGTATGTGTTTTGGTAACCATAATATCAGTTAATTGAACTACTTCATTAACTTGATATTCATTATAAACAAGACATATTTAAATCCCAATACTTTAATATCTTGCTCTTAGTTGGGTTAGATCTAAATCTGCCTAATTAAGATAGGATTTAGATTAGTTTCTTTTGCTTGCATCATAGAATAAGCTTGCATTTAGAATAAATTCTACATTCTTTTAAGTCCTCTCCTCAAAGAGGAAAAATTTCAGTTGTGGCTTGGCTGAACGCAAATCAGCTTAAGGGTCATTCTCTTGCCTGATCAACAAGAAGAAGTGATCTGATATCCCTGTCTATTGGTACTTAAAGAAACATCATAAACCAATAGCGATAGGGAGAAGGTAACTCGACCTAGTTAAACCAGTCGGAGCCACCACACCAAACGGAAAAGGAGCTGCTTTAAGTCCGGACCGGGTGGTTATCCCCGATGTTGAGGCAACGATTTTTGAGGCATCAACAGAGCCCTCTAGCAAAAGCGAGCGCCACATGTGTGGCGCATAGGGAGGAAAACTCTGTTTTTTGTGCCAAAAATTTACAAAAATGCAAAAATTGCTCCAAATTTCTTGAAATTTGGGCTGAGTCTTCTCTATCAAGTGCTGTGATGGGCCAAGGAAGCCTCAGCCAAGATTTGAAGTCCTTCATCCTCTTTTTTCCTCTTTGATGCTCTCTTTAGCTTTGCTTTCAAATTCCTGATTCTTGCTTAGCACACCAAGTTTCGGGACAAGTAATGATATGACAAGTTTCTAAGCATATTCTTCTCATTTATTGCCTTCTCCAGCTTCCTCTCCAAGTGGATATTGACTCTTTTGAGCCATGACTCTCTATCGGCATTGATCTCTTGCTCCAAGGAAGTGAACTCCACCCTCCTCCTTCGGGCACTTTGGCGGTTTTGCCGAATGTTCTGTAACTCCATCACCACCTGCTGATCCTCAAGCTGCTTGTTCCTCTGCTCCAAATACTGTATAGTCCACTGGGCTCTATCCAAGTTGGTGGACAAGGCATCAATGTCCGCCTACTGCTCCTTGATGATCTGTCTAAGGTTTTCACTTTGTGGGCCCATGTCAGTATCATCACCCTCAATGAGGATGAAATCAGTCTCTCACTCACGTGATGGTCCTTCCTCCTGTAGAGGCCCCTTGCCTCGGTCCTGAACCTGCTATGCTAATGGAGGAAGCGAGGCCCCTTCCACCCCGGGTGGAGATAACACTCGCTTCGCTGCTGCAAACAACCGTCTAGTGCCTCTCTGATAAGAGATGAACACCAACACACTAGCAGTCTCATGGCCCTACTGATAAGAAGGTCCACCTGTCTCATGCCCAACCTCTGAAGGTCCCTGTGAAGCTCTAAAAAATTCACGAGAGATGAAGTCATCCCAAGTGATGCCCTGTAAACCAAGCTGATGAACGACCACAATTTTGATGAGAGCAAAATGATAAAGACTGTTGAACTGCTGCTGAAGGGTCTTGTGCTGCACAAGAGTGGTCATCTTCTCTATGTTTTAACATATGAAATAAGGAATGTTCATCATTCACACCCGAGTGAAATGCATCAGTAGCCTGATGTGATAAGCATACAAGCGGGAGAACCGCCCTCACAGGTGAAATACTTCATGATGAGTTTCATTAAAGGAGCATACTCATCCTTGAGAAACCGAAAAGGAAACACTCTCTTGAGCTGCCTCAGAAAACCAGGTTTGATGTATGGTTCATAGTGTTGTCGGTCAATCTTCTGTCTCTTATTCCATGGTTCTCCAATGTTTGGTATGTCGGTTGCCAATGAAATGGTTTCTGGTGTTAATGTGAAAGTAACACCAGCAAGAGTGGCTTGATCACCATGCAAATGCAACACAAATAAGCGGGCCAACTCATGATGAAACTGAATATGAGAAACCTTCTCACAAAATTCATAACATGACTGATGTTGGAAACAAAAGATGGCAAGAGGGCAGGCTTGCAACTTGGCAAGAGTGGTAGGTTCTTCTCTGATATGTCTGCCACCTCTATGAGGCCTCCTGGGTGCATGTCCCTCCGTGGGTGAGTCACTTTGGGTCTCTTCTTCATAATCATATGAAGGATCAGATGCCATAACTGCTGGTAGACAAATTGCCTTGAAGAAATAAGAGCTGATGTGTCAAACTGTGGTGGACTGTTTTTGGTGATGTGCTTGATCTCTGCCACCAAGGGAAAACAATGAAACAAGGGATTGTTAGGAGAGGGGAAAACTAGTGGGAAATTTGGGACTGTTGGGATAGACTTAGTTAGGGAAATATGGGATATTATGGGAGTTCTTGTATAGGATTAGGGTTTGGGGTTTACATTTGGAAATTTGGGAAAGGGATTTTGGGATAGGGAATTAATGAACTTAGGGGGTAGGGGAACTTAGGGAATGATGAAATCAAAGGAAAAATGAGACGAGGGAGTGAACTTGGTGACAAAACAGTGATTTGAAACCCTAGCAATAAGTTTCTTTGAGGTATTTTAAAAGGTAGGGTTTGATTGTTTTATACAACAAGCACCATGAAACACACACCATCAACAACCATTAATCTTGTATGACAAACCATGAATGAAGTTCAACCTACTTGTATCGATGCGTTTTGGGCGATTTTGGAGCGGATTTGGTAAATTTTGGGCTTCCTGGCTGTATGCGCCGTGCAGCATGCCCAGTGCGCCGCGCCCCACCAATGCGCCGCACCCGTGTTAAAATGCACTGAGTGCTAAGGCAGAGATTTTTGTCCAATTTCTCACTTGCTCACCAAATTTGCTCTATCTTGCTTCTCTTTTGCAAATGAGCTTATCACATGAAGGAATAACTTATAAACAAAGATCTTTTGAAATTTTGGCTCATGAAACCCACTTTTATAATGTTTTGGATTTGACTTTATCTTTAAACTTTGTTTTTGGAAATTTTCACTGCTTTTTTCACTTTGTGATGAATTTAATGACCTGAGCTTGCTTGTTTTTGCAGGTGTTGGAGCTTCTGGGCTAAGGAAAGAAACCAGGATGCAGATGAATGAATTTACAATGAGAATAACAAAATTTTCATGATTTTTTAACAATTAAAGCTAAATACTCTGTTTTTTTTTTTGAACATTTGGCGATGCAATTTATTGATGTTGAAACCTCCTCATGGCCTGCTGGCAATTATTGGACAATTTAACACATTTTTTGGCGAAACCCTAATGAAACCCTAGACCTAACTGACCAGGAAACTCTAAAGACAATCTTTGCAATTTTCAGGATAAAAAGGAGACTGTATATGCTTTTTAATGAGCGAATGTGTGCCAGCAGGTAGATAACATGAGGTAAACTGGAGGACTGCCGCTGCCATCAGATGATCTATGCGCCTAATGGAATGCAAATGACTAGGTGGGACACTTAACATGAAATGCAACAAGAGGATTTGATCTCTGACGGAGGGATGACAATACCGACTCTAACAGTCTGCACCATAATAGTCTTTCATCAATATCGGCAACCTATAACCTGCAATACCATTCTCTTGACCAACCAACAAGATGTATCATTTAGCCACATAAGCATTATCACCAAATACTTCTAACCATAATGCAATCAATGCATTATTCGAAGCATATGCTCCCCCTGAACCTGTGCCATTTGTTCACTATCAGATCTGATCATGCATATATCAGCAAGAAGTATCAAGGCATCATCATCATCAAGTTAGGATGAAAATTAGATCTAAAAAACATATTATGAGTACCAACACATTTCCCCACATCATCAACAGAATGTAACCATCATCAAACAGAGAAAATAATTGACTGAACCATATCAGACCCTTTTTCTTGAGTCTGTCCCACTGCTTTTCAACATATACGCGACTGTGCAGCTTCGAAGTTGCGTATACATGCGACTTGTCTTCATGAAACTTGCGTATGAGATTTAGAACATTGAGGTTCCACACTTTCAGCTCCCTCCGAGTCTGTCATGTCTGTGTACTCTGCCATGCCACATCTTTCTGATTGTACTTCCTTTTTCTTCCATATCTTCGACTGTGATGATGTTTTCTCCTTTTGGTATGGTGCCCGTACTTTGTTCCTACATTCCTTTGCTATATGTCCAAGCTTGTTACATGCATAACATCTTACATGTTTCATATTCCTTCCGTAGCAATCAACAACTTTGTGACCAAACATATTGCAAGAAAAACAATATTCCTTAAAGCACCTGGAACGTGATGATCTTTCTGTGTGATGGTCTTGAACCATTCTACTTCTACATTTGGCTGCAACATGTCCAAAACTATGACATACATATCATTCAACATTATTCACTTGAGGAAATAACCGAATATCACTGCCATAGTTAGGAGTAAAAGATTTTCTTTGAAGAATTTCTTTCCTTGGTTGTTGATGGGATTGACCTCTCATCTCCTTGTTGAGCATTTCAGATTTTGCATTAGAGTTCCTTGTCTTACTTTGTGAACTAGATTCACCTTCAACAGATTCATGAAAACCAAGACCAGTTTTGATGGCAAGAGACCTTTGACTACTAAGAATATCATCCAAGATCTTAGTACTATCTTGAAATCGTAAGAGCTTATCCTTTTCTTCTAATTTACCTTTTAGTATATTTACCTCAACCTGATGTTTCTCTTCCTTTTCAAGATACTGCTTCTTCATGATTTCTTCAGCTTTTCTTCCTTCTTCCATCTGTTTCCTTAATTCAAGAACTTCGTTTTCTTGTTTTTCAAGAGCTTGGAGTAGTTCTTTATTCTGCTTATTTGATCCTTCAAAATATTCTTTTAGCGAGAGGATCTTGGCTTCAAGACTTTCATAGTAACTGGATCTATCTCCGAGTTTCTTGATTGTTGTACTCTTTTCATTTACTTCATTTACTAGTGATGTCACTTCATCCTGTAGCTTTTGACATTGATCTTCCTTTTCCTTGATTTGCTTCCTTGCCTTGTTTCCTTCCTCTAGTTGAGCTTTTAGTTTGGTAGCTTCTTCTTTGGAGGCACATTCCCTTTTGTCCAATAGATCTTGTTGATCTTTAGTTTTATCCATAAGCCTTTTAAATTCCGCCTCTATTTGAAATCTTTCTTCCAAACCCATAAGAGCAAATTCAATTGTTTCACTATCACTTTCATCATCTTTAAATGGATGGAGAAATGAATCACCAGAGGATAACAAATTCATACCTGATAGTTCTTTTGCTTGTTCATCTTCATTCTGAGGTGTTGCTTCCACATATTCCCCAATCGATTCTCCCATTGTCATAGTTCCTCTGAGATGTCTTCTTCTTCTTAGGCACTTTCTTCTTTAGCTTCTTTCCCATTGTTCTACAGATCTCCTTCAAGCGATCAAACTTCTACCAAAGGACCTACTCTGATACTTATTGTTGGAAATAATATTGAGGGCGGGGGGGGGGGGGAATCATTTTTAGCAAATCACTAACGTTTTCATTTCCATAATTAGATTCATATACGCTACTTCAGTTAAGGGAACCTGTGTGTACACGCAATTATGTTTAATGCAACTAGCGTATATTTAGTAAACTTATGATTCAGTTAATCCATTACATGTTGATCTTTAATCAGTGCATCAGAACTTCATTAACCATATGAATAGTAAAAAGGTGCAGTAAAACAGAACAGATCATCACACACAAGAAGCACACATGAACACCATGATATAAGGTGGAAACCCAATGTGGGACAAAAACCACCTGCTGCTGTTTTCTTTAAGAAAGAAAAACCTGTTTACAATCTTGTACTGGTGCAGACTCATACCAGTATGCAGGCACCCACCTGTAGAAGGCTACAACCTTCTCTCGTTCTCCAGATTTTACCGGAAGGGAGCTACAACCCCCTGGCTCTTGTACTAGTTGATCCGCTTACTAGTACGTAGGTGCCGCCTACTGAAGGCTACAACCTTCTTGTTTCATCACAAGACCATAATATGAAGGCCACGGCTCATCCAATTTTCATACTGGACCGATTGACAACATTGAAGCTCAAAATCAATCACTATTGAAATACAACTATTCATCAAACAATCACCCAACACTGAATCACTGAAACCCTGTCATCAAAACACAGTCACCAGAACATAGAGCAGAACCCAGAACTCTGCAACAACAACCAGATCCAATCTGCAACTTCAAATATCATACTTCAAATAGTATACGTGACTCTGATGAGCCGAACCTACATGTATACATGCTTTTACCAAAGCGAACCCGCGTACACATCTGCAAATATTAACTCAGAACTTTGCAGCTATACCAGACATCAGTCATACCCAGATCATAACATTTATACAGATCTAGTCTATCCATGATCAAACCACATAATGATAATACATTCCAAGCCTTATGATCCCGATCCATCATCCATCATCAATCTCATAGGTGCATCCTTGGTTCAGATCAAGCAAAGCATCACAAACCCATAACTAGCATACTAGATCTCACACTTCATCAGATATTCAAATCTTGCACACTTGCACATTGGCCTAATGATCTTCTTCTCCTTATATAGGTTTAGGCCTCTCTCAATACCATGGTCCAAAATCACGTAGGACCAATACCTTGGACCCAATACCTGGGGTCAATACCTCAGACCAAATACCATGGACCAAATACCACGGACGACGGACCAAAACTTAGTTTTCCGACATGTACGTGCCTTTCCTTCTGTGAAAGTGCGTGTGTACGTTAGACGCGCCTTTGTATGTAGTGAACTTGCGTGTATACACTGCTTGGTATATAGTGAACTTGCGTATATATGCGACTTGGTATATAGTGAACCTGTGTGTGTACATGACTTGGTATATAGTGAACCTGCATATACCTTTCTTTCTTCATTCTGTGAGTTTAAACTGTGATCTGTCATCTGAGTGAGTTGCCATCAAGGAAAACACTTGAGTCATACCTGTATGATAATGCCAACAATCTCCCCCTTTGGATTTAATGGCAAAAACCATTCCAAGTCACTCTCCCCTTTGACATCAAGGGCAAAGGGCGAACCAAGATATTTTCTCCCCTGATATACATTCTGTTGTCCATACTCCTCCTGAGTACATGCTGAAATCTATGATTGAGCTCCACCTGAGCACATGCAGAGTCTGCAAAGATATTAAAGAATAACATGACTCTACAACTCAACTAAGTGAGTATGACCTTCCTATCACCAATGACTCATACATACATCAATCTCCCAACCAAGTGGGGATACACCATTTTGACTCATCCACCCAACCAAGTGGGGATATACCAAATGTTTATACATGACTGAGATAGACATTATTACATCATCCTTCCCATGCATAGTGGGGGTACAAATTACATCATATGACTCATGGGTCTTTAAAAGAAATGCATGACATTTTTAACAAAGACCAACGACCTAAACAAGACCATGATAGTCATCATCAACTATCATACATCATATGATCTGCACCATAAGAATCTCTCATCAATATCAGCAACCTGTAACCTGCAATACCATTCTCTTGACCAACTAGCAAGATGTATCATTTAGCCACATAAGCATTATCACCAAAGACTTCTAACCATAATGCCAACAATGCATTATTCGAAGCATATGCTCCCCCTGAACCTGTGCCATCTGTTCATTGTCAGATCTGATCATGCATATATCAGCAAGAAGTATCAAGGCATCATCATCATCAAGTTAGGATGAAAAGCACTTCTAAACAACATCTTATGAGTACCAACACATTTCCACACATCATCAGCAGATTGTAACCATCATCAAATAGAGAAAACAATTGACTGAACCATATCAGACCCTTTTTCTTGAGTCTGTCCCACTGCTTTTCAAAATATACGCGACTATGCAGCTTCGAAATCGTGTATACACACGACTTGTCTTCATGAAACTTGCGTATGAGATTTAGAACATTGAGGTTCCACACTTTCAGCTCCCTCTGAGTCTGTCATGTCTGTATACTCTGCTATGCCACATCTTTCTGACTGTATTTCCTTTTTCTTCCATATCTTCGACTGTGATGATGTTTTCTCCTTTTGGTATGGTGCCCGTTCTTTGTTTTTGCATTCCTTTGCTATATGTCCAAGATTGTTACATGCATAACATCTTACATGTTTCATATTCCTTCCGTAGCAATCAACGACTTCTTTACCAAACATATTGCAAGAAAAACAATATCCCTTAAAGTACTTGGAACATGATGATCTTCCTGTGTGACGGTCTTGATCCATTCTACTTCTGCATCTGGCTACAACATGTCCAAAATTATTACATACATAACATTCAACATTATTCACTTGAGGAAATAACCGACTATCACTTCCATAGTTAGGAGTAAAAGATTTTCTTTGAAGAATTTCTTTCCTTGGTTGTTTATGGGATTGACCTCTCATCTCCTTGTTGAGCATTTCAGATTTCACATTAGAGTTCCTTGTCTTACTTTGTGAACTAGATTCACCTTCAACAGATTCATGAAAACCAAGACCAATTTTGATGGTAGGAGACCTTTGACTACTAAGAATATCATCCAAGATCTTAGTACTATCTTGAAATCGTAAGAGCTTATCCTTTTCTTCTAATTTACCTTTTAGTATATTTACCTCAACCTGATGTTTCTCTTCCTTTTCAAGATACTGATTCTTCATGATTTCTTCAGCTTTTCTTCCTTCTTCCATCTGTTTCCTTAATTCAAGAACTTCGTTTTCTTGTTTTTCAAGAGCTTGGAGTAGTTCTTTATTCTGCTTATTTGATCTTTCAAGATCTTCTTTTAGCGAGAGGATCTTAGCTTCAAGACTTTCATAGTAACTAGATCTATCTCTGAGTTTCTTAATTGTTGTGCTCTTTTCATTTACTTCATTTCTTAGTGATGCCACTTCATCCTGTAGCTTTTGACATTGATCTTCCTTTCCTTGAATTTCTTCCTTGCCTTGTTTCCTTCCTCTAGTTGAGCTTTTAGTTTGGTAGCTTCTTCTTTGGAGGCACATTCCCTTTTGTCCAATAGATCTTGTTGATCTCTAATTTTGTCCATAAGCCTTTTAAATTCTACCTCTATTTGATATCTTTCTTCCTCACCCATAAGAGAAAATTCAGTTGTTTCGCTATCACTTTCATCATCTTCAAATGGATGGAGAAATGTATCACTAGAGGATAACAAATTCATAACTGATAGTTCTTTTGCTTGTTCATCTTCATTCTGAGGTGATTCTGAATCTGAAGTGTTGCTTCCACATATTCCCCAATCGATTCTCCCACTGTCATAGTTCCTCTGAGATGTCTTCTTCTTCTGAGGCGCTTTCTTCTTTAGCTTCTTTCCCATTGTTCTACGAATCTCCTTCAAGCGATCAAGCTTCTACCAAAGGACCTGCTCTGATACCAATTGTTGGAAATAATACTGAGAGGGGGGGTGAATCAGTATTAGCAAATCACTAAAATTTTCATTTCCATACTTAGATTCATATACGCTACTTCAGTTAAGGAATCCCGCGTGTACACGCAACTATGTTAATGCAACTAGCGTATATTTAGTAAACTTATGATTCAGTTAATCCATTATATGTTGATCTTTAATCAGTGCATCAGAAATTCATTAACCATATGAACAGTAAACAGGTGCAGTGAAACAAAACATATCATCACACATAGGAAGCACACATGAACACCTGATATAATGTCGAAACCCAATGCGGGACAAAAACCACCTGCTGCTGTTTTCTTTAAGATAAGAAAAACTTGTTTACAATCTTGTACAGGCGCAGACTCATACCAGTACATAGGCACCCACTTGTAGAAGGCTACAACCTTCTCTCATTCTCTAGCTTCTACCAGAAGGGAGCTACAACCCCCTGGCTCTTGTACTAGCCGATCCGTTTACTAGTATGTAGGTGCCGGCCTACTGAAGGCTATGACCTTCTTGTTTCATCTAAACACCATAATATGAAGGCCACATTTCATCCAATTTTCATACTAGACCCATCAACAACATTGAAGCTCAAAATCAATCACTACTAAAATACAACTATTGCATCAACCAATCACCCAACACAGAATCACTGAAACCCTGTCATCAAAACGTAGTCAACAGAACATAGAGCAGAACCCAGAACTCTACAAAAACAACCATATCCAGTCTGCAACTTCAAAATCATACTTGAAACAGTATACGTGACTCTGATGAGCCGACCCTGCATGTATACTCTTTTTTACCAAATCGAACCCGCGCACACATCTGCAAATATTAACTCAGAACTTTATAGCTATACCAGACATCAGTCATACCCAGATCATAACATTTATACAATAAAACATGCGTCAATAATTCAGATCTAGTCTATCCATTATCAAACCACATAATGATAATACATTCCAAAACTTATGATCCCGATCCATCATCCATCATCAACCGCATAGGTGCATCCTTGGTTTAGATCAAGCAAAGCATCACAAACCCATAACCAGCATACTAGATCTCACACTTCATTAGATATTCAAATCTTGCACACTTGCACATTGGCTTAATGATATTCTTCTCCTTATATAGGTTTAGACCTCTCTCAATACCATGGTCCAAAACCACGTAGGACCAATACCTTGGACCCAATACTTGGGGTCAATACCTCGGACCAAATACCATGGACCAAAACTTAGTTTTTGGACATGTACGCGCCTTTCCTTCTGTGAAAGTGCGTGTGTACGTTATACACACCTTTGTATATAGTGAACCTGTGTGTATACACTACTTGGTATATAGTGAACCTGCGTATATACGCGACTTGGTATATAGTGAACCTGCGTGTGTACATGACTTGGTATATAGTGAACCTGCGTATATACGCACCTTGGTATGTAGTGAACCTACGTATATCTTTGTTTCTTCATTCTGTGAGTCTGAACTGTGATCTGTCATCTGAGTGAGTTGCCATCAAGGACAACACTTGAGTCATACCCGTATATCATAATGCCAACAATCTCCCCCTTTGGACTTGATGGCAAAAACCATAGCAAGTCACTCCCCCCCTTTGACATCAAAGGCAAAGGGCGGACCAAGATATTTTCTCCCTTGATATACATTCTAGTGCCCATACTCCCCCTGAGTACATGCTGAAATCTCTAATTGAGCTCCCCCTGAGCACATGCAGAGTCTGCAAAGATATTAAAGAATAACATGACTCTACAACTCAACTAAGTGAGTATGACCTTCCTATCACCAATGACTCATACATACATCAATCTCCCAACCAAGTGGGGATACACCATTTTGACTCATCCACCCAACCAAGTGGGGATATACCAAATGTTTATACATGACTGAGATAGACATTATTACATCATCCTTCCCATGCATAGTGGGGGTACAAATTACATCATATGACTCATGGGTCTTTAAAAGAAATGCATGAAATTTTTAACAAAGACCAACGACCTAAACAAGACCATGATAGTCATCATCAACTATCATACATCATATGATCTGCACCATAAGAATCTTTCATCAATATCAGCAACCTGTAACCTGCAATACCATTCTCTTGACCAACTAGCAAGATGTATCATTTAGCCACATAAGCATTATCACCAAATACTTCTAACCATAATGCCAACAATGCATTATTCGAAGCATATGCTCCCCCTGAACCTGTGCCATCTGTTCACTGTCAGATCTGATCATGCATATATCAGCAAGAAGTATCAAGGCATCATCATCATTAAGTTAGGATGAAAAGCACTTCTAAACAACATCTTATGAGTACCAACACATTTCCACACATCATCAGCAGATTGTAACCATCATCAAACAGAGAAAATAATTGATTGAACCATATCAGACCCTTTTTCTTGAGTCTGTCCCACTGCTTTTCAACATATATGCGACTGTGCAGCTTTGAACTCACGTATACACGCGACTTGTCTTCATGAAACTTGCGTATGAGATTTAGAACATTGAGGTTCCACACTTTCAGCTCCCTCTGAGTCTGTCATGTCTGTATTCTCTACTATGCCACATATTTTTGGTTGTACTTCCTTTTTCTTCCATATCTTCGACTGTGATGATGTTTTCTCCTTTTGGTATGGTGCCTATACTTTGTTCCTGCATTCCTTTGCTATATGTCCAAGCTTGTTACATGCATAACATCTTACATGTTTCATATTCCTTCTGTAGCAATCAACAACTTTGTGACCAAACATATTGCAAGAAAAATAATATCCCTTAAAGTACTTGGAACGTGATGATCTTTCTTTGTGACGGTCTTGAACCATTCTACTTCTGCATCTGGCTGCAACATGTCCAAAATTATGACATACATAACATTCAACATTATTCATTTGAGGAAATAACCGACTATCACTTCCATAGTTAGGAGTAAAAGATTTTCTTTGAAGAATTTCTTTCCTTGGTTGTTGATGGGATTGACCTCTCATCTCCTTGTTGAACATTTCAGATTTCGCATTAGAGTTCCTTGTCTTACTTTGTGAACTAGATTCACCTTCAACAGATTCATGAAAACCAAGACCAGTTTTGATGGCAAGAGACCTTTGAATACTAAGAATATCATCCACGATATTAGTACTATCTTGAAATCGTAAGAGCTTATCCTTTTCTTCTAATTTACCTTTTAGTATATTTACCTCAACCTGATGTTTCTCTTCCTTTTCAAGAAATTGCTTCTTCATGATTTCTTCAGCTTTTCTTCCTTCTTCCATCTGTTTCCTTAATTCAAGAACTTCGTTTTCTTGTTTTTAAAGAGCTTGGAGTAGTTCTTTATTATGCTTATTTGATCTTTCAAGATCTTCTTTTAGTGAGAGGATCTTGGCTTCAAGACTTTCATAGTAACTCGATCTATCTCTGAATTTCTTGATTGTTGTGCTCTTTTCATTTACTTCATTTCTTAGTGATGTCACTTCATCGTGTAGCTTTTCACATTGATCTTCCTTTTCCTTGAATTGCTTCATTGCCTTGTTTCCTTCCTCTAGTTGAGATTTTAGTTTGGTAGCTTCTTCTTTGGAGGCACATTCCCTTTTGTCAAATAGATCTTGTTGATCTCTAATTTTATCCGTAAGCCTTTTAAATTCTGCCTCTATTTGATATCTTTCGTCCTCACCCATAAGAGCAAATTCAGTTGTTTCATTATCACTTTCATCATCTTTAAATGGATGGAGAAATGTATCACCAGAGGATTAAAAATTCATACCTGATAGTTCTTTTGCTTTTTCATCTTCATTCTGAGGTGATTCTGAGTCTGAAGTGTTGCTTCCACATATTCCCCAATCGATTCTCCCACTGTCATAGTTCCTCTGAGATGTCTTCTTCTTCTAAGGCACTTTCTTCTTTAGCTTCTTTCCCATCGTTCTATGGATCTCCTTTAAGCGATCAAGCTTCTACCAAATGACCTGCTCTGATACCAATTGTTGGAAATAATACTGAGAGGGGGGGGGGGAGTGGTGAATCAGTATTAGCAAATCACTAAATTTTTCATTTCCATACTTAGATTCATATACGCTACTTCAGTTAAGGGAACCCGCGTGTACACGCAACTGTGTTTAATGCAACTAGCGTATATTCAGTAAACTTATGATTCAGTTAATCCATTATATGTTGATCTTTAATCCATGCATCATAACTTCATTAACCATATGAATAGTAAACAGGTGCAGTAAAATAGAACAAATCATCACACATAAGAAGCACACATGAACACCATGATATAAGGTGGAAACCCAATGTGGGACAAAAACCACCTGCTGCTGTTTTCTTTAAGATAATAAAAACCTGTTTACAATGTTGTACTGGTGCAGACTCATACCAGTATGTAGGCACCCACTTGCAGAAGGCTACAACCTTCTCTCATTCTCCAGATTCTATTGGAAGGGAGCTACAACCCCCTGGCTCTTGTACTAGCCGATCTGTTTACTAGTACGTAGGTGCTGACCTACTGAAGGCTATGACCTTCTTGTTTCATCACAACAACATAATATGAAGGCCACGTTTCATCCAATTTTCATACTGGACCCATCAACAACATTGAAGCTCAAAATCAATCACTATTGAAATACAACTATTGCATCAACCAATCACCCAACAGTGAATCACTTAAACCCTATTATCAAAACACAGTCACCAGAACATAGAGCAGAACCCAAAACTCTGCAACAACAACCAAATCCAATCTGCAACTTCGAATATCATACTTCAAACATATACGCGACTCCGATGAGCCGAACCTGCATGTATATATGCTTTTACCAAAGCGAACCCGCGTACACATATGCAAATATTAACTCAGAACTTTGCAACTATACCAGACATCAGTCATACCGAGATCATAACATTTATACAATAAAACATGCATCAATAATTCAGATCTAGTCTATCCATGATCAAACCACATAATGATAATACATTCCAAGCCTTATGATCCCGATCCATCATCCATCATCAACCGCATAGGTGCATCCTTGGTTCAGATCAAGCAAAGCATCACAAACCCATAACCAGCATACTAGATCTCACACTTCATCAGATATTCAAATCTTACACACTTGCACATTGGCCTAATGATCTTCTTCTCCTTATATAGGTTTAGGCCTCTCTCAATACCATGGTCCAAAACCACGTAGGACCAATACCTTAGACCCAATACCTGGGGTCAATACCTCGGACCAAATACCAAAATACCATGGACCAAATATCACGGACCAAAACTTAGTTTTCCGACATGTACGCGCCTTTCCTTCTGTGAAAGTGCATGTGTACATTATACATGCCTTTGTATATAGTGAACCTGCATGTATACACTACTTGGTATATAGTGAACCTACGTATATATGTGACTTGGTATATAGTGAACCTGCGTGTGTACACAACTTGGTATATAGTGAACCTGCGTATATACGTGACTTGGTATATAGTGAACCTGCGTATACCTTTCTTTCTTCATTCTGTGAGTCTGAACTATGATCTGTCATCTGAGTGAGTTGCCATCAAGGACAACACTTGAGTCATACCTGTATCATAATGCCAACAGTTCTTATACATATCCTCGCTTGGCACGACATATTGATACGTTTTCAAGTTTGAGAAAAAGTTTAAACAAAAGAAGCAAGGCTTTGGATATGCAAATTTGAAGCAAGGAAAAGGCACCCCCAAACCATAGAGAAAAGGCCAAAGCCAAGGCGGGGCGACCTAGGACAACCCATCGAAGCCACAAGCAAAGAATAACACCCTGAAGAAAAAGAAGGACATTGGAAATTTGTGTGAGTTCCATAAGAGCTACACTCACAACACGAGTGTGTGTCAGGCCAAGCAGTCACTAGTGGCAGAGCTGAAGGCCTCTGGATCAGTTGCATGTTTTGACTTTGAGTCAGAACCTGATAAGGGGAATGACAAAGGGAAGCAGATCATTGATGTAGAGCCCATTGCCACTGTGGCCACCACCAAGGTCTAGAAGAATGATCCTGAGGATCCATAGGAGGGGGAACACCTCCTCCACTCAGAGATGTGGGTGAAGGGTTCTCCGTTGCAGTTCATTGTCGATAGAGGGAGCCAAAAGAACCTCATTTCGGTAGAGGTCATGAAGCGATTAGGCCTACCGACGACAACACATCCGCAACCGTACACCATCGGGTGGCTTCGTCAAGGATGAGATCTCCGCGTCAGCCAACAATGTTGCTTTCCCTACAACATCAAGCCCTTCGTGGATGAGGTACTGTGTGATGTTGCACCTCTTAAAGTTTGTGATGTATTATTAGTACAACCATACTTGTGGAAGCGACATGTTGTATATTTGTCTAAACCTTGCTCTATGATTATTACATTAGGAAATAAGTTGTACAAGATATTAGAGGTAGCCCCGCCTACCACCATCGCTTTGATCACTGCAAAGAAATGCAGTGAGATCATTTCCCAGACCAGGAAATTTGTTTTTCTTATGATTTTCCCTCAGGGCTATAAGAAGGTTGTGGCCACGACTTCTAGATAGGGCTCCTCTGTAGAGCAACAATAGATGGACAAGGTCATGGAGGAGTATAGGGACATTTTTGCCTCACCTAAAGGGGCACCTCTGCGTTGTCAGGTCAAGCACTCCATCGATATGACCCCAGGTGCATTGCTACCCAATGGATTGATCTATCGACGCTTTGTTCTAGAGAACCATGAGATCAAGAGGCAGAAGCAGGAGTTGTTGTAGAAGGGGAACATCAGGCCAAGCTCATCACCCTATGGGAGCTCGATTTTATTGGTACAAAAGAAGGATGGGACCTGGAGACTCTGTATTAACTATTGAGAATTGAATAAGGTCGCTGTTCTGAATAGGTAACAAATCCCACAAATTCATGACCTTCTAAACCAGCTCAAGGGGCCAAATATTTTAGCAAGATTGACCTAAATTCTAGTTATCACCAGGTACCTATCAATCCCTCTGATGTGTGGAAGATTGCCTTAATATCTAAGGAGGGCCTTTTTGAATGGTTGGTCATGCATTTTGGGTTGACGAATGCCTCCAAAAACTTCATGAGATTGATGGACGACATCTTGTGACCCTTCAATGCATTCATGGTGGTGTATTTAGATGACATATTGATATTCAACTAGAGTTGGGAAGAGCACCTCCACCATATTCGACAGGTCCTTCAAACTCTCTGACAGCACAAGTTGTGTGCAAATTTGGAGAAATGCGCTTTTGGCATGACTATAGGTTAAATATATGGGGTACATCATTGACGAGTAGGGTGTGCATGTAGACCCAGCCAAGATACAAGTCATTCGAGATTGGCTAGCCCCAACCACTCTAACAGAGCTTCGCAAATTTGTAGGTCTTGCTAATTTCTATCGTAGGTCCATGTTGGGGTTCTCTCATATCTCTTGGCCTTTAAGTCAAGTCACCAAGGGCGGAGCAAAATAAATTTCTTTTTCATTTGAAACCCAACATAATGCGTTTTCCGAGTTGAAGCATCACCTCTACTCTGCTCCAGTGCTCACATTACCAGCCCTGTAGCAACCATTTGAGATTGAGATAGACACCTCAGACTATGCTATTGGTGTAGTTATTACTCAACAGGGGCATCCAATGGCTTACCATAGTGAGACACTTTCAGACATAATCCAAAATTATCCCACTCATGACAAATAAATGTATTCCATTGTGCAGGCCTACCCTCCCCTGCAATTCATACAAACACAAGGGAAGTTGCAGAACGATCACCATTGGAAATGGTCCACATAACTGCAACAATTCCATTTAAACATTAAGTATAAGAAGAGAAGCACCAATAATGTTGTAGAATGCCTCAATCAACCACTAGTCATGGTGCTGATCACTGTGCTTGACTCTTGTGGGCACAAGACTTTGGTGTGGCCGCATCTTTACAAGAGTGATCTAGTTTTCAGTAGCACATACCAGACACTCCTCGAAGGTAAGAAAGTTCCAAATTCTTACCTCATGGATGCATTGTTATGCCACCTGGGACAAATCTGTGTTCCTTCAAGTGAGTGTGCTAAGATGATTTTGGAGGCACACTACAATCAGGTCGTTGGACATTTTGAGGTAGAGAAAATAGTACCAGTACTACAGAATTATTTTTATTGGCCGAACCTTCATTAAGATGTTGGGAGGTACATTAAATATTGCACTGCTTGTGCAATTTCCAAACCAACCATCAAGAAGAAAGGCCTATATACTCCTCTTCCTACTTATAGTCAACCTTGGGAATCCATCTCCATGGATTACATGTCGAGCCTTCCTTCTTTTAAGCATGGCAACGACTGCGTTTTCGTGGTCGTCAACAGATTCTCTAAGATGGAAATTATGGTGCCATGCAAGAAGAGTATCACAGCAGAGGCCGCTGCTAAACTCTTCTTTGAACGAGTGTGGGTACACTTCAGGATCCCACAGTCCATTGTCTCAGATCGCGACAACAAATTCTTGAGTGCATTTTGGTCAAGTCTCTGGTAGATGCTAGATACCAAAACAAATTTCCATTCCCAAAATGATGGACAAATAGAGGTCGTTAACATGATGATCGTACGAATTCTGTGCATGTACAACTTGAATCGTCCATGCACATGGGATGAAAGCCTCCCCTATGTCTAGCACAACTACAACAAATCTCTCCATAACTCAATGGGCCACAACCCCTTTCAGGTAGGGCTGGGATTTCAAGCATATTGTCCCATCGATGTGGCCATACCATTTGAAACTACTTAGGCAGATTCGACTCACGTCCAGTTCGAAGCCAACAGGGCTAACAACTTCATTGAGCACATTCAACACATTCGACAACAGGTCCATGATATATTTGACAGAGCCAATGCTAAGTACAAGCAACGACATGATCAACATTGGGTTCCACACAAGTTCTAGGTGGGTGACAAAGTTTGGCTACATTTACAGAAGGAGCACATCGCTGGACCCTACCGCGAGCTTTACCCTCTCCAATATAGGCCATACACCATCACCAAAGATATGGGGGAAAATGCCTTCAAGCTCAACATTCCACTGTTCCTTGGTCTGCACCCAATGTTCAACGTAGACCACCTTCGACCATACTTTCCACCATTGCTGGACACATCCGACATTGCAGAAAAACTCACACCAACAAAGCTGAACCCATATTGCATTGAATATGCCATAACTGATCAGATCATGGATACAAAGATCAAGAATACCCGCCAATAGAGGATCCAACTATATCGAGTTTTCAAAGCAGGCCAACTCCTTCACCAGGGCAAGTGGTTCACCAGGGACGAGGTTCAACAAAAATTTCCTCATCTCATGGAGGTTCTCCACGCAATGGGGACCATTGCTTCCTAAGGATGGACGATTGATCCAAGTGGAAACTGGTGGCCACCCACCTATTCCACCTAGACTTCTAGTAAGTTTCATTTGTTTCCTTGTTTATTTCAGCATTTACTATTTTTAGCAGTTTTTCTGTCCTAAACTTTTGGAGCAATTTTGATCCCCTAAACAACATTTTTTGAGGTCTGCAGGAGGCTTGTGGTCATAAATAGGGGCTTGCCGCAAATCTTGTAGTACTCAGAGAGACCTTTCCAACATGGTATTGTATACGCTAAACAAAGATAATATGACCAAGTTATGACCCCGGGAAGTTAGTTGCCCAACTAACCCCAACAGGGCCCACAAACTCTTGGCATTCCATCTCCTAGGGTTAGGGTTTTGGTTGTTTAGGGTTTTCCCTTGTTGTTCAATAATAAATAGGCCCTTGAGCCTCATTGTAACATAGTTCAGAGGCATGTAGCCACCACATCTCTTCTTAGAGATAAGCTACCATCGCCCGAGCTAATTTATTTCCATTCTATTTGTAAGCATATTTCAGTATTATGATATTAATGAAATGAAGTGTTATTTCTGCTGCATCTATGTATTTATGGTTATATTTGTAATTTGTTGCATTCCTGTTTAAGTTCGGATCAATATATACGCAAATTTTACAAAAAAAACTCATGCGTATGCGAGATGTATTCAAGCAATATGTGTGTATACACGACTATTTTCAAATGCATACATATAAAAAACTAAGAAAAAGTAAAAGCAAGCCCAAATCTAAAATATTAGGCTAGAAGGGATGGTTCAACAGGATACCAAAAGACTAAAAAAATAACAAACAACTACATGATCACCTAGACAAAACCAAACAACCCTTAAGGAAAATATTTAAAAGTATTTTCCCGATTGGTGTCGCTAATTCTCTTTGCGGGAAAATTCCCTAAGGCCAGGGTTGGAATCCCCAACAGAGTATAACATAAAATTCAACAGAAAGCCTAAAACAAGCATGTATAAAACTTGAATATACAAAGTAGGTGTTATTTACTCACCCGTAGGTGCTACGGTTAATGAAGATCCCACAGGCTCCAAACCCTAACTTTTCCTTCCAAAGTTGCAAACTTGCAAGATGAACAAGAAACCACAAATGGATCATAGATTTTAAAGCATATATGCATATGCACAAGTTAATTCATAAAACTATCCATTATACATTCACATTCATAATAAATTAACGATGCAAATATGAATGAAATGTGAGTCTCTTTATTGAAACAATAGAAACAAAGAGGTAGTTATGATACAACCAGATCCTAGCTGCCAACACCAATGAAATTCTCCTCCATATCCTTGCTACCCGAGCCACCGAATACCTCTTCTCCAATAGTAGCAATGAGACTTGAGATAAGAGTGCTCAACATCAATACAAGGAAACTAGGGTTTCCTAGAGGCAAGGAAGTGAAAAAAAGCATGGGATACACAAACCTAATATGGGGGAAATTTGGCAGAGTATGGATGCCAGTTACTAGGATGTATATGAGGGCATCCCATAGGGTGCATTTATACCACCATAAATCAATGGGGTTGGTTATGCTACCGACTCCTGTAGGTGGGTTTATATTCTAAGCTATAAACCCTTCCCAAAAAATAGTTGAATTATATATATTTTCAAAGTTTAAAAGGTTGTACATAAGAAGAGTTTAAGGGAACCACATACATATGCATTTTTACAATGGGTAGAGCACATATAGATTTTGATTATTATTATTATTATTATTTTAAGATAATGATAGGTCTACAAGGGAAAAGGGATATGCCCAGGACAACATAAGGATTTGATGAAAAATTCTAGCAAAATATGCTATAACACTATCAAAGCCCTGATCTCTTTTAGCACCTCAAAAAAATGATGCAAAAATGTTGGGAAAATTAATTGTCTATTAAAAAAAATTCATTCACTCTAACATAAATTGTCAACCAGGATGTTCATAAACTTCGAGATGTTACATAATATGTGGAGATTTTAAGGCATTGATAGTCTTCTTATCCTATTATTGCAGAATGGAAACCAAATCAAGAAACTCATAGCTATCTAAGGACAGTTGTGTGTAAAGTAAATTATTCAGGCAAAAAGTAAATGCACACCAAACCAAGTAAAAGGCATGGAAAAGGGATAGGAGCCTAAATATACTCACACTCTTCACACAAAACCACACAACTATAAGCATTGAAAGGAAAGGAAAATCAAATATTCTAAATTTCGAAAAGGACAAGAAAAGTAATCAATCCATGCATGATCTATAAACACTAACAATCAACAATTTCATTAAAGATAAATCCTCAACAATACATAGCCAACAACTCCAATAATCAATAATCTCTTCATTGCAAAGAGGTGAAGGATATAGTAATCATAGCTACTCTCTTTGCAACCTTTGGAAACCTGCATACTACTCCACTCCAACATCTCTCTCTAAATGACTTACTAACTATTCTCCTCTGATATGCCCATACATTTTATACAAAGAAGTAAGGGGAAAATTGGAACCAATCCCCCAAATTTGGACTAGCAAAGATATGAACACATTAAAAAATATAATATATATATATATATATATATATATATATATATATATATATATATATATATAGATTGGTATATCTTGGTTGGAGAACAACTCAATATTTGATTACACCTAATCCACATGTAATCAACTAAGATTAGGTTTGATTAAGTTCATTTTCTAACTAGTCACTATGTTTAGATTGTAGTTTTTTGACATCTACAACAAGAAATATCTGTCTGAAAGAACCACGCGTAGGTCTCAAATCACATGCTTTTTGGAGAAATTGCTCTATTTGACACCAATTTGGGGATTTTTTGGATAAACCCAGGACATGGATTTTCCATATTGGTCTTTATTTCTCCATAAATCATGCCCGAAGTTTGTTACTCAATTTTTCCTGCCGTAAGTTGCCCAAATTGTAGATAATGACCTAGAGCCTTGTGGAGTCAACTTGTGTATAAATTAAGTAACATAAATCCATGTCAAAATCCCTTGGAACAAAATCCATGTTCCATAATTTCTCTTGGAGGTGCATGGATATAACAACCTTGGAGGCTAGTTACAATAATTACATAGGATCCATAAGAACAACACTAGGCAAACTATCATCAGTGAAACCAACTACAATCCTCTCTAATCATAGAAAATATAGGAAAATAATGATCATTAGCTAATTTAATATTCATAAGCTTATTTTGGCACGTTCATGAAGAAACACATCAAGTTAGGTAATAAATGGAAAAACAAATGTGATAAAATGACTAAAAATGGGTGTTTAGAATGGTGAAAAATGTGAAAATTTGGTGAATCAACAAAATCCTTCACTATCAAGTAGTTTCAACTTCATGTTATCCGTTTTGATCAAAATTTTGTCCCTTGCATCCCTACAATCAAACAAAACCTTAACTAAGAGTGTCTTTAGCTGTTAATACAAGTCTATTACATGTACAATAATTTTGCATTCAAACAAATTTGCCTTTCTTGTCGAACTTTGATCTATAAAGTGTTGCATTCAATTTTCCCCTCAATAGAGGTTTGATTATGGTAAAAGGCGAGATGATGAATCAACCCTAAATTGAGCACGCAAACCACATGTAACGCCATGCCCTCCTCCAACCCCACAACAATGATCTAGTTGATGGATCATCACCACAAAGGGAAGGAAGTAGTGCACGAGGTTGAAGGTCCACATATTTCAAGGCTTGAGAGAGTGAAGCTAGGAAATTTTTCTTAAACTAGTGGAGAAGGTGAGTAGGTTGGAATATTCAGATAGAAAACATGAGCTCCATACTTCTAGCTTTGTAGAGGGTAGGAGGAAAGAGAAAAGAAGGTTGACATGAAGAGGCATTGAGAGAGGAGAATCATTGAGGAAATCCATTGTAGTTAAGGGAAATAATAAGATTTAGAGGATAATTAGGCTGGAAATCACTAGTAAAAACCCCTTATCAAATTCTCTCGAAGCTAGATTTATGCATGTAATATCATACATTAAATCCATGCAACAAGATGTGAATGTCAAATGAGGAAGATTTAATAAATGTGTTGGGATGGATAGAACGTTAGGGTGACTTATTTCTCATGGCGAAGGTTGTTTTTCTCTCTACCGCCTTGGTACCCTCATTATTCACCCCCAACAGGGAGACAATTTAGAGATGTTATTTTTTTAACAAAAATGAGTACTGATTTATATTAAATCTGTGCCTGATCATGACAAATAGGTGGGGCAATTACATGGCCATTTTGCTAAAATACATATGGGATGACAAATTGTGTCTAATTGTCCTTACCCAGATTAAAATAAAATTCCTAGTCCTAACTGTACTCTTATTTGCCAAGAGGAGTATATGTGGAAAAATTGGAACAAAAAACATAAGTATTTGAAACCAAACATTACAATTATGATTAATTTGCGGGGTCTAGTGGCATGTTGATGTCGATGTCACGAGCGAGCTCTCTAGGTGGGTTGGCTGGATGGGTTGCCTATAGTTGGAGTCCCATCAGTATACTTCATAGAGCATCCACCTCATCTTCCAAACGAGAAACTATTTACTGCAGAGCCAAAATTGTATCAAGAGAATTTCACTCGGAGGCCTATCACTAGTACATCATGACATGAAAGTTGTGGATTTCAAAATTAATAAATTTATGTTCTCTTTTATTATGGTCACACACTGTGCAAGCCGATGAATCTGAGTCTTAGGAGTTAGAGTCCATAGAAGGGACAAAATTTTGGAGGAACTAGACGAATAGGACTACATATGTTGAATGACAGAGGGAAGAGGACTAAGGATCACCAAAGGAGTATGTAGTGCCCGAGATGTTCCAACACAAAAACCAACAAACACAATTTAAAGTGGAAAAGTAGCTAATAAACCCAAAACACTGTAAAGAGCTAACCACCACCAATTGGGCAACTGAAACGAGGGAAAATAGAAGGCCTAAATCAAAGAATTTACCATTGTTGGAAGAAAATCTCACGAAGCAAAGAATTGGAAGGCTTACCTCCAACCTCGAAAGACCAGAACACCAAAACACTCAGTTGCACTGGTGTTTCACCCACACAAGTTTTTCACAATAGAAGGAATCCCTCAGTGAAACACAAATCTCATTGTAGAGCTTCCAATTATGCTAGTGTCCATATGCCACCCTTGAAATAACGGAGACCCACTTCAAAATCCACCAAGAATTCTGAATTCTGAACTAGAATGAACCTAGGCTCCCACAACATGATTTATTCTTGTTGCACCATGGGAGCCACAACCAAGCTTTCATTTTGATATAATTGCTTCTAGTACTTCAAGGCAAAGAAATCATTATGAAACAATCCAAGATGACACAACCATAACTATCTAGGAGATCGAGACTGCGAGTAGGTCTATTCCACGTAGGGGAAATTAAATCAGGCACACTTGCATGGAGCAAGTTGCTGACTCCTGCCATGTTGATATGACAAATAACAGTCCTGGTGAGGCTAGGGGAATTAACATAAATGATATCTAATATAATGCACTGCGTAAACCCCCCTAATACTTAAATTCAAAAAGAGTGAAGGGATCTCTTCTTGAATGGTTCATGAGGCACAATACTTGCTAAGGTTTTGCAAATGGGGTAGTAAGCTAAGTGGGCTTAATTGTGGGGAAAACTCCACATTTAAGCGTACTTGAGCCAGAGGCGATCTAGGATGGGTGACCTCCCGGGAAGTCCTGGTTACTGGGTGTAAGCCCTGGACGTGATGATTGACTCTATGTGATTCATTTCACTAGTTTCAATCCCAATTCTTCACCCCTGTGAGCATCACCCGATGCAATGAGTGCTAAGTGAACTATTCAAAAATCATGAGAAACTAGTCAATTATGACTACCTTGTAGAAATTTTGAATAATATGACACATATTCAATGGATATTATCCTAATCATGTACTATTGCGGAATACATACACAATACATAAGCTCCTCTACGTTGATCATCAATTTACAGAAGCAGAAACATTCACAGGCGCACATAGAAGCATCAATCAAACTCATTAACACAGTATGTATCCCGGGGAAAGCATCTCGCTAAAAACCTCAACTATCTGTATATTATATTGATTTAATCATGTAACATTACAAAGTACAATGCTTATCACAAGCAATCCAGTACCAGCTCCACCTGTTACACACAATACAGCTCAGATCTGATCTCCAAATCTATTCCACTGCTTGCCTACCTCCACAGCTCAATACCTGCTCAAGAACTGATGAGAATGGTTTACCAAACTCGTATTTGACCTGCAAATAATCACTCACACTGTGTTGGACGTGAGCACAGGCTACAATTCTTTGTATTGGCCAATTCATTGGCATACTCAATCCCTCTGATTGTGCAAATCATCATGCACAGCTATAATCACAACTGATAGCAATCTGATCCTCTAACACCTGTCCCTGCTAAACTGAACATGCACTGACATGCAACTGAGTTAACTGATGTATTATATAGTTGCATTATGAGTTAATAGCTTGTGAATTAATTAATAACTAATTCACCCAACTCATCTCTAGTCTATTGATCAGTTAGACTAAATATAACTAGTTTAACAAAGTTAAACTGAACACAACTCCATCAACTGCACCTCCAGTCCACTAAACTCAACTCACTTGAGTTCTAACTGAAGTCCTGCATGCAAATATTAGTCATCCCATAGGTAACCACGTATTTCCTTCTGGGATCTGCATGTACGACATCCGTAGCTCATCCTGAAGTGCTCCAAGAGAATAAGACAAAGTTTATAGTCCAAATATTATTATGAGACAATAATATTTGACTTTTCTATTTTTGACAGCGAGTCTAAAAATAGACTTTGATCACTCATACTGTGGTCACCCATACTGTGATCACCCATACTGTGATCATCCCTGCTGGGATCAAAAATAGAACTTGCGCCATAATTTGCCTGCGGGCCCACTTAGTGAAGGCGACTCCTTTCCACTAAGCTCCATCATCTTGTTGCATTCTCAACAAGCATTTCTTGTTGCACACTTTTCAACATACCTCTCATGGAAATGGTCATACATGAATGACTTACTTAATGCAGCTGAATCCCAAAATGATATCTAATATACTGCACTGTGTAAAACCCCCTAATACTTAAATTCAAAAGAAGTGAAGGGATCTCTTCTTGAATGGTTCATGAGGCACAATACTTGCTAAGGTTTTGCAAATGGGGTAGCAAGCTCAGTGGGATTGATTGTGGGGAAAACTCCACAGTTAAGCGCGCTTGAGCCAGAGGCGGTCTGGGATGGGTGACCTCCTGGGAAGTCCTAGTTATTGGGTGTAAGCCCCGGAAGTGATGATTGACGCTATGTGATTAATTTCACTAGTTTCAATCCCATTTCTTGACCCTTGTGAGCATCACCCAATGCAATGAATGCTAAGTGAACTATTCAAAAATCATGAGAAACTAGTCAGTTACGACTACCTCTCATGGAAATGGTCATATGTGAATGACTTACTTAACGCAGTTGAATCTCAAAATGATATCTAATATAATGCATTGCGTAAAACCCCCTAATGCTTAAATTCAAAAAGAATGAAGGGATCTCTTCTTGAATGGTTCATGAGGCATAATACTTGCTAAGGTTTTGCAAATGGGGTAGTAAGCTAAGTGGGCTTGACTGTGGGGAAAACTCCACAGTTAAGCGCGCTTGAGCCAGCGGCGATCTGGGATGGGTGACCTCCTGGGAAGTCCTGGTTACCAGGTGTAAGCCCCTGAAGTGATGATTGACATTATGTGATTCATTTCACTAGTTTCAATCCCACTTCTTCACCCCTATGAGCATCACCCAATGCAATGAGTGCTAAGTGAACTATTCAAAAATCATGAGAAACTAGTCAATTACGACTACCTCTCATGGAAATGGTCATACGTGAATGACTTACTTAACGTAGTTGAATCCCAAAATGATATCTGATATAATGCACTGCGTAAAACCCCCTAATACTTAAATTCAAAAAGAGTGAAGGGATCTCTTCTTGAATGGTTCATGAGGCACAATACTTGCTAAGGTTTTGCAAATGGGATAGCAAGCTAATTGGGCTTGATTGTGAGGAAAACTCCACAATTAAGCACACTTGATCTAGAGGCGATCTGGGATGGGTGACCTCCTGGGAAGTCCTGGTTACCGGGTGTAAGCCCTGGAAGTGATGATTGACGCTATGTGATTCATTTCACTAGTTTCAATCCCACTTCTTTGCCCCTGTGAGCATCACCCGATGCAATGAGTGCTAAGTGAACTATTCAAAAATCATGAGAAACTAGTCAGTTACGACTACCTCTCATGGAAATGGTCATACGTGAATGACTTAACGTGGTTGGGATCTCTTCTTGAATGGTTTATGAGGCACAATACTTGCTAAGGTTTTGCAAATGGGGTAGCAAGCTAAGTGGGCTTGATTGTGGGGAAAACTCCACAATTAAGCGCACTTGATCCAGAGGTGATTTGGGATGGGTGGCCTCCCGGGAAGTCCTGGTTACCGGGTGTAAGCCCTGGAAGTGATGATTGACACTATGTGATTCATTTCACTAGTTTCAATCCCACTTCTTTGCCCCTGTGAGCATCACCCGATGCAATCAGTGCTAAGTGAACTATTCAAAAATCAGGAGAAACTAGTCAGTTACGACTACCTCTCATGGAAATGGTCATACGTGAATGACTTACTTAACGTAGTTGAATCCCATAATGATATCTAATATAATGCACTGCATAAAACCCCCTAATACTTAAAATAGATATAGTCAGGATGGGAGGGGAGGGATGAGCGTGGGAAGCAATACGAGGGAATAAGGGAAGGGGCATAGGAAAGAGAGGCATTAGGGATAGAGAAATGAATTCATTTAAGGAATAAATACATACCCATTTATACCATTGAACTTTGTTTTCCCTTCAAATAGAAGGAAATATCTATTGTACTGATGATCGGCTTCAGAGTTGAGATTTTTGAGGATGTGGAAAAAAGAACTGTTAGAGAAAGAGAGTAGGGTTCTTTTTATTCGATGATATAAAAGCTCAAGGTGTTATATTTTTTAGGGGTTCTGGTTCTCAAGTAATGAATAATTTTGAAAGAATCACCTAGAATGATAATGTCTCTAATGCCATGATCTTTAGCTAGAGATACCCTTAGAAAGAGCCCACACATTTCTACTTGGTTATTAGATTTCTTCCCAAGTCCATATGAGAATTTATCCATAATGTTTCTTTCGGGATTTAGTAATATCCTCCCCCCTCCCACCACCCTTGACAATTTAGAGATGTTTCTACACCTATCTATAGGGTAAATTTAATGACAACCATAGGCTAACCATCACTAAAATTACTTTTAAATTAATTATTTGATTAGAAAAAAACACTAATCCTAAATCTTCTAAATCCTTATCATTGACCTCCTAAATCCTATACCTAGACCACTAGACCCTAAATCTCTAATATCTAACCTCAAACTTCCCATCCCTAAACACTCGATCCCAATCTCCATAACCATGAACTCATAATTTCAAACTCTATGACTCCATAACCATTTTATTTATAAAATTGATGTAAGAAGTGTCATATTAATAGTCAAATAAATATTTTATTAATGAAAGAGCCTTGATATTAATTTTGGTTTCTTTGAATGAACTCAAGCCTAATTTCTTGGATTTTATGGACATATAGATGGATTTATCTCCAAATTAAGGGTTTTTATCACTTAAATTACGGGCTTCACCTTTAATCTTAGACATAATTGAGCTATGAATTTCAGAGAAAATGCATTGTTAAGGCTAAAATGACTACGTAAAGCCATAGTGTCATATTTTGGGAGCCACATGTTGACCAATGACTGAAAGGGCATATTTTTGGGCCTAATTACACATATCAAATCTAAACGATAGATCATTACCATAAATATTTGTTTTGATCATTGTACATGGACTTGTGACCCAATTTAATGGATTTGGGGCTATGTAGATGGGTTTATCCTAAATAGTTAGTCTATTGAAACTACACCATGGATTTCATCCATAGTCTATGTTTTTGGGCATATAATTCATGTATTCATAGAAAAACTAAGTCTAATGCACAAACCATTATTTAAGTCCTTATTATCATATTTATGTCTCTTTAGAATAACTTTGGTCCTAATGGTTGTATATTTGGGCCAAATTATCTATAGGGTCTAAACCACCATTTAATGCCATGAATATGGCTTTTGGGCCTTATATGTTAATGCAATACCCAATTTTAGGAAGTTAAGGGGCATATAAATTGTAATGCCCCACTTAAATCTTATCCTGCAAATTTTGTTAATGTTTACATTATCTGCAAATATTGAGAACTATTGGTCTAATATAAAATTCATGTTTTTTATTTTCAAATTCCCAACTTACCTTCTCAAATTGAATCTTAGGTAGGATATGGTCCTCTCCAACTCATTATCAATATATATATATATATATATATATTCATCTCACATTCCCCAATGTACCCTCACATTTACTAGGGAGAAGACATGGTCCTCTCCATTTAATTACATCTCACATTCCCCAATGTACCCTCACACTTACTTGGGAGAAGACATGGTCCTCTCCAACTCATTATCAATATATATATTCATCTCACATTCCCAAATGTACCCTCACACTTACTTGGGAGAAGACATATCCTCTCCATTTAATTATCAATATATATATATATATATATATATATATATATATATATATAGATATATTCATCTCACACTTCCAAATGTACTTTCAAATTTACTTGGAGGAAAACATGGTCCTCTCCCATTAATTTCCCAATTTTATATTCATGTCACATTTCCAAATGTACTCTCAGCTTTACTTGGGAGAAGAGAAGTCAACTGTAAGGATGGATGAGAAGTTAATGACATTAATGAGGGGTGGTTGAGATGGAGAAGAGAGGGAGGGTATAAAAGGGAAGGGGGAAGGGAGAAAAGGGGATGTTGGGTCTTGCTTATGATTGTGGGGTTGGTTGTGATTTTAGGATTTGTTGTGTTTTTGGAGACCTTAGGAACTTGTGGAGGTTTCTTGGGTTGTTGAGAGGAGGGAAATATTGTTCATCTTGGTCTGGATCATTCATCTTGGACACACATACTACATTTGGTTAGACTTGGGCTCGGAGGGCTAGGGAACCTGTGGAGGTTTTCTAGGCTAGGGATTATTCCTAGTTGGATGGGAGGTAAATCCAGTTGGGTCCGTAAAGAGGAGCATTCAGCAGGAGTAGCTAGACAACGACATCTCCACCAGCCACCGGTACAGGTATTCCTCCATAGATTACTCTTGTAAATTTTATTAGAATGAAATATTCACCTTAAGTTATGCTGATTAGAATGTAAACAGTAAAATTTTATTTGTTTAAAAGTCTTGTAAGTAAGTAAACAATTGCCTCTTATTGCATTTAATTTCTTCATAAATTAGACCTTAGGATAGGGCTTTTACACATGGTATCAGAGCTTGGGTTCAAAATCTGGACCCAAAGCCCACTAAACCCCTAATACTGCTAGAAGGAGGACTTGAACCTTCGACCTTATAGCTGTTAAGCTTTAATTGCAGGCTTGTGAAATAAAGTTTTAATGCATGTGTGGCGTTATTAATTTCTGGCTATTTTTTTTATTATATGCCTGGTTTGGGCTTCAGTTGCTCATCTAATGCCGTGTAAATCATCATTTGCTCGCACATTGTTACTACCATGTGCATCTGAATGGGTTTTAAGGTGTATTTTGAGTCCCTGGAAGTCAACACGTGGGGATATTCTAAAACCCTAATGTGGGTTTTTGTTATTAAACATTTAGTTGCAAGTTCATTTCGCATGGTGAAAATCTCAGTACTATTAGTAGGAAGGTGTAGCGTAGTCATTGCTAGTAGGTCGTTCTTTCTTCTCGAGCTGTCTTTTGAGCAATACACATAGCTGATTAAGCTGGAAAAACTATTATGAACTGGGATTGGCATGACAGTCAGTTCTCCTTAGCTTAGCAGGCATATTGGCAGACTGCATTGTTCTGTTCCTTCCAATGGGGATGGTGGGGTGGCACCTCAGCCGGAACAGAGTGCTCTTCTTCAACACTGCTCTCTTCATAACCTTAGCGGTAGGGGTTCATCTCATGCCCTATTTTCCAACTATGGATATAGGTGGCACACTTTGCAAAGTTGTCTACTTTGAGCCAGCTAGAGAATTGTTTTCTCCAGGTGTGACTTTTGGCTAGAGTAGGAATGATACCAAATCTGAGAAACTTTGTGAAAATGATACAACCAAAATGGACAAAAGCAAGGGAAGGGAATTTGGTAAACCATTTGAAGATATGTATTCTATATATATATAACTGATTTAATCAAACAACTGTTACTTTGCAACATTGGTTGTATATCAAACTTGATAATAGGGAATGAAGACGTTCAATGCTAAATAACTGATATAATTGAACGTTCATTGTTGGCTTGGCTAAATAACTGTTCTATTTGAACAACGGTTACTCTGTCAGAGTTCTTTTGTATTTTTTTATGAAACTAGATATTAAGGAATGAGCTTGTTCAATGTTAGCTCCTATTGGGTTTAGTGGGATGTCAATGGGAGCCCACAATAGTAAATTAGTAATGGGTATTTCAGTCTCGAACTACTGTGTTGTTACTTAAGTTGTTCACAATGGGCGAATAATACAAGGGCATTCTATGAAGGTTTTAGAATATTGAATTGATTTAGGCCTTGAAGTTGGCAGAGAATAATCTTCGAGTTGGCCCTTGAGCCAGAGAGAATAATCCCCAAAATATGACAAATTACAACCCAAAAGTTCTACTCCAAATGTCACAAAATTTCTACTTAAGATCACCTTATAAGCATCTCACAATAGCTCCAACTAAATTATCATACCGAAACCTTTCCAATTAGGCACCTTTACCCAATGTTGCAGATACAGAAAGCTGTTTAATAGTAAATATAAATAAATTTATCAAATGCCAGTAAGACTGACATGGACCTCTTTAGCAGTGAAAGGATATATACAAAAAAAATATACTAATCAGAATGGCTGTACTTTTCTATTAAGACAACATATAAGAACAGAAACACAGTTCCTAGCTTTAGATGAACTCCATAGTTAGACAGTAACCCAAAGACTTTGAATAAACTGTATTTCTATGTTGGATATCTTTCTTTATAATAATAGTGTGCTCATCTTTAAAATGCTAAAAGGATAAACCATCATTTAAAAAATTTAAAGCCAGTCAAAACATGAAGGAGAAAAATACAATAGAGAATAAGATGCATTTGCATTGAGTCAATGCTGGGTTTAACATTCAAATACAACCACAAAAATAATATTAAGAACAAGCATGCACTATTCATCTTTACGCTGTAACAAAGTCATACAAAATAGATAGCCACTTATTCACAAGAAAAGAGTACATAAGATAAAAAAGAGACAAATTTCCAAGTAAGTGATGAATCCTTTTACGGAGTCTATGATCTGCAAAACAACGACCCTCTCTAGACTCTGGTTCCAAAACTCCAACCCAGTTAGACAATTGACTCCAAAATCATGAGCCAAACAACTACTCCTTCACAATGGCAAATTACCACATCATTGAAGTTGAATTTAGAAGGATTTTCATCCATGTTATACTTGCTCTTGTACCCACACTTGCACACAGCAACACTTGCAGAACTGATTTTCATTATTTTCTGCTATGTTGATAGTTGATTTCTATGACCATTCAATTTGATGTATTTCACCTCCATTTTATTAAGTGCTAATTTGCCCATCTTATGGCACCATCTTGATTATCTTGACTTGATGCAGTACCTCACTTAGCCACACCCCCAAAGCATTTTGGCATATTCCCCCCCCCCCCCACAACATTCTAAACTAGCTACTGTTATTGATCCTCAATCTGATACCAACAACCCAACCTTGTGAAAATTAGTTGTGAACCCAAACAGGAAATTTAATCACTGAAGCCTTCTAGAGATGTTTATGTTGACATAATCTCTTTACTGATTGCTAGAGCATGTGCACTAACAATATATAAAATTTATGAGTGATCAATATAAACTTCTGCAAACAAGAAAGATCATGTCAACCAAAATTCAAGGGTGTAATTTATAGCAAAAGTTTTTGTAGTCATGTTTAATCCATAGTACTTTAAGCTCTGGACTTCGCTATTAGATTCTAGATAATAATAACTGATCCTTTCTATATTTATATATACCAGGAAGACAAGCAAATTCTCTATCATTTTTGCTTGATACTTATTGATAGCACTGACTTCTCAAGTGTCAAACCACATAACAGAGGTCAAAGACTTGAACCACATTATGAAATGATCAATATGAAGGTATAATAATGCAATAACTTATATTTATGTTTGCAATATGTAATAGTACAATGTCTTCTACGCCAAGAATCCAAAGCACGAGAAAATTAAGGGAGCTACATTAACCAAGAAGCCAATTTCAGGCATTTGTTTATTTGACTACCACTAAATCCTTAGCAACAAAATTTTTCAAGGAAAGGCGAGTAGACAATTCTTCTTTTGTTGCTTTGTGATGGGTACCCTCTCATTCCAATTTTGCAAGTCCTTATCCACTAACCTAGGAAGTTCATTATCACCAAGTGAAGTACAAGATTGCACAAAACAACATCTGCAAATGCTTTTTCTGGAGGAAGATCCTTGAATTCCTTGTTTTCTTTGTTGACTTGCATCCGCAAACAAACTACAAGCACAACTGACCCCGTGCAATATAGAAATCCTGAAAGAAAAGCATTGAAAGGAAATGATCCAACTATTGCCATGTAGACAACCTGCACAACTGTAGTGAGAACTGCGTAGACCACATACAAATTGATGATATTCAACTTGGTAGGAGTTGCAGAATATGAAGATCGAAGGGATGCAACAAGAACTTGTGCATCCTTAGCTGTTGAGGTTCCCATTTAAAATTTTACATATAATGCAAATTTTCAATTCTAATGCATTTCAAAGTACATATGATGGTACATACTATAGAACAATATGGATTTTGGACATAATAAGTCGATTTGAATTAGAATTGTCAAGTCAATCTAACTCATGTTTGACTTGGGAGTTTGAGTCCTCATTGCAACTCAAATTGATGAGTTTGAATTAGGATCGAATCATATTTAGAATCAATTCGACTCTGCTTAATTTCCTCATAGAATGGAATTAGACATAGTCTTTCACTTGTAGTCAAGGAGTATGGTGACACTAGTTGCATCATAAAGCCACTAATGAAAGCTATCAAAATATGTTTTCCATCAATATGAAAGTTTACAGTGTTCATATAATACATATTTTCAATCATAATTCTGTTGCAAAGCACATAGATGATTTCATATACTGCAGAATCCCAAGGATTGTGGACTTCTTTTCCTTGTTCTTTACAAGATGCATCTTGGTGGGGAATATATGACTGTAGCCTGTACCATGCTATTGCACTGCATTCAAACCCATATAGTGGACTTGCAAGCCATAAATGAATAATTACTATTGTAGGTTGACTAGCTGTGCGTTCAGGGAGAAATTTAGTTATAATAGTTTGCATAGAAAACACTAGCCCAACAAACAGAAATGAGGTGTTGGTAGGTAGGTGAAAATGCACACAACACTTAAACAGAGCACCAACAATGTTTTTAACCAGTGATCTAGCCTATGATAACATGTTCTAAAGTTTAAATTTGTGGTAACTTGGCATAACTTGAATTGATCTATTGCTTAGGGTTCTCTATGGACTATCTAGAGTGTGGTAGAAAATGCTAGGAATAGTGCTAATAAGTCTTAGATTTCGAGTAGATTTTGAACAAATCAAAATGGTGAGGACGTGAAGGAACCAAGGGCCTGGAGAGTCTTCACAAGGACCTCCTTCAAATAACCCATTACCTTCACCAGAATTGACTCTCATCCTGCGTTCCCTGGAAGTAATTAATGAAACCTTAAGAGGGTGCCAAACAAATGAAATGGAAGGGGAACACCCTTCATCAGGGTTAGGGAACCTCGAGGGATATAGAGGCTATGATAGAAGACCTCCAGTTTAGGACATCACTAGGGAGCTCCAGAAGATTAAGCTCCTAGAGTTTGCAGGAGGTCGTGCCAGCGAGCATGCAGAAGCCTGGTTAGAAGGGATGGGAAGGTGTTTTGCACTAAGGGATTACAATTCCAATTCCAAAGCCAAAATAACAATATTCCAACTTAGAGATAGTGCTCTAAATTGGTGGGGTAAATTGGAGCGTCAATTGCACCTCACTCCAGACACAGTTACTTGGGAATTATTTGAGGAGAGGTTCAGGAAGAAGTCCCTGACAACGTATTATGAAGAATAGCAAGTAGAAGCCTTCCATGCCCTGATACAGGGAGGTCATACAGTAGAAGAATATGAAATTCAATTTATGGAATTGGTCAAGTATGTCTCCTACATGGATACTGACTAGCGCCAAGCGGATCATTTTATGTATGGATTGAGACCTAAGATTAGGGCAATGGTGCGGATGTGGAAACCATCCTTAGTTGCAGAAGCTATAGAACATGCTTGTTATGTCGAAGAACACTTAGACTTAAAGGGTGAAGGAAGGGACATCTTTCCGCGTCAAACAGAGTTTATGGGGAAGTCCCCTTGTACCTTCCCAAGGGGAGGAAGTCTGAGGCCACCACCATATGGAAACAGGGTTATATCTAGAACACCGACAGTAGGGATTTCAATGGTTTCTAGTGCAGCTTCACCCACAGCTTCAAGGGCGCGTACAAATCAAAGTCATATGCGAGGAGCAGAAAGTGGGGGCAGGGGTTTCAGGGGAAGAAACTCTTTCCAAAGAACTCCATGACATTCGGTTCAAGGTCCACCACACATCACTTGTTGGGGATGCAGAGGACCTCATTACCAGCGAGACTGCCCTGAGTTTCAAATCAGTAACAATAGAAGAGAGGGAAAAGAACCAATGGGGAGAGCAGGTAGCCATCACCGAATTTATGTAGCAATTGACAATCAGCAAGTTGAACACCAGTCTGCCGTGGTAGAAACCTCAGGTATGATAAACAAAGTAAAAGTTAAAATTTTGTTTGACTCCGGTGCTACAAATAGTTTCATTTCACTAGGTTCATTAGAAAAATGTGGGTTGGTAGCCTATGAGCACAATGAATTTAAACAAGTTGAGATGGCTTCTGGAATAAAACAAGCAGTAGGTCCTAGCATTGACCAATGTCAGGTAAACCTCGGGGTGTGTATGACTAAGTTGAAGACATACGTCACAGCATTGGGGATGTATGATGTAATTATTGGGATGGTCTGGCTAGAAGCTCATCGAGCTTTGGTAGACTGTTTCAAGAAGAAGGTGATCTATTTAGATGATGAAGGTAGGCCAATTGAGATTTTTGGAATCAAGAGGGTAGTGTCTCTACGATTCATATCTATGATGAAGGTAAAACGTTGTCTTAGACAATGTTGCAAACTATATTTGGTCAAGACTTTAAGTGACCAGAAAGGACCTTCAATAGATCAACATCCGTTCTTGGCAGAATTCAAGGATGTTTTTCTAGAGGAATTTCCTGGATTACCTCCTGTAAGAGAGATTGATTTCACCATTGATCTGAAACCAGGTGTAGAACCAATATCTAAGACACACTATAGGATGACAACTCCAGAGCTTTTTGAATTGCAGATGCAGTTAAAGGAGCTCTTAGACTTGGGATTGATCAGACCTAGTATTTCACCTTGGGGTGCACTAGTAATTTTTGTCAAGAAGAAGGATGGTTCCTTGCGGCTATGCATAGATTATAGAGACTTAAACAGAACCACGATAAAGAATAAGTACCCAATACCTTGAATAGATGACTTATTTGATCAAATGAATGGGGAAGTGGTCTTCTCAAAAATCGATCTATGATTTGGGTACCACCAATTGAGGATAAAGGAGGAGGACAACTCAAAAACTGCATTTTGAACTCGGTTTGGGCACTATGAGTTTGTAGTTGTTCCATTCGGTTTAACCAATGCACTAGCAGTATTCATGAGCCTCATGAATGGTGTATTTAGGAAGTATTTGGACCAATTCATGCAAGTATTCCTTGATGACATTCTTATATATTCCAAGAATGAAAAGGAGCATGAAAAGCACCTAAGGGTAGTATTGACTTGTTTAAGGGAAAATCAATTGTATGGGAAATTGTCAAAATGTTCCTTCTTTCAGAAGAAAGTCCATTACCTTGGGCACATCATTTCAGGAGAAGGGATTTCAGTTGACCCAGAAAAGGTGAAGGCCATAATGGATTGGCTAGTACCAAAAAATGTCCATGAGGTATGTAGTTTTATGGGGCTAGCTGGGTATTATCGCAGGTTTGTGGAAGGGTTTTCAAGGATTGAAAAACCCATCACCACATTATAGCGAAAGGGGGTTAGGTATGAATGGACAAATGAATGTGACATTGCATTCACAGAGCTGAAGAGGTTACTAACTAGTGCACTGATCCTTCAAGTACTAGACATGAGAAAAGACTTCACTGTCTGCACCGATGCTTCGGCGCAAGGATTGGGTGCAGTATTGATGCAAGAAGGTGGGGTAATAGATTATGCTTCTAGAAAATTGAAGAAGCCTGAAGAGTTATATGCTACCCACGACTTAGAATTGGTAGCAGTAATGTTAACCTTGAAGCTATGGAGACACTACCTCATTGGGAGAAGATTTGAGTTAAGAACGGATCATCAAATCCTGAAGCATCTCTTCACTCAAAGGGATTTGAATGCCAGACAAAGGCGATGGAGTGAATTCATGAGTAGTATGATTTTTAAATCTCATACATCAAGGGAAAGGAGAACGTAGTGGCGGATGCACTAAGCAGGAGGCCACGAACCTTCTCCCTAGTAGCCTTAAAGGTAAATTTAAGGGAGCGGATATTGGAGAAACTCTTTGAAGATAGTTGGTATCTAAAAGTAATCTCAGCCATCCAGAATGGGAAATAGATAAAACCAAAGTTTGAAGGATATGTCCTTGAACCAGATGGGCTATTGAGATTCCAAGGGAGAATGTACGTACCTAAGGAAGGGGGTGTAAGAGAAACCATCCTCGGAGAGTCTCATAGAGCACTCTATTGTGCACATCCTGGGGTAAAGAAGATGTATACAGACACAAGGAAACTCTTCTTTTGGGCAAGCATGAAGCATGGCATAGTCTAGTTTGTTGCCAAATGTCTTGAATGTTAGAGAGTGAACGCTGATCATCACCATCTAGTAGGACTCCTACAACCTCATGACGTCCCTACATCTAAATGGGAAGTAATTTCCATGGATTTTGTGGTGGGTTTGCCACTCACTTCCTAGAGGCACAATGCTATACTGGTTATAGTTGATACATTGACCAAAAGTGCCCATTTCATCCTAGTAAGGGACACTTACGATGTTACGGATGTGGCGCGATTGTTTGTCAATGAAGTTATCCGACTTCATGGATTGCCCACAAAGATCATTTCTGATAGAGACTCCCAATTTACATCTAGGCTTTGGACAAGTTTGCAGTTAGCACTAGGGACTCAGTTGAACTTGAGCACTGCATAGCATCCAGAAACAAATGGGCAGACTGAAAGAGTAAATCAGGTTTTGGAGGACGTGCTTAGGATGTACATCATGGATAATCAGACTCAGTGGGAAAGGTACTTACCATTGGTAGAGTTTGCCTATAATAATAGTTATCATAGTTCAATTGGGATGCCTCCTTATCAAGCTCTATATGGAAGGCCTTGCAGGACGCCATTGAGTTGGGAAAAGTTGGAGGACCGAGTGATAATTGGCCCGGCAAAGGTTAAAGGAAGCACATGATAGATAGAAGAGTTATGCTGATTCACATAGGATTGATCGTAGTTATGAAGTAGGGGACCAAGTTTTTATTCGTAGCCGGCCCAACAAAAGCACCACCGGTTTGGGAAGGGGACGAAATAGTCACCTCGGTTCGTAGGACCTTTTAGGATCAAAGAGAAGATTGGACTAGTTGCCTATCGTCTTGTAATGCCGCCCCATTTGCATAAAACTCATGATGTTTTTCATGTATCTGTTTTATGACATTATGTTTTTGATGAATCTCACAAACTGGATTGGCGGGACTTGCAGGTCTCGGACATGGGAACCGTAATGGTAGAACCATTACGCATATTGGACCTTAGGGTTTGACAGCTCAGACGTCGCATGGTGGACCAAGTTAAGGTCCAGTGGGACAAGTATAGACCAGGATCTGCTACCTAGGAGGATGTAGAGACTATGCGTCGTGACTACCCCTCACTTTTTGAGCATCTGTGATGCCTATTTTTGACTTAGACAGCTACCTATGTTAAGGTTCTATTTTGCAGTTCCATGTTATTTATTTATGAACATTATGTAATATTGATGCATTTCGTTTGACACATAAAACTAGTTATATGAATCAATTGATAGATTTGATATTGATGATAGAAATGGTTGATGTATGGCCTACATGTATGACTCACTTAGTGATGCATTATCTAGTGCGTAACTTATCAAAATTATTTTGGTTCATATATAGCTCAAGTGGATATGATTTATTAAATGAATGACTTACTTCCAGTGAGAATTCCCAGATTGACACATGGATACTAGACTTAATAATGTGATGATTATATGACTTGTTGTTATATAAATGCATGAATGAGAGCTAATCCGCAGGGGGGAAAGAACTATATGATAGTTGAGATCTACTCTTACATTGAGGGGAGGACGAGACATCTCATGAGAAAGGTATAATGTACATTATTCTACTACATTTGGTATCTACTTGATATGCACTCTTATGACACGAGTAAAATGCAAATAACAGGTGGCAAGATGACTTGACTAGATTATTCGATGACAAGTCCAACCAGCTATGTAGTGTGGTCCGTATTAGGGTATTGACCCTAGTTCTGAAGGAGGGGTGGAGGCATTTCCCACCGTGTATCCTCTGAAACCTAGAATCGTGGGAGGGCAGTGGTGGACACACTCCCCTAGACGTGTGATGACGATTGCTAGTTGCCTGCTAGGGAAGTTAGGTCGATGTATTTGACGCTTCCACCATGTCAGTTTTATCAGTGGTTAGTATGGTCGTTGCCACTGATAAAGCAACAGAGGACGGATAGGGTGGGAATGGAAGTAGATCAGGATGGATAGGAGGATATAGATCAGTTGGAGACTCTTGATGGGAAGTAATGTCATTGCCTGACTTATCAAAATTTAATGCTATAACTCTCTCTGATTTGCTATGCTTTCAACTCCTTGTATCTTTTCATTCTAACTTTGGGACGAAGTTTTCTGAAGGAGGGGTGTATGTAATGCCCCACTTAAATCTTATCCTGCAAATTTTGTTAATGTTTACATTATATGAAAATATTGAGAAATATTGGTCTAATATAAAATTCATGATTTCTATTATTCAAATTCCCAACTTACCTTCTCAAATTGAATCTTGGGTAGGATATGGTCCTCTCCAACTCATTATCAATATATATATTCATCTCACATTCCCCAATGTACCCTCACACTTACTTGGGAGAAGACATAGTCCTCTCCATTTAATTATCAATATATATATATATATATATATATATATTCATCTCACACTCCCAAATGTACTTTCAGATTTAATTGGGAGAAAACATGGTCCTCTCCCATTAATTTCCCAATTTTATATTCATGTCACATTTCCAAATGTACTCCCAGCTTTACTTGGGAGAAGAGAAGTCAATTATAAGGATGGATGGGAAGTTAATGACATTAATGAGGGGTGGTTGAGATGGAGAAGAGAGGGAGGGTATAAAAGGGAAGGGGGAAGGGAGAAAAGGGGATGTTGGGTCTTGCTTATGATTGTGGGGTTGGTTGTGATTTTAGGATTTGTTGTGTTTTTGGAGACCTTAGGAACCTGTGGATGTTTCTTGGGTTGTTGAGAGGAGGGAAATATTTTTCATCTTGGTCTGGATCATTCATTTTGGACACACACACTACATCTGGTTGGACTTGGGCTCGGAGGGCTAGGGAACCTGTGGAGGTTTCCTAGGCTAGGGATTATTCCTAGTTGGCTGGGAGGTAAATCCAGTTGGGTCCATCAAGAGGAGCATTCAACAGGAGCAGCTGGACAAGGGCATCTCCACCAGCCATCGGTACAAGTATTCCTCCATAGATTACTCTTGTAAATTTTATTAGAATGAAAAATTCACCTTAAGTTATGCTGATTAGAATGTAAATGGTAAAATTTTATTTGTTTAAAAGTCTTGTAAGTAAGTAAACTATTGCCTCTTATTGCATTTAATTTCTTCAGAAATTAGACTCTAGGATAGAGCTCTTACATAAATGGATGCATTCCCATGTAGTTATTTTTTATCTCATGGATAATGGATTTGACCCCTAATCCATTTATTTAGGCCTAAAATCCATGGATTTGTGGCTAAATATATCTTTGAGACCCAAAGCCATGGATTGGTGGCTAAATATATCTTTGGGATCCAAACCATTGTCTAGAACCATGAAGGCATTTTTTAGACTTTATAGGTAGACTCAGGATCTAATTCCATTGATATGAGGACATATAGATGGTTTGATCCGTTAATGGTTTCTTTATGATCCTCAAGCTCTCGATTTCATATTTTATTAATATATTTAGCACTGAAAGCTATGTATTTGCGGTGAAAAAGATGTCTTCACCTTATTTTTTTTTTTCAATACCCAACTCAATTTGGGACCCAAAAGGCCATGGTTTTGAGGTTGACCCCATATTTATAAATTAACAATTATTTACTGCATAAATATATGCTTTAATACATGCATATATATTTTGTGCCCAATTTCATGGATTAAGGGCAATATAAAAAAAATTATCCCAAAATGTTTTTTGTTGCACTTGGATCATTGATTTCATATATGCTCCATTTATTTGTGCTTGAAATCCATGAATTTGAGGTGAAGACCTTATTTATGAGTCATTCCATGATATAAAGGCCCTATAATCATAATTTGGATCCGATAGATCAACTAATTGGGGGCCAAAATTTGTGGATTTGGGACTACACTTGTTTAAGTCCCAAGTTAGTATTAAAGGGATTTTACCTGGATTTTCGTCTATATTCAAACATAACACATACCTAATTTCTTGAATATGTAATTATAAATATGGATTTGTCCTTGTAAAATATTGTTTTTATGAAACTTAGTGGGTTAGCTCGAGTGGTTGAGTCTTGTGAATTACAAGTAGGAGGTTGCGAGGTCAAGTCCTTAGGTTGGTTGCCTTTGTGAATATTGTGGGCCTCACTTGATATCCTTATTGGGTTAGGTTGTAAAAACTATAATGAAATGATTTACCCTAGGTACCATACTTAGATTGAGGGTCGCAATGCCTAGTGGGATTTTGAGGATGTGTGTTTCATCGAAAATTTGGTTTTACACCCTAATTTATTGATTTGTTCTGTGATCCATATATTTTGGCCCAAATTCCAATTTATTGGGCATAATCCATCCATAAGTGATATGCACACCACCTTGGATCTTCCGATGGCTAGTTCATCACAATATATTTTAATGTTTTTTTACTAGTTAAATGAGAATCATTGATACTATGAATGTGTTGTAGCCGTTGCAACAACCCTCCAAAATTCCTGAATTTTTTAAATTTTGGAGCCCCTATACTATATCCATGACTATTTCCTATTTCTAAGACCTCGTCGGTCAACTAAATCCCTTCTAATCCCGTTAAAAGACTAAGTCTCGAAGATGCAAAGGCTGATTTTTTTTCCCAAGTTGCAGGTCGCATCAAATAAACTCCCATGAGCCTAAAATTTGCGACCATGCGACCTACTTCATTTGTGACCAAGTTAAGTCACTAAGTCACAAGGAATATTTTGCGACCTATCACCCCCATGTGACTTTGTGACCTCTCTAGGTCACAAACCTACCAAAACAAACACCTTGTGACCCATGTGAATGTGCAACCTCCTTAGTCGCATAGGTCACGAGGTTGCAAATGTGGAAAGATCACCCTAGTGGGACCTTGCAACCTATGTGAGCCCCGCACATGTGACCAAATTTTATAAATAATAGAACCCGTCGGTCATTTAAACGAGTCATTTTGGTCTCTCGCGGGGTGAAGCAACTCAACGACTTGAAGGAGGTGTGCGGCCCCGCCAAGTAAGTGACCCTTCTACTTCCTTGTTATCATTACATCATGCCATTTAGCCCATTATTCTACCATGACCCTGCATATTCCGAATCTGTGAGGTTTTTATCCAAGTTAATGGCTTATTTTTGCCCATAAACCCTTGGAAATTTTATTTTTCTCCCAAGAGCATTTCTTCCCTATCACTCAACCCCATATTCTTCCATAGTAAGCTTTTACCTCTCGAGGACCAAGTCATATAGTCTAGGGGGTCCCCAAGGACCCATTTTGAGCCTCATTCCCTTTGCCGAGCCTCCCTAAGGAATAGGTCGCATGGCTCAAAGCCACGAAAGGCAGAAGGATGCGACCTTGCGACCCTTGCGACTCATGCAACCCTTCCTATTCTGTGACCCACAACCTCTGTGACCTAGCCTAATATTTGAATTAGGCTACCAATCACCAAGTTGCGCAGTTCATCTTCGCGAACTTTGCAACCCCCCTGATCCCTATGGCCTTGCGACCTATTAGGGACATTTTTCTCTTGGGGATTTGCCAAGAATTCCAGAACTATGATTTGTATCTTCCCCTAGGTTTTATTACTCATGTTGTCTCTCTCATCGTGGGACTATTTGTTTTACATGTTAGGTGATGTTGATCTTGAGTGCATCTCGATTTCTTCCTTCCCTGACGAGATGGCACCTCTAACAGTGAAGTCCTCCCACAAAATATCTGAAAGCAGTGTACAAGAAGTTCACCAGGTATCACCACCCCCAATCTACGGGGACAGTGCATGTAACCCCAATAAGAGCACTAAGCTCTCTTGGTTCGATATATATGCAAAATTTTCTAAACAGGACATCCCTGAAAACCAGGAGGATTTCCAAGTATACATTAATGTCAAGAGGTCAAGGATCCATAAGTTGAACTCGCATCCCCCAGTCTTTCCATGTGACGAAACCATTGATTGGATCATACATAATACATATACGAGTTGGTGGGTGGTGAGGGTCACACAGGTTCAACATTCACAACTATCTCTTCAACATACATCGTTGTTTACTACAGATTGTCGGAAAAGGAGGAGGCATTTAACACTCGATGGCTCTCAGGTTTTGTAGTCCCAACTGTTGGACATTCTGAGGGATTGGTGGCAAGACTCGTCCAAGTTTTGAGTTAGGAGTGACCAAATATACAAGATAGACGGTCTGAAAAAGGTTTATCAAGTTATTTCCGCTATGATGAACCATTTGTACGACAGGGCTGACATTGACATTTTCCATAGGATGTGGGTCACTATAATGTACATTGTTTCCACTAGGGGTACAATTTTCAACTGGGCTAGTATCTTAACTTCTGCATTGAGGGCTAATATAGTTGTGGCTAAGCATCCTGAGGCGGACTAGAGCTACAACTGGACCTCAGCTACAACAAAGCCCGTACATCAACACTACAAGATCTTCTAGAACCCATGCTACAAGGGTATACTTGAATCCATCTCTGAATTGTTCATCGCCCCGTTATACCAGTTGCTTTTCAGGGAAGAGACCCCCTTTCATGTCGAAAAGGGCCATGGAGACTCTCACCAAAGTGGCACATTGGTTCCCAATTTAGGAGGGCACATTTATCAGGGTCTTTGGCTCATATAAGACCCCTCACACACTTCCTCGATTCACCATAGATAAACTGCTCATGCAGGAAGTATGCTATCAAATAACCCAAGGTTTTTCAAAGATGCTAAGCAAAAGGGAGAATAATCCTTAGACCACATTCCCTTTTACTATCGGGGCTTACACCGTTGAAAATTTCAAACAAGTGGAGGCGGAAGACGAAGAGATAAAGGGGTACCATTTTGTGACTTGGAACCACCGCACCTATGATCCCGAAAGAGTACTTGAATTTCACTATAAGAAATCCAATTTCAATTGGTTGTACCCAAACTCCAATCACATTCATGAAGATAGAATCAGAGATTGGCACAATGCAACTAGAGAGTTTAGCCCTAGTGAACAACAATAAAGAGATGACGAGCAAGATGGACATTCCCAGGAGAATGTGAGCCTAAAAGAGAGATCAACTTCACTAAAGAGGAAGAAATAACATCAAAAGGCAATGAGGAAGATCAAGAAACATAAGGGTAAAGAGGCGAAATATCCCTTGAGTGACTAAGATGAAGGGGAAGATGATGAAACATTGGAGCAGGGAAATGCGACCTCGGCAAGGAAAAATTAAGAGCTCAAAGAAAGAGAGAAGAAGAACTCAAACAATCATAGGAGTTGGGTGACCAGGAACCTGAGGACCAGCTTGAGAAGAGGTGACTTAAGGAGGAAAGTAGAAAGAAACAATTGAGAAAGAAAGAGGATTAGAGGGCCCAAGAAGAAGAAGAGAGAAAGATATTGGAACAAGAACAAAAAGAGCAAGAGGAGATGTGCAGACAAGCAAAAGAGCTTAGAAAGAAACAAGAATAAGAAGAACAAGAAAAGAAAATACTGGAAGAGGAACAAAGGAGGAAGGCAGAGGAAGAAAAGGGAAGAGAGGAAGAAGAGGAATTAAGAAAAAGACAAGAAGAATCTGACAAGAAAGCTCAACGGGAATCCGAACAACAACAACAGTCTAATGAGCAAGTCGAGCTGCCTTTGCTAGATGTTCCCCCATCCACTCCCATTACCGGAGGACATATTTCTCTCAAAGGACTAGGAATTCTTGATGAGGGTGAAGATGAAGTGATGGACCTTGCCAAGCTCACTTTTGATCAGGTCAATTTCAATATCATGTAGGAAAGAAGGAAGTACTATGCTAGGAACCTTGCAGATCCTCTGTCCATGAACATGAAGAAGGAGATTATCCTATGATGATCGCCTTGGACAGGACCACTTTTGTGACCATGACTGAGCTAAATGTTGGCTTAATGAGCACGCAAATTGTGGAACTCCAAAAAAACACTCTATGCATCTGAGAAGAGGGTCGCAAGAGCAGAAAAATACAAAAGGAAGATAGAATAAGAGAACACAACACTCCGCTTTATTTACTCTAGCACGAAGGAGTTACAAGACAAAATCAAGGATTAAGCTGAAACCCTGAAAGGAGCCATGACAATGGTTTATGAGGAGATGTCAAAATTGCACCATACTATGGCCCCCATCCTAGTCATACAAACCAACACAAAAGAAAATTCCTCCATGCTAAAAGAGGCTATCACAGCTCTGGATAACATTCATGAGTGGACAACCAAGTATCCAGATGCACTGACAATTCTCCCAAGAAAAGATTGGATCACTACACAAAACGATAAAGTCCAGCTTCGCATCAAGATCGAATCACGAGACAAGCTAGCTAGATATGTGGACATAGTTCTTGCTTCTTACAGGGATCTTGTGAGTGGTTTAGAGTCAGTGATTGAGATCCATGGGGTTCCTTCTATTTGGGCACTTGGACAAGTGAGGAAGCAGGGGGACATCTTACATGAGGTCCAGGAATTTGTTGACACTTATAGGAAAGCTTCCAACTCAGATGATCGACAAGTTATGAAGGAAAACATCACGCGGTATGTAGTGGAACCAGTGAGGATGTACACAAAGCTAATGACTCTTGCCAATTAGGTCAATGTAAAAAAAACACCCTCATCCCGGACGCCCTCGAATGTCTACATATGCATGATGAGGAACAACCAAAGATAGCTCCTATAGATATCAAATACAAGCTCTGGAACACTGACCTTGTGGAGAAGATACACTTAGATGTTCCAGAAATGTCCATTGTCAAATTGATAAGATAGATTTTATGTATTTTTTTGAATATATAAAGATAGCATAAAGTAGAGAAAAGTAGGAATTCGAAGAGTCATGAGGAAGTATAAAGGTCATAAGGAAGTCTAAAGGTCATGAGGAAGTCCAAGAGTCAAGGGTAGACCTAAAGTCACCCTCTTTTATATAAATACACCCTCATGGCATATTGTAAAGGAATTTTAGCTTTGGAATTATTTTGGTACATATTGTTTTGAGAACTTGTGCTCTTCTAATAAATGCAAGGACTAATAGTTGTTTTCCACTGCTGGATTGGATGAACACTTTGTATTGTGATGCCATGAATATTATTAGCTCTATGAATAAGAGGTTCCCATGAGATTTTGGTGTATGGTCTCCTTGTGTATCTTCATGTGCTATGAATTTCCTTTGTAACACATGGATGGTATATGATATACTAACCCAATGCTTATGTTGATAAATTGCTTTATTGATATTGGCCTGATACTATTGTAGACTGTGCACTCACTTGTGTTTGTTAATGCTTAGCCATCTTGAACTCATTTTTGGTCGTTAAGTTTATCCTTTAGATATGAGTGGTCTTATTTTAAGTTTTTCTAACAATGCTTTACTTAAGATTCATGCTTTGAAGTTCTAATATTGCTATTTATGGTATTTGTTTTATGGAGCATTCATTAGTTAATCACTTGTGTTTGTTGAAGTTTATATATTCTGTCTATTCAATATTCCATTTTCGTCTGAAGAAAACTTCAACGAACTGTACGACAACTGGGCCTACATACCGAATAGGATCCCTAAACCAAACGGTGCAGAGTCTAGTTGGGATTATGCACTGGGGATATCCCATAGATATTGGTAGTAAATTCTATCCCAACAACAAATTTAGCACTCGAAGGAGGCCTGATGACCGACACCAACACATGCCCTCGCACATAAAATTCCCATCAAGATAGTAATCAATGCTGTCTTTCTTCCCCTGAAACGCCTCTCCATCTCGCCTTTGGCCCGCCTTTCAGGAATCTCTAGTTTGGGGGCTCCCAATGTCCTCCACTCGAGGATACCCTGGTAGGAGAAGAAGCTACTCTCTATGAAGTCACATATGATCAATTGAGAGCCTTATGCCCTATTTCGTGGCAGTTCACTATAGGTATGAAGTGCATCCCAACCTCTAGCTCCCTGCCTAATCCGCACACCTCCAAGCCTCACCATACCCGTTAAGACATCCTGGTTAATTCGATACTGCATCTTATTGGGATAATTATGCGGATGTTGTAGAAAGACTCTTTATTGAAGGATTAGAGAGGCCCCCAACATATGAAAGAGAAGGCCTAAGAAGCACAGTCACGGGGGGTAATAATCAACTACGACAGGAAGAGATACGGGAAAATCATCAACCAATGCGGAAGAATACTTAGGTCAACAATCAACTGCTGAGCGGAAATGTTGAGGTGCCCCTGGGGCAAGGAAATGAGGAGAATATCCACATTAATTTTTACAATGTTGATCCTCCTCATAACAAGTGGCCCTTTAGGTTCCCCAGGAACCTAGGGAAATTTAGAAATATCAGGAAATTTTGAGACTTAGGAAATTTGAGAGTTCCCTAGGGGAATGGCAGACAACCACCCCACACTAGTGAAGGGTTAGGCACTGAAAGTGATTATGAGGGAAATGCCAACCATGTCCTATTTCCCCACCACCAAGAGCCAACTATAGACAACCTTAGATTGGATGGTTCAGTCCCCTTTATGCATTCAAGTCCCCCTTCATGATATGCCCTGTCACCCCGAGAAACACCTTCCGAAGTTTGATCCCGAAAAGGGAACCATGACTGAGGACCATATCAACAATTTTTACCTAGCCCTGCAAATGATGAGAGTGAAATACGACGATGTAGCTTGCAAGATTTTCCCTCATACCTTCAAAAATAATGTCACAAATTGGTATCGTTCCCTTCCTATGGCATCAATCCGAACTTGGGAGGAGTTTTAAAAAACATTTCTTGAGAAGTTCTTTGAAGACAAGACACCGTCCATGCTCCTGATTGAATTGAGCACATTGGAGTGCCACAAGAAGGAAAATGTAAAATATTTTAACCGACGATTCACTACCATCTTGGCTAAGTTTCCAGCGGATGTGGCTATTAATGATCCTATCACTGTAGACTATTATACTAGATCCCTCCCACAAGATATCACTGTGTTTGTCAAGCGTGAATCTAAAGCCAACTTGGTGGATAACTTTGCAGAAGATCTTGCGGTGGAGAAATATTTGTTGTCTATAGGATCCCTTGAGCACGAGGCCCAAGAAGAGTATAAGCCAACGAACAAGAAAGCCCAAGCCTCACCTAGCAAATCTAGTGATAAGGACAAAGATTCCTTCGATTTCAAGGGGTTAGCAAATTCCTTGAAGCAATTAACGAATGAGGTCCATGCATTGAATAGGAAGACTAGCGAGACTTATTCAGGTAGTAAATCAGAAAAACCTTTCTTTCGAAAAGGAAATAATCCACCAACAAAGTCATTTCAGGGCTCTAAAACAAATTTCAATGTGGAAGAGTTGGGAAAGGATATTTTTTTCACTTTTTACCAAGCCTCTCATTCTGAGAAAACCTATCCACAATGGATACACAACATGACTATGGTAGTGACCCAACTCTTGGAGGATCAGGCTATGGGAGAGGATGAGGAAGAGTCTAACGATCCGAAGGAAGAGACGAAACCCCTAGATGAAAATGTTGGTTCAACTATCATAGACTTCAAAGTAATCTATGGGGGAGATGTCTAATCCCTCTAAGAAGCTAACATAGGTGACACTCCCCCCCTAGGGCTCGAAAGACCTATAATATTAGGAGCAAGGGTCCAATACCATATTCTACTCTGGAAGAGAAGAAGAATGCATTACTGAGGAGGATCCATCCTCCTAACAAATCTAGTCAGCCATTGACCCCTGCTCTTAAGGGTTCGTTTAGCCAAAGCCCGAAGGATGCCCCAACAAGTGGTAAGGGAAAATCATATACTCCCAAAACCTTTACCAAGTCTGCTCTATACCCTTTACTCCCATAGACATCGTTAGAGGGCACTGCACCTTTGGACTTGAGGCATTACATCATCGAAGATATGAAGAAGATGCAGGCCAAAATTTCACTTTATGCACCAAGCTAGCCAACCAACGTGAACTAATTATTAAAGCTTTCGCTACCTCATATTCAACCAGCAAAGTTGCCTCTTCAACAAAGAAAAGCTATCCTAGTCAGTCCCGAGCCTCAATCGACCTTCAAGCTATTGTTAACACAACAAATGCAATTTCGAGAGGTACAACTTCCCCATTCCTTTTAACTTTCGAAATATTCAACTACAACATACACAACTACCTTGTCGACCTTGGTGCGTCAAACAATGTCATGCCCTTGTCAGTGTGCACAAATTTAAACATTCAATTTAAGAAGACAGACACCAATATCATTCAATTGGATAGGTCTCAAGTCCCTGCCGTAGGTGAGATAAACAATGTGATAATCAGACTGTCCTCTGACTCTAGGGTACATCAGTGCATCGACATAATTGTTGTTTACATCCCGAATGCATATGCTCTGCTGCTTAGCAACGATTGGTCGAGTAAACTCCATGGGTATTGTTCCATGGATTGGTCCCACTTATGACCGCCTTACAAAGGTAGGAACAATCAGATCATAGTTAATATCGAACCCTACATGAAGCGTACAGTTACGAATCTTGAGGGCTCGAATGAACCTCTTAGTTTTTCTCAGGAAGAGTTGGGAATGTGTTTTTTTGAAGCCGATATTGGGTGCTATTAGGCCTTGCCATCACCCATCCAACTTGATATGCAACTAGAACTCCTTCCTTTCCCTCTAGTTGATGTTGATGAAACTTGTACTATAGATGTAAATACTCTAAGCGTAGATGTGACTAGCAGCGAAATCTGGACTTTATATTATGATGGGTCCAAGACTCACAATGGAGCTAGTGAAGGCTGTATCCTCGTGGACCCAAAAAAATAAAATTTTCTTGTAGGTTAGAATTCCAATGCACTAACAACACTGCAGAGTATGAGACGCTGATCCTTGGGCTCAAGAAAGTTATTGATCTAAAGGCTGAATTTTTGAAGGTGATCAATGATTCTAAAATCATTACAAGACAAGTACAAAACACAATTCATTGTCTATCACCTCACCTGAGAAATTATCAACAAGAGGTATGACGTTTGGTTTTTCTTTTAAAGCTTTCAGTATTAATTATGTTCCTAGGATTAATAATGCAATTGCTGATACTCTAGGTAATGTCATAGCAAGGTTTACACCTTTAAGGGATGGATTTTCAATTGAAATTGTTTATAAACCTATTATCCCAGATAACATAACTAGTTTACGCATTTTCAATGACGATCAATAGATACTGAATTTTATGGCAAACACTAAGGTGTTTAAAGATGTGGCAATAGAAGATGAAGAGCACAAAAGGGACCTTCAAGAGGAAGAAAATGAGCACAAGGGAAACCCTATGCCAAAACATGTGGTTACATTGGAAAGATTATTTTATCTGCATAACCATTTCCCAGGCCCATCAAATACCAAAACACAAAGTTCCACACTCTCAAACGAGCAAATTAATCTCAGGATTGAGACCAACTCTAAATTCATCAACATGGGTGTCAAGTGTTCTCTTGATGAAAGACAGTCCTTCATTAGCTTATTCAAGAAGTATCAAGATGTATTTGCCTGGATGTATGATGAAATGAAGACATATGACACTTGGATCATTCAACATGTTATTCCTACGAAAGAAGGGGTCAAACCATTCCAGTAGAAACTGAGGAAGGTACATCCTACGTTAGAACCCCTCATTCAAAAGGAGTTGAAGAAATTGTTGGATGCACGTATTATTTTCAAAGTTAGGCACTCTACGTGGTTCTCGAACCTGGTTCCTATACATAAGAAGTCAGATGAAATTCGGTTCCGTGTCGACTTCCAGAATCTCAACCGAGATTTAGACAAAGACAACTATCCAGTTCCCTCCATGGAACAAATTCTTCAAACAATATCTGGTTCATAAATTTTTTCCTTGCTCGATGGTTTCTTCAGATACAACTAGGTGGTGGTGGCCGAACCAGATCGATTAAATATGACCTTTAGAACGAAGTGGGGAACTTTTTCATTTTGGCGCATGCCCTTTGGCCTTATCAGCATTGGAGCAACATTCTAGAGGGTGATGGACATCGCTTTTAGAGGATTAATGGGTAAAAGCGTAGTTGGTTATCTAGATGATGTCATGATGTTATCAAAGAAGATATCCGACCACCATCATCACCTAAGAAGATCTTTGAGCGGTGTCGGAAATATGGGATTTCACTCAACCCCAAGAAGGGTATATTCACAGTATCCGAAGACAATCTCCTTAGGCATATCATAACCAAGGACAGAATAATTATCAATCCTGATTACGTAAAATCTATCGTGCAACTCCCTTTTCCTAGTGGGAAAAAAGGTATGCAATATTTCCTGGGTAAAATTAAATTTCTTCAAAAATTTATCTTAGATTTTTCCCAGATCGTTAAGCCCTTGCAGAATATGTTAAATAAGTACTCAATTTTCAGGTGGAACCAAGAAGAGAAGGAAGAATTTGATCGTATCAAGAAAGCTATTGCAGAAGCCCCTTCCCTTTACAACATTGATTTCAACAAGGACTCCATTCTATACACTTTTGCCTCATATTTGTTGTTAGCTGCCATGCTTACACAGAAGGATAGTAACAATGATGAGCGGCCCATATCCTTTATGAGCATGAGACTACACAGTGCAGAACTCAACTACACAGACATAGATAAGAAGGCATATGCAATCTACAAAGTAGTGAAACATTTCAGACCCTACATTGTCAAGAATTGTGTGACGATGTTTGTCCCTCATCCTGCTGTTAAGTCACTATTCACTCAACAAGAGCTGGGAGAGAGGAGGGCCAACTGGATGGCTTGCCTCCAAGAATATGACTTGGAGTTGAAGCCCACTCACACATTTAAAGGGCATGGGATATGTGAAATAACCATTGAAGTCACAGACTAGCAAAACAAAGAATCAGAATGCTGGGATCACAGGATTGAGATGTACCAAAATGAACTCACAACCAATCCTGACTCTTCATCGTGGTATGTAGATCTGAAGCAGTATTTAGGGAAATGGACCTTACCCCCTACCTTGTCCGCGAAATAGGAAAGGGAAGTGAGACTCAAAGCCACATCCTACTAATTAATACAAGGAAATCTGTTTCATAAGAACCACCATGATGTGTTACTCAGATGTTTGGAATATGATGAAGCCTAGTGGGTGCTAAAGGAGCTACATGATGGGTCGTCAGGAGGCCATTATGCTAGTGAAAACACTGTACATAAGATCATGAGGGCAGAATTTTACTTTCCTACCCTTTTCAAAAGCATGTTGGAAGACAACCTTGGTCGACCGCTCCTCTCGAGTCTATAGTAGTAGAGGAAAGTTTTCAACAATGAGGACTGGATATCATCGGGGAGATTGTGCCACACTCATCAAGCAACATAGATATATACCCACGACCACATAATATTTCACAAGTTGGGTGGAATCCATTCCATTACGACAAATCAATGATGAAGATGGAATATCTTTTGTCAATTAGTACATCATGGCCAATTTTGGCGTTCCAACCTCCCTTGTTTTTTATAATGCTACTTATTTCTCATCTTTAAAGCTATATGATTTTGCTTTGGAAAATAACATTGTTTTAAAACATTTGGCTAACTATTTCCCCCAAGGAAATGGTGTAGCAGAATCCACCAACAAGAACCTAATCCACATCATCAAGAAGAACTTAGTGTCACAACAAAGAAATTGGCACAATGCCCTCAGAAATGCCTTGTGGGCTTACCAAGTCACCCCAAAACCATCTCTCGGAACATCCCCCTATTTTATGGTCTATGGGAAAGAAGTCATCTTACCACCCAACTTATACCTTCCCACTCTCTAATTGTCACAAGAGTCGTGAGGCGCCCTTTTTCCCTACCATGCAAAATTGAATCAACAGCCTCCTCAAACTGGAAGAAGAAAGACAAAAGGCTAGGGAAAAGTTTTCCGTTCACCAAAGCCGAATCAAGAGATGGTTTGATAATAAATCTGTAGGGAGAAATGAGTTGAATGTGGGTGACCTAGTCCTCAAACAGGACAAGGCTCATGAGGACAAAGGTAAACACACCATATTCTAGGCCTTATGGATTGGTCCCTTCCAGATTAAGGAAAATATTGGCCATACCTACATACTGCAAAATTTAGAAGGGAGGGTTGAACCCCTTCTCGTCAATGGCCAAGACCTTAAATTTTATTTCACCTAGCATCTCTCGTAGCTGCCTATCCATCCATATCGCAGCTCTCGCGGTTTAGCCTTTCCTGTTTCCTTTATCCTTTCACCTTCTTTATGCCTTTTATTTTGTGTCCTTTAATAATGTTTTTGCCTTGAATAAAATTTATGTAACATCACTCTAGTTTGACACCCTAGGGTTGAGGTAGCCTCTACACTAATGGCTAAGTTGTGTTTCTTTCTATGCCTGCACTTGATCAGACCTAAAATCGTGATCGGGGTAGAGCGTTGAAATCTATTGTAGTGGGGAACTTGAGTCATCCATGGTACCCTATCCTTCAATAGTTAGTCCTTGCTATTGACTTGGATTTAATTTTTGAATGAATTAGTTATCCAGTTGAATCGAGAAGGGGAAAGGAAAAACTTTAATGAGCATACATATTTCAAGAAAATAATAAGGTCTCTAAAAAACTAGAAACAACCTCTCTTGCAAGTAAAATAAGTCGGGATCCCTCATCCACCCAAGCTAATAAATGCCATATGAATAAGTGCTAGTAAGCACATGTGAATAAGTACCAATGAGCACATAAATTAAATCAATAAGGGAAAAAGGATCGAGAAATGTTTCCCAAGCAAAGAGGCAATGCGACGAATCTGCTGGGCTACTGTCCAGGCCCGTTGGCAGTAGAGCAACATTTATGATTTCTAGGTAGTGACTCCGCCGTGGTACTATTCAGGCTCGCTGGTAGTGGCGCAACACTAGAGATATGTAACTGCTATACCAAAAACCTTTACAACTCATGTCATTATCCGGATCCCTATGCTGAGCCAACAAGGAGGTATTTACTTTGTGTGATAATAAGACAAGTCTTAGTAGCTAGGGATTGCTGATCAATACCAAGGGAATACTTGGAGACGTCAATGGGACCCACAACCTTGAGACAAAGAACTCATAAAAGTTTGCTTTACCCAAGAACAAGTGCAAGGAGAGATATTGAGGTTCTACCAGCGAATCACCAGTTGTTGTAGCTGCTGCAACAACCTTCCAAAATTCTCGACTTTTCAAAATTTTGGAGCTCCTGTACTATGTCTATGAAAATTTCCTATTTCCGTGACCTCGTCGGCCGACCAAATCCCTTCTAATCCCCTCACAATCCTAACTCTCGAAGATGCAAAGGCTTATTTTTTCCCAAGTCGTAGGTCGCATCAACTCAACTCTCATGAGCCTAAAAGTTGTGACCATGTGACCTACTTCAATTTGCAACCTATCACCTCCGTTAGACCTTGCAACCTATCTAGGTCGCAAGGTTACAACATCGGAAACCTACCAAAACAAACACATTGTGACCCATGCTACCATGTGACTTCATAACCTCTTTAGTAACATAGGTCGCGAGGTTGCAAACGTGGAAAGGTCACCCTAGTGAGACCTTGCAACCTATGCGAACCCCGCATGTCCGACCAAATTTTATAAATAACAGATTCACCCATTGGTCATTTAAACAAGTAATTTTGGTCACTTTCCTGACGAAGAGGCTCAACAACTTGAAGGATGCACACGTCCCTGCCTATTAAGTGACCCTTCCGCTTTCTTTTTATCATTACCTCATGCCATTTGGCCCATTCTTCTTCCCTGACCCCACATATTCCGAGTTTGGGATGTTTTATCCAAGTAAATGGCTCATTTTTGCCCATAAACCCTTGACCATTTTATTTTTTTCTCAAGAGAATTCCTACTTGGTCACTCAGCCCCATATTATTCCCAAGCAAGCTTGTACCCCTTAGGGACCAAGTTATCTAGTCCAGGGGGTCCCCAAGGACCCATTTTGAGCCTCATTCCCTTTATTGAGTCACCCTAAGGAACAGGTCGCACGACTAAAAGTTGCGATAGGTAGAAGGATGTGACCTTGCGACCCTTGCGACTCATGCGACCCTACTGTTCTGCGTCTCGTGACGTTTGTGACCTAGCCTAATCTACGACCTAGACTACTAGTTGCCAAGTCACACAATTCATCTCCGTGATCTTTGTGACCCCCTTGATCCCTACGACCTTGCAACCTATTAGGGACATTTTTCTCCCGAGGATTTTCCAAGAACTATGGAACTGTTATTTGTGTTTTCCCATAGGTTTTATTATTCACGCCATCTCTCTCATCATTGGACTCTGTTTGACATGTCAGGTGATGTTGATCTTGAGTGCATCAAAATTTCTTCCTTCCTTGACAAGATGGCACATCCAGTAGTGAAGTCTTCTCGCAAAAGATCTAAAAGAAGTGTACAGGAAATTCACTAGGTCCCACCACCCCCATTCTACGGGGAAACCATGTGCAACCTCAATAAGAGCACTAAGATATCCTAGTTCGATATCTACGCAGAATTTTCTAAACAGGACATCCATGAAGACTAGGAGGTTTTACAAGTATATATTAATGTCAAGGGGTCAAGGCTCCACAACGTCGCCTCACATCCCCTAGTCTTTTCGTGCGCTGAAACCATTTACTAGATCATACAGAATACATATACGGTGCGGTGGGTGGTGAGGGATCACACAAATGCAACATTCACAACTATCTCTTCAGCAGACATTGCTGCTTACTACAGATTGTCGGAAAAGGAGGAGGCATTTAACACATGATGGCTCTCAAGTTTTGTAGTCCCAACCAAGGAAATTATGAGGGATTGCCAGCAAGACCCATCCAATTTTCGAGTTAGGAGTGACCAAATATACAAGGCATACGACCTGAATTTTTTTTTATAAGCTTAATGCCGTTATGATGAACCGATTGTATGACAGGGTCGACATTGACATTTTCCATGGGACATGGGTCCCTATCATGTACGCCAACGCCACTAGGGATTAAATTTTCAATTGGTCTAGTATCCTAGCTTATGCATTGAGGAGAAATATAGTTGCGGCTAAGCAACCTGAGGCAGACAAACCATCATAGTTTTATATGGCCTCGTTCCATTTTGATCACTAGAGATACAACTGGACCTCAGGTACAACATAGCCTGTACATCAGGACTATAAGATCTTCTGGAACCTAGGCTACAAGGGTATACTTGACTGCATCTCTAAATCATTCATCACCCCATTATACCAGTTGCTTTTTGGGGAAGAGCCCCTTTGCATGTCAAAAGGTGCCATGGAGACTCTCACGAAAATGGCACATTGGTTTCCAATTCAGGAGGGCACATTTATAAGGGTCTTTGGCTCATATAAGATCCCTCACGCACTTCCTCGATTCACCACAAATAAAGTGCTCATGCAGGAAGTATGATATCAAATGACCCAAGGTTTTTAAAGACACTAACCAAAGTGAAGAAGAAGCCCTGGCATGCCTTTCCTCTTACTATTAGGGCTTACACAGTTGAAAATTTCAATGAAGTGGAGGCGGAAGCCGAAGAGATAAAGGTGCACCATTTTGTGACTTTGAACCACTGTCCCTATGACCCTGAAAGAGTAGCGGAAGTTCACAGTAAGAAAGCCAATTTCAGCTAGTCGTACCCACACTCCAGGCACATTCACGAAGACAGAATAAAAAATTGGTACAATGCAACTAGAGAGTTCAGCCCCAGGGACCAACAAGAAAGAGATGATGAGAAAGTCGAACATTCCCAAGAGAATGTGAGCCTACAAGGGCGATCAAATTCACTAAAGAGGAAGAAAGAACATCAAAAGGCAATGGGGAATCTCAAGAAACAAAAGGGTAAAGAGGTAGAAGATCCCCCGAGCGACCAAGATGAAGGGGAAGATGATGAAACATTAGAGCAAATAAATGTGACCTTGGCAAGGAAGAAGAAAGAGCTCAAAATAAAGAGAGAAGAAGAACTTAGACGGTCACAGGAGTCGGGTGACCAGCAACCCAAAGACTAACATGTGAAGAGGAGGCTTGAGGAGGAAAGTAGAAAGAAACAACTAGAAGAGGAAAAAATGAGAAAACAAGAGGAGAAGAGGGCCCAAGAAGAAGAATAGGAAAAGATACTAGAACAAGGATGGTAAGAGAAAGAGGAGATGCGTAGACAAGCAGAAGAGCTCAAAAAGAAATAGGAACAAGAAGAACAAGAAAAGAAAAGTCTGGAAGAGGAAAAAAGGAAGAAGGCAAAGGAAGAAAGAGAAGAGAGGAAGAAGTGGAATTAAGAAAATGACAAGAAGAAGCTAACAAGAAATCTCAACAGGAATCCGAACAACAACAACAATCTAGTGAGCAAGTCAAGTTGTCTCCACTAGATGTTCCTGCATCCACTCCCATCACCGAAGGACATATTCCTCTCAAAGAACTAGGCATTCTTAACGAGGGTGAAGACAAAGCGTTGGACCTTACCAAGCTCACTTTTGATCAAGTCAATTTCAAGATCATGTAGGAAAGAAGGAAGTATTATGCTAGGAACCCTGCAGAGCCTCTATCTGTGACCACGAAGAAGGATATTGTCTTAGATACAACAATTAATCCTGAGATGATCACTTTGGTTGGGACCACTTTTGTGACCGCACTGAGCTAAATGTTGGTAGAATGAGCAAGCAAATTATGGAACTCCAAAAAAATCTCTACGCATCTAAGCAAAGGAATGCAAGAGAAAAATAAGACAAAAGGAAGAATAGAACGCAACACTCCACTTGTTTCAATCCAGCACAAAGGAGTTACATGCTACAATCAAGGATGAAGCTGAAACCTTGAAAGGAGCCATGGAAATGATTTACGAGGAGATGTCAAAACTACACCATACTGTGGCCCCATTCCTATCCATACAGGACAATACAAAAGAAAAGTCCTCCATGCTAAAAGAGTCTGTTACAGCTCTGGATAACATTCATGAGTGGACAACCAAGTATTCATATGCACCAACATTTTTCCCAAGAAAATATTGGATCACTACATGGAACGATAAAGTCCAGCTTCATATCAAGATCCAATCACGAGACGAGCTAGCCAAATATGTGGATAAAGTTCTTACTTCTTACAAGCATCTTCTGAGTGGTTTGGAGTCAGTGATTGAGAACCATGGGGTTATTTCTATTGGGGAAATTGGATAAGTGAGGAAGCAAGAGGGCATCTTATAGGAGGTCCAAGCATTTGTTGACACTTATAGGCAATCTTCCAACTCAGGTGATCTGCAGGTTACGAAGGAAAACATCACACGATACGTATTGGAACCAGTGAGGATCTACACAAAGTTGATGACTCTTTCCAATCAAGTCAATGTCAAAAGAAGCACCCTCATCCCGAACGCCCTCAAATGTTTGCATAGGCATGATGAGGAATAACCAAAGATAACTCCTATAACTGCCGAGTACAAGCTCTGTAACACTTACCTTGCAGATCAACTACACTTAGATGTTCCATAATTGTCCATTGTCAAATTGATAGGATAGATTTTGCATATTTTGTTGAAGATAACAAGATAGGATAGAGTAGAGAAAAATAGGAATTCAAAGAGTCATGAGGAAGTCTAAAGGTCATGAGGAATTCCAAGAGTCAAGGGTAGACATAAAGTTATCCTCTTTTCTATAAATACACCCTCGTGGCATATTTTAAATGACTTTTAGCTTTGGACTTATTTTGGTACATATTGTTTTGAGAACTTGTGCTCTTTTAATAAATGCAAGGAGTAATAGTTGTTTTCCACTACTGGATTGGATGAACAATTTGTATTGTGATGCCGTGAATATTATTAGCTCGATGAATTAGAGGTTCCTATGAGCTTTTGGTGTATGGTCTCCTCGTGTATCTTCTTGTGTTATGAATTTACTTCGCAACACATGGATGGTATATGATATAGTAACCCAATGCTTATGTTGATAAACTACTTTATTGATATTGGCATGATACAATTGTAGACTATGCACTCACTTGTGTTTGTTAATGATTAACCATCTTGAACTAATTCTTGGTCGTTAAGTTTATCGTTTAGATATGCGTGGTCTTATTTGAAGTTTTTCTAACGACGCTTTACTTAAGATTCATGCTTTGAAGTTATAATATTTCTATTTATGGTATTTTTTTTATGGAGCATTCATTAGTTACTCACTTGTGTTTGTTGAAGTTTATACGCTTATCTAGTCGATATTCCATTTTCGTCTGAAGCAAACTTCAACGAACTGTATGACAACCAGGCCTACATACTGGATGGGATCCCTAAACCAAATGATGTAGAGTCTAGTTGGGATTCTGCACTAGGGAGATTCCCTAACTGTTGGCGGTAAATTCCATCCCGTCAATAAAATGCAACAAGACTATACTTTGTTTCACACAAATTTATTTTTTCTTAAACTATACTAGTGTAAAATAACCCATTCAAATTTTCTAAACTATCTAAGAATTGAGAACATGAGTTTAGTAGTAAACACACCAGAGAACACCATGGGCATATAATTTAGCTTGGAGAAAAATGTGACTGAAACTCTGTAGCCAAAGAAATGGATTATTCCTTGCTCTTATTAACTTTAGGACTATAATGAAAATTACAAAAAAATTTAAACCATAATAGAGTAATGGGAAATTGGGCATGCTACAAACTTATAAAAAGCCACCATACTTCCTTTGTTCAACCTATGTTGCTTTATTATAAAACTATAATTCTCTATAGTAGGAGTTGAACCTCTTTCTCCCATTGTGGGTAGGGCTTTATTTCCTTCTTTTAGTTGTCAAAGATAGAGTTGAGATTTTAAAATCTAATAATTATTTTATAATATTGTTGGAATTTATAGCTCTAGATGCATAGGTAAAGTGGAGTTGATGTGGCTTCCACATGACACTAAAGTGGACAAAATTTGACTTGTTGGGAGCAAAAATTTTGAATACAAACTTCAATTAGGGTGGTCCTTTTTTGTTAGAAATTTCTCAGCGAGTTCTATAGTGAATACATTTTAGTTTACTTCATTTTTTCAGTTTGTTACGAGATACATGGTTTTTGAATTTGATATATGCTATGAGATGGCCTCAACAAAATCATAACTCTAAAGACCATTGATTAAAACATTAAATGTGGAAATAAAGTGTATATTTTATGGGAGTGTAGCACTACCTAGCCAACATGTGAACGTTGGTCTTGGAAGGTTATAAGACAAGTGTGGATAAGTAAATTCCAAATTGGCATTGAAATTACAACATATGCCCACACAAGGAATGCATACAAGCTTGTATGTGAGATAAAATGACCAAGTAGTGAAATCGATTAACAATGTAGTGAGCCCTATAACTGTGTAATTAAATCAACCAACAAGGTAATATGCAATGTAGGGATTGAAATTATAGCCTAAGTAAGTGGAGTAAGTCACCTAGGTGAAAGGAAATTGACTAGCGATGTATTAAGTAGCCTAGGTAAGTGAAATTATAGTCCAAGGAGCAAGGAATTCTCCTAGGGTGGTGGGACTTGACTCATAGAGAAAATTTTTATATTGGAGGAGTGAGGAAATTCACTTAACTATTGAAGAAAAACCAAATTATGAACTCCTTAGATATGTGCAACAACCAAATCTTGAGAGCCAATTATATCTAAGTGGAGTGGAATGAACAGTGGGTATTTCAAATTTGTTAGTGTTCTTGATTACACATATAGGAAAATTGTAATAAGGGAATCCACCAAAATTAAAAGAAGGATTGGTTTCTTACACCAATAAGAGAATTAGGTAGCCATTTAATACGAATAAAAGCAATATCAAACTTACAATTTTCCATTCATCCTCATGACCCATTATCAAAATTAGGTGTAACAACCCAATCTCTATGAGAATCATAATGTAATGGTACATATGTGATTTAGGCTATGGATTGAACATGTGGCCAAGGGCTGAGCTATGTGTAATGTACATCAAAACTATTGATTTAAAGGCATCATATAACTAAAGGGATAATTACATTGGGGGCCTATTGTTCCATAAGTGAGAAATGTGAGAGGGGATTCATGGTCTAAGGGGGTTCAAATCTTAAATATATATTATTTTAATTTAGCCAAAGTCCTCTTATATTAACTTATGCTAAAGGACAAATCAATTTGGAATTGCATTCTAAGGAGTTAGGTGGAGTTCCTTGGGTGCTAAGTGGCAAGTTCAAAGCATGCTTACTAATTCTATGGGTTTTGGGTGTTTGACCATTCTACTTACTCATTTTAAAATGTTTTTACTCTCTCGCCATGCGTTGAGTTCACCATTATCTTATACTAAACCAACACCATTCAAACTGAAAACAAAAGGATTGAGGGGAAATATTCATTGGGTAATTAAGTTGTTATGCCCATGATAGAAGGTTGGGGATGCTCGTTATGTAAAATTTATATGGAATTTCCTATAGGCATGATTATAGGATTGTTGTGATTGTGACTTCACATATAGTTGGATTTCCTTTGGCCCTCAACTTTGAGATTCGTGAACATTTTTCACTGGAGTCGATGACGGGGTGAGGATTGCCTAAGGGTATATATGGCAGAGAAGGGGATCCCATCCCTTAGGTTATGTAGACCAGGGAAGAGAGATAGATATTTGGAAAGATTGTAGGAGTCTATATGTTGTAAATTTATTGGGTATTAGGTTGTGTGAAGGAGTTTAGCTAGCCATAGGAGCCACTTGTCCTTGTGGACTCACAGGTCCAAGTTGGGGGTGGCTTGATGATGAGAGAAATGAAACAATAAAGCCTATGGTTGGGAGAATTGTCCCTTGTATATAGTCAATTGGTGAAATTACTATTTAAAAGATAATTTTTATGGTTATTGCATTTATGATGTATTATTTGTGTGTATTTTGTTGTTAGATATGTTGCCAATGAAAATAAATTATGTGTTCTTATAATGTGTATTGTATACCTATGAATTGGATGTATTTTCATGTCATATTGCATATATCTTTTCACCACACAACATGACCAAAAGTATTATGTAATTATTGTGGATTTAATGGGAAATTGGAGGAATTTTCCAGTTCCCCACCATCCTAGTAGGTCAATGGGTGGTTGGGTACGCTACAATAGAAGTAGTGAATCTTCACATAAAAGTAACCCACAAATACACATAATAATTGCAAAAAATCCATAACAAAATAAACATAATGTTTACCCTAGAAATCCATATAGGAAATCAATGTCAAATTGGGCTCAATGTTTCATTATGACAATCTATAGTTCCAATGCTTTCGAATATCCATGCATATTAAAATCCATTTTGAGAGTGAAATCAATGAGATAAATATTAAGAGTTGGGGTTAAGGGAAAGGCCATCAACCACGACCCTTCATTTCCCATTTCTAAGCCTTCTTTCCTATTTTATTTTTGTTGTTTGACTTAATTATTGTTTTCCCCTCTCATTTTCTTTTGCCTTATTCAACTTTTATATTGCATTGATTTACATAATTTGCTAAATCTCATAAATTGCCAAATTTCTCTTACAAGTATTGATTTTTATGACCTTTCAATGTTTTGGATCCACTTCAAATCTCTCTCTCACCCCCCAACCCTTAACAAGCTAGAGTCATATGATGAATTCACGCAATTTGTCTATATTATTCTCAAAAAATCATTTCTAAAGTTCTAGCCATGAGATTGAAGAAGGTTCTATCAAAGGTAATCTACTTAAAACAAATTGGTTTCTTTGGAAGGGTGATAGATCAATGAGGCTATAGGTACGACTCAAGAGGGACAACATTCCTTGAGAATACAAAATATGCTTGCTATGGTGGTAAAAAATGGTTTTTACAAAGCCTATGATTAAATCTATTTGTTATATTTTTGCCTACTTTTAATTCATCTGGGATTTTATCTTATGATGTTGAATTGGATAATGGTATGTGCAACATATGTTTCATTTATTGTTCTAATAAGTATAGTTGCATATTTATTTTTTGAATATGGAGAGGATTTAGACAAGTTTGTCCCTTGCCCCCTTACTTATTCTTGTTGATGGAAAAATGTTTGCTTTAGATTCTATAGGGAAGTCAGGTGGGGGGGACCAAATTTCTCACACAATTACTTTCTATGGATGATGTTCATATATTCTCCAATGGCTCAAAGGAAGAAAGTAGGAAACTCCAACAAATCCTATAACTATATCGCAAGGCGATAGATATGGAGATAAATATTTTGAATTTTGTGATTTACTTTGATGTTTTAGGTGAAGAGAATGAACAACAATTAAAAAATATTTTTCACATATTAAAATATTTTAGTAATGTTAGACACCTAATCCTTGGGGTTTGGGTGAATAACTTGTAAATATGTCAATAGAAGAAAATATGAATAGTTAGAGTAGGAATAGACCTTAGAAGATGAAATCGAAGGGTCTCTCTTGTATGTTATATAAGTCTATTCATATTAATGCAATAGAAATTCAATTTTGAGAGTTACCTTCTTGGCTTGACATGGTGTCAAAGCCAACTTAACTCATTTCATCCTCCTGCATGAAATAGCCTTTGCTAGTTTTGAGTTATGGAACATTTCTTCCATGCTCCTACAATGAGCATCTTGAGTTTGTCTCTTCCCTACCATAACATTTAATAGGTGTTACTATGTCACATTAGTCTCTTCTACTCGAATATTCCTCTTCAAAATTGTTCGCTTGAATTAGTGGATGTTGTAGTATCACTCTACAATTCTAAACCTTATTTTAGCTAGATTCAAGCTAGTTCTCCACTTCTCATCTTTGATCAAGGTTTTCATTGTTGGATACACTGATGCAAACATAATTTTTTAACTCATTAATCCTTAGCCTTTAGCAACAACTTATTTTCCATATAAGGCAGATTTAGACTCAAAGTAAATTTGGGACATTCATTAATGCCATGGGGAGTGTATTGTCCAAATCACCACAACACTGGCCAAGGACACATAAAGATGCATTAAATATCTTTAGTACATTTTGTTGTGTAGTAGAATGTGGACTATTCATTTATTTTTATGGTTATGGTTTTCTGGGCATTTAATGCTTTGACCCTTCAGTTTTGTAGGACGTGAGTTTTGTTTGAATTTTTTTGTTGATAAAGAAGTAGCTTATTTGTTTTCTATACTACATTAACACATACCCACATCTATATCCATTTGTATGCTTGTCAAAGTTTATGATAATTATATATTCGTTTAGAAGGGTTGCATTAAAGGTAAGCACCCTTAATCACTTTCAAACATATTCCCTATTTATGTACGTATTTTTCGCTACAGAGGCATATTATATCAAGAATTTTCACAATAATCCTTGTTGCTAGAATTTGACCAAACTCTCCTAATGCCAATAAAGTTAATGCTTTATCGAGATTATCTCTAATTCATGGCATGTGATTTTTCATATATTGAAGGTGTAAAAGATGAATTCTCTCGTATTGTTCATTTGTGTGGTGCTGATTGACAAGGAAAATTACAAATAATGGACCAAAAATATTAAGCACAATCTCATTTTTAACAACATATGGAAAAACATTTGTGAAGAAGAGGATGGTAATGCACTTACCAAGCCCACATTGAATAAATAACTAGTCATTTGGAAGAATAAGGACACCAAAGCTTATGCCATGCTTTCAACTTTTGTAAGTGAAGAGGTGAGTCCCTATATAGTTTCAATTATAAATTCTTATGGTGCACTAAAAAATTTGAAAATGATACAGGAGTATCTTACCTTCAAGTCAAAATACATTTTGACTAGAGATGGGGTCTTTCATTTACCGAGGGAGTTTGTTCCCTAATTATTTATTTAATTGTCTTTTCCTTTGTTTTCATGAGAAAATGTATATAAGTGATGAATATTGTAAATAGGAGAAGTCTTGAGAATATTTTAGATAGTTAGAGAGGTTTGAGGGTTAGTTAGATCTCTTAGAGGATTTGTGGATCTAGAATATCTAGAAATAGGGATCTATTGAGTGATTAGTGGATATGGACCAGCATATGCTTTCATAATCCTTTTGTATAATTATGTAGCAAAAATGTGTGAAAATAAATTTATATGTGTGGAAAAATCAAGAGTATGGGAGTGAGAAAGGTGGGCCAAAGGAGTCGAAGGGGCCAATTCACTATATATCAGGCCTAATAGGCAATAAGGCCTTTTGCACATTATCCATGTGTTAATATAAAAAGAACACTCTGTTTGGAGGTTGAAATTTGTGTGTGTCAAGCCTTGTTTTATTGTGATATTATTCAATGTGAGTATATTGTAGGTTTTTTACAATAAGCTCAGGAGGGAGAGTGTCTTGATAATGAGCACTAGAATCGACCATGATGAGGAATCATAGACTTTTTAAATAGGGACGAGCCATTCATTTCACAGTCGGGATGAGTCACTACAAGGAAAAAACCTTCTAGCGGAGGTTATAACAAAGGTTTTTAATGTTATAAAATTGGCAAAAATTGTCAAAAAAGCATCTGCTACAACATCCGTTTGTGATAGTGGATGTTTGAGGGGAGATTACAATGAAACTTAATCACAACTAAAAAATTATGGGCAGCCAGAGGTTTTAGCGGATCTTTTTTTGTGTGGTACACCTCATGGAACAAGTCGCATTGGTGCACTACATATATAAATGCACAGGGATGCATACATAACTAAAAGCACCAAGGCATTGAATGAAAAGAACACCGATGCGTAATATATACCGCACCAGTGCTAATAGATAAAAAAATTCCCTGGGGCGTTCTTGTAAGGAACGACACAAGGGCACACAAAAAATAATTGTTGTGTCGATGCTTTGATTGAACTTGCAACACGAATGCGTATCATTTGTATAAACACCCTCATGTGTGAGTTATATAAAAGGTAGGTGTTGTTATATTTCATAATGCATTGGGACTGGAAATAATATTTTGTAGGATTGGGGTGTTAGTTCTATGAAAGCACTGGCATGTTAAGAACTAAAATGCATCAGGGCGTTAATTGCAAACAATACCGATGTTTGAAGAAATAAACGCCCCGATGATGTCATTTTCTGAAAAGGAACTGATCATGCAAAAATATGTCATCATGGTGATTTTATATAACATAATGCATTAGTGCATTTTTATGTTATGGACGCACTAGTTTTTTGTATGATATTTTCTATTTTTTTGGAAACATTGACCTGTGATAATGCAATTATTGTAATTTTTAAAATCTATTATTCATCGAAAAATCGACATATATCTTATAACATTATTTACATAAATTAAAATTTGATTAGTGCATTTGTATATGATGTTTGGATTAATTTGTAATATTATCAGATTTCACATCTCTTCATTATAATATTTAATCATCGATATATTTAATCAGTGGTGTAACATTTCACAGCGACATTGGATAACAAAATAAAATGAATTAATAAGAGGCTCTTTATCATACAAAATGGGATTGTTATTTGTAACCCCTTGTCTTTCAATTGGGACACTATGTCCATTACATTAAACAAAATATTTGATTTTCACAGACAATTATTTCAAAAAATACAACAAGTTGCACTGATATCCAAATAAATCACCATTCTTTGTTGGCACTGTTTCCAGTGCTCCAACTACTTCCATGAATTGGTTTATTTGGAGGAATGTTTTGTTGATTGCATTGATTGTTTTCATCTTCTTGATCTTATTCCATATGCAAACATAAAAATAATGTGTAATGAGTGTATCTACATTGGTGAGAATAATGAAAATTCAAATAAATAATATACATCAATGTAAATCGAATAACAATGTACCATAGCAAGAAGTGACTCATAAATTGTGCACATGGTTTCAAAACCAAGTCTCATGCCTTGTTGCAACAAGTCTTCTGCTGGTGTAGTTCCATATTTTGTTTCCTGCATGTTTTAAACCCCATTATAAATCATAGATTTAATATAAAGGAATTTTTTGTTCTATTAATTATAAACTCAGAGAAGTAAAACAACATAGATACTTACAAATTCCACAATTAATTTTTGATATGCCAACATATACTCACAACCCTTATTTAACCCAATGTCAATCAATTCTTTCGATGACTCTTCTTTGTATGTTAGCACCTATTTGAAGACATTCAAGGATGGTTGTTGTAAAACAACTTAAAATATACAAAAATGAAATCTTGAGTTGTTATAAGTAAATATTAACAATTACTCACAAACTTTGAAATCAACCCTTTTCTTCCTTGTCGTCCTGTTTTATGTGCTGAATGAGTTCCATTTTGTTTTATTTATGCAATAAAGTACTTAAAATTAATATTTAATGCTAAATTATTTTTTTATATGTACAAAATCAATCATGATTACATACATTTGAAGCACGTTGTCATTGAGTCTAGCTCCTCCTGTGATGTAATTATGTCCATTTCTTTGACCATCTCCTTTTATACTTTTTTGGACATTCCTACTAGCATGTTTCACATATCAGCTCGTTGATCATTTGGGATTTTCATTATCTTCCTTAAAAGAAGTAACAAACTACTTTTATATTGATATACAAAAACTACATATAACAAAATCGATATTAATAAATTAATGGCTTGTAGTAATATATAAATATAATTCTAGAAAAAAAATTTAATTAGGAATATTACGTTTTGAATGCTTTTTTTTTGTTATTGCAAGAATGACATGTCTCATTTACCATTTCTCTGGAAACGCTTCATGTCCTTCAAATATAATTTGGTTATTAGAATCATTGGATTGATTTTTGTATTGTAAATGGAAAGTACGTTTATACGTTTGTTCCAATAGTGTTGAAAAAGCGACAAGAAAATCCTAATTAAATTAGGAATAAAACTGTAATTCCACATCACATGACAACTTATATTAGTTAACTAAGTTAATTTGACTTAGTTGGATCAGCTAATTCGAGTTGAGGGTCTAACTTGAGACATGTAGAGTGTCTCCTACATTATAGGATCCCTCATTGAGTCTATTTTGTGTTGTAATTAATTAATTCAGTTTAACTGAGTTAAAGTCAGTTAAACTAGTTCCAATTGTTGGAGGAACTAGTGGGAGGTCTAGTAGTGCAGTGTGGCTGCAGCGAACAGCGAGTTAACTGATGATTCAGTCATAAATAACTCATGAATGTCAGATATGAGATTTACCCAACTGAGATTGGAGTTCAGGGACAATGTACTATCAGTTGTATAATCATCTGAATTGTAAAGGTGGTGCATGCAGTTAGAGGAAGGCCTATGAGGATTGTGCAATTCCAATTGAGGAATTTCCTTAATTAATAGGGGCTAATTCCCAAGGAAAAAACACAAGGAAATAGGGACTTGGGTAAGAAGAAAATTGGTTAAGTATTGGTCTGGGCTTGTCTGGGAAGAAGTGAGACAAATAGAGATAGTGAAGAGGTTTTTCGGGCTTGAGCAAAGCATTGTAATCTTCTCAAATTTTCTGACTAATTCAATATATAGATAGTAGGGATTTTTAGTTGTGGCTTTCCCCAAGAAACCATTGTGTACTGTGTTGATTGAATTATTTCTCTTGTATGCTTTGTGATTTCACAATCGTTTAATAGTTTCTGTTGATGAGTAGAGTAGATTCAAGTTGATTGTTTTAGTAAATTACAATTAATAGTTTGAATCTACAAGGAATGTCTACAAGGTATCAAAGTAGAAATCACTCTAGAAGAGGAGAATACGAGTTTGTCTTTTGCAGGTGAAATCAAGTTTGCAGTATCATACTTCAGAGCTAGCAGGATGTCGTTCTGTAGATTGAGACTCGAATATGCCCTTGAGGATAGTTCCAACTATATTGGTTGGAAGGAAAGGATGGAGGTAGTGTTGGAAGACAATGAGCTTAAGGAATTCATAGACAAATATATTCCTCAGCCTCCAACAACTGATGCTCAAGATCTGATAGAGTGGAGAAAATGTGTTGCAAAGGTGAGAAGGATTATACTAGAAGGAATTTGAGATCATATTGTCTCGAACCTCCACGTTAAGGAGAATCAATATGCAACATGGAAGGCCTTGACAAACCTTTTTCAAAACAATAGTGACCACAAGAAGCTGGCACTAAGGGAAAAGCTAAAAAAAAATCAAGATGGAGAAGGGCGACACAATACCAAAGTAATTGACCAAGTTCAACCAATGTCGAGATGAGCTTGGAAGTATTGGTGTTATGGTTGGTTAAGATGATTTAGTTAGCCTAACACTTCTAGGCCTTCCCAAGAGCTGATGAAACTACCAGGATTCGGTAAATGGGAGGGAGAAGCTACCAGAGTGGGAGAGTTTGTGGTCTGACTTGGTGCAAGAAGAGATTTATTGGAACAACAGAGATGGATCCTCATCCAAGCATGATGATGAGGAAAAATGTGCCTTGGATGGAAAGGAAAAGAAAGGGAAAGGGAATTCATCCCATTCCAAATCAGATTCTAGTCAGGGTTGAAAGAAGAAGGATTTGTTGAAGATTAAATGTTTTCACTGTCATGAGCTGGGACATTATGCCACACAGTGTCTGCACAAGAAGGCTGGAAAGAATCCCTCAGGAGGAGAGAAAGGTGAAGCTCTAGCTTCACAATTCGAGTTGGATTTCACCCTCATTGCTTGCATGGTGACATTGGTGATGGGTAATGTGTGGTATCTTGATAGTGGAGCCTCATTCTATATGACCAATAACAAAAAAATTCTTTAGTGACTTGGAGGAGAAGGACCTCCATATGCACATCGAAATGGGAGATGATGGAAGGTATAGCGCGGCTGAAATAAATATTGTTACTTTTCATAGGGAGTTTGGTTTTCCTCTCACATTAAAATATTTCATGTATGTTTTGGGTCTGAAGAAGACTTTGGTTTCAGTTTCTATGTTGGAGGACCATGGCTATGATGTGATATTTAGCAAAGGAAATTCTTTCCTTCATCACATAGCCTCAGGACAAGTGAAGCGGATCAGGTTCGACTAAAGAACCTCTACAAATTGGATGTAGAAGATTGTGATACTTTGAGCACAAAAGCAAAGAAGGTGTGGAGCCAAGACATCAATGAGTTGTGGCATAGAAGATTGGTTCAATTGCACCATGGAGCTTTGAAGATCATGCAACAGATTTCTACTGGACTTCCCAAGGGTGCACTAGAGCAGAGAGATACATGCAAAGGGTGTATATTAGGGAAGTAAACCAAAGCCACCTTTCACGATAAGGAAAATAGAGCGCAATATATCCTTGAAAGAGTTCACTCATATGTGTGTGGACCGTTCTCGACAACCTCCACGACCAAGCATAGGTATCATGTAATATTTGTAGATGATTTCTCTCGTAAGTGTTAGATTTTCTTCATGTAGAAGAAAGATCAGATGTTCGCTAAATTTTTTGAATTTAAAGCACTTGTTGAGAAAGAAAGTAGCAGTAAAGTGAAGGCTCTCAAGAACGATAACAATGGATAATATGTGTTGAATGATTTCAAGAAATTTTGTGCATCAAAAGGCATTTGACGGGAGTTAATAACACCCCATAACCCACAACATAATGGGGTGGTTGAAAGGAAGAGCATAAGTATTGTGGGAGCTACACATGTAATATTACATGATTAGGGCCTATTGTTTCACTTGTGGGCTGAAGCATGCAACACAATTGTATATGTGTAGAAAATGAGTCCTCATCATATTCTTGGGATGAGTACACCATAAGAAGCTTTTTCAAGTAAGAAACTAGATGTGGCACACTTCAGGATCTTTGGTTCATCAGTTTACTATCATGTTACCAAGGATGCAAGGAAAAATCTAGTACCAATAGTTGCGTTGGGCATATTTGTGGGGTACAATGATACACCTCACAACTATCGGGTGTACCTTCTATCTCACGGGATGAAAATGGTTCGTAGAGATGTGAAGTTTGATGAAGAGAAGGCCATGAGATGTTCCCTTGAGAGGGAGATTCATTTGCATGGAGAAGAGAACCTTTTAGCTCCAAAGGAAGAACCTCAGGATGATGTGGAGTAGCCATATGCAGAGGACTAGAGAGTGTAAGCACCCACCCATGCAGAGACATCCAGAGATGGAAGGAAGTGCACCAGGGAGGCTGAAAAATTGATGCATGATTCTAGAGAGAATGTGGGAGCACCCACATCAAAACAAAGGCACATGAGGTCATTAGATCGATACACTGGCTACATGGCTTTATTGAGCGAGAGTGTAGAGATTAGGCCATCGTCATTCAAGGAAGCAGTGCAACAACCAGTATGGGTTAATGCTATGGTTGAGGAGTATGACTACATTATCAAAACAATGTTTGGGAAGGGGTCCCAAGATAAGCAGACAAGTCAGTGGTGAGTTCCAATATGGCTTTAAAAGGTAATCAAGCAGAAAATGGGAGTGTGGAGACACACAAGGAAAAATTTATGGCCAGAGGGTTCTCTTGGGCGGAGGGAATTGATTACGAGGATACCTTTGCTCCAGTAGCAAGGTACTCTTCAATCATATCTATTCTAGCACTTTTAGCGTAGATGGGATGGAAGATACATCAGATGGATGTGAAGACAACATTCCTCAATGGTGTGATTGAGGAAGAGGTGTACATTGAGTAGCTGAAAGGATTTGAGACCTTCATCAAAGATGTATGGATTGAAACAAGCACCACATGCTCGGTACACCAGGATTGAGAACTATTTCACCAGGTTGGGCTTCACCAAAAGTGAAGTAGATGAAAACCTTTACCATATTGTGGTTGAAGGTAAATGGTTGATTATAGTATTATATGTCAATTATTTAATTCTAATAGGTGATGAAAAGGAGGTAAAATATTGCAAAGAGGATCTTACAAGAGAATTTGAGCTGAAGGACTTGGCGCTCATGCATTATTTCCTTGGTGTGGAAGTATGGAAAGGAAATGAGGAATTTTTAATTTTGTGGAAAAACCTGTGAACAGTTTTGAAACCAATGTTTCAGACTAGCTTAGTGAGTCCATCATCAGGGCAATGAGATTTGTATTTGAGAAGAGAGAGCGTGAAATTACGGAGCTTATTAATAGTTATTAGAAAAATATTTGTCTTCATTTGTAGTGGGCTTATAAATGATAAATTAATTAATAATTATTTAATTTATTTATTTAGATAAGTATTTATTTTATTTATTATTTATTATTATTATTTATTTATTTAGTTTTAATTTTATTATATTATTGTGATATATATATATATATATATATATATATATATATATATATATATATATATATATATATAATATATCATTTATTTAATTATTTATTATTATTATTATTATTATTTATTTATTTATTATTATTATTTATTTATTGTTATTATTATTATTTTTAATTAATTAATTTTTTTTTTTTGAAATTTATATTATTTGTTTAAGATCCTAACTATATGTTAATTGTTTTACACGAATGTATACAATTTTAAAGATTAGTTTTGAAAATTTCTGTTAACTAATTTATTATGTGATTAAATTATTATTTAAAGGGTTAGATAGGGAGTTAGCTATGATAGGTTATGTTTATCAATTTTAATTAATTAAATAATTTTGTTTTTTCTCCTTAATATTGATGTTTACTTATTTATTTATTTATTTTTAATGAATGTGTGTAAATCTATGTTTATTTGAAATTTATATTATTTGTTTAAGATCCTAACTATATGTTTTTTTTTTTTTTTTCTCGGTAAAGACTAATTCTATTAGGTGAAATATATGGTACAATCAGGATAAGCAAAAAAACCGGCAGACCGGAAATGATGGACCCATCAACCTCGGTTCCAGAAGAAAGAAACAAACTCATAGTTACATAAGAAGACTAGAAATCACAGATTGCCTGATTACCCCATTGGGGCAGAAACTACAACACATTGTTTTTTCCCTTTCCTTTTGCTAACTTTTGTCCAGCCATCCTGGGGGGAATGGGCTAGGACAACTTGAAGACTGGAATTTTCTTTCAACGGGAGTTCCTTTTCTGATTCTGAGGAGGTCTCATGGGCACGTTTCTGGACTGTAGCTGAGTCGAAGGAGCGCCCCACAGTGTTTATGGGAGAATCCACCGGCTGAGGCACCTGTTCCGGTTCTGAATCACTTTCCCCGTCCTCCGAACTTGGAGGGCTGGAGTTTCGAGCTGGCTGCGGAGTACATGGAGCCCAACGCTTGGGTTTGGACTTTGCAAAGATTCCTTTTTTCGCTCTTGCTGTCAGCGATGGGCAGGAGGACTGAAGGTGCCCTGTTAGGTGACAGTGACGACATCGGAAGGCAGTATTCTCGTAATCTAGAAACTGGGTCCAGATAGTGTCATTGTTCTTGAGATTGATTTGCTCTGGCAGACCCTTGCTTAGATCTAGCTCTACACAAATTCTGGCGTATGTGTAGAGGCCTTGTATTTCCCTCCGATAATCTCCCATCAGAAAGCTGCCCAAAGCGTTGCCTATTTGCCTGTATACTTCTGTTCTCCACAGATGTATTGGGAGATTTGGAAGTCTGATCCAAACCGGGGCTTTCGTAATAACAGCAGAGGCTGGGTCAAAGTCTGGGAACCATGGAGTTAGGAAGAGGCCTGCCGTCCCCATGAACCAAGGGCCTTCCTCTAACGCCGTTTCGTAGTGCTCGAGATTATCAAACAACACTATAAAGTACCCTTTTGCACAGAAGTAGATCTTGCAACTGTGTGTCCAGTTGTCATGGATCCAGTCCTGAAGATCTTTTGAGCGTGGCCAAAGCCCATTGAATCTGCATATGATGGCCCTTTCAGCGAACTTTTGGGTTTCGTCTGCTAGCTTAGGGTAGGAGACCTCAACCGAGGGAACCTCCTCCACTTTGTCAACCAAGAAAGGCTTGGGTAAAGCCTGAGCTGTTGGCTCTGTCTTGTCAGGCTTATTAGCATGGACTGCATCTTTATATGAGAAAGCTTTAGCTGAGGATGGCTCTCCAGCAGCTCCACCTCTCAAACGAAGGGTCAAAATAATAGTTGCATCTTTCTTAATGCCGTAAAAAGAAATGGGGTAGAGATCCTCAAGATGTTTACCTTCGTGGAGAAGCCGTTGCGCTGCAGAGGGGATACCCAACTTGATATTCAGTGTCTGCTTAAGATGCTGCACTAGATCCATCTGGCTTACCCATAGTAACAGAGTTTTTCCTGTAATGGGCTTGACTTGTATCTGGAATGATGAGGAGGGTGCCGAAAGCCCCTTTCCCCTGTAGATCTGAGGAGAGGGCCAACGAATGCATTGATTGATGCAACCATTCTGTACAATCCCTTCTTTCCCGCGCGCTACGACCTGAGGAAAAATAACTAAGGGGTCTGTATTGAAAATCTTGGTCTCTGCTCCGTGGATCCGACGAGGGCTGTGTGAAGGCGTTGTGGAAGAAGGGGATCGGGACCATGCTGCCTTAGATTTCTCAGCCGAGAGTTCTGCGAGTGCTTTTGTGCCTGCGGCGCCGTCAAGCCAAGTGTGACCGTCTTGCCATCTTGCAGCGGAATGGACGTTTCTGGTTCTCAGCCTAGATCTCTCGAGTCTCTTCGTTGCCTGGACGATCAGAGCCCCGCCGGCGGCCGAGGGCTTGGAGGCGGCGAAACTGGTGTTCATTCTTGGAGCCGACCGAGCGAACCCTAGCCTCGAAAATTCAAGAGGTCATCCTAACTATATGTTAATTGTTTTACTGGAATGTATATAATTTAAAATGAGGAATTGTTTGTCTCTCAGGTCAAGTATGCCAATGAGATACTAAGTAAGTTCCACATGGAGAGCAGCAAACCCATGGAGACTCCTCTAGCAGGGAACTAGAGGAAGGAGGATGCTACTTTAGGTGAAGTAGTGGAGGATACTATTTACAGGCAACTTATGGGTTCACTTATGTATTTGGTGAACACACGACCAAACATATATTTTGTAGTTAACCAACTTAGTCAAGCAATGGTTAATCCAACCAAACTCTATTGGAAGGAAACTAAACACGTGTTAAGATACCTCAAAGGCACCACTCACTTTTTTCTTTGGTACAAACGGACAAAGGGAGTGATGCTGCAAGGCTTCACAAATGCATACTGGGTAGGGAGTCCCTCTGACATGAAGAGAACATCAGGGGTAATATTTAGTATTGGGTCAACAACATTTCTTACTACATCAGGAAGCAAAGATCAGTTGCACTCAGTTCGTCAGAAGCATAATACATGGCTACAAGTCAAGCAACTTATGAGGCTATTTGGATGAGGAAGATCCTTGTTGGGTTATTTGGTCAACAGATGGATCCTACAATGATTTACTGTGACAATCAAATTTGTATGAAAATCTTTGAGAATCTAATTTTTCATGATCGGTCCAAGCATATCGAAATCTGGTATCACCATCTACGAGATTGTGTGCAGATGATAATCATGTTGCTGGAGTACATTCCTACAGAGGAACAATATGAAGATATTTTGACAAATGCATTGTCAAGATGAAAATTTGAGTTTCATAGAGGCAGGATTAGGGTAGCAGATAATCCCTTTCTTGTTGAGAGGGAGTGTTAAAAATGCAACAAGAAGATCCTAATTTAATTTTGTCCTTGAATTAAATTAGGAAGAAAATTATAATTCCACATCACATGACAACTTGTATTAGTTAACTAACTTAATTTGACTTAGTTGACTCAGTTAATTCGAGTTGAGGGTCTAACTTGTGTCATGTAGAGTGTCTCCTACATTATAGGAGCCCTCATTGAGTTTATTTTGAGTTGTAATTAATTAATTCAGTTTAATTTAGTTAATGTTAATTAAACTAGTTCCAACTGTTGGAGGAACTAATGGGAGGTCTAGTAGTGTGGTGTGCCTATAGTGATCAGCCCGTTAACTGATGATTCACTCATAAATAACTCATGCATGTCAGATCTAAGAGTTACCTAGTTGAGATTGGAGTTAAGGGACAATGTACTATTAGTTGTATAATCATCCGAATTGTACAAGTGGTGCATGTAGTCAGAGGAAGGCCTATGAGGATTGCACAATTCCAATTGAGGAATTTCCCTAATTAATAGGGGCTAATTCCCAAGGAAACAACACAAGGACATAAGGACTCGGGTAAGAATAAAATTGGTTAAGTATTGACCTGGGCTTGTCTAGGAAGTAGTGAGATAGACAGAGATAGTGCAGAGGTTGTTCGGGATTGAGAAAAACATTGTAATCTTCTCATATTTTATGACTAATGCAATATACATATAGAAAGGGTTTTTAGTTGTGGCTTTCCCCAGGAAACCATTGTGTAATGTGTTGATTGAATTATTTCTCTTGTATGCTTCGTGATTTCACAATCATTTAATTGTTTCCGCTGATGAGTAGAGTAGATTCAAGTATATTGTTTTAATAAATTACAATTAGTAGTTTGAATCTACAAGGAATTTATACAACTATATCCCTCATAGTTTTGTAAAAAACTTTGCCCCTTTTATTAACCTCCAACACCAGTCTAGATGAGCTAAGGACCAATTCATCGTCATTTACATTTTCTATAATTTTTCTTTTCCTAGAATGACATTGATCTTTTCCTTCATTGTTACTCCCTATAGAACATTAAACATTTATATGAATTAATAGATTGTTTGAAACATGTTATCTAATATTCTTAAGTATATTATTAATGAAAAAAACTCATATTGAATAGCATTTTTTCATTCACCTGATTCATCCTTCTGCACTTTTTCTATAAGGCTTTTACTCTCTTCTGCACCTAGATTAGAAACAATCTTATCAACCTTCTTGATTTGTGGATCTGCATGACACACACCAATAATATATATTAGTTAAACTTATATATAGTTCAAACATATTAACCTTGTAAATAATTTACAAATAACTTGCCTTCCCTGCTTTTTTTTGATGTGTCATCAATGTGTTGATCAATATTTTTGTTACTTGACACCTTCTGAGACATTTTTTTAATTATCAATATACAACCTATACCATTCATATAGAAGCCATTAAATATATTTTACAAATAAATCAAATATTTTTAATCTAAAAAAAGCACCGATGCGTTTATCTGAATAAATGCACCAATGTGTTTATCCCATTAAACAAACCGGGTGTTTACTTGTTCGACACCATCAGGGAAAAAAATATTTTTTAAATAATTTTAAATTGTGATGGTGTGATTTGTAACGCTAAATTCACCACAATGATTTAATGATGCTATTTGGAAGAAGCGTGTTGGTGCATTATATTACATCGGGAGCAACGATGAACAGACTAGATAGAATCAATTATTATAATATACCGATGTGTTGTATTACACAGGGCTCATGGGTGTGTTATATTATACCAGACGCACCACAAAACATATATCAATTTTAAGAAAAAAAATGGATAGCGCCGACATGGTTTGGGTCTAATTCAATAAGTGATTCTCCTACTTTACATGTCAAACACCTTATATATTGTAAGTACACAAACCCATTAAATCTAAAATGCCTAAAATGAAAAACCCTAATTGTGAAGTGGTAGAGGAAGTTAAACCCTAAGGTGAAATTTTGCAGGAAGAAGCAAGGGTTTTAAGGTAAGTATTGATTTTTTTTTGTTATTTTTATTTTTAATTAAATTTAAATAAGAGCATAGATCATAGAGTCTGCTTGGGGTAACTCAGTTGAAAATGGTCGTGGAAATGAAGTCTCACCAAATTGGAAGTCTTGGGTTCAAATCTTGTGCTATCCCCCCTCATCGGGATGAAAAGTTGGACATGATGATTGATGAAGATGTAGTCCTACCAAGCTTACAAAAAAAGAGAAGAGATCGTAGAAATTTTTACTAGTAAAATCTATATAATTTTATTTTTTTATTTTTATTTTTTTCCATAGGAAAATCGAACTTTTTATTAAGGAAATAAAAGTTCACAAAGTAGATGCAACAAAGCATTTTAATACAAATAGTGAATCCACCATACACAGAAAGTGAAACCATAATGTACTGAGGAAAGTGAAAAGGGCACTTGCTCAATACTAATAACTATATGAAATACTATAAACAGTAAGCATAAACCTAGGTCTCTCCAAAAATTCAGAGAAAACATTCCATCATCAAAAAAATAAAGTAACAATTTTGTGAATATCCAAGTGTCCAAACGTCAATTACAATGTCAACTGAAAGGAGAGCCAAAATACCAATGAAAACAGTATTGCCCCATAACAAAAAGATGCATAGAAATAAGATCATATACAAAAAACTAATCCATTAAAATTATGGAGGATGATTTGAGTCAGTGACCCACCCATTGTCAGAATCAATTATATGCCAGGAGTCCAGAGCCTGTTGTAAACCTTTTTTAGAAAAGTAATCTACTTCCACATTCCTTTCCCTGTAAAAGTGACATACAAAGAAATCAACAAAGGTTGATTTAATAAAAGAAATTTATTCTAATATAGGAATCAAAGTAAGGTTTGACAATGCTTCACATTGTTTGTCAAATTTATCACATTCAGAGAGTCACCAAAAATTTGTACTGAATCAATACCCAACTGTAGAAGCTACCACAGTAGGATTTTCAAAGTTTTTAATTATGCATAGTTGTTTGAACCAATACCAATACCCACTGAAGCTTTTAGAAGTCTGTGATCATTTATGTGAATGATAATCCCTGCCCCACATCTATCATGAGCATCAGAAGCCCCATCAAAATATGCCCATGGGATATCAGGTCTGATATGTTCTTCTTGAATGTTCCGACAAGACAAAGAGGGAGTGGTTTGAGGAATCAGTTCATAGATAGAGGCACATTGAATAGCAATAGGATAGGGGTCTGAAGGCTTGTCCTGAAAAATGCTTTTGTTCTGAGCCAACCAAATCCCCCAACAAATAATCGAGGGAATGTTCCTATGATGAGAATCATTTGAAAATGACCACCAATTTTTCCAAGCATCCACCAGGGAAAGACCAAGCCAATGCATGCTAATACCAACAGCCTTCAAGAAGATATCTCATGTTCTTAAAGTAAAAGGGCAACTTAAGAAAATATGAGAAATGCTTTCTTCAAAGTTTTTGCATAGAGTACACCATCCTGGACCATGTTTGTTTCTTTTTTTAAGATTATCCCAAGTTGGGACGTTGTTCTTGAGAATAATCCAGAAGAAAAGTTTGGATTTCGCTGGGAACCAAGTTTCCATAGTGGCTTGTACCACCAATTCCTATCTCCACCAACCCTTTGATTTATTAGCAAATTGTACCTAAAATTCAGAGCATATATTCCACTGGGAGAGTGGACCCATCAGAGTTCATCTACCCTTTCCTTTATGCAGACATTTTTTCTCTGCAAATCCATAGTGTAGTCCAGCCAAACACCCTCCCACTGGGGCTCGAGGAATAAATCCTCAGCCGACTTCCAACCCTGGTTCCAAAAAGATGTGTTTTCCTCATTTGAAATTTGATTGAGAAAGTAAACTCCCTGAGTAGCAAGGAACTCCCTCAGATCCCTTAGAAGAGTAAGGGCATTATTAAAACCTACCTAAGAGTCCACTCCCATCTAAACACTAGTACCGTTCCAAACAATCTAGGAGAGACCATCAACAACAATGTCAAAGGACTCAATCGTAGCCTTCCAGATGGTCGAAGAGTTTCTTGAGGAATTTTTCGGGTTTCACAACCAAGTGTGCAAGTCCAAGGGATCAATATATTTCCTTTTTATTACAGATGTACATAGGTTGTCCTTAGTTAAAAGGCTCAAAGCCGATTTTGTATCCAAAGAGCGAGAGAAACATGTAAGATCCTTAATGCCCCACCCACCCTATCTTTTGGATAAGCAATTTTCTCCTAGGCAACCCAGGGGAGTACATCATCTTCCTTAAATCCCACCGATAAGAATCAATCACAGATTTTCCCGATCAATGAAAGAACTCCTTTTAAGACCCAAGCAAGAGAAATCTAGTCAACATGGATAGCCAATAAAACAGACTTTATAAGAACCAAGTGCCTTGCTCTTGAGAGCCACTTAAAACTCCAATGCTTGACACGCTTTTCTATTTTTGCAACTAACCATTTCCAATCTGATTTCCTGTAGGAGTCTGGATTTAGGAGGAAACCAAGGTATTTAAGACTATTTACAAAGGATTTACTTCGAAAGGAAATAAAGATAATGATCTATTTATCTCTCCTCTAGAGAGCCCATTGTGAGTAATAGAGGACTTATGTGCATTAATACTCATCCCAGTTGCCTTAAGGAATAAGTCCAAAATTTTATTTAGCTGTGATAGTTCACCCCTAGACCCATCACAAAACAGTAATATATCATCCACAAAAAGAAGATGAGTAATAAAGAGATTTATAGCAATTTCAATTCCTTTAAATTCACCCCTTCTGATAGCAGAATGAATCAATTGGCTCAACCCTTCAGCTGCAAAGAGGAATAAAAGGGGGGATAAAGGGCATCCCTGATGAAGGTCCCCTGGATATTGAAAAAAAGAGAGACAACCCCATTGATGAGAACAACAAAACTCACATTAGTTATACAACCCACGACCCAATTAATAAAACCAATATTGAAACCCATGTGGGTCATCAAAAGACGCAAGAACATCCAACTAATATTGTCATAAGCCTTTGAAAGATCATTTTTCACAATCATTCCTTTTTGTGTCTTTTGATACTGTGCAGAGATTCCTGGGCCACCCCAATGGCTTCATGGATTTGCCAACCCTCAAGGATCCCAAACTGTTCCTGAGAAATGTTTATTGAAAGGATAGGTTTAAGGCATTTTGCATTAGTTTTAGCAATAATATTGTATGTATAATTACATAGAGAGATGGGTCTGAAGTCATATAAACTCCAAGGATCATCGGATTTAGGGATTAAGGCTAGGAAGGTTGAATTAAGGGGTTCGTGCATAAAACCCCTGCCTTTGGACTCCTCCACTAGTCCAGCCAAGTAATCCCGCATTAGGTCAAAAAAATGCTGGAAGAATTCCACCATCCAACCATCAGGGCCCATGCCCTTTTCCTTTTGCATAGAAATAAGAACACCCTCAAATTCCCCCTTTGTTACAAGAGCCATGAGGATATCATTATCATTCTCTTCAACAAAGCTGGGGAAAACTTGTGCCACCCAAATGACTTCAACAATAGTGGCCTTAGTGGGAGCCTTAAACAAGGATTTAAAAAGGATAACACCTAGGGAAGCCAACTCTCTAAAGGAAGATGCCGACCCCCCCATCATATTTTTTCAATTCCCAAATGGTATTTGAGTTTTTCCTACCCTTAGCATAGTTCTGGAAAAATTTGGAGTTTTCATCCCCAACCTCAAGCCAAATGGCTCTACTTTTAAGCCTCCACTTTTCTTTAATGTCTTTCAGAATCCTATACCTTTCACCCTCCATAGCTTTTATCCTTCCCTTTTTCTCTTCCGTCTCATACCCATCCCCTTCCAGGCTTTCTAAAGCCTCCAGTTCAATCTCGATGGTTTTTAGAGTCGCTTCATCCCTTAAGTATTTTTCCCTTTCCCAAGAGATCGTTGATTGTTTCAATTTTTTAAGCTTCTCCATAAAAGACTGAGCAAGGGATAAACCCTGGGTTCTGTTATGAGATCTCCAAATCTCGCAGATCAACTTATCGTAGGATATATCTTTGAGCCAGGAGTAGCTGAATTTAAAAGGAGAGCCATGCTTCCTACTAGCCCCTTTTAGTTCCAAAAAGATTGGAAAGTGATTCGAATCACCCCCCGATTAGCCCCACCAGTGAAAAAAAGGAATTTGAGAAGCCAAATCTTCTTTAATTAAAAATCGCTCTAAATGTTTTGCCACCCTTGCCTCTCCAACCCTCCTATTTAAGTAGGTTTTTCTTTCAGAAGATCAACATCATTAAGACTCCCCATCCGAATCTTGTTTAGAAAGAAATCAGCCAAAGGGTCCACTTGTGCATTTGGTCCCCAAGATTCAGACAAACCTAAAGAAACATTGAGATCCCCTCCAACCACAAGCTTGGATCAAGTTAATTGAGATTTAGAAGACAACTTGTTCCAAAAGGGAATTCGTCCCTAGAAAGGTCCATAAATGTTGATAAGGGTTAGATTTGTACAGATATCCGAGGAGAAAACCTCCACTCCTAGCATCAATTCAAAGCCCCATGAATTTAATAATTTTAAGTTACAGTCCTTGAAACCCCTAGCTAAACCCCCCAGAACATTGACAATCCCTCTGCAATTGAAGGTGAGCATAATCATTTGGAAACCACCATTGCGGTCATCGCTTCTCTAAGTGACCCTTGGAGGGATAGTTGTTTCCCACCAACTATGTCAAGCTTTTCTTTTAGTTGGGCCTTTGAAATGTTTTTTTTTTTTTTTGCCGGCCCTGGGTCTTGGGAGGACCAACAGATTCATGCATAAGGCCGATATCACCCACAAGTTCATTAGGATGGTCTCTTTTGTCTCAGGGCCGAAGGTTATAATGGGGCTTTTCAGGGAAAATATCGGAAGGGAGGGGTAAAATAGAGCCCACTAAAGAGGGTCTAGAAAGGTTTAAAAGCGGAATCGAAGTAATGATACTGTCAAGGGCCAAAGATATATTAAAACTTGGAGAAAAAACATTAATAGAAGGCCTGGAAGGACCATGCTCAAGAACATGATCCACATGGGGCATCAACATAATCGAATGAGAAAGAGGAGGTGGAGAAACGATACCTTTAGTATGAGATGCCTCCACCTCTACCATCTCGTCTCGCATATGTTCTATTGCAGGGATATCTGCCTCTTCGGGTGCTTCCAATTGAACCTCCTTAACCATAATCTGAACCAGAGCCTTTTCCTGTTGACCCTCAAGATTTTCTAACTTCTCCATAACTTTGTCCTCAGGTTTCTCCTGCATTTCTTGTACCAGTGCCACCCTGTTCTTTCTCCCGCGTCTAAACCCCAACGACAATCCATTACCAAGTGACCATGATTGTCACATCAGTGGAATCTATAGGTAAACTGTTCATATGCAAGCAATTGAGTGAGGGAGTATTTTTCCACCTGTATTTGCATCACATTTGCCAAAGCCTCCCTCGGGTCCAACCTAACCAGGATACGAGCCACCTTTCTTTCCTTAGTCACCTAAAAGGACATATCAACATCCAGAAAGGTACCCAAAATGTTCCATATTGGATTGAAAACATCCATCGACCAACTCTGAGGGGCAAGAATTGGAAGACGCGCCCACACAGGGATTTCTTCTAATTTTTCTCTTTGAGCATCAAAGAGAGGAGTCCATTTTTTTAAAGAAAATTGAAGCATTCCCAAAACCCTAGTTTCGCTCAAGCACCCAATCAACAACTTCAACATTAGAGAATCTAACCATGAACCACCCCCTAATCAAGCATATTACCTCCGTCTGTGTAACTAACCCTGCACTGCATTCCTTTTTTATCCATTCCATTATGAAATTTGCAGTGAATTGTCTTCCCTTTACCCACCCCACTATGATGCACTCCGATGCATCCGTAACTTTGTCTATCTAAATGTCGACTCCTAGGATCATATTTGATTTATCCACTTTATTTATTATCATTAGGGGATTTTTGAGGTTTAAAATGGGCTTCCTAAGGAAATTATAAAACAATAGAGGAAATAATAAAATAAGATTAGATTACATCATCAAATTTTAGAGGGAAAAAAGACAAAACTATTTTTTCAACTCGTATTTTCAACTTATCTCCATATGGGTTTACTCAAATTTTGAGCGGAAACACTCGTTGGTTGGAGAATTTGATTACTCATCCAAGGAGTACCCATGTTGCATACTTTCGATGGACCCTACTACACGAAAAATGAGAAATACATGAAAAACGTGATTGCAATCAATTTTTTTCATGTATTTCTCATTTTTCGTATTGTAGGGTCCATTGAAAGTATGCAACATGGGTACTCCTTGGATCAGGAATTAAATCTTGCATCCAATGAGTACTTCCTCTCGAAATTTGAGTAAAAACTTAGGGAGATAAGTTGAAAATACGAGTTAAAAAAGTAGTTTTATTATTTTATTATTTTAAGCTTTGTACCTTTTTACTCCAAAAATGGTGAATCATCCCCCATGGTTTACATCATCATCTTGAATCATACTGGTTCTTATAAAGTTTATTTTGGTTGTACATTTTTCTTAGGAGGCCCATTTTAGACCTCAAAAATCCCCTAATGCACCTTCCCCTTCTTTCTCTTTAGGCCTGAGGACTGACCATTAACTGAAGGGGATTTTAAAGAAATTTCTTCATATTCTTGGCTTTCCAACATCGGGAGACCCTCCAAATTCTCATATGAAACCAAAATGTTGTTCGAAAAAACCTAAAAATCCAGTACCTGCCATCCAAAGATGAGAATGAGGGGGTGGCTTCCCTCCTGTGACCCCTGAGAGCACCAACCAGTTCCAAACCCTGGCAAGAAAGGGACCAAAACCCTACAACTTCATTCCCGAATTCTTTCTGGAGAAGTTGACCCATAGAAGAATTTAACTCCGGGAAGTCAACAAAGGATTTCTCCTCACTACCAACAATCTCGATAGCTCAACAAAAGGACTTCGAGAGATTTATGGTGCATACCAGAGCAGGAATTTTGCATTTTTGTGTTTTGTACATGCTCAAACCCGCAACAGGTCATTCAACTCCCAAAACTTCGTTTAAACAAGATTTTAGCCCTTCATTTCTCTTAAGCGCACTACTCATAACTATATCTTCCAGCCTGCCTATTAGAAACTGAACCAGAGGCTACACGAGAGGTTTTAGGGCTTACCAGTATTTCCACAGATGACCTGACAGATTTTCCTGCCAATACTGCATCGTCTCGACCTTCAATGACTTCAGAAACTGGAAACCAACAACCTGCCCTTGTGGATGGAGGTTTTGACTCCTCCAACAATCCCAGGCCACAGCCAAAATGTCATGCCAGCTCCCTACCACTACTTTTTCCAGGTGTAGACCTAGCTGGTAAGATAACCTTCACAAGATTCTATATTTGTGCCGGTTCCAATCCCCATACCAAAAAAATATCCTCCTTTGTCGGTTCCAAATCCACATAATCCTTGGGACTGAACATCTTGTTAACAATAAAATGAGAGAACCACTAAAAAAACTAAACACTGACTGTACTGACCGGTAAAGCAAAATTGAGCAGCGAGAAAGCCGAGAGAGAACCCAATGTAGAGGAACCTCCCAGAAACAGTACACCACCGGTAACTTGAAACCCTAACTAGGAAGCATGAGTTGAAACCGAGAAAACCATTACAACCTGAAGAAGGTGAAAATGTAAGGGTGAGTAAGAACTGTTGAGGAAAAGCACAGTGAAACGCCAACCGGTCACCCAGACGCATAGAATTAGGAGAAACAGAAACCCGTTTCACCAGAAAACCCCTGCCTCGAGAAAATCAAACAAACCTCGACACCCATTCCAAGGTGTTGTTGGGAAAAGTATCCAATACGGAATGACCCTATCCCACTCTAAGGGTGATAGTTCCTTAGCAACAATCAAAGCAAAGCTATCCGAGATTACTTCTTTATGTAATGTAAAAGAGGGGAGAAAGAGATCCACTAACCGATGTCTTTCGCTAATGGTTGATCCAATCTTCTCTCCTTGCTGCTTGCCCCCAGCTCCTTGCTCTTTCACTGGCCTAGCTACACCAAGATCCTGCAAAATGGCAAGAGAGGGAAACTACAAGAAGCATACATTCATAATTGATTCAAGGATTAGAATAAATCAAATACACAAGTATAACAACACACCATTGAGACACATGCATATAGAAGAACCTCAAATGCTTTATTAATGGAAGAAGTAAGGTTCAGGAAGTGATACAACCATAAAAGGCCCAATCCAGCATCACCTTCCCAGCAGAAAGAAATCTCCTCTTCACCTCCTTCAAAGCAAATCACCCAATAGTTCTAAACTCAAACCAACAACAATTCTTTACATTCACAAGATTCCCGCCCCCTTAGACCTCATGAGAGAGATCTATATATAGGAGTTTTGGAGAAAGGATGAGTCAGCTTGAGGCTGGCATGAAGCTGACTAGTGTCCTCTCTCACTTCAGTTATTCTTCAGTTCTTGAGTCCACTTGGAGGTTCTTGCTTCCACTTGGAGATCTAGAACCTCTTACTCATCACCAGTCGAATTCCTTGATCCAAGTGTCATTTTGGAAGCTTCCTGGGCATTGACACCTTGAGGAATGACTGTGCCACATGTCCAAACTCGCCCAGCGCAGGTAGCCTTCTTTGCAGTTGACATTCAATGCAGGTAGACAGTGGAGCAGTTGACATGATCCAGAATTGCCTTGTTTTTGAGTGTTTTCAGGTGGAGAACTTTTATTCAGTGCTGTGGTTTGCTGACCTTGTTCCTCTAGGGGTAGGAACAACATGTTTGGGGACTTTGGATCCCTTAGATTATGGACATTTCATGCTTCATGCTGTAAGGCACAAAAATGTCTATAACAGTTGCCCCCTAAAGTATGAGGTCGTTTATCGGGTGAAATGCTTTATCAGGAGGATCCGAAGTTCATTCAATCGCTGAGAGGTGACCTGTAATAAAATACAATGCAATACATTATGATTCATACTGCTTTCATGATCTAGCTGAGGCGGGCATTCCCATGCTCAGCTTTATAAATTCATTTTGGTACATAGAACAGACGATTGTCTGATGGTAGACTGATAATTTTGGTGAAAATTATCATCCTTTGAGTAGGATGATCATCTGCTGCAATGATGTACATGTCAAATGTCTTTATATTTCCTGAATATATATCGCAGCCCGGATGGATGAAACTAGATCCGGGGTCTTCAATCTCGTTCGATCTTCACTCTAAGTACAAGTCGATCCATGTGAGAATTGCGCTGAAGTCGAACATGGAAAGACATCGCTTGATTACCGGTCAATGATGTAAACCGTTAACAAGCGCGAGAGGAATCACTGATAATGATAATGACCCTCAAGGTACGACAGTACAATCCACGTGGTGTGAATAAAGGACTTGGCGTCGAACACCACACAAAATCTTTCGGTCGAAGGTCATTGATGTATACCTGTCGCCGGAAGTGAGAAACTTGCCATTGAGGCATGCAAGCTTCAAAGTACTGAGGGGGTTGTTCCTAGATCAACTTCTTGGATAATGAGCTGAAGTCGACAAGAAGCGATCCGTCAAAGGAGGGCCTTAATGAATCCCACATCAGTGACACGGAACGGAGCTAATGATTTTAGTGGAGGTGAAAACAATCTGTGACATATGATTCAGGGTGGCGGTCATGAATGGATGAAGGATAATGTATGGCAGTGGATGGGACACGGTTGACTCTTTCTGAACAACATCTCTTGAACATATAACGACACTGATGCGATGGATCGGTAGCATTACCCCAAATGTGGATGGTTTGGCGAGACCATGGTGATGAGACCGGTGAATGAAACAACCCAACCCGATGTGGTACGGAGGAAAAGTGTCATGTTCAAGAGCGACTTGCTACCATTCAAGCTTTGAGGTTCTCCCAATTTTTCCCCAGTCATTTCTGACCAGTACCTCTTTATTTTTGTCAAGCTTGAGGAGGATAACATATGCTTGTTCTATAACCTGCCCTTCGGGCAAGCCCATCGCTATGTTTTAACGAGCCTAGCGATAGGGAAACTCGTTCTCGTCTAAAGACAAGTTTGTCGCTATTTAATCATTTTAACGAGTCTAACGACAAGGAAAACTCGGTCCTTTTCATTTTTAGAGAGTCTGAAAAGATACATAAAGTTAACTCCAAAATTCCTTTTTCGTCATCTAATCCCTTAAGTCCGAAAAAGTATAAAACAATACGAAAGGGATGAGTTTTCGATAACTTTAACGAGCCGAATAAAACAAGCGCTCGACCTTTTTGTGCAATAATCCCTCAGGTCCAAAAAGATTAAAATCTAGAGGAGGGATAGCTCTTCCGGTCATTTTAACGAGTTGGAAGGCCAAAACTCGGCAAACTTTTCATATTTTACGAGTCAGTTGAAAAGAGCTTAAAGAAGACTCGTCTTTTGAGGAACGAGTGATAAACAGGGATATCAACTGATTCCAGGTACAGGTTGGAATTTTCCAATCACGGCAGTGTCACAAGGATGGCTAGGTGAAATCACTCTTCGCAGCTGTTCCTCAAAATGGGTAAACAATCATATGGAGGTGAACGATCGGCCAAATGACGGTGGAGGTGGCAGGTGCAAACACGACCAAGGCTTTTATGGCTGATAAATTTACGATCACAGCGGTTATTTACCGGGATAGGTTCATTTTTTATTTAAAAATGAGCTTAAACTCTGAAGGAAACATTGCTCACTGCTTTTATTTATTTTTTAACGAGCATGAAGACCGCGTTAAAACTGCTCGGATCTTGCGTTTATTTTTTAACGAGCATGAACTTTATGCTAAAACTGCTCGAATATATGGTCAAATTTTGATTTTTTACCATTACTAGCTTTTCTCTTTTCAAGGATAGTACTGCATTCTCAATTGCTGCAACAAACTTTGTTAGAAATACATAATCATGAGATGAAAACCCTAATATTTTGCTTTGAACTACGTAAAAAGCTATTAAAAAGTGTTTTTACCTCTCATTTTACCATTTCATTTGCATTTGGTTTGTTGGAGCTCTGGAGGTGCCTCTTCCCCCTTGATTTTCACCAGCTGATTCCGGGAGATTCTGCGGACGATTTTCGGCGCCGTCTGGACCAGGTAGGAGCTAAACCCTAGCTCTTTCTTTTCATGGTTCCCTTTTTCAGTTCTGTGCCTGTTTTTCAGCTTTTCTGAGCCTCAGGGGTTTTGCCAGGGCGCCCTAACTTCAGCGCAGGTTTCCCATTCGAAACCTGCGTTGAATGTCAAGCTGCCTTAAGGCAGCCTGACCTTCAACGCAGGTGGGACACTCTCTGCCTGCGTTGGGCTCAGAAAACTGAGTTTTCAGCTCATTTTTTGATGAATTTTCGCCAGTTTCTCATCAAATTCAGGAACTTACTCTTTCTCTTGTTTGTTTTGCAGGGAAATTTGAACAAAATGTCCCTTACATGGCGAGAACGAGAACATGAAGAGGAGGACATGATTTCCCTCCATGACCCTGTCACAGTGAACGCGCTGCGGAACTGTGGCCTGCTGAAGTTTTTCCGTATCTCTAGCATGAGAACACAGATCACTTTACTGCAGTATATGCTTGACGCTTGGGATCCCATTAACCAAGTATTCCAGATTAGGGGAAAATCCATCCCCTTGACCATAGAGGACATTTACTTCTTTACTGGATTGTCAAGGCGAGGTGCCCCCATTTCCTTGTCAGGTACGGCCCGGGGGACTGACTCCGTGAGAGATTATGTCCGCCAGTATTGCAGGGAAGGTTCCCAGCCGAGCAGAGACGGCAAGGTTGTTATCCGTGAGATTACTGACAGGTCTCTCAGGTCCATTCTGTATACCATTGGTAGGATGGCCGGTAGCGCAGCTCTACATGTTGCCAACAGATCTTATGTGCAGCACGCCTTGGAGTGTCTTCAACCGAAAGTATTCAACTGGTGTGATGCAGTACTTGTTCAGATGAAAAGTCAATTGACCAAGGTAAAGGACGGGAAGCTGAAGAACTTTGGATTTGGTTCTATTCTGACTGCCTTCACCTTGGAGAAAATCCCACTGATGCAGCCTCAGTACATTATACTCGACTTGCCTTCTCCGACCGAGCCACGTATGCAGAGGTGGGTCGATCACATGTCTAGGCATGCAGGTCAACCTCAGATCACTTTCACTGATGCCTTCTTCAGGTGGTTCGAGCGCCAGGAGATGGTCTTTTCCGAGTATCCATATGTGGGTATGGATTTCCGAGGTGATCCGGATTTGGTGTTACCGGATGCCGAACAGTGGGGTGCTATTGGTAAACTCTTTGACCATATCACTGTTTACTGTTCTTATTCATAATGTTGTTGTGCTTTATTCTACCAAGAATTTTAATCATACTCTTGGATGCATGCAGATGTTGGTCCTGTCCGTCCAGCAGTTCGTCCGAGACCGCCAGTTGCTGCCCCGGCAGTGGAGCCTGCTAGGAGAGTTATTCTCCGCGACCTTGACGATACTGAGACCCTTACAGCTATGCAGGAGCAGGTTGAGAGCCTTACTCTCGACATTCCCGATGTGAGGATTGATGAGTTACCTTTACAGCTGCAGCGACACACTACTGGTGTGCCTAGACGATGGACTCGTCTCTTGCGCATGATTGCACAGGCCGTGACGTGCTATCATGAGCACCACTAGGCTAGGGTGCCCCCTAGCACTTTTTGAGTTTTAGGTCATATGACCAAATTTTGTCTTGGTTACAGAACATTATGTATGAACTATAAACAACTTATATATATTTTGATTTTCGAGTTTTATCCCGGTTGAGTTATATGATCCATATGTACAATCATTGATGATATGTCTCTTTTATAAATGTCGCAAATGTCTATCTAACACATAATTTGCTAATGAATCGGTTAATGTGTTTAAGTTTCTGTTGATATTGAATTGAATCAAATTGTCTTTCCAAAATCCTAACCCTTAGGAACATGCGATAAATAGCTGGATTGCGAACGGAATATATACCATTGAGTTGTAGTATTACGAGCTGCGAGTCTAGCCTGACAATTAGTCGGCGTATGCCATGTGTGATGGCATCAGAGAGTAGTTCTATCAACGCGCTATACTCAGCGATGTTATTCGTTGATTGCCCAATACACACACCTCTGAAACTTACTAACTCGCCGCTTGGATCAAAAATGGCCCAGGCTGCGGAGGATAGGTTCCGTGAACTACGACTCGCTCCGTCGGCATATCCAACACATGTCTCCAGAAGGTTCGACATCTGCCACAAATGAAAAAGGTGGATCATTCGACCAGAACAAATACTTTAGCGAAAACAAAATACAACAAAAGCACGCAGGTTACTATTTAAGCATAGTAACGCTTGAGGTACAACCCGTTGCGGGGCTGCGCCAGTGGAATTCCGTCATAATCCATTAACTCGTAGGCTCCTTTTGCTAACACCCTTTTAACAATATAGGGGCCCATCCACAAGGACTTGAATTTACCTGCTCCCAATTTATCGGATTCTTGGTCATAAAGCAAGACCAAATCACCTTCTGAGAAGACATGGGGTTTGACACTTTTGTCGAACTGAGCCTTGACTCGTTTCTTATGGGCTTCGTTAGCCAAAGCGGCATCACGACGGGTTTCATCCAATTGGATTAATTCCAAGAAACGAGCCTCTTCTTCTGAAGTTCCGGGGAGGAGATCAATTGCGAGTTTAAGCGACGAAATTTCGCACTGGATTGGCAAGACTGCCTCCAGGCCATACACCAGCTGAAAAGGTGTGAACCCGGTTGCGTTCTTTACCGACGTTCGGTAAGCCCACAAAGCTGAGTACAGGATTAGGTGCCACCTTCTTTTATGAACTCCGATCATCCTTTGCAACATACGCTTCAGGACCTTGTTGATTGCTTCAACTTGTCCATTGGCTTGCGGATAATACGGGGTAGAGCTGTCGTGAGATAGCCCTAGCCTGTGGTACGACCATCATGGCGACTACATGATCTGTAACTATAGCCTGTGGTACGCCGAACCTGGCGACTACATGATTGAAAAAGAAAAGGGCAGCTGTTTCACCAGTGTTATCCAATGTAGGCATCGCCTCGGCCCATTTGGTAAAATAGTCAGCAGCGACTATAATATACCCATGCCCCCCGGTCGAGGTGGGGTTACATTGCATGAAATCGATGCCCCACTTGGCGAAGGGCCCAACAGCAACTATCGGCTGTAAAGGTGCGGGTGGTCTTCTGGTTTTGCTATCAAAAATTTGACAAGCATGGCAACTTCTGACTGCGATTATGCAATCTTTGAACATGGTTGGCCAAAAGTATCCTGCTCGTAAGATTTTTTGTGTTGTTGCATATCCAGATTGATGCCCCCCACACGCGCCTGAATGACACTCATTCAGGGCTTTTTCGGCCTCCTCATGGGTAAGGCACCTCCTCAGAACTGTATCGATACCACGACGGTAAAGTGTATCACCGACGATCATGTAGTCTTTTGCTTGGTATCGTATACGTTTTTGTTCGGAGTGAGAGGTGTTTGGCCTGAATTTTTGGGTTTGGAGATAAACTATGATATCTCCATACCACTCATCGCTTGTAGATATCAGAAACAAACTCTCGTCCACGATTGACTCTTCTGATGTTTCATCGTTGGACGACGATGGGAGATCGCATAATAATTCTGCGAAAACTAGAGCTTTCTTTGATTTGGATTTTACAAATTCCAGATCAAACTCTTGAAGGATCGCTATCCATTTTGAATATTTGCCCCCCAGCAACTGTCGCGACAGTATATAAGTCATGGGGTTGCAATCTGACAAGATGGTAGTTTTTCGAAAGAGGACATAATGTCGAAACCTTTGAATCTCTTGAACAACTGCAAGCGCTATTTTTTCAACATAAGAATATTTACTTTCTGTATCATTTAAGTTTTTACTTAAATAATAGATAGGATGTTCGATTCCATCTACTTCTTGAACTAAAACCATCGCAATGGTCGTATCCGCTGCAGCCAGATACAGGTTAAAATCTCTTTGATAGTCCGGGGCGTACATCAATGATGCTTTTACTAGACAATCTTTCAGAGCATCAAAGGAAGCTTGCACCACCTGGTCCCAGACGAAAGGTACATCCTTTTTCAAAACACGAGTATAACCTTTAGCAAGTTCTGCGTAATTTGGAATGAACCTCCTCAGAAAGTTCGCTTTCCCTTGGAGTTTCTGAATCTGAAGCAAATTTGAAGGTGGAGGCAAATTAATGATTGCCTGAACCTTGCAGGGGTCGAGACGAATCCCATCCTTAGAGACTACAAAGCCAAGTAAACGACCAGAACCGACGCAAAACACACATTTGTGCGGATAGAGTCTTATCTTGTAGTGTCGGCAACGTAGAAATATCGCTCTTAAATGCTGCGGATGATCAGTCCACTTTCGCGAATGAGCCGGAAGGTCGTCGAGATAAGGTTGAACAATGTTCTTGATGTCGTGGAAGGCATAATTCATTGCCCTCTGAAACGTCGCCCCTGCGTTCTTTAAACCAAAGGGTAATTTTCGATAAGCAAATGTGCCCCACGGACAAATAAATGCAGTCTTTGACTGGTCCTGTGGGCGGATATTTATTTGATTATACCCGGAAAATCCATCCATAAATGAAAAGATTTCACATCCGGCGCATTCATCAATTATCTGGTCAATGAAGGGTGTAGGATAGTTGTCCTTTGGACAAGCTTGGTTTACATCCCTATAATCGACACACACTCTAATCGTCCCTTGTTTCTTCATAACAGGGACAATATTCGATACCCAATCGGTTAGAGGAACCGGGTAGATGAATCCAGCATGGAGAAGTTTTTCAACTTTTGCATTAATGGCAGCGGCTTTCTTGGGGTGCACCTGCCGAAGCCGTTGTCTTACTGGTTTGACATCAGGATACATTTTAATTTCATGTTCAACGATACTCGAGTCAATGCCTGGCATTTCATCATATGACCAAGCAAAGACATCTCTGAATTCGCGAAAAAGAGCGTTATATATTTCTAGTTCTGAAGGGGAACAACCTTTGCCGACATAAATATTCTCTACAACATTTTTTTTAGTCGAGATATTTATGGCTATAGTCTCTTCAATATTGGATAAGTTTCGCTCGGAATCCACCGTATTTACAGTATTTGTTAGGAATTCAAAAACTGAAGGGTGATAAAGGTCACTTTGAGTATCTTCTTCGTATTCTGGAAGAAGGGAACGATGGTGGTGATCATTCCATGGTGCCCCCTTAATCAACATTGATTGTAAGATTCCTTCGTCAGTCCCATGTACTTTTGACCAAGGATCTAATGAGGTACCATATTCTCTAGACCTATCTACCCAAACGCTTGACGAACGTTGATTTGGGTTCGCCTCCCATGCTTGAAACATTGATTGCTACAATATTTCTAAAGGACTTGGGGGCAAAACAATTGCATGATCCATGTTGACATTGTCTTTTGCGACCTTCGTGGAAGATATCATGTTGCAGGTTGCTACAAACGGTATATTTCCTATGTGAATAGGAGGTGGTAGCGCGAAAGTTCCCATCAATGTGGGGTCTTTCAATAATCCTACTCCGATATCTTGAAGCAAATGGTTGCTCTCATGGATCATGGGAATGCTTCCAGTAACTTGTGAACCATTAGGGAGGAAGTTCTGTTGGTCGACGACCGTAATCCCTCCTTCAAATGGGAATGCGATCTTCCTAAAATAAGTCGACACAACAGCTGCCATGGCATAAATCCATGGCCTGCCCAGTAGGATGTTGTAGTCAAGATTTCCATCGATGACCTCAACATCAATTTCTACTCTTTTTCCTCCTAGTTCAACCTTCAAGTTATTAAGGATACCGTATGGGGTATATGTCCTTCCGTCGAAAGCTTTTAATGTCGTCGAAGATCGCGACAAGGTTGGAGATCCTAAAGTTTTCCAGCAACTCATTGACATAATACATGTTGATGCTCCCTCATCAATTATTGTTTTGTGAACAGTTTTGTTGAGGGCTTTCACTTGAATAAGGAAAGCTAGTTGAGTTGGTAACTGAGGATCGTATCCTTTGTGATCAAAGGATACAAGATTGGAATCCTTGGGATCAACCCCACCAATAGCTGATAACAAAGCCTGCCTTTGGGATGGACAATTTTGTAATACCTCAAGAGTCGACATAGCGGATGGCGATTGTGCCAAATCTTCCACTATGTTATAATGCTGCGCCGCTCTGGCGCGAGGATTAAATGTCGACTTGTGTACTACACCCTTTGGCGGTTTTATTGTTAATTCAGGAATGATGGGCGGTACAACTTCTGTCGAAGTTGTTGTCGAACTACTTGGTTGATCTTTACCTTTTTCGTTCGACAGCTGAGGATTCCCGTAATCTTTGTTCCTTGTCGAAATCAAAGCATCATTCTGCTGTTTTGAAACCGACAACATAAGCACTTGAGACGGGGAAGCATTTCCACTATCAACCAGATTTTGACCTGGGTTGGGAAATGGATCAGTTAACACAGCTGAGGTTTGGGAACTTTTAAAGAACCTCTTCAACTCAGCTTTGAATGGACAATTCCTTGTGTAATGATCCTCATCATCACATATTTGACATGGATAATTTTGTTTCCCTTTCCTAGGAGGGTTTGAAGAATTTTTCCGAGGAGATGATTCACCTTGTTTCTTCTTCTTCCCTTTGTTTTGTTTCTTCTTGCTTCCTGGTTGATTGGTTTCTTTGCCCTTATTTGCTGATACGACATTTACTTCCGAAGCAAGAATTTCTTCTTTTGCATTTTGATCCGAATTCTTACGGGCTTTCTTTGACGAAGCCTTTATCGATTTCGCGTTTGCCGTGCCAATCACGCCATCACCGGCATGAGAGTCACTATTGGATTTAGGAGGAGGAGGAATTGAAAATTCCGGTCTAGGAGCGTCAGGTATTTTGTCGTAGAGCGTGCCGGACTGAGTATAAACTAAGTCCAAATACTGTGCACGAGCGATAACTTGCTCCTCTGTTACGACTCCCCCCTTTGCCACATCTTCCGTTATAGCAGGAAGTAACAACTTTATAAACCATTCAGCTAACAGCTGATCGGGAACGTATGTTTTCACCATCCTACAACGACGACGCCACTCATGTATATGATCAGATATATGGGTGGCAGTTGTCTGCTTGAAGTTGGTTAATATTGTCTGCTTGAAGTTGGTTAAGTTGGTTGAAGTTAGAGTCGCCAATTTGTTGTTGGGAAAAGTATCCAATACGGAATGACCCTATCCCACTCTAAGGGTGATAGTTCCTTAGCAACAATCAAAGCAAAGCTATCCGAGATTACTTCTTTATGTAATGTAAAAGAGGGGAGAAAGAGATCCACTAACCGATGTCTTTCGCTAATGGTTGATCCAATCTTCTCTCCTTGCTGCTTGCTCCCAGCTCCTTGCTCTTTCACTGGCCCAGCTACACCAAGATCCTGCAAAATGGCAAGAGAGGGAAACTACAAGAAGCATACATTCATAATTGATTCAAGGATTAGAATAAATCAAATACACAAGTATAACAACACACCATTGAGACACATGCATATAGAAGAACCTCAAATGCTTTATTAATGGAAGAAGTAAGGTTCAGGAAGTGATACAACCATAAAAGGCCCAATCCAGCATCACCTTCCCAGCAGAAAGAAATCTCCTCTTCACCTCCTTCAAAGCAAATCACCCAATAGTTCTAAACTCAAACCAACAACAATTCTTTACATTCACAAGATTCCCGCCCCCTTAGACCTCATGAGAGAGATCTATATATAGGAGTTTTGGAGAAAGGATGAGTCAGCTTGAGGCTGGCATGAAGCTAACTAGTGTCCTCTCTCACTTCAGTTATTCTTCAGTTCTTGAGTCCACTTGGAGGTTCTTGCTTCCACTTGGAGATCTAGAACCTCTTACTCATCACCAGTCGAATTCCTTGATCCAAGTGTCATTTTGGAAGCTTCCTGGGCATTGACACCTTGAGGAATGACTGTGCCACATGTCCAAACTCGCCCAGCGCAGGTAGCCTTCTTTGCAGTTGACATTCAACGCAGGTAGATAGTGGAGCAGTTGACATTCAGCGCAGATGCTCAGTGGAGCAGTTGACATGATCCAGAATTGCCTTGTTTTTGAGTGTTTTCAGGTGGAGAACTTTTATTCAGTGCTGTGGTTTGCTGACCTTGTTCCTCTAGGGGTAGGAACAACATGTTTGGGGACTTTGGATCCCTTAGATTATGGACATTTCATGCTTCATGCTGTAAGGCACAAAAATGTCTATAACACAAGGGTGGGGCAAAAATACGTGTGGCTGCTGCAAAACCTGCAAAAAAAATTAAACCGGATCCACATTCCTTCATCACCTTCCTCCTCCCAGCTTCTCCATCTATAGTAATTTTTTTATTATACGAGGTTTTTATTTTTTCTGAATTGTGAATAAATCTAACAGAAATTGTAAAAAATTTTAGCAATAAAACTTCTAATTTTTGTTATCTAGGGTTTTGAGTGAATCACTATACCTTTCAAATTCTGATCTTTTTGTGGTTCCAAAATATTTTTCTGCTCCATAGTGCTCCCAATATGTCTCTTTTGCAAATGATTTATATTTTAATTAAACCTTAAAAAAATTTGTAAATGTTTGATTAGTAAAATAAACAATAAAATTTAAATTTTTTACTATGAAAGGTTTTGAGTGATACATCATACCTTCAAGCTTTTGATCTTTTGAGAAGTTCTACTGCTACACAATGCTCTTGGTATGTCTCTCTTGCAAATTATTCCCTTGAAATTTTGGGTAAAATAATGAAATAGTGAATAAACCTTTAGTATTTAAAAGACTATGAAATTAGATTTTGAAAAATCAATTGCCGTTTGTTTTTGAATTAAAAAAAATAAAATAATAATAATAATAAAATTGCGATTTTTTTTTGTTTTCTTGTTTTTGTTTGTTTGTTTGTTGTTTTGTTTTGTTTTTTTTTTTGTTTTTTTTTGTTTTTGTTTTTTGTTTTTTTCAAATATCGATGCATTTGATAGTCAAGCGCACTAGTGCATTTATAAGAAAAGTGCATCGACATTTCCGGGGCACCAAAAATTTTCAACGCACCAATATGATACATTTTTTGTTTGTTTGTTTGTTTGGTTTTTTCAAAATCCCAAAATGGTGTGATTATTTTTTTAACGCAACAATGCAGTTTTTATTTAAAAGCATCGATGCTCTAATTGTTATAAGAGCACTGAGTTGGTTGAATTCATTTTTATTTTCTAAAATCCAGAAACATTTGCGTAGCGGTGTTGTTGTTGTTTTTTTTTTTTAAACGCATCTGTGTGCTTTATGTTGGAATTTCTAAGTCTATCCGTTAGAAACCCTTCATGTACTTTACTGATTTATTCCTACCTACTTGTTCTATTAATTAACAAGTTATTGACCATGTAAATACTAGAAATAAATAGAAGTACATGCTCAACACATTACAGATCATCAACTGAAGGAAACAGAAACAAGCACACAAGTGACACCGTTGTTTTTGGACCAATGTCCCCGGAAAAACCCAATGCGGGAAAACTGGTGCAGCTATTTGAGGGTTTGATTTATTAAGCAGTTTCAGAATAAAATCTGGGTGCTAAATCTGGCTCACCCAACAGAGAAAAATCTTGGCAGTAGTACCTATCTACTTGGAAGCATATATTCCGGCTAAAACCCCGAATAAACACTCTAGCAGCTTCACAGCTCCAATCTTCCCCACGAAACCCCAGTGTCAGCCTCTAGGGACTGCATCATCTTTCTCTGGCCTAGCGTTAGCCCAACGCCACTCTGGTTTGGCCTACGTCAGCCTCTGGAGGCACTGCGTCAGTCCTCTAGCCCTCTGCATCACTCACGTTGGCCCTCTGAGGCACTGCGCAGCTCCTAGCTGGCTCTGCATGAGCCCTGGATGGATCTGCGTGAGCCCTTGACTGGTTCTGCGTCCCTCTCTCCAGCTACTGTGTCGATCCTCCTTGTGCTATCTCTGCCTCTCTGCTTCTTTATTCACTGCCCCTCACCTGCAACTCTGAACACTCTCTCAACTTTTTCAGCGAACCCAGCCCGAGAAAGTCGAAATCTTGATCTCTTGGTGTGTTCTCCAAGTGACCCTCAAGCCTCCTCTTATACTTTTCTTGTTGACATTTCAATGACTGAGATTAACTCCCTAATCAACGACTAATATTAGATCTGGCTTGATCCATGACTTTTGGACCATTCTAACACAGTTTTATATTAATTCACATTAATATTTTATTTTCCCTAAGTTTAGACTTAGGGACTCCATTAAAAATATTAATTATTTTAGTATCTCCCAAACTGTTTAGAATCTTCCCAAACCCTTTCTGGGTATTGAATATCTCATGTGCCTTAGCCTCTCCAACAATTTTTGTGGCTAGAGCACATCCAGTGCTACCCCAAATCAACACTTCCTCTTAGCGAGGACTGTGCTCTAGCAATACTCCTCACTAAGTACCACCCTGATCATTAGGCATCTGTCCCTATGTTGATGCTTATCCTGCTGCCCATTATCTGCAATGCTGCATCCTGTACTGCTACCCATGGCCTTGCCACTGCCACTGCTTCATCCGTACTGCAACTCCCTCTGCATCTACGCTGCTGCCCATGGCCCTACCATTGCCACTGCTGAATCTGCACTGCAACTCCTCTCATCATGTTGCATCGTGCTGCCCATAGCACTACCACCGCTAACTGCTTCACTGCAACTAAGTTACTGAGAAGTAAGTAACTGATCTCCCAACTCTGACATCTATGTCGGGCTAGAGACACCCTCGATGCTGAAACTCCCTCTATCGCTGACAAGTGCTCCCTCTATGATCTCTGCTCTGCTACAACAAATCCATGCATCTCACGTTGTTGCACACCTCTCTGTGCCATATTTCACTAGTGCAATACTCCCGTGCTTCTCGCACTGCTACCTCACACTGTCCTAGGAATCCTGTACTATAGCTCCCTCTGTCGCTCCATCTGCATACGTCTCTACTGACATCACTAGTACTGCTACTCCTCTTCGGGGCTCTCGTAGCAAGGTCTAATCCAAGAGGCTAGGTACCTCGAGGATCCTGCCCCTCACTGCTTGTAGTTTGTCTGACTACAGCTCGATTTATCCCCACTTCCGCTCAAGTGGTGTGTGTGCACTCATGGCACTGTCATTGTCTGTCTCCACTTCTTTCTCTGCCTTTGCTGGCGCAACCTTGGTCTTGGAGGCCTCTCCCTTGCTCTTCTTCCTTGGACACTGGGTTGCATAATGACCCAGCTCCCCACAATGGTAGCATTGGACCTTGGAGAGGTCCTTCTTCTTTCGTTTCTCCTACTTTCCCTCAGATGCTAGGGCAGCATCCACCTCCTCCTCCTTTTTGATTCTGATCCCCTTATCGTTGCTTCCTACCTTGCTCAGCCTTCTGATCTCTTCTTGGCGAAGAGAAGCCCACATTTCCTCCCAATCTGGAAGGGTCGCTCTACCTAGTATGCTCTCGACAAACACCTCCCAGTCTTCTAAGACTGAGTTCAGGGTTGTTCTCACCATCAATTCTTGATCCAGTGTGGCTCCTATTGAAGTCAGATGATCCCGGATCTCCTTCAATCGACAGAGGAAGGGGACGATCTGTTCTCCCTTCTGCATCTAGTATGATCGCAACTGATTTTCCAATAACATCCTTCTATGCACCGAAGTATGCTGGTAAACTTTCTTTAAGGCCTCCGACATTTCATTTACCTTGTTGTTTTCAGTAATATGTGGTACTACATGGTCCTTGACCTTGTTATGGATGATGCTATTAGCCCTCGCCGTTACCTCCTCGTACTTGTCGTTATTAGCTGGGTCAATTGGGATAGTTATCATCCTCAAGGCAAAGTGCTTGACACGATTCCTGTCTAAAACAAATAGGATTCTAGCCTTCCAAACTACGAAGTTTGAGGCTTCGTCTAGTTTGTCCTAGTCTCTTACCGCATTCACTGCCATCTCGTTACTCCTCTACTTCCCTCCTGGAAGTTCTCGGTGTGACTCCCTCTCAGCCGCGATTTCCCTCCTGTAAACCCTTCTTCCAATGTCGAGATGCCCCCACTCTGATCCTTAGTGTCACTGCACCACTGATCCAGATTTCTCGGCTAGAAATCCTAGGTAGCAACTCCCTCCTCATTGGCCTTGCCCTGTTAGGTATTGTTCTGACTACAATACCCCACTAGCTCCACTCTGAAAATTACCCATAGCCTCCTAAACCCCAGCAAAAATGAAGGTTAGATCTCCTAGGCTCTACGCAATCAGGCACTACCTAAAATGCTCCCCTAGCCAACTACGTCAACCCTCCTGGTCTTTGCGTGGCTCTGCATGAGCCTTTTTTCCCTCCTCAGTCTCTACGTCGGCCTCTTCTTGGCTCAATCTTGATGACGCAAGCACTGTGTCACCCCTTCCTTGCTGCTACTATGCTAGGAACAACTTATGTCACTCGGGACAACTGTTTTCTACTACTGCTTCTCTACTCGACTGATGTCCTTAGTTCTCCTGTCATCTATAACCACGCTTTGATAGCATGTTGGAATTTCTAAGTCTATTAATTAGAAACCCATCATGTACTTTACTGATTTATTCCTACCTACTTGTTCTATTAATTAACAGGTTATTTACCATGTAAATACTGGAAATAAATAAAAGTACATGCTCAACACATTACATATCATCAACTGAAGGAAAGAAAAACAAGCACACAAGTGAGACTGTTGTTTTTGCACCAATGTCCCTGGAAAAACCCAATGCGGGAAAACCGGTGCAACTATTTGAGGGTTTGATTTATTAAGTAGTTTCAAAATACAATGTGCTTGCCAAATATGGCTCACCTGGAAGTAGTACCTCTCTACTCGGAAGCAGATATTCCGGCTGAAACCCCAGATAAACACTCTGGCAGCTTCACAACTCCAATCTACCCCACGAAACCCCAACATCAACCTCTAGGGATTGCGTCAGCTCTCTCTGGCCCAACGTTAGCCTAGCATCACTATAGCTTGGCCTGTGTCAGCCTCTGGAGTCACTGCGTCAATCCTCTAGCCCTCTCCGTCAGTCACGCTAGCCCTCTAAGGCATTGTGCAGCTTCTGGCTGGCTCTGCATGAGCCCTGGCTGGCTTTGTGTGAACCCTTGGCTAGTTTTGCGTCCCTTTCTCTGTCGATCCTGCTAGTGCTATCTCTACCTCTCTGCTTCTATATTCGGTGCCCCTCAGCTGCAACTCTAATCACACTCTCAAATTTCTCAGCAAACCCAGCCCCAGAAAGTCGAAATCTTGATTTCTTGGTGTGTTCTCCAAGTGACCCTCAAGCCTCCTATTATACTTTTCTCATTGACATTTCAATGACCAAGATTAAGTCCCTAATCAATGGCTAAGATTAGATATGGCTTGATCCATGAATTTTGGACCATTCTAACACAGTTTTATATTTATTCACATTAATATTTTATTTTCCCTAAGTTTAGCCTTAGGGACTCCATTAAAAATATTAATTATTTTAATATCTCCCAAACTATTTAGAATCTGCCCAAACCCTTTATGGGCATTAGAGATCTCATGTGCCTTAGCCTCTCCACCAATTTTTGTGGCTAGATCACATCCGATGCTACCCCAAATAAACACTTTAATACAAGAGCACCGATATGATAACATATTTATTTATTTATTTTTCTGAATGTTGAAAACCGGCGTGGGCATTATTTGAATGCTCTGACGCTGGTATTTTTTAAACACATCAATGTGATTTGTTCTAATAAGTGCATCAATAGGGTTTAAAAGCTATGAATTATAGTAGTTCATAGTATACACTATAAGAGCACCAAATTGGTTGAATTTTTTATTTTTTAAAATCTGGAAATAGGGGCGTACTAATGTTGTTCTTTTTGGAACACATCAGTGCTTTTTTGTACAATAATACTGACATGATAATATTTTTTTTCTTCGGAATGCGGGAAATCGGTGCAGGTATAATTTAAACATCTTGGTGCTAGTATTATTTGAACACATTGGTGCACTTTGTTTTGATAAGTGTATTGGTCTGGTTTAAAAACTATTTGATTTTTTTTTGGTAATTCCTTTTTCTATTGATATTTCATGAAAATAAGTATTTCTTTAACAAAAATTGCAGGTGGGCTCAACCTGCCCATAGGAAACCAGGTCTGTTGGACACCTATCTACATTGAACGCTGTCCAAAATTTAAAAAGAGTTTTCCTTACCATCCAAGCTACATTGGCAACTTTATCTACTATATAATTCTTATTAAAACAGTAAATGGTAATCGTCATATAGATAAAGTTCTATTGAAACGGCTACTTCAATCATCTGATGAGTCCACCAGGGCTGGGGCTTTCGCGCTTGAACCCAGGATTTCATTTCTCTTCATATCCTGAAGGCTCTGTTCAATCATGTTCACCATGAGGTTTTTGTGATACAATTGAAATTGGACATATTGGATCTCCCTTTGCAGATCCTTCATGCTTAGCTCAGTTGGTCTATCTTCCTTTGGTTCTTCTCTTTCTGTATAGGTTGTCATTGCGTGGGCCAGGATGTTTTTCATGACCTAGTACTGTTGAATTGTTTGGCGGAACAACGTTTGGCGTCCTTTGGTATTTGCGGGGTCTTTAACCATTGTTTCCCATTCCTCTGGCTTGATCTCTTGATTTTCTATGTCATTTTTTAGTTCTCTTTCCCATTCGTAAATTACTGCTTTCACCTTCGACGGTGTTCCCATGAAGTATGCATTGATCAGGTTGTGCATAATATCCTTCCTTGTTTTCCTGCCTCTTTTTCTCGGTCCTCTGCTAGAAGTCGGTTCCAATCCTTTCATCTTTTTTCTGACCTTTCCCATTCGTCTATTTACTTTCTTTCCCGATTTGTTTAACTTCCTTTGCCATCCTATTCTCCTTCTGCCTTTCTTCCTCCTTTTCTGAGTAGTGCACTTGTACCTGGGCTGGAGCACATTTTGAGTTCTAAGGCTCCAAAATTATCTACACTCTACTTGTTATATTACCTAAAACAGAAACCAGGAAAATAACCTTGTAAGTCAACATCATATTAAACAGAGTAAGCTCAAGCTTCCCTCCTTTTGAGTGGGGCTTCTCTGGCACGAGCATTTTCAATTGCTCTGTGCCTGGAGAACTATGATAACCCCATTAACAACTAGGTTCCCCTTTCCCTCCTCAAATAATTGGAGACTAATGACCTCCCCATCGTTCCGGTGGTTTTCCGTTGGAATTTGAAGAGCCCAGTTACCCAGCGCCCACAAGGCTTCTCTGCATCTCCACCCGACTGTAATTGTAGCCCTACCCTATGTATCACCACCCCAGTGACCAAGGGAATGCTTCTCAGGAGGGATATATGTAATTTCAACCCTACCCTGGGTCCCAACAAATGAGATGAGCAAGAACTTTCTCAGAGATATTTCCCTACCCCGATTGCAACCCCAATTACTACCTTTGTTCCCACGGCCCTTATGCAGGTCCAAGCTCGGCTCAGACAAGAGGATTATTAGCCTTTTTAGCAAATCAAAGGATGCTTCTAACCCTCTGCACTTTACTAAGACACCTTCCTTACCGAGACACATGCTCAACCAAAACAACTTGATAGGTTTGTTCCTACCGCCATTGTGGAAACCCCAAAGGATGTCCCAGTAGGCCGCAACACGACTCGACTTTCTATCCTTACCTTGGGACCTATCTACCCTGAGACTAAGACAAGGGTTCCCGAACCCCCTTCCCTAGTTGACAATATTAACAAATTCTCCCCAAGATAACAAGCCAGAACCCGAGGAGAAATGGAAGGTCTCGACAGTGGCCTCATCTGGGGGTATCATTTCCATTTGCCAGCGTTCATCTTCTAAAAACATGTTTTCCAGATAGTCGTGAGTGAGAGCCGAGAGGACATACTAGTTCTTGCAAATTAAAAGCAGTTGTAGCTCGACGTCCTTCTAGCCCTCCACTTCCACCACCTTCAGTTGTACGTCCTAACTTATCTCGCTACGTGCAAATGCCTCTTAGCCTAACTTTCTTCCCTTTTTGTCTTTCTGTCCACCTGCCTCGCCTACCGCCCAAAGGACTCACCACGTGCCTTCATCCTCCATCCATCGCCCTTTCTCCCGCATGATTTTCTCGGGATGGGGTTTCCCTGACATCCCCATTATTGCCCTTCATTAATCCTCTCCTACCGCTGACTACTCCTGCCATGAGTTTACTCCATCTACTTCGCCACTTGTCGACTGCCATTGCCTTCCTCCCTCTGCCACACTTGACACCTAGCCATCTTCTCTCCCCTCTGCCCTCTTGCACAATTTTCTCTGCCCTGTACTGCCTACTACCCCATTTCCATTTACCTGCTCTTGTGGTCTCATACCGACCTCTTCTCCCTTTTCCCTCCGAGCCAGCTAAGCAGCTAATCCCCCCTCGGCCCACCATGTCCTATGGCCTACCTCTCCTTCGTTTACTCCACCCTTCCTTTCACACCTCGTCGAGGGTTTTCTCCCTTCTCCTTGTCTGTTCTTAGGATTTCCTCTAAACTTCTCATGCCTTACATTTGGTTTAACTCCTCTCCCCTTATATCAAGGTTCCTGCTTGCCTGCCCACACTCCCAGTTGGATAGGTTATCTGTTGCCACATTACCTGATTTGCGGACATGCGTCGGGACAATGTAATCTATCCTTCGAATTAACTTTCCTATTTCTTGGAATAGTCGTGTCATCCTCCAAATTTGGCTTATTTTCTCCCATTTGGTTCCTTGTTGCAGTTTTTTCACCATTTCTATTGTGACCTTCGAGTCTACCACCACCTCAATTCTTTGAAAGCTTTCCCTCTTTGCGATTTCTAACCCCCGCTTCAGCGCATAGAACTTAGCTTCATTATTGCTCACATTGCCACAATCCATAGCAAACATATGGATGGTATTTCCTTTTTCATCTCTAAACAAACCTCCGGATCTAGCTACCCCTGGGTTCACTTTCGCAGCTCCGTCAAAGTTGAGTTTGATGATGGCTTTTTGAGGCCGCACAAAAATGTTTGGAGACTCGCAAGGAGGGGATTTTTGTTTCCAAGAGTTAGGATTCAACATGCTAGGTTTTAGGCTTAATCCTTCCATTATTCAGCCTTCCCGAGGATTAGTTTCCCAATCCTCTAGGTACCAGTTCTTAGCTAGGATCGTTTCTATTATATTATGAACAATCATCCCCCATAATTCTATTGTTGTTCTCCTTTCCCCTTTGAAGATTATTTTGTTTCTTTCCTTCCACGCTGCCCAGAGTAGGAATCCTAATGATATTGCCAAGCGCGGTTCAGAATGGGATTCTGGTAAGGCTTCCTTATCCATTTATCTATTGTTTCTTTCATGCTTGTTTGATCCCTGTCACAAAGACTGAAAAGTTGCTCATGGTTTTTCTAGAGGATTTCTCTATAGCTGCAGACGTTTGTTAAATGTTCCATTGATTTTGAGTGTCATCCACAAGTGCAACAGGACGATGGACCTTGCAATCCCTTTATCTGGAGTTGATCCCAAGTGAGTGCTCTACCATGCCGAGTTATCCACAGGAAGAAAGAAATTTTCGGCCATAATTTGTCTTGCCATATTATATCCCATATAGGTGGCCCTTGTTGTTGGTAGTGTGCTGCTTGTAGGTGGTAGTCTTCTTGAATGGTGAAAATCCCTTTGATTTTGTACCCCCATCTTATTATACCGGACCTTCCAATATTGAAATTTTTTGAGTCTCCATCTCTTTCTCATATGTTTCCCACTGAATGGATTCAGGAGCATCCAACCAGTGTTATTTTTGCTTCCATTTTCTCCAATGTTCTCCCGTGTCCAGGCTCCAAAAAATTTTCACTATCTGTTTTGCGGGGTTATTGGTGAATTGACATATTTCCCCCAGATCAGGTATATTATGTAATTTTTCTCTCTGTTGCCACGCCTCATTCCAAAAATTGGCTTTGTCTCCTCCCCTTATTTCCCAGAAGCTGTGAGTTCTTATCAGTTCCCTATTTTCTGATGCTAAATTCCATATGGCTGATCCCTTGATGTTTTCCTGGACTCTTAGCCTTCCTTCGATCGACCGTGGCATTCCATATTTCCTCCCCCATATTTCCTTCCATAGATTTGTTCCTCCTTGAACCCATCTCCACCATAGCTTGGCCCCCATGACCTGGTTTAGAGTATAAGGGTCTCTGAGACCCAACCCTCCTGCTTTTAATGGCTTGCTGAGCCAATGCCATGATAGTAGGGCCCATTTTTTCTTCTGTTTTTGGCCCTTGCCACAAAAATTTCTTAAAGATGTCGATCATCCCTTGACACACCATTTTGGGGACAACTTGACTAGATAGTTGGTAGATCGGAATTGAATGAAGCACCGCTTTCAGCAATATAATGCGACTTTCCATATTCAGTGATCTGAAAGTCCAATTTTTCATTCTCCCTTGTATTTTTGCCAACAGAGTCTTCCAATTTTCCACTCTGATTTGGTGTACACTTAATGAAATTACTAAGTATTTCGAAGGGAGATTGCCTATGCAGAGTACCATAATTCTTGCTAGAAAGGCTTGAGATGGGGTTGTAGTATTGAAGAAAAAGATGTCTGAATTATCCTTATTGATCTCCGTCTCAGAGGCGCTTGTGAAATCATTTAGGATTTCCATCAGGCCTCTAGCTTCCTTGAGGGTTTCTTGCCCAAACATCATTATGTCGTCAACAAACTATTGATGTGTTAACGAAAAATCATTGCCCCACATTCTAAGACCTGTAAATTGATCGCCTTGCACTTTTTCTTTTACATATCTTCCTAATCCTTCAGCAACCAATATAAACAGGAATGGGGACATTGGGTCGCCTTGTCTAAGCCCCCTGGTTGCATTGAACGCCTCTGTAGGAGATCCATTGAGGAGAATTGAGAACACCGGGGTCGAGATCATCAACGATATCCAACTTATCCATCTAGAATCAAAGCCAAATGCCTTTAGGATACCTTGTAGGTACTTCCAACTCAGGTGGTCATAAGATTTCGATAAATCTAGTTTTATCATCATCCCTTTTGTTTTTTTGGCTCTTTAGGGAGTGTATTTCCTCTTGAGCCATAACAATTCCATCCACAATTTGCCTCCCTTTGACAAATCCTGTCTATTCTTGGGAGATTAATCCAGGCAGGATAGGTTTGAGGCAATTCACCATGATTGTGGCCATGATTTTATATATTAAATTGTAGAGAGCTATTGGTCTGAATCCTTGTGGTTCTTCCAAGTGGTCGTTTTTGGGGATAAGAGCAAAGAAAGTGGAATTTAGGGCCAGATGCATTATTTTATTACATCAAGACTCCTCCACAATTTCCACTATATCATCTCCCACGAACGACCAAGTTGTCTGAAAGAACTCGGCTGTAAACCGTCCAGGCCTGGAGCTTTGTTTTTTGCAAGGCCTTTGATAACGTCTTCCACCTCAGACTTGGTGATTTCCCTTAGTAGGGCTAGGTTCTGATCCCGACTCACTAATTGGGGGATATGCCAAGTTAATCTGGATATATTCTCTATCCTATCTATGTTGGGTTATGTCAGCAAGTTTTGGAAGTGGTGGACTAGCAAGTTCTCCATATCTTCCTTTTGGATAAGACGATTTCCTTCCTCGTCCACTAGGGAGAAGATCTTGTTATGCTTCTGGTGTTGAATCATCGCTTTGTGAAAAAAATAGTATTCCTTTCAACTTCCTTAAGCCATTGAATTCTTGATTTCTGTTTCCACAGGATCTCTTCTTGCTGCCTCCTTTCCTCTAATTTGTTTAGCAGTTGTCCTTGTGCCTCCACTATGGTTTCAGTTCACCCATCATTTATTATCTGTTGTTGCACCTTCCTCATCTTTTCCTGAATCAGTTCATGATCCTGTTGTATGTTACCAAACTCTTCCCTATTCCATCTTTTAATTTTACCTTTAAGTTCTTTGAGGCGGAGTTTAAAAGTATGCATTAGGTCTCTTCCTTCTTTCTCACTTGCTTTCCACCATTCCTTCAGTTTTCCAAGGAAGGTCGGGTCTCTTAACCAGAAAGCTTCAAACCTGAAGGGTCTCTTCATTTTCCCTTGTTTCATATCCACTTCTAGTCTAATCAGCCAATGATTCAAGCCCAAGCAGGGTAGGATGGATGCCTCATAGTAAACATCTTTTTTGATGAGGTTTTCTGTTGCCAAAAATATATCAAGGCGAGACGCAATTTGCTTGTTTCCTCCTCATCTATTGTTCCACGTATACCTTCCATTAATTGTTGGGATGTCCACCAGATGTAGCTCTTCTTGGATGTCCCTGAATTGTTCCATTTTGGGCTCCTCCCTTCTAATTCCTCCTTTTTTCTCCTCTAACGATGTTATCAGGTTGAAGTCACCTGCTATCAGCCATAGCTTTTCATCATGCATTTGGTTTAGGGTCTTTATATTTTTTAGGAAGTTTTCCTTTTCAATTGGGATGTGCGGGCCATAGACTGCTGAGAGCATGAACCATTCTTTAGTTCCTATGTTGTGGAACCGACCTGTGAGGATGCGTTGCATCCCTATCCAATAATCTTCTTTTACTTCTGTTGGGTTCCATAATATTGCTATCCCTCCTACACTTCCTTTTGCATCTGTTGCTACTGCCTCATACCTTGGTTTCATCTTCCTCAGAATCTCTTCTAGTTTTTCTCCTGTTATCTTAGTTTCTTGGAGAAGCATAATTTGTGGCTTTTCTTTTTTCAATCGCTCCATTAAGTATCTCTGTTTTCCTTGGTTGTTTAGGCCTCTTATGTTCCAAGATATTACTATCATTGGGAAACTTTGTTAAGTTGTTGGTATACCACTGATAGCGGTACCACCCTGCTTGTGTTCACCAACATTTCTCCCATTATCTGTATCGATTCCTGTAAATTTCTCGGCCTCTTTTCTTCCCGCCTTTTTCTTTGTTTTGGTACTCGTGGGGGTTTTCCTGGTGCATTCCCAGTTGTTCTACGATCTCAACCTATCCCTATCCTTGTTTGGCTTTATATTGTTGAAAGGTCTCTTTGTACAGTTTCTTTTGGTCCTCCGGAATAAATCTTTCGTCTAAGTGCCTCCATTCATTCAACAATTTCTTAAGGACTTCCTCTTCAATGCTGAGCTCCTCCCCCTTGCTTGGGTCAATTTCCATTGTAGTGGTTTCCATCCCTACTTGTTCATCTTTATCTGTGAGATCTATTTGAGCTTTCTGCTTAGGTGTTGTTTTTTCTTGACTAGAACTACTCTCTTTTCCTTTTTCCTGGCAATCCATGGGTTGGGTTTCATTTTCTGCTTCTTCTTCCACCTGTAGTACTTCATATCTGTTTTTACTACTCGAATGAGATTGGTTATCTTTTTTTTGGGTTGTGGAGTCCCTTTGGTGGCCTTCTCTTGTTCTTAACCTCTTGGAACCCCTCATTTCCTTCCTGTGGGGTTTTCAGTTATTTTTCCTTTAGCTCCGGACCTTCCTGGTTCAGTGGGAATTATTTAAATAAATGGCCATATTCATGGCACCTTCGGCATCTAAACGGAATATGCTCATAGTCCAGGGTCTACTTCCATATGTCTTCATGGTATTCTAGCTCTATTGATTTAGGTATGGGTTTTTCTATGTTCATATACACACAGATTCTCGCATAGGATGTATATTGACATCTTTTTATGGTTTCATATATTTTCACAAAATTCCTTTTGTGTTCTCGATTCCCTCTAATATTTCTGGATCCTAGAAGTCCATTGGGAGTCCAAAAAGTCTTACCCATACCGGGGTTGCTAGGAATTTCTCTTTATCGGGGTCATAACATTCCTCCCAATATCGCATGAACAGACCAGCATTATAATGGAAATAGGGGCCATTTTCAAATACTCTTTCTTTATCGTGCAGGTTTGAGAAGATTACCGTAAAGAAGCCTCTGGCTCCCAGCTTGAGTTCGATATGGCCTTTGGGTTTCCATTTTTGTTGTATCCACTTAATGAGGTCTTTCTCCATCGGCCACACTCCTATGAACTTGTAGATCATCACGTGGTCCTTCATGAAGCTTCGATATCTTTCCAGTTTGTTCATCGGGATAATAAATCTCATTTTCTCTACTCCACATTGCAGGCACTGCCCCCTACTTCGAGCCTATCATCGCGCCCCAAGGACAAGGCCATTTGTTGGATTCGTTTCCTTGGCTTGCGGCTGAGTGTTTGATTTTTGGCGTGAGTCTCCCGCCGCAGCATCCTGGTAGGAAGGGATCTCTCCCCACCCATCTTCGTATGACATCCTAGCATGTCTAATGGCCCACAGTCTGGCACAACTACTGGAGATGTCAGGAATTCAGGTTCCTGTCTTATGTTTTGGGCATGGCAATGGCACAGGTCTGCTAGGGTTGTAGAGCACGCGTCCAGCTTGTTGTTTACAAAAAAAATATTCAACTAAAACTATTTAAAATTTTATTTTCACATAAAATGGCATATTAATCTCAAATTATCTTTTAGGATGCATCCACATGAATTACAGTAGTTCATAGTATTCATTTTCCGCTTAAAGTCGACTTATTCTTTAAAAATGGTTTGAAAACTATATTGAAATTCAAATTGTGGTTATATGGTTCTCGAGATTAATTTTAGATATGCACACAGTTTCATTTATGATTTTTTCTCAAATGTAGGGAAAAAATATCAGTAATATCAAATGACCAATTCTTCAAATTCTAACTCATTCCATATTGTTGATTAACGTCCTTCATGAAGTTCTCCCTTTCCATATCTAGTAAGTTCACATTTTATTTTTATTTTGATTATCTAATTGATTTTTTTTATAATCCATGTCAATTTGAATAAAATGTATCCAAATTTGCAGGATCCTGATTCTGAATCAAGTTTAGATGCATAAAATATTCCTCCATTTCAAAAATGTCGGAAGCTCTTATCAAGGGCAACATATCAACAAACAATTGGTAGATTAAAATGGACAGCCTATTCACCCTGCCAATTGGAACATGGCATCTTCCAGCCACAATCCTAGATCAACAATGGTAATATTTTTTTGGTATAATGTAATTTCAACAAACCAATTGCATTGACATGCCTACTAATATCATTGATATTTTACTAATGACGTTCAATATTTTTTAAAATTAGGATTCTAATGATGATGAGTGACCCACCTACCATCTTCTGGTGCACCCCACTAAAACGTTAAATCGAGAGAAGGTTTAATTAAGAGATAGAATTAGACATGAAGCATATAAAGAATGGTTGAATCAACCATCTATTCAATTCCCACTATGTCTAAATTCCCCAATTAGAAATGACTACAACAATAGTAGTTCTTTAACACAAGTTGGAAATGAAGGCAATCAAATAGAGGTTGGTATGGATGATTACTTACAGGATACAACTTCCATGGAGGCAATATTGTTAGATGCATTCCAGAACAGATAGCTAGGGGATGATGCTCATATCAATGATACCTTATTCGAAATCCTAAAATCTGCTTCCACCACCCCTCTCTTTGGACCTGGCGGCAAGTCAAAGTCTACTCAGTTGGGGACAACGATGTTGTTGTACAACTTGAAAGAAAATTTTGGCATGTCGAATGCATGTTTCTTGGAAATATTGAGGTAATTCACCTACATGATCGATCAAGTCCCTTATATTTTGAGAAATCTTGTCACACAATTAATGCCATAAAAAATGATTAATTTTACGAACATTAAATATTGACATTGTACAATTATATTCCTCACCAACTGTAGGGTATTCAAAGATAAGGTTCTTTCAAGTGATAATGTCTTGCCAGGTAGCTATGAATATGCAAAGCAGTTGTTGAAAATGTTGGGTGTTGAGTACATATCATATCATGCATGTCTGAATGATTGTATTCTATATAGAGGAGAATATGTAGACAAAGATATATGTCTGAAATGAGGGCGTGACAAGTACTGTAACTCAAAAAACATGGGTAAATCACGTGGTCCTCCCCATAAGATATTGAGGCACATGCCTATAATCCCAAGGATTCAAAGGTTCTTTTGTTGCAAAGAATTAGCTATGTTGCAAGGATGGCATGCCTCACACAAAATTGAGTAAGGAGTTATGCGAATCCCAATAGATTCAATAGCCATGAAGCATATAGAGGATACATGGCCTGAAAAATTCTAGGATGAAGTACGAAGTCTACGACTCAACATAACATGGATGTCATCAACCCATATTCCCTCCAAAACACCAACTATTATGTTTGGCATGTAGTAGTGATCAATAACAATACCCCCCATGGTTGTATGTGAAGAATGAACATCTTATGTTGGATCTCATAGTCCCTAGTAGAAGACAAGTGAATAATATGGATGCCTACTTACAACCATTGGTAGATGAATTGAAGGAATTATGGGAAGGGATACATGTGTATGATGTATCAAGACCCATCACAACAGAGAAGATTTTTACATTGTATGACATATGTGCTTACACCATACATGATTATCTAGGCTTAGGAGTTTGCTCTGGTAAATTACATTTTTATTGATTTGTTTATGTATGTAACAATATTGTTTCACATATATTTAATTTACTTCATTGCAATTGTTTTGATCTTCATGGTCGCCAACGTGCCAACCTGTATACAATAATTTCGCAGGTCTTGGAACAAAATGGTATCATGGATGTAAATGTGTTAGACCTTCTCTGAAGGCTAGGTGGTCTGACCACCTGCAAAAGCCAATGTATGACTTCTCCAGGGTATTCCTCCCAGAATAGCACCCTTACAGAAGAGCAACATACGCTTTCAATGGTAAACCAGAAGAGAACCCAAAGGTCTGCAATAATGACACCAACTGAATGACATAGAGCATATGAGAGAGAGAATGAGAAGGAGTTTGGATAAATATTCGATTCAAATGGGGAGCCTATGTTTGATGATCCAGAATTATTCGACACCTATGTTGAGAAATTGCCAATTGGAATGACAAGGAAATCTATCTTTTATGAGCTCCCATGTTGGGAGCATCTTAAGATTTCCCACTTACTATATTCCATGCATATATTTAAAAATGTTTCATATTCTTTATGGAGGCACATATCATCAAAAGAAAGTGACACTTTAGCTATTATGAGAGATCTTATTTCTTCAAAAACTAAAAAGAAACATTGGCCAAGACAAGAAACAAGAGGAGAGGCTAGTCCCTCTTAAGTCTTTCAAAGAAGGTGTTATCTCATGGATTTTAAAGAAAGACAATCTTTCTTTGGAAAAGGAAGTTATAATGAGTGTGAGGGTGCCTTCTTTATATTGGTCTTCACTACGATGCTGCTTCACAGTGGAAGACCATTGTCGGGGTCTAAATTGCATGACCATTTGAACCTTCTAAGAATACGTATGTTAAAAACATGATTTATTTTATTTTTTATTTTATTTTTATGTGATGGTATATTTTATAATTAATTTTTGTATAATGTACTATTTATTGTGCAATGAAATTATCCTCTGCTTGTGCATGGTTGTGTGAAACAAGACTTCCCCCAAAACCTACAACATTCCATATCTAAATTATGATCTGCATTTGTATTTTGGATCACATTAGAGGGGATTCATATGTCTAGCATTCCACGGTGGCATCAAGAGATAACGAAGATTGTTTGTATGTTTGAGAAGGAACTGCCAACGAGTGTCATGGACTTTCAGGTTCATCTTCTTATTCACCTAGTAGACAAGGTTGAATTATTTGGGGTGGTTTATTCTCATTGGATGTTCTTCTTAGAGAGGTACATGGAGAAATTAAAAGGTTTTGTTCGACAAAGGGAAAAACTCGAGGGTTATATCTTAGACGGGTATGTATCATATGAGTCTTTCTATTATGCTAGTGAGTACATCAAGCAGATCTACAACACACTAGGTGCGGCAATTTGGGACGATGAAAGGGATGAAGACAAAAGGGAAGGGGAGCTTCTCAAAATGAATGGAAAGAAGTGCGTGATAAAAATTATGTGCAAGATTATCATTTGTCAAATTACTACAAAATAACTATTCACACTGAACTTCATATTAATTCATATTTTGATCTCATATGCACTATATATATGTTGGTTTGATTTCATCAACGAATTTAAAAATTGAAGCCATCAAAAAATTCATTCTTTACAATATGGAAGTGACAAAACTGTGGGTCACATTGTATGAACAAAAGAGTAGGACATGGGAACGTAACATGAAAGAATTCAAAAGGTTCAATGGTAGAAGTGTGCCTTATCCTGATCATTTAAAAGAAAATATGCCAATGACATGTTCTTATAACAACCCGGTTGTTGATCAAGTCAAATAGAAATACAGTGCATTTGGTCATTACTCACATGTTGAAGAGGATGCGCTAAACATAGGGATTTGGTGCAACAACCAGGTAATTATAATCTCTTTCTATACAATTTTAACTTCATACTGCACCTTTGAATTGTAACATCTAAATATATTTTATATTTTTAATTATGCTCGGGTTATTAGACACATGACACTGTGATTTTTTCATTTTTTATAGGTGCATTTGTTCCCATCTATGTGGGAATATGGACATCATTTTTGCACAGAGGCTTCTGATGATGGATGCATGACACAAGGCTATGGATTGGAAGTCAAGTTCGACTAATCTAGGCGTGCTAGCCACCGCGGTCAAAACCTAATGCAGGGGATGTTAGGTTATGTTGGAAAGATATAAGAGATCATTGAAGTGGACTTTTATTTGTTCCAATGTGTTATTTAATAGGTGCAAGTTGTGGGACACCTTTGATTAGAATAATGTAAAGGAATATCGCAATAGTGGGTTGATATCTATCAACTCTAGAAATATATGGCATGAAGCTAGGGAGCTTTATGTTTTCCCAAAGCACTCCAACCAGGGTGTTTTCTTACCCAGATGTGTTGGATAGGGATTGGTGGTTCCTATTAAGACATGACCCTAGATCAAAACATATTTTTGAGAATAACATTGTTATCATGCCAAGCAAGGAAGATAATCAAGGTATGGTAATGGAGAGTGATATGCACTTATGTTATTTCATCATTTATACTATAGTTGTACGTTTTTGTTTTCTTTATTTTGCTAATTATATTGTATTTTTATTCGTCTTTTTGGAATGGCATAATATAATTGGTAACATTCACAAACATTTTTACATGCTTTTTTGCAGTGGAAACATTTTTACACTTAAAACTAAGTATTTCCAATTGTGTACAATATATATGATAATAAGGATTCAAGGTCACAATCCTTCTCAAATTGGAAAATGAGAAGAAAATAATTAATTTAGAAATAACATTGAAGATTTAGCCTCGATTTAGATACTTATTGGTTCATTAACCAGTTCACATATTTTTTTTGTCTTATTTAGTTCAAAATCAATATAAATCATCATGTAGTGATAACTCTATGAGGACTTTAACAATGAAAAAATTGTGTATTAATATGTAAGATTAAATTCTTGACATGAGAGGTAAAGTCATGTTTACTATATTTAAATTACAGTTCTTGCAACATTATGTAAACTAAAAGGAGGTCTTATGCATGTAAAAAATTATTTTACCTTTAATTATTTTTTCATTGTGAATATTGAAATATTTTACTAATTTAGTTAGATTGAATATCAATGAACTATCTAAGAAACCAAATAATATTTATTGTAATTTTACAATCATAGTTTCAACCACATTAAACTTTGTAATTTATAAAAATATCTTTGCAAAAATTTTTAAAGTAAGTCGTTTTGCATGCAATTTCATATATACAAGTTTGATATAAGTTCACCAATACATAAACTATAATAAATATTATTTCATAAAAATAAACATCACGATGATAACCATATAACGTCAAACATAAACATCATCTAAGATACACATTCAAATTCACTACCGTCATCTAATTATATACACCTCTAGCACATATAAACGTCATTAGCTAGCACACAAATCTAATAATCTAACATGGCATCATCATCATGATCACATCTAACAAAACAAAAACATTTTAATCTAACATCATCAACACACACATCCTCAAATTAATAAACATCTCATGTAAAATAACTGTTATAACATGCACATCTATCTGCAAGCACATTAAATGAACATATCTAACATGATCTAACAATATACACATCAACACCAACATATAAATTAAGTACATAAACATGAACAAAAAAAATTCACATATATACAAACAATTCAAATAATTGCAATCAAATATTTGATACAGCAAACGCAGTAGTGCCAGCTACTTGGTCTATAGTAGAAGACGATGGGAGGATGTAATTGTGGTTTGACAATAATATTCAACAACTTTTTCAAATTTGGATGACGCTTCTAGTGTCACAATAATATTATTCTAGGATTTCAAGTTGAAAATTAAATTTAAATTGATTTGAATATTTAGAAAAAGTGTAATCAGCTTTTTTAGGTTTTGATCTTTTTTTGTTTTAAATATTTTTCTATCAGTATGATGAGTATTATCGAAATACTAAAAGGAATATATTATATACAAAAGTTCGATAATAATAAGTGATAAGGCTACATAATAAGGTGTTGCATCTCATATATTATTAAAATATATCCTGCCTAGAATGATCATTGAAGGTCACGAGACCAAGGCATATACATCATGATATTGAAAGTCATGAGCCTAAATCATATACATCATGTTATTGAAAGTCACGTGCCTAAGCCATATACATCATGTTATTGAAAATCATGAGCCTAAGCCATATACATCACATCGTCGGGTTGAAGGATGTCAACTGTGCGATACAGCAGTGGCGTGAAAGGCACACTTGCAAGCTTTCATGGTGTTTGGTTTTGACTAATAAGACCCATGAAACCCTAATCTTATATATTTTCTTCGTACCATTTCCTTCTCATTTCACTCTTATTTTACCATTTGAATTGACAACGCTTAACAAGGTATAAACGTTTCACAGTTCCATTTTTGAAATCCATGGCGCCATGGCAGTTTGTAGACGGTACCTTTGAGACCAGGTAAGACACCTGAAGTGTGTATTGTAGGACAACAATTATGTGTTCTCCATCTCTCTGGCCTCCCATGGTTGGACCATATTGTATGGGTCTTCCATTTTCTCCTATTCCCTCTACTGACGTCTCTGCTACATGGTTGACATAAAAAATACATAACCCTCATACATAAATACAATTTTTTTTATTAAATGAAACATTTATTTATAAATAAGGAAACATAACTTTCAATTAAAAAAAACATCAGTAAACGCAAAACGCAGTCATGCACCACCTCTGGTGCATTGTTAAACACAATCACATAGGCAACGATGCGCACATATGTATGATGCACCACTGTTGGTTCACAAATTTAAATTTTCATTGTGATGCGTCACACTTATGCACCAGTATGCACGTATAACTATTTTGGATCGACATGGAATGTTCAGGTTATCGAGTGTACCAATCTATATCTATATTTTTAAATATTATTTTTTTGGTGCATTTGGTAAATATAAATGCACCTAGCATAACACACCGACATATAACTTTTACCTTTCCCGATGCATTTTCTTTTACGAAATGTACCGCAGCAATAGCGGTGCATTATGTTCACGCACTGAACTATGGTGCACCACTCTCGGTGCGAGCCAAACATATCGAGCGAGCCATGTAGGGAATTTTTTTCAAAAACAATGGATATTTTAAGCTAATTTGCAATTCTAATCCGCTAAAAAATTAAATGAGAGAGAAACATAGACATTACCTGGAAATTTGGTCGTCAGGGAGACATTATTGACACGTAATGGAGATTTTTATTTTACCGCGTTTTGAAAAAATTGGAAAGTTAGGCAGTAAGCACAATATAGAAGGATGGTGAGCAATAGAAACACCGACATCACAACACTTGCATGAGGCAAGAGTGTCACTTGTGCTTCAAATATCTCCAACAATGTAGATGGTAAAAATTAAATTTACACCAGAAGTTTTTTTTATTTAACCCTCCTCCATTGCGTTACTATAACAACACTAGTGCGGAAGGTATCCAAGAGCATCGCTTTCTTTTTTAAACTAAAAAATCTATAACGGTGCTTTTGTTAAGAAGCCCCGAGGAATTCTAATACATGTACCACACTCGTGATTTGTTTGAATATAGCATCACTCTTTTAGTACATTTACAACACTGATGCATTGTTGGAAAATAGAACCACATTTTTTTGAAATTTAAAAACCATAGCAGTGATCCTTGGTATGGATCGGGGCGTTTTACTACGGTGATGCGGGTGTATATAACACCCACAATTTTTAAAAGTAACATTTTTCCAGTGCTATTGATTGTTCAAGCCCCAGTGTGTTGTGTTATTTAGTGTGCCATGTTTTTTTATTTTATAAAAATAAAATTTCCATGTTGCACCATGTTCTATGCGACACTGGTGCTTGTATGGATATTAAAGCACTGGTGCGTTTGTAGATTGCAAATGTATTGTCCAAAAAACATCCACTAAAACATCTACACCCACCTCCGCTAGTGACCTCTGTTACAAATGAATTTTTGGGCTTTTTTTTATAGGGGATGTTATCACCCCAAGAAACTCTCCTAGGTTGTATCTCATAGATGCTTGGGAACATTACAAACTCAACAAAAATGTCGGAAACAGGTGGATGAATGGAAGGAATGATGCATATTCAAGCCAGATAACCACTTCTACTATGCTTAACCCCAGACATGGGTGAACACCCCCAGACTACAAGGCTTTAGACCACCAATTACTCACAGTTTGAGGATTAAGTGAACATGGAGAATACTGACCACACTAGCAGATGCACAAGACCATGTGATGGTCGGCTGCAACCAGTAAAAAGGTTTGTAAATCTATTTCCTAATGCACAGACAGGATGACAGCTCTCTGGCACTAAGTAAATAGAAACCTGCATGGCACATTCAATGATACATACTAGATTCTAACACAGATGTGGGATGACAACCCCTCTAATGCTAATCATCAAGAGCACATGAAAAATACATAGCAGGCACAGCCTAGAACAGAGTAGAAATGGAACGTGAGCAATTAACAGCAAAAGAAGCTTGTATTAGCTGAAAATGAAGACCAGACGCTGCAGGTATCATAGTAGTTATAGTCTCCAGAAGTTGAACCTTACATCAAAAATACAACCATCAACCCTCATTACATCTGTGTTCTGAGTATATATAGAGGTTGGTTACAAAGATATTCTACTGTTCCAGGCATGGAGGGGTCATAATGGACCACCAACCACCTTAACTCTCTGATGGAGTCTCTGCTACACTCTACTTGCTTCAATAAATTAATTTGACATTCTCTGTTGCTCGGCCGTCCTTCCTGCACAGGTGGAGTATAATATGAAACAGGCTCCATTACTGATAAGTACGTTTAACCACTCGAGGCACGTCCTTCTTGCTTTTTGGCCATAATGCTCTTGAATTCAGTTGTTGAAGAATAACTGCACAGGGTACTGGTAGATGGCCACCATTGTCCTTTGGAAGCACAACTCAGTCAAAGGTGGCGAAGACTTCATGGCAGGTGTACGAGTGGGCGGAGGACGAACATCAATCGTTGGATCGCAGTGATCGATGGCGGGGATTGGTTTGCGGAAGATATCGGGAGATATGAGGGCGGGGAGATCGTGGGCCATTGGATCTCGAGCGAGGAGATCCAACGGTCGTTGGGCGATGAAGCTGCGCGAGGGTTAGCAAGCGAGGGAGGTGGTTTTGGTGGCGGGTGGTATTCCCTGCACCACTTATGGGAGGATGGCGGTAAAAATACACGGCCGCGTGATCCAATATAACAACGACGCGTGGCGGATGGGACCGGCAGGAAACCGCGTTCCCCGCTGGCTAATGCGTGTGCAGCTTACCGGTGCGGGACGAGCGATTACCATTGGATCGGGAGATGGGCGATCAGATGGTTGGAAAAAACGTACATGTTTTATGTGACTGATGTGACAGGGAAAGCTTCGGATAGTCATATAGCGCTTGTTTGAGTAGGTGCGGTTATATGGGTAAAGCCTTAGTGCTGAGGGGCTAGACGGGAGAGGGGCTTACACAGGGTTTCGGGAGAAAAACAGAGATGAACGGGTTAAGGGAGAATAAGGAGAATGAAGGGGAAGTGAGGAAACGAACTGATGCGAGCTTCCTTCAAGCACAAAACACACAGACAAGCTGCCTTTGAGCCTTAACAGTTGAATTATATAGCAGAGCTAACACTGGCTCCTTCTGGGGATGAGATCCTCCCTGTGAGGTCTCAAGAACCTGTAGACCATTGCCTTTCTGATGAAAACAAATTAGCAAAATTTCCTATTGTTCCATTGGGCATGGAGTCTACTTTGCTTACACTAAACTGATAAAACAAAATATTTACAACTATTAAGGCCAAAAGACCTTAAACAACACAAGTTTTTAGAAAATGCCCATTAACTAGGCCATAAAACATTGTCTCTCCTCCCATACTTTTCAGTATGAAGGTGTTGTTCCCTTGAATCTAAGAAATGATAAAAGGCCCTGTCCAGAAAGCATCAAACTTCCCATGGTTTCCTTTCTTCTCCTTTAGTGCATCCCATTTCAGCACCAAGTCTTTGACCTGAAAATTATCTGTCTTTGCCTTCTTGTCAAAGGCTTCCTTGATCTTCTTCTGATGTGTTGCAGCCTTTTCAACCAGTTGTTCTCTAATCTGATGTACCTCTGCTAAATCAGTGATCCTTCGTGCCATGTCTTCTTCCTCATTCTGTTCTGGTTGCAGGAACTTTGCCATAGGGAGAGTTAACTAAATTGGGAATACAACTTCAGTACCATATACCAGCTTGAATGGAGAATTTCCTGTGGATTTCTTAATGGTCACTCTGTCAGCCCACAGTGCATACTTGAGCTTAGAATCCCAATTCTTTTTATTGTCCTCCATTAGTTTCTTAATTATCCTTATCAGGCTTTTATTAGAGGATTCTGCTAGACCATTACCTTGAGGGTAATATGAGGTGGAATGAACCAGTTTAATACCCATTTACTTGCACATATCCACCAATCCTTTTACTCTGAAGGCTGCTGCATTATCTGTGACTAATTTATGTGGACAACCAAATCTGGTAAAGATATTTTCAATTAAAAACTTCATGACCAAAGTATGATCAGCCTTTCTGGTAGGGATTGCTTCAATCCACTTAGTGAAATAATTAGTGGCTACTAATATCCATCTATGCTGGCCACTGGAATGTGGATTGATCTCTCCAATGAAATCCAAGCCCCACTGCTGAAACAGTCCTTTTGCATGTATTGGTTTTAAGGACAGGGACTTCAATTGCTGCCTTCCTTCAAATCTTTGGCACCTGTCACAAGATTTAACAAATGAAAATACATCAGAAAATAAGGTGGGCCAATAGTACCCAGCTCTGATGTCCCCCACATATGCTGGAATGAAACTGCTACATAACCTCCGTTGATTGTTCTTTGTCCAGACACCTCAAAAGCACTCCCGACGGATCCCTCCAGTAGAGCAGATTTTCATTAATGCAATATTTAGTTGCCCTAAGCTTAATAGTTCTGCCTTGACTTGTGCTTGAGCCTGAAGGGATTTCTAGCTTCAGTAAGAAATTAATTATTTCATAATACCAATCACAAGAAGCTAGATGTTCTGCCACTAGCCGCTTTCTCTTTGATTCAGTTGCTTCCTCTTCATCATCTGTCTGATCAATTTCTGCAACTGTGCACGGGAAATCTATATCCAATGATCTGCAATTTTCTTCAGCCAATAACTTGGCAAGACCCTGAACTCTGACCAACGTGGTGGGCTTCAGTTATATATTAAATTCAATTAGCTTTGCAATCCATTTAGCCCTTCTTCCATTAGCATCAGGTTGTGTCAAGACATCTTTTATTGTAGCAGAGGGTACATATGCAATTATCTTGGAATGCAGAATATAAACTCTGAAAGCTTTCAAAGATTTGATAAGAGCATATGCTTTTTTTTCAATAATGTCATACCTCAGTTCAGCATCCCTTAATGTTTTGCTAAAAAATGCCACCGGATGCTCTGAACCTTCTTCATCTGCCTGCAATAAAACTGCTGCAATGGTGTCTTCAGAGGCATGAAAATACATGGAACTCCTTGTTGTAATTTGGACTTATTAAAGTGGGAGCCTCCATAATAGCTTTTCTAATGGACTCAAAGGATTTTCTTGCCGAATCATTCCATTTGATCTCTGACCCTTTCTTCAACATGGAGGTAACATGCTTCACCAGTTCTGCAAAATTTGGTATAAACCTCCTCACAAAATTAATCTTGCCCAGAAAGGACTGGATATCCTTCTTTGATCTCGGGACAGATAGGGTCTGTATTACTTTTACTATTTCAGGGTCAATTCGGACACCTGAAGCAGAAACAATATGTCCTAACAGCTTGCCTTCTTCTAAAGCAAATTGTGACTTTTTAGGATTTACTGAAATCCCAAACCTTCTGCATTTGAGGAACTCCTTTTTCAAATGCTGCAAATGGTTTTGATGACTGCTGGAGTATACTGTTATATCATCTAGGTATATGAGGACAAATTTATCCTTCTCTCCTACAAATGCTATATCCATAGCTCTCTGAAAGGTAGCTCCAACATTCATCAACCCAAAAGGCATCTTGGTATACATAAAAGTGCCCCAAGGATTGGTGAATGCAGTCTTCTCTTGATCATCTGGATGCACAACAATCTGATTAAACCCTGAAAATCCGTCCAAGAAAGGCATTGCTTTGGCTCTTGAGACCTTTTGCAGCAAATGCTCCATCTTGGGTAGAGGATAGTTGTCTTTCTTTGAGCACTTGTTTAAGTTTCTGAAATCAACACATAGTCTGATTTCTCCACTTTTCTTCCTCACTATCACCAAATTGGCTACCCATTTTGAATATCTGAGAGGGACTATGATCTTGGCAGCCAACAACTTTTTAATTTCTTTTTCAATCAGAGGAAGAAGCATTGGGTTTAAAGGTCTCAGCTTCTGTTTAAAGGTATGGTGTCTTTCTCTAGAGGGATTTTATGCTGAATAATCTTTTTGTCGTATGTTTTCAGGTCACTATATTCCCAGGCAAACACATTAGCAAATTGCTTCATTAATTTGCAGTACTCAAAACTTTGGTTAGCAGACAGATGGGAAGATAGATTTACGTATCTAGGCTGACCTGTACTTCCTATATCATGCTTACAGACTGCAGATTGATCTTCTTTTTGGGCAGCCTTGTAAGGAACATCATTCTGGTCAAACAGTCTTTCTAGAGGAATTAGACCCTTTGGAATATGATTGCTGGGAAGCTGGACAATGCTATATTTGCCAATTTTGTTTCTAAGTTGGGATTTGGGGCTTTCTTCCAAGGCTTCATTTTCTTGGTCAATTTGCATTTCAAAGGACTCATCAATGACTTGAAGAAACCTATTTAATTCATCATCATCATCAAAAACTTTCCAATGCTGGACATTGTCAGGCAAGGATGGTCTGTACTTCATTTGGACTTCATAAACTAGTCTGGGAGGCATGGGAGGGATAAATAGATAGCAGACACAGCAAGGGAATCAGCAAGCTAATTTTTGGCTCTAGGGATATATGAAATACATAAATAACCAAAGGAATCTTTGAGTCTCCATACCTCATCTCTGTATGCTTTCAGCCTTGGGTTCTTTGCCTGAAACGTTCTGTTTACTTGTTGAATGATCAAATCAGCATCTCCAAACACCTTTATGTTCCTAATTCCTCTATCTTTTGCTGCATTAAGACCCAATATCAAAGCCTCATACTCTGCTATATTGTTGGTGACTTGAAAATCCAGCTTGAAAGATAGTTGTGTGCTTTTTTGTTGTGGAGATATCGGCACCACCCCTGCTCCTGCAGTCTCCCTGGAACATGCTCCATCAAAGAACATCTCCCAAACTTGACTTCCTTGCTCTTCCTCGGCCTCATTTGTTGGTTTCTTGAGCTGCATTGAGGCCTTCTGAGATTCTTCAATCTGGAGGATACATGCTCCAAAATCAGTTTCCACGGCATATATGGGATGCTTAGTAGGATTCTTCTCATCACTGATGATGTATGCCAACTATGCTTCTCTGTAAAATCTCCTACTTTCTCCTCCAAAGACTGGGACAGTGGCATAAGATAGATCATTCTGTAATGTCCCACCTAGTCTCTTAATCCATCCCCTGGACAGCAACATGCCAAACTTGGGAGGGACATCTGCTACCACAATATCCATCATCATACTCTTCATGGGCAACTGAGTTAGGGTAATGGCTAGATCTTTGATCAATCCTACGCATTTCACTTTTCTTGAATCAAAAGAGAATAAATCATGATATGGTCTAGTGATATCAAGGCCTAACTCTTCCATGACAGCTTTAGGCATCAAATTGTGGCTGGCCCCTGTGTCTAGCAGGCAATTGTGGAGTGTTTTGTCATGAATGGTCAAGGAGACATAAAAAGATGGAGAATTATTATCAGCAGGTTAGATCATGGGGCTAAGCACAGCAGTAGGCTTATCATCTTGCAAATTGACAGAGTCAGTGGAGGTTTGTGTGGTTTCCAACTCAAGAGCTTAAAGTATATGCTTTCTAAATACTTCACTCTTTACCAACTCTACCAGAGGCACATATATATTTAACTTCTGAACTTCTAACTCAAAGCTGAAAGAGGAAGGTAACTTGTCAGAACCTCTTACCTCTTGAACTGGTGCTTTAGGATCAGCTGCTGGTCTTCTCTGTCTGATATTTTGTGACTCTGTTTGGACAACAACTCTTTGGGCAGGATTCTCCTTGACATTTTTTGCATTTGACCTCAGATTATATCTTCGCTGCTCCTCAGTTTGTAGGAAAACTTCTCTATCCCATTCCTGACTATCTTGTTCCTGCAACAATGATTCTTCATAAGCATCCAATGTCAAAAAGGCAGCACTGCCTTTATCTTCCATGCAGTGAATTTCATCCTCATCTTCAAATTGTTCCTCCTCCATGACTACATTTTGAAAAGGAGTTTTAACTTTATGTTCTTCATTTGTTTCTTTTCCCCTCTGAATTATTTGCAACTGTTCATTTTCTCTTCTGAATGGATTGGGATTTCTTGGAGCAAATGTGTTCTGCTGCCTTGTCTTTCCTGAATTCTACTCAACCTTCAGCTTAGATATTTCAGCAGCCAATGACTCTATCATCTTAGTCATTTTGTCTAATTTAGGCTCTGAAGAAGAGACAGAGGAAGAGGAATCCTCGCCTCTCTACCTCCTTCTATCAGCATGTGTTTTGAGCTTTTCTGCAGCCATAATATTAGATTCCACCTCTAGTGTTGCATCCTGCATATCAGCTAGAGTGGCACATCTTCTTTCTCTCAACAATAGGCAGAAATCAGAGTCAAAAGCATTGGCATAAGTGAGTTTGGCAGAGGTGGGGGTAGGCTTTACCTCAACTGGTATCTTACTATACATACGATTGAATCTTTTATTAAAATCAGGAAATGATTCCCCATTCTCCCTCTTCAAGTTTCCAAACTCAGTATGATAATATAGCAAGTCCTTTTTATCTCCCCAGTGCTTCAAAAATGCATCATCTAAGGCTTTAATATCAGCAATAGATCTAGGGGCTAGTTCTCTGAACCACTTTTTGGCCTCTCCATCAAGGCTCTCGACAAAAACTCTCATCCACACATCATTTTCATTTATGTCTAAATTATCAGCATAACTATAAAAAGCCTCAAGGTGTTCTTTTGTTGTCACTCCCTCTGTGCCAGTGAACTAAGCAGATGACTGAACAGAAGATGTGCCCAGCAGAAAATGTGTCGCCAAACTTCTTCCATTGGAGTCATAGATCAAATCATCAAAATCTGGAACTGTGTCATCCTCCCAAGGAAGCTGAGCTTCAATCTCCTCTCCCCGACAATGGCGCCAATTAATGTTATCACCCCAAGAAACTCTCCTAGGTTATATCTCAGAGATGCTCGGGAACATCACAAACTCAACAAAAATGTCGGAAACAAGTGGATGAATGGAAGGAATAATTCATATTCAAGCCAGATAACCACTTCTACTATGCTTAACCCCAGACATGGGTGAACACCCCAGACTACAAGGCTTTAGACCACCAATTACTCATAGTTTGAGGATTAGACCACACCAGCAGATGCACAAGACCATGTGATGGCTGGCTGCAACCAGTAAAAAGGTCTATAAATCTATTTCCTAATGCACAGATAGGATGACAACTCTCTAGCACTAAGTAAACAGAAACCTGCATATCACATTCAATGATACATACTAGATTCTAACACAGAGGTGGGATGATAGACCCTCTAATGCTAAACATCAAGAGCACATGAAAAATACATAACAGGCACAACCTAGAACGGAGTAGAAATGGAATGTGAGCAATTAACAGCAAAAGGAGCTTGTATTAGCTGAAAATGAAGGCCAAACACTGCAGGTATCATAGTAGTTACAGTCTCTAGAAGTTGAACCTTACATCAAAACTACAACCATCAAACCTCATTACATCTGTGTTCTGAGTATATATAGAGGTTGATTACAAAGATATTCTACTGTTCCAGGCGTGGAGGGGTCATAATGGACCACCAACCACCTTAACTCTCTGATGCAGTCTCTGCTACACTCTGCTTGCTTCAATAAATTAATTTGACATTCTCTATTTCTCAGCCATCCTTCCTGCACAGGTGGAGTATTATATGAAACAGGCTCCATTACTGATAAGTACGTTTAACCACTCGAGGCACGTCCTTCTTGCTTTTTGGCCATAATGCTCTTGAATTCAGTTGTTGAAGAATAACTGCACAGGGTACTGGTAGATGGCCACCATTGTCCTTTGGAAGCACAGCTCAGTCAAAGGTGGCAAAGACTTCATGGAAGGTGTACGAGTGGGTGGAGGACGAACATCAACCGTTGGATCGTAGTGATCGATGGCGAGGATCGGTTTGCGGAAGATATCGGGAGATATGAGGGCGGGGAGATTGTGGGCCGTTGGATCTCGGGCGGGGAGATCCAACGGTCATCGGCTGACGAAGCTGCTTGGGGGTTAGCGAGCGGGGGAGGTGGTTTCGGTGGCAGGGGGTATTCCCCACACCGCTTATGGGAGGATGGTGGTAAACGTACATGGCCGCACGATCCAATATAACAGTGACGTGTGGCGGATGGGACCGGTGGGAAACCGCTTTCCCCACTGGCTAACGCGTGTGCAGCTTACTGGTGCGGGACGAGCGATTACCATTGGATCGGGAGATGGGTGATCGGACGACTGGAAAAAACTCACTTGTTTTATGTGACTGATGTGACAGGGAAAGCGTCGGATAGTCGTATAGCGCTTGTTTGCGTAGGTGCGGTTATATGGGTAAAGCCTTAGCACTGAGGGGCTAGACGGGAGAGGGCCTTACACAGGCTTTTGGGAGAAAAACACAGATGAAGGGGTTAAGGAAGAATAAGGAGAATGAAGGGGAAGTGAGGAAACGAACTGATGCAAGCCTCCTTCAAGCACAAAACACACGGACAAGCTGCCTTTGAGCCTCAACAGTTGATTATATAGCAGAGCTAACAGGGGCTTCCGCAAAAACCTCCGTCAAAAGGTCTTTTCCTTGTAGTGCGTGAATCAGTTGATCATTTATCTACAAGGTGATCAAGGATCAAGAGACAAATAAGGAATGAAGAGGGGCACAAGGTTTATTGCAGAAGCATTGTGGAAGTGATAATATCACGACAGAGCCTTTTCAGTGTAGATTAGTGGTGCAACAAAAGAAGTAGAATCCAAGGATCATGAAGGACATAGATGAGAACATAAGACTTTATATCAAAGCCTTCCCAATAGGAAATATTCTTTATAACAAAGTTGAGCCTTAAGGGAATTTGTTGACAAAAGGTCAAGATTAGAACAAAGTAGAGGGAAAAAACTTAGTGTTATTAAAGTTTCAATGAGAGTGTGTTAACTACCGAAATTCGGGAGACAAAACTTAATTTATGTCAGGGAAAATCCATCACTTGACACCGTTAGGCCAAAGGTTCTATCCCGGAAGGACAAGAGAAGCACACATATAGAGCAGTCGGGTTGACGAGGACTGGGGTGACATGGAAGCTAGCCAAGGTGTAAGGCTCCGAGGTGATAAAGTATTTCTTCATCGGTGCATAACTGACAAGGGGTAGCAAAGGGAAAGTTGACATGTCCCGATAGATAAAAAAATTGTGTATTAATGGAAAGGCATCGGGCTGATTTGTGAAGGCTATCTAATACAAAAGGATTTTTGGTGATACAGATTGTTTTCATTGAAGGATGAGACAACCAAGGGGCCCACAAGTGATGTTTATTAATTTCGGAAGTCCATGCGTTGGTGCACTTTGAAAAGAAACAGGTATCGACAATTAATAGGAACCAAGGTTGATAGTTAATGGGAAAATCCCAGGTTATGTCTCCCAAAATAATTCCTTTGTGCTCACTTTGGGACAGTTAGCATGATGCAAGCCTAGGTTAACATGTACAAACCGACAAAACATAGGAGAGCAAGGCCTTGGTCTTGAGGCTTGGTCATATCACGTATAGTGGGAGGAAATCATATGGGCATTAAGGGATGGAGTAATACAAATGAAGAATAACAACACCAATTATGAAGGTAAAGGGGCTTACATAATAATATGTCCCTTAGGCTATTTATAGAATAAAATTGAGGCTACAGTGGTTCTTAAGTATTTGGCTATAGTTCCTTCCCTTGGGTTTACATATATAAACCTGTCTCGGCTACGGTGATTCTGTTTATGTAGGGTCGTGCATATTTAAAGTAAATCTTTAGGCTCTGGTGGATATCATATAATAGGGCTTGAATCCAATGGTTTTGAATTACCATGAGGCTCCTCCCACTTAAGTTTTAAATGTGGCTTTAAAAAGGGATTTATCTCCCTAATTTGGGTTTAAGGAACCACCTTTTGATAAATATATGGGTACTGTGGGTTTTTAGGCCAACTTAATTGACACAATGAGTTTTTATCTCACCAATAAAAGACCTATATGACTCACACTCATAATTGGAAGTTGTTCAATTAATGGTGAAACTCTTCAACCTTGAGTTGAAATATGACGAGCCCTTGGACCTAGCCTCTAAAATTACAACCATCATGCATGATGTAGATGCCAATGGAATTAAACTGGACATTCCTCAAACAACCTTTGTCAAGGCCCTATATCTTACATACTTACACTATCTTGAATCCCTACAAGTTAGTGCACAACTCAAGGCCATTACTTTTGACACCCAAGTGGAAAAGAATGCAGAATGAGAGAAATCTTTATAGAAAAGGAAGGAAACAACTCCATCCTCTAAAGAAGTATTATGCTTTGCTAAAAAAGATAAGAATAAATCACATGGTTCTATTGAAAGAAGATGAGAAGCCAAGAAAGGTGTACCCCTTCAAGGAACCTCATAATGACGAAGGAAACATCTAATAATGTATTTAATGGTTCTAAAATATGTATTTGCTTTTTATATGCAAACTAGATTGGGAAACTTAGAAAAGGAAGGAAATATGTAAATAATTTTTTTTTGTTTCATTGCAAAACTATTTGTAATCAAGTTAATAAGAAGTCACCTTGCTTATAAAAGGTGACCTCTCCCTCATAATAGAATGGAGGTATTATTTCAGGATCTTGTTGTTTATCTCTTTGTTATTTCATTGTGTCATGTATGATTAATAATTTTTATATTTGCATGTAGATCAATTGGTATCAAAGTGGATGATATCAACACATTATTTCTCAACATCAAGGAGTAGATAAGATCCATCCATTTATTCAAATATTTTTTTTCATAGAATTGTGGCTTAACAGTGCCACACCCTTTCTAATGTGCCTTCCTCAAGGTGATTGGAGCCATCTCATTACTTACATCTACATTTTTATCCATTTGGGTGGATGAGAATCATGCCACCTCGTAAAAAAATCATATCTGAGGACTCAACTGACAACTCGCCAATCCAAGATTTAGCCATGCCTCTCCACAACCTCATCAATCCGCAACAACAAAATTCCCTCCAGGGTAAATGTAGTTGGATGCACCCTTTCAATTACCCAAATTTTTAGGTCAAATGAATGGATAGGTTGTCAATTCTTGGATCCATAGTCTCTCCACCTATTTCAAAACATGTCTTGAGATGGGAGAGGACATGAAGCGTCATATCACCAGCCTATAGTTGGAAAGCATGGTGCAAGCATGGTGGGATACCCAGTTAGAGAATATATCCTTGGTCATTGAGCTCATGTAGATAGAATAGACCAAACCTGCTCGCATCACATCTTGGGATGAATTTTTCCAAGCATTAATATCATGCTTCTATCCCCCAAGATATCTCCAAAATCTCCTTGCAACATGGCTGCAGCTCTACCAACTATCGAACTAGTCAATACAAGGCTACGTCGAGGTCTTATGTAAGCTTCACATTTAACTGCATATATCCAATTTGGAAGAGGTACTCATTATCAAATTTAATTTTGGTTTGTTAATGGTTTTTCGTTAAGAAGTTAAATTATTCAATAGTCCTTGAACAAGGTCTTTCTTCAAGCGTTGGGCATGGAATGTAAAGTAGATCCTCAAATATGATCTCCTCAACCTAGATATGGTCCCTCTCATATTGTTCCTTCTAATGTGACATTTGTTTCATCCTCCACACCTCACAATACCCCTAATGTACCTTCCATAAGACCAAATTGCATACTTTTATCGATTGTCGAGCACTTAAAAATATGTGCACCAACAAGAATATTTTTACTAAGGTCAAGCATTTAGATTCACCACCTCCTCATATATATTTTTCTCTCGACAATCATACTAAATTGAACCCCTATTTCATCCTCATAATTTCTTTCTAATGAAGCCAACACCTCTACTGCACCTATGTTTACCCATAATTGTCAAATCGAGAATGAATTGGCTACTATTATCCTCAACAATGGGAGTAAAAAGAATGTTGTGACCCAAGACTTGGTTCAATGCATTAAACTTCCCACCTCTCCATACCCAACTTCATATCAACTCGGTTGGGTACAAAATGAAAGCCCTCATCTTACCATCACCCAACGCTGTGTAGTGAGCTTTGCTATTAGCTCTTTCCAATATATTGTTGTGTGTGATGTTTATCCTCTCGATTGTGCACATCATTACTCAAAATTTCATATCAACAATCTAGGAACATTGTTTATCATGCTAAAGATCACTAGTGCCACTTGTAGCATGAGGGTTTCACCTATGTACTTACATCATCTTTCCTTAAACCAACACAACCTATTAATAATTAAGCTCTTGTTAAGAAAATCAATTTGAATGAATGTGTTTATTTGTGTTTAGTTTTCCCTTTCAAACTAAATAACCTCACTAATCCGATACCCTTTGATATGGTTCCCATTATTTAAGAATTCATAGATGCATTCACATAACCCACGGGGCTACCCCCAACATGCTCTATTGAACACATAATCAATCTTATTCCTAGTGTTTCTTTTCCCAATACCCCATCCTATCGCCTCGTTCCTCGAGAGGCAGATGAGATATACTGCCAACTTGTACAACTACTAAAATCAGACCATATTCATCCTTCATCCTCCCCATGTGAATCTTTCACTTTCATTATCCCTAAAAAGTTTGAGTCCTAAAGGTGCCTAATGACGTATTACCGTGCCCTTAATAAAACTACCAGTTAAAACTACTATCCTGTATCTTGGATTGAGGATTTGTTGGATAATTTATGAGGGGTTTGCTTCTTCACAAAGATGGATTTGACATCTGAATACCATCAAGTTCACATGAATACAAACAAACACATGGAAGACCAATTTCAAGACAAATCTTCGTTATTTGAATGGATGGTCATGCCATTTGGGTTGACAAATGCATTGACTACATTTATGAGATTAATCAATGATGTTTTTAGACCACACTTGGGTAACTTATTTGTCATTTATATTGATGATATTTGAGTATTTAGTAAATGTTGGGTAGAACATCTATATCACGTCCGCAACACACTTGAGCTATTGTGGGAACATAAACTTCATGTAAAAGAGAATAAATCCTATTTTAGACAACCACCAATTAAATATCTAGGAATCATACTTGATTTTGAAGGAGTTCGATCAAATCCCTCTTGGGTACAGGCTTTCGCACAATGGCCAACGCATTCCAATGCTCATGACATCATGAGTTTCATTAGAGGTATTAATTTCTATAGAAAATTTGTCTCTCACTTTTCCTAGTTGGCATGTCGTTTACACTAGTTGTCTAATAAAGAAAAAATTATTTGGGATATCAAGGCTAAGCGTCATTTTTCTAATCTCAAGAATGCCTTATGCTTTGCTTCTATTCTCCATTTTCCAAATATGCATCAAAAATTTGAAATAGAAACTAACGCCTCTCAATTTCCCATTGGGGTTGTTCTTAAATACGAAGGTCACCATGTAGCATATGATTATGAGACTCTTGCAAAGGCTAATCTTATGTACAACATCTATGACAAGGAATTCTACATCTTAGTGCAATAATTGAAGAAATGGAACCATTATATTCTTGGAAAAGAAATCATACTCCATATCAATCATCATCCACTGATCTTCATCAACTCATGGAGAAATATTTAAGAGTAATATGATCTGAAGTGGGTTGCTTACATTCAAAAATTCCATCTTGTGATTAAATATAAAAAGGGTATAACTAATAAATTGGTTGATTGGTTGAGCCGACCACCTACTTAGGTCTTGCACATTCTATAGGTTTGTTGTGTCGATTGTGATGCCTAGAAAGACATGTATGAAACAAATCTATTATTTGGTGAGATATGGGAAGCTTTGCAACAACCTACAATTATCAACCAAACTCCCTTTCTTGATTATACCATTTGTGATGGTTGGTTATATAAAATTAACCATCTATGTGTTCCACAATCTAATGATCATTTCCTTTTCATCCATGAGGCACATGCCTCTTCATGTGGGGGGAATTTTGGAATATCCAAGACCATTCTCAATCTCCAATGCCACTTCTAATGGCCTCCCTTACCTAAGCAAGTAGAAAAATTCATTCAAGAATGTTCACTCTATTCACAAAGCAAGCCATCAAACCATAAGCATGGTCTATACCAAACTTTACTTGTGTTGTTTTTCCCTTAGGAATTCATTTCATTGGACTTTTTGAGTGGTATTCCTACTACTTTCCACAATAATGATGTTATTTGGGTAGTGGTATGTCATTTTTCTAATATGACTATCTTTCTTCCCTGTCATAAGACTACCTCTGCTTCTTAGACCATTGATGTTATCTTCCATCATATTTGCCACACTTTGGATTTCCAAGTAGCATTATTTATGATTGAGATTGTTGTTTTCTCAATATCCTTTAGCGCACTCTCTGGGCTATTCTTGGTTGTCAAATTCATTTATCCACTCCCTTTTATCTTCATATGGATGGAAAAAACAAGGTTTTCAATCATACTTTGGTTCACTCCCTTCCTAGTTATTTTTTCCAAGAAAAAATAACGGAATTACTATTTTCACATTATTCAACATAGTTATAATAGGGCCATGCACTCCTCTACTAAGTTCTCCCCTTTTGAAGTTTGTTTTGGGTTTTACCCAAGTGAATCGTTTGAGATTCCATTGACTATAACCCCTTGTGGTTATGCACATCAACATTTATAAACTCCATATCTTAGTGCCATACTCAGGTAAAGGCGACTTTGCAAGCTACCAGAGATCATGCCAAACAAAGGCATAAAAAACTTCGCACATGCTTCAAGGGTCAACACCATAAGATGCATCCTCTAAGATATGGTCCTTATATTTTTTCTAAGACGCACCGGAGAAAATGTGTGTCACTTAGACTTGCCTTCCCAGCTAGGCATCCACTATGTGCTTAATGTTAACAATTTGAAGCTCTTTGAACCACCTCCCCTTGAGGAATTAATCATAGTTCAACATCTCGTGGATAATATTCATATTTTTAAACCTCCCCTGATAAAGGATACAATTATTGATTCCAACACGAGGACATTTTACCAACAAATATGCAGAACATGCCTTATAGCTCAGAAGGGACACACACAGGAACATGCAAAATGAATGACTACACATACATTGCAACGTAATTTTCCTCATATGGTGGTAGAAGTAGGGATACTTCTGGCTCTAAATAGGGAGGAATTAGGCAACCAAGAAAGACATACCCATTTCAAGGCAACTCATAATGAGGAAGGAAACATCTAATAATGTATGTTTCTAAAATATGTATTTTCTTTTTCTCATGCAAACTAGATTAGGCAACTTAAAAAAGGAAGGCAATATCTAAATAATGTTTTTCAACACACCCCCTTATTTAACCAAATAAGGAGATGTGGTTACTATGAAGAGCCAATTCCCAATGTACAGTGATGAGAATGGGATATAAAAAGAATTATTTTTGTTTTTCAAATATTCATTGTTTTCCCTGTTTTCTAATATTTTGAGATATCTCATTTTCAATATAATATTTGTTCTAGAGAGGACAACCATTTCCAAGTTTTGTGCAACATCAATTCCATGCATAGGGAACAAGCCCATCACCAATAGATTTGACTCTAATGGATTTTTTTTAGAGTTCATAGCCTTCACTATGATGGGTATGAGGAGCTAAAATGAAAAATCATTAAACAATTGGAGATCATGTAATTTTTCTTAGACTATTCATGAATTTCTATAGACTCTAGACTAAATACTCTTCTATATTATCATTGTACTAATATATATCTAGGTTCTAGGTGGACTAACATCACCCTATATTCAATGCTAGCATGACGAGAGAATAATATAAAGATGGATACTTTAAACCATCATTCCATGGTAGTCAATTGTTACATGATTGACTCTCAAATAAGAAACATGGCACTTTAGGAGAGACCTAGAAATTCCCCAATTACCCAACTTCATGAAAATACAAGTGTTAGTTAGAAATTCACAAGGATTACCCCCATGCAAGATTAAGGAGTAAAAAACCTCAAATAGGTTTCCATGCATATATTCAAAATCATTTATGGATGATATGTTTTTTTTTTAGACAAAAACGGTTAAATTTATTAAAAGGCGCCAACGCTGAGGCAAAGAGCAAATACAGAGCTTTTCTGGTAACTAGCAGAGGGCCTGATTTTCCTGCTATTACAAAATACTGTTAACCGGAGATAGAAAATAACCCACTGCTGGAAGCTAATGATCAGCAGAAGGCATCAGAAAACATCAGCGCTGTATCTACAGACCTGTAGCAGTACGCTGGGAGCTGAAAGGGGCCAGGGGCAATAGATCCCTCCAGAGCAGCTAACGGATTCAACATTAGATTTCTCATAACACCACGATATGCGCTCTTCTTTTTAATCCTTTGGTTGCACTTACAGCAGAGAATAAACTCAGGGCGATAAGTCATCAGCAAAAGGTCCAGGGAACACACTTCTTAGGGGATATTGCAGAAGAAATCGACCTGGTTAACTGACAGCGAACTTTTGCTTCGTAGAACGCCTTGGTTGGCTTCCATATCTGCTTGGGAGTTTAATTTCCTGGGGATGTGATAGAAAGAGATCTTGTGGAATTTGGGCAAAATAAGTCTAATTCTCCTGAGGATGGTTGATAAGTGGAGCTGAGAAGGGTTCTTTTTGGATTGCAGTGCCTGGATAATAATCCTGGAGTCCCCGAAGACTGAAATGGAAAGGAAGTTGCCTTTGATCGCTTGAGAGAGCCCCTGCCACAAAGCCAGAGCCTCCGCTCTGTTGTTGGATTCCTTGCCTAAACCCCAAGCAAACCTTAACACCTCAGAGCCATCCGGACTCAATAGAACACCGCCGCCTCCTGCGACACCAGGGTTGCCTTTGGAGGCCCCATCAAAAAACAGGCAGTGTTCATTGAGAGTCGACCTCCATTTAATGAACTCTTGCTCCTCCAACCTGATTTCCAAATTGGAGAGGACGCCGGTAGCGATGGTAGCACAATCTTTATGGTTTGGGACCAAACCATTCAACCAGAGTTCCTCTTCTCTGTTCAGAGCTTTCCCAGTTTTTTTGGCAGAGTTGGCATCCAGAGTTTCTCCTAAAAGAGCTTTAACTTTGGTGATGACTTTGGTCGGATTGCAGCTTTCGTTTTTGAATAGTGTGTTATTCCTTTCCAGCCACAGCTTCCAGCATATGAACTTGGGGATCCACAGCCAGCAATTTTTGAGGTGGATATTTTTGGAAAGACCAAACGGAGATAATTTGCTCCAGGATTGGAAAAGGTTTTCTATGGTCCTGGGGAGCTCGAAATTATCAGAATTTAGCATAAGGATCCCCTTCCAGACTTCTGATGCAAAGGGGCAGGTTAAGAACAAGTGATCAGCTGTTTCTTCCTCTGACTTGCAAAGATTGCACCAAGATGGTCCTTCCATTCCGCGCCTGCGGAGATTATCTCGAGTGAGAATACTATTGTGGGCTAATGTCCAACAGAAGAAATCAATTTTGGGAAGAGAGGGGGAATCCCAAATAAATTGCCATTGAGCCGGATTTGGGGGAACATTCGGGATGGCCATAATACTTTTGTATCCTTCGGAAGCAGAATATGAACCTGTGACAGATCCCCACCCGCGTTTGTCTTTAACTGAAGCTTTTACTGGAGCTTTCCCTTGTAGATTATCCAAAAGAACAGAGGCTTCACCCTCCAGCCCCTGAGGGACCTCCCCCAGATGCCAGCTTTCCCAAAGACCATCCTCCGACCAGGAGGAGATATCCCAGAGAGTGTTCAGATTGCGATCTTGGAGCCAGTCTCTGATATTGGTGATTTCTTCCACCTGATTCATCGGTTGGTCACCTAGAATAGGATCATCCCAAATTCTTATTTTTTGCCCATTACCTGGAATCCAATACAGCTTATGCCTAAAATGATCCAAAGCTTTGATGCAGAGTTTAAGAACAGGGGAACCTTTGGAGGAACAAGGAGGATGGTCCAGGCATCTGAGGCGCTTCCCATGGAAATATTTTCTCCACAGGACCTTCTTGCTCCAACTAATTTTTCCAGAGACAATGTCCTAGAGCAGCTTGGTTCCCAAAGCCAGATTTTGAGCAGCCAAATCGCGGATTTGTAATCCTCCTTCCATAAATGGCTTTTTAATAGTATCCCATTTAATAAGGTGCAACCTTCTTTTGTTGTTTTTTCTCCCTTCCCACAGGAAGCGCCTGAGAAGAACTTCCATTTTGTTGATGAAGGTTTTAGGGGCCAGGAGGATGGAGTGCTGATATAACGGAAGACTTGAGAGGACCGCTTTCATCAGAATGATCTTCCCCACATTATTCAGCCATGAAGCCCCCCAGGCATGAATTATGTTTTTAATCTTGTCCAGCAAGGGCATCCAATGGGCAACTTTGGGAATGGTCCTGAAGATTGGGATCCCCAGGTATTTGAAGGAGTCCCAGGCCCAGGACCCTTCCATATGGAGAATCCTTGCAATATCTGATAATTCCTTGACCGAGCAGTTCCAGCTATAGACTGTGCTTTTTGTATAGTTGATCTTGCTGCCCGAGACTTCTCTGTAGCTGTCCAGCTCCTTCTTGAAGGATTTAGCAGAGTTTATGCTTGCCCCACCCAACAATAGCGTATCATCAGCAAATTGGGCATGATTTATGTCTTTGACCTGGTGAACCATGCAGAGACCAGGAAGGATATGAGTCTGAAGGTTATGGTCCAGTTGAAAGCTAAGAACTGAGGCTTGAATCGCGTAAAGAAGCGGGGACAATGGGCAACCTTGTCTGAGGCCCCTAGAGGCTTGGAAGAAATCTGAAGGACGCCCATTTACTAAAGGCGCAATCCAAGGAGAGGCAATGCAGGCTTTTATCCAGCTAATGATGGCTGAAGAAAAGCCCATTTTCTTCATCACCATAAACAGGAATTCATGCTTTACCCTGTCAAACGCACTTGCCAAGTCAAGCTTAATCACCATTCCTTTCTCCTTTCGGTGATAGCTTGAATGAACAGCTTCTTGCACCAGCACTATATTGTCAAGAATCTTTCTCCCTTTGATGAATCCACCTTGATTTTCAGGAATAATGTCAGGTAAGATTTTCTTGAGGTGATTGGCTATAATTTTGGTTATTAGCTTGTAACTGGAGTTACACAACGAGATTGGCCTGAATCTGCTGAAGTTAGCTGCTCCTTTCTCTTTTGGAATCAAGGCCAGAAACGCTGAATTGATGCCGCCTCCGATCTTTGCACAAGTTTGAGATTTCTTAACCATTCTCAGAAGGTCAGTTTTGATTATGGCCCAACAGGAAAGATAGAATCTAACAGGGAACCCATCCGGACCCGGAGCTTTGTCCGGTTCCATACTGTCCAATGCATTTCTAAGCTCATTCATGCTGATTGGAGCCGTCAACATAGCGTTGATAGGGTCTTGGACACATTGGGGGATCAAATTCATCGGGTAGACCTGGGGATCCAAAGGTGGTTCATCAGGGGCGGAATAAAGATCTTTGAAGTGAGTGTGAGCTGCCCGCTTGATTTCTTCGAAGTCCTTAACCACTACATTTTGGTGATGAATTTCTTTAACAAATTTGAATTGCTTGCGGGCTTCAGCTTGCTTGTGGAAGAAGCTGGTATTTTTGTCCCCAGCCTGTAACCAGAGAGCTCTGGATTTCTGCCTCCAGAGTTCTTCTTCTTCCCTGCTTGCTTTGTGAAGTTCTTTTTGCAGGTCAATTTCTCTCTGAAGAAGGTCTTGGGTGACAACAGAATTTTCCAAAGATAATTGATGGGCAGCAAGATTGTCCAGGGCCGTCTTCCTTTTGGAGGAAGGAGATTTCAGCGTTCTTGCCCACTCCTTGAGTCTTCTTTTGAGCCCCCTCAGCTTTTCTTCCCACACATAGAAGGGGGAACCTTGAACCGGTCTGTTTCAGGCTTCTGTAACCATCTCTTGGAACCCCTCATGCTGAATCCATAATGAACTGAACCTGAATGGAATGGGGCCAAGATTTTCATCCGTGGAGAGCTCAAGAATAATGGGTTTGTGATCCGAGGTGCTGTTTGGCAGAATTTTGGACGAAGCCATAAGACCACAAGTCAGGAAAGAGGATTGAACCAGAAATCGGTCTAACCGAGCTGCGATATGATTTGGGCCCACCCTTTTGTTGGACCAGGTGAACTTCCCAGATGAGGGCTTGATATCCTCCAGCTCCCATCCCAACATGAGATCTTCAACCCATTCTCTTGCTGGGTCCCTGACCGGGGATCCTCCCCTTTTCTCATTTGCAGCAAGAGTGACATTCATATCACCAGCTATAATAATGTTTTCAGGGTTGTTCAGCGAGAGATAGGACAAAATCGAGTCCCAGCAGAATTTTTTCTCAGAAGGAAGAACAGGAGCATAAATATTGAACAAACTTACTTGATGGTCGGAGTCTTTATGGAGGAGTTTCGTGAGAATCCAATGGGAGGAGCTATCTTTTTGAATCAGGTCATAGATAGAGCTGTCCCAGAAGGTAGCGATTCCACCGGAGGCGCCTCTTGCACTGACAGCACATCCAATACCTTTACGCCAGAAGGATTTGCTAGCATTGAGGAGGAGATTTTCCTCCAACTTTGTCTCCTGGATTAGGAGGATTTCAGGCGAGTACGTTCTGACTATATCTTTGAGGGCATCTTCTTTTAGCTTGCTGCCTAATCCTCTGCAATTCCAGGAGACGTACTTCATTATTTATTGGCTTGGGGGATTGTGGCTCCTTTTGGAGCCGAGCCCTGCTTGCGCCCAGACCTTGTATCCATCATTCCCTTGAGAGTTTTTTGGGATCCTTGGAGAACATCCCGATAGGTTTTCTCCTCTCTCAGTTTCTTCTTGGATTTTCGACCCCTGGCTGACTTGATAGGGGTGACTTGTGAGCTGTCTGATTCATAGGTTCTTCCTTCTGAGTCTTCATCCGATTCGGAGGCCAGGCTTATGTGTTCTTCATTATCTTTATTTCCTTCATTGCCTCCTGAGGTTGGGGGAGTTATTATTTCAGTACCTGTTTCTTTTGCTTCCTTCATTGAGTTTTCAGGTGCTTCTTGAGTCTCGATGGTTTCTGCGTTCCCTCCAGAGGAGGTTCCGACTTTTGGATCTTCATTGGTCTTCAGATTGGACTGCGGCTTCTCCCCTGAACCAGAATTTTTCTTCTCTGATGGTCTTGGGATAGCCTTGCCTCTTTTGATTTCTTTCCATCCTTCCTCGACCTCCTTAGTCTCGGCCTGGGATTTGGGGCAATTCCGCTGGAAGTGTCCGTGTTCATGACACGTTCTGCATTTGAACGGTAGTTGTTCGTAGTCCAGCTTTTGATAGTGATGCCATTCTCCCACTGTGATTTTAATCGCTTCGGGAAGACCAGCCTCTAAGTCAACCTCCACGCAGATTCTTGCACAAGTGTATTGGCCTTTATTGTCTGCTTTTTCAATGAATCTGCCCAGACCGTTCCCAATCCTTTGCAATGACTGATAGCTCCAGCAGTGGATCGGTAGGTTGGGGAGCCTAACCCAGACTGGAACTTCCTTCGGAACATATACTGAGGGATCGAAGTCCGGGGTCCATTTATTGAGATACAGACCCTGATTTCCCATGAAATACGATCCATTCCTGAAAACCAGATCTCGGTCTTCTTTAGTGGTGAACTCGAAAATGAAGAAACATCTACCTACCGCATAACAGATCACATTGTTCTTTAGCTGAGGCCTCCAGTTGCGTTGAATCCAATCGTCCGTGGTTTTTGTAGAGGGCCAACACCCCATAAATTGCCCGACCAGTCCTCTATCAGCAAGGGCAAGAGCAATTTTGATCTGCTGATCTTCTTGCAGGGCTATCTCAGGCACTTCCTCAAGTTTTTTAATGAATGTTGGGATATCTGGGGCAGGACATTTCTTTCCTTTCTGTGTTAATAATCGCCGGAAGGCTTCTTCAGAGGAAAGCGGAGGGGTGGGAGAGGATTCCCCACCCCCAGGATCACCCATGACTGCAGCAAAGGAGCGCAACAAGGGAACTCAGCTCATTCCCCCAGCGCCCCTGCAAATCCGAGAATCCGAGCCTAGAACCAGAACACAGCGCAGTTAATCGCCCAGCCGGAGGCGCAGCGCAGCAGAGCAAAATGGGACACGGGAAGGGAGCCCGCTCAGACTCCCAGAGGGCCGAGGCCGCCGACACAGTCTCAGAAACCCTAGCAGAGCTCTTAGGATATGTTGATAATGAGTTTGGTCGGATGATATGTTACTACTACAAACAAACCCCTTTATTTAAGCCCTACAAAGTTTCCAGTTGACATCTTCCTGATCACTATATTCATTGATACTGCACTCTCTTCATCCTCCTCTCTGAACCAATATCTCATAATTTCTTTCCCTAGACCAATGTATCTAGTAGCTTTATTACAAAGATCTAGAACATTTCCAAGAGGTGGATTCAAGTATTGCTTTGCATCAACATGATTGAATGACAAACCAAGTGATCAGTCTTCTAAGAATGTTGTTTGGGCTAAAATATCCATTAAGTATAAAATTTCTCATAACCTCTATGTAAAGATATGTATATTCACCTATCTCATCTCTCACCTATAAAGGTGATTGCGTATTCACCTCAATGAGGGATAAGGGTTGCCAACCTATATAAGAAAATTTTCTACATGCATCACCAATTATTACTTGACCAACACTCAAGCATGAGAAATCAAATTAGATTAGAAAAAATAGTCGAATTATTCTCTCCCTTGTACCCCTTGCAATGATGGAGGCCATGACAAGAAACATACAACTACTTCAATGGGATTTGATGTACCATAAATAACTCAAAGCTTCCATTGATTCCCAAAAGAGGAAATAAAGGAAATATAACAATTGTTATGAGAATGTAGATAAGGACAATAGCTTTTGACTATACCACTTGAGTTAGGGTTTGTTGGTTTTGATTTTAAATGACAAGTTTTGAGTGAGTTTTCCCATTATATATATATATATATATATATATATATATATATATATATATATATATATCATTCTATGACTATCTTGTGCTTTGTGTCCCATACACCTATAGTGCACATGCAATGGTTGAATTTTGATCCCTAATCTACTCCAAGTAGAGGGTTCATTTAATATTGAGATTTAATTCACCTTTGTGAGCAAATAGGCTTGCTTTTGTGAGCAAATATTCTTGTACTCTATTGTTGCAAGGGTAAGAACATTGTGTGCAATAAAATTTCATAGGCATGCATAAAACAAATTCCAAAGCTAAATCTACGTATTGCATAATTACACCAGGTTGTAACCTTACAATGATACATTAATTTCAATTCATAAAATTCCGTAAAATACCTACATGCCTGTAGGTTTCCTACATAATATTTCAACGTAACTTATGCCCAACAAGATATTAATCTCCAGAATTGCACACCGGGTGAACTATTCATATTCCACATGATATCATTTGTATTATTTAAGGTTCACATTAATAGGGCAACCACATATGCATACACATCTATGTTCCTACAATATAGAGTTAAGGAGAGAGTATTCATAATTAGCCACTGAATGACGATTATGCATCCTTATGGAACATATATCTAGTGTTAGTTCACGTTTATGAACACCATTCTTTCAGCAAGGTAAAGATAACATGTAGGAATTCACACAAATGTATACTTATTTAAGTAAGATCTATGCTATGAATTGTAGTATTCCTTCTACCACACATGAGTCTGTTAATGCAAGCATCATACTCCTATATAGTATCCATAGCCACCCTTAATATCGATATTAATTAGACTCATGAGTCCATGCTTAAAGAGTACTGTAATTTTCACATGCTATGATTCCCTACATTTCATGTTAGAATCAACAAGTCATAGTGGTAATTAATTCACATATAAGGCTGAGTATCATTTATGTGAACAACTCCTCAAACATGAACTCCATCACACTCATCGTTATGCAAGCATTGTAAAAGAATAATATCAACAACCATGTCAAAAACTATATAAACAACCATATCATAGGTCATACCTCATACATCAATGGCATCATTTCAGCTCAAGTAGAATAAACATGAACTTCATTACAACTAATAAACTTAAGGGATTCTTATCTTAGATTATGAATGGGCAAACGATTTAGGGACTGCAACTATCCACCCAACCATAGATTGAGCTGCATTATGGCCTTTCTTGTAGCCCAATCACCCTCGAGAAAAATATAAAGTTAAGGAGGTTTTCTCAAGGGATGATACCAACACTTCCAACTCAAATAGGGTCTCTAGAGGAATAATAACCTCCACCCACAAACTGAATATAATGTAGTCAATCTTCAATCATGGACTCCAAAGGTCTGCTACCTCAACCCTCAATAAACACAATTGTATTTAGAGACCTAAGTCTCCAAATGCAATGATGCACAAGGGAATCTATAGACCTTTGTCTCAACCCTTAACCAAGCACAAGGGATTCTAGAGGCTTCATCTCCAACCTTTAATCATATAAACCCAACGATTTCACCCAATGAAGGGAATCTAAAAATCACTGCAAAAACCATAAGAAAAATCAAAGGAGAATTTGGAATTCTCCTTACTAAGAATCCAAGGAACAATCTCCACCCTAACTGTCAAGGGAATTCAAATAAGGCCATCTCCACCCTCCAACCCATATGGAATATAGAGACCATTGTCCTCACCTAAGGGAAATTATTCTAGTACCCCTATTCTCAATGTAATTGTTTATCTCCTTTATGCACTATAGTAGTGCACAATTCCTTCTTAGATGTTGTTGCCTTCAACTTCCTTGAGCCTCAAGATCACACACATACACTGCCTAAAATTTAATGAGTATCGGTTGTTTGACCATTTACATTCCATATTTCACATGTAGGATCCACAAGGATTATCCTTCTTTCGTGTCCCATGATTTCACATATCCAAAGTTCTCATTATCACTAATTTCTCCAATAAGACACAAAAATATCCCTTCATGGTTCACTAATTAAATTCTCCTATGCGTTGATGCTTGTGTAATCTAGTTAAGTGATGGCTCATCTTTTGTAGCTTATGATCTGTGAAATGAAACATTTGTATCTTATTCTATTGAGCTTCGATTCATATGCACCAATAACTCTCTTTCTTTCTCTCTGCATTAATTTTTTCCTTCGATGACATCCTATCCTCGGCGTACCTCCGTTTAGATTTCACCCACCTAATTTCTCCTTCATTCCAATTCTTATGTCCCCTACATACAGATTCTTTCAGCATCCTCATTTCTTTTTTCCTCAGTTTCCTCTCTCTTCTACAAACCTCTGGTCAGATTTCACACTAACCAGAATTTCTCGTCCCCTCAATTCTTTGTCCCCTACGTACTAGTTCTACTTTCCCTGATTTGGGTCACTTCGAGATCGTTATTTCCTATCTGGCCAAAATATTTGTAATCACCCCTCTCACATTTACCCAAATTCACAAGCTCACCATGGTAAACATGAGACGAGTGTCACTATGACATGACCCGACCTCCAATTTCTAGTTATGGAAGTGGGGTCGACACATCGACACTTGCAAACATTCTACATGGACTACAGATCACCAAGGAGCTGAAGAAACACCCCAGGTGGTTAATTCTTGAGTTAAAACATTGTTTCTCAGACCTAACACCCCAACCGCACGCACAACAAGGAAAGGGTGCAGTTATAGGCCTACAACCGCATGCATACACCTACTTCCATGCAGTTATAGCTTAAATTACTCAGTTCAGTGCATGGGGTCCCAAGACCTGAGTCACTTCTCCAGACTAGCCTCTAGACCACAACCCAAAACTTCATATAACTTTCCAGAATCATATTTAACGTGATGGAAATGATAAACATTCAAACTTGAATAAGAAACTTGACCTAGACTTCCTAGAACACACTAGGAATTTCGTCAAGCATACGAAAACATGTAAGCTATAGGTCATGAATGCATATCTAATCATAAAATAATGGTCTTCATCTGAGAATAACCAAGAAGGATATAAGCCTTCTTTAGCTAGTTTCAATAACACTTGTTAGTCCATGCATTCATCATCCATTCAATAACCTAACAAAACATGTCAAGAGCCATAGATAGAATGCATCATATAACCAGTAAATAAATAGCATAGAAACAATGTAAAATCAACCATAACATCACCATCATAATCAATACAAATTATCATAGATCACAATAGGAAAATAACTCCTTTTAACATATGAAATGCCAACCAAGTCAGGGACTTCCACGTAACACCAACCATAGATTGGGATGAACCAGATCTCTCTTTCATGCAATCACCCCTATTCCATATTCCAAGCATGAATGTGGGATCTCATGGAATAAACCAAAACAAAACCAAACCAGGTCTTCCAAAGGCCAAAACACTTCAACCCTCAACCATAGTGATTCCACCTCTACGGTCTTGAAATCACTAACATCAACGAGATCAGTCTCTACCCAAGTTGTCTAGGGCTCCAGGAACTAGTAACTCAAACCATATCCTTCCAAGGCTCCAGCTTGTTTTTCCAACCGCAACTCCAAGGACTAGTAACTCAAACCACCAAGGGATGTAGAGTGCTTGTCCTAGCCAATGACTCTAGGAACTAGTAACTCACCCCAAGTTTTTCTAGGGCTTACAGAGCATTTGTTCCAACCCACAACCATAAGGAACCTAAGCACCAATCATAAAGACAAGTGGAAGAAACCCACAATGCTATTGTTATCTAGGAAGTGGCAAGGCAAAACTGAAACCACTGTCAATCCATTCAAATCTCCATGCCAATGACAACACATAACTAGATACTCACATGAATCTACCATGCATCCATAAATCAACAAGGAATGACACATGCAACATGTTACCTGCAAAGCAATCTCGTTGTAGTTGTTGATCCAACTATTTCCTTGCACTTCCTTGCTTTCATTTTCCTTCTTTCTTCAAATCCAAGTGAATGTCCAAGTGCTTTAAGCATTCTCCAAGATTTCTCTAAGTGTGCAAGAGCATGAGAGAATGAGAGTGAATAATAGCTCAACTCAAACCTATCAAAAGGCTAGAAATTGTTTCTCTAAAGCCCTTTTTTATCATTGATTCCTCTATTTTCTTCATTTTCCTTCATTTTTCCTCTAATTTTATTATCATAAAAATATGTGTCTCTTCACCCTCCTTTTCTCCTATTTTCCTTTATTTTCATAAATTAATTTCAATTATTGCCTCTTTGCCTTTTCCAATTTCCATAGTCATTAATTAATCACAAGTGATACCCACTAGAGTGTTTTTCCCAACATTCAACTTGAAATACATGTCCCATGACCTTGGTATTATTTTATTTACATAGAAAATCAACCAATGGATTTTACAAACCCCTCCCCATTGGGAGAGAATTGTCCTCATTGTTTAATGACACCTATAACCAACAAACCATTGAAAACAAAACGTACTGCCCATGGATCTTTATATCACAGATCAATGCAATATTTACAATGAAAACCTATTGAAAAACAAAACCGACAGACCGCTTATTGGAGCTTTATAATATATCTCATTGTGGTATTTACAATAGCATCCATATACATATACATATACCAAAAACTCATTTGCTTGAACCAACAAATAATGAAGGATATAAAGCCCGCATCTGATCAACCATATCCCATGTAGTTTCATCGGGCCCAAAGTGCTTCCACTACACTTTAACCTATTTGATTGCTCTATTTTGGAGCATGAGTTGTTTTGGCTACAATATGAATTGTGGTTCTGGCTAGAATTCTCCCTTTGGTTCTACCTACAATACAAACTAGTTAATCACATGTTCAACATCCTGGACATATCTCTTGAGTAATTTAACATGGAAAACATCATGGAATTTCACTATCGGAGGCAATGCAAGTCGGTAAGCCAATAGTTCAATGCTCTCAAGGATCTCAAAAGGTCCACAATACCAAGGTGCCAACTTGGCACATGATCCAATCCTCAAGGAGCTCCTCTTGGACTTGATGTGCAAGTACACATGCTCCCCAAAATGAAACTCCTTAAATGTCATGTGTTGATCTGTATAACTCTTCTTCTCGTCATGTGTTACCAGTTTAGATTCCTCTTAGTAACCTGTATTTTGGGTTCCATCTCTACAACCATGTCTAGTCCAATCGGAACCTTCTTCACTAGATCACTCCATATGATAGGAGTATTACAACTCCACTCATAAAGAACCTCAAATTGACTCATTTTCAAGGATTCTTGATACCCATTACTATGTTCAAACTCTACCAGTGGAAGATACTCTTCCCACTTCCTCTATTGATGCAGGACATACATCCTCACATATCCTCAAGAATCTTGTTAACCCTCTCTCTCTGTCCATATGTCTGCAGATGATAAGTTGTATTGAAAGCCAAATCTATCCCCAAACCTACAAACAACTCCTTCCAAAACTAGGAAGTAAACTTGGCATCTTTGTCTAATATAATTTTCTTGGGAATACCATGCAACCTCACTATCTCCCTGATGAATATGTGAGCTACCTCACCAGCTAAATTCGTAGAATTAACTATGATCAAGTGAGATACCTTACTTAACTTGTCAACCACAACCATGATCGAATCATGTTGTCTCAATGTCCTCAGAAAACCTGTAATAAAGTCGATGGAAATGACCTCCCATTTTCATTCTGGAATCAGAATCAGCTATAATAAACCACTTGGATACTTACACTCTGCTTTTACCTACTGACATTCCAAACATATCACAACAAACTCAACCACCTCTTACTTCAAGGTAGACAAGTGATAGAAGTTCTTAATTGCTATCAATGTTTTCTGGTATCCGAGGTGGTCTAAATATGACTTTACATGAAACTCCCTCAATATTATCTTCTTGAGCTCACTATCATTCGACACATAAATCATGTTCCTGAATCTAACCAAGTCATCTGCAATGAGGTGATACTCCTCATCCCTATCACCTTCACCCTGTTTGTGTAACCTCTACTTCAATTGTTGGTATCTGTCATCATGTTGTTATGCCTGCAAGATCTGATCCTATAACTTTATCCCATAAGAACTTACTATTGCAATATGATTCACCTGCATTCTCCTGCTGAGAGCATTTGCGACCTTGTTCTCTTTACCCTTGATGTATTTGATCTCGAAATCAAATTCACAGAGGGTAGCCAACCATCTAGCTTGCCTAGAATTTAGATTAGGTTGGTCAAACAAGTACCTCAATCCACTATGATCAATCATTAGAATGAACCTCCTACCAAGAAGATAATGTCTCCACATCTTCAAGGAATCAAAGATAACTACCAACTCAAGATCATGATTCATATAGTTCTCCTATTTCTCATATAGTTTCTTTGAATCAAAGCATACCACTTGTCATTCCTGCATCAAGAATCGACCAAGTCCTTTCTTGCAAGCATTTGTACATACCATGAACTCTTTGTCAGGATCTTCAATCTTCAAGACTGGAGCATTTATAAGAAAATGCTTCAACTACTTAAAAATAGCTACACACTCCTTTGTCCATTCAAACTTCTTTCCTTTCCTCTACAAGGATGTAATATGATGGCAATTCGTGATAAGTTCTTGATGAACCTCCTGTAGTAACCTTCTAGTACCATGAATGATTTAACCTCGTCCACGTTCCTAGGAGTTTGCCACTCCATGATAGCTTTAATATTTTTTGGGTCCACTACTATACCTTCGTTGGAAACATGTCCCAATTAGTGAACTCCAGTATGAAATAAAATGCACTTGCTAACCTTGGCATACAATTGATGCTCTCTCAACAATCTTAATATTATTGCCAGGTTCTTTTCATGCTCTTCCTCATTCTTAGAATATATCAAAATGTCATCAATGAATACTATCACAAACTTGTCTAGACAAGGGTGCACCACACTATTCATCAAACACATGAAAGTAGTTGGAGAATTAGTAGGACCAAAAGGAATCACCACAAACTCAAAATTCCCATACTTGGTACAGAATGTGGTCTTGTAGATGTCCTCTTCTTTGATGCATACCTGATGATATCCTGATCTCAAGTCAATCTCTGAGAACATTGTTTCTCACTTAAACTGATCAAATAAGTCATCAATCCTCGACAAAGAGTACATGTTCCTGTTTTTCACCTTGTTCAGCTGCCTATAATCAACACACAACCTGAGAGTATTGTCCTTCTTCTTCACAAACAACACTGGTGCACCCCAAGGTGACACACTTGGCCTAACGTATCCCTTATCAAGCTTTTCCTTAATATGGAACTTCTGTTCCACCAAATCTAGAGTACTCATTCTGTAAGGTGCCTTTGATGATAGTGCTACTCCTGGTATCAACTCAATAGAGAAATTTGCTTCCCTATGAGCCTGTAACTCTTTAATATCTACTGGAAATACATCTTGAAACCATGGGAAAACATGATACCTCTTCAAGACTTCAGCATCCTCAACATCCTTCCCTTTGTCACCGGTAATATGAACTAAAAATAATACACATCCTTTCCTACAACTATGCTTTGCTTGCATAGTTGGAACCATTCTCACTGATGTAGGATTCTTCTTTCCCTATAATATTCTCCTCTCTCCATCATCATCCAAGCATTCAATTGCCTTATCATAGAAATCTACCTTAGTCCTGTGAATGTACAAACAACCCATGCCCAAATAATGTTAGATGAACCCAAAGGAAACAAATTTAAATGTGTTGAAGTAGACATACCATTCAACTAAAATGGACAAGCTCTCACCCAATGATGAACTCTTCTCTTGGTCCCTATAGCCAACCGCACCAACCAAGATTATGCATCCATTTCTTTATTCAAGCCAAACTTATCCACTAGATCAGGACTGATATAACTATAGTTAGATCCAGGATCAATCAAAATAGAAACAACTTGATCCCAAATCTTACCTTCCATCTCGATAATAGATGCCTAATGATCAACCTGCCTACTGTCCACTATTGCATAAAATCTTAGTAATGCTCTAACCAACATCCCCAACTATTTTCACCTCCTGAGCATTGTAAATCTAAGGTCTGTCTCCTTGATGTTGTGGACAATATCTCCTACAATGCTCTCCACACAAGTTAAACACTACAAAGGCTTCTTGCCATCGCCTTTGTTTTGTTCCTCGGACTGAAACCCATGTCCTCTGTCAACTGCATTGAATTTCTTGTACGACGTTGCATTCTCCTTGTTACCTGCATCCTGAGGTCTTGCTCACTTCTTATCCTAGTTTCCTTTAGTATTTTCATTCCCTTTCCAATAGCACTTAGGCTCAGACTTACACTTAAATTTCTCATAACAATGCTTCAATTTCTCAATGACTTCCTCCAATGGTCGAGGCTCATCATACTCAATCTAATCCTTGAATGCTTAAGGAAACCCACTGATGAACCTTAGAACCTTCGCCTTTTCATCCTAAAGATATGGAATATACCTCAAAAACTCCAGAAACTTAGTAGTATACTCTTCATCTGTCATAGAACCCATCTTAAGCTCATAGAACTCCTTGGACTTTCCATCATAATATTTCTCTAAAAATTATTTCTTCCTTAAGAGTCATTTGAACTCCTACCAACTCAACTCCTCTATCTTGATGCCTTTGACACACTTCACATATTCCCACCAAATATCTTCTTTTCCCTTGAGATTGAAAATAGTTATCCTAGCTTTCATATTCTTTGTATAATAATGCAGCTCTAAGAACTTCTTCGTCCCAAACAACCATGCTTTTGCATCTTCCAGTTTCTTCAGCTCTCCATCAAAGGTAAGAGGCTTGGATTTCTTGAACTCCTTCGACAAGTACCCACTCTCACTCCTCCTATAAGGATGATGGAAATGATGACCATGATGTCTCTTTGAACCAGAACAAGAATAAAACCCATAACCACTGCCTCTATTATTAGGTGTATCCCTCCATCTGCCACCTCTGACTGTGTCATCCCCATCTAACCTGTGTCCTCCATGAGACCTGCTACCATATGCCCCATTAGTTCGTTCCTCATGTCCATAACTGATTCTTGGTTCTCCCTATCTCTACAAATCTAATAAGCTTTGAAGAATCAATGCATTGACCTCTACTTTTTTTCCTGAGCTCTGGAAAGACTTTCATGTGACTGAATTATCCTATCCTTATCTACCTTGCAACTTCTAATTTCTACCTTCAGACTTTCCAAGGTATCTAATATGTCACGAGAGTATTCTTCCACATATTTCTCAGTTGTTCCGTAAGGAGAGTCATGTGAATTGTAATCCACCATTCTACTTGTCATCTCTGATCTTCTTCTTCCTCCGAGCATATTGTGTCTGATAAACCAAATATAAACATAATAAACATACCTTAGTGAAGTTCAGGGTAGGTTATCTCATTGCACAAATCAATCTAAATTAGCATGATATACATGTATATACACTCATAATGACACCAACATATCAACCTATCTACATCATGCATGATAAATTGTAACATTGATGATATACATGACAAGCATAACCACTAAAATGCATGCATATGACTAACATGCATGCACAACAATCACATCCCACCTATCTATTCAAATTGTTTGAACCTGGAAGCTCTGATACCAATACATAATCGTGCCTCTCACATTTACCCAAATTCACAAGCACGTTAGGGTAAACATGAGACGAGTGTCACTATGGCATGACCCAACCTCTAAGTTCCATTTATGGAAGTGGGGTCAACACACTAACACTTACATACATCCTACAAAGACTATACATCACCCAAGAGCTAAAGAAACACCCCAGGTGGTCAATCCCTGAGCTGGAACCTTGTTTCTCAGACCTAACACACCAACCACATGCACAACAAGGCAAGGGTGTAGTTATAGGCCTGCAACCACATGGATAGGCCTGCTTCCATGTAGTTATAGCCTAAATTCCTTAGTTCAGTGCCTATATCCCATATCTAAGCTACTTTTCCAAGCTAGCCTCCAGACCACTGCCCAGAAGTTCCTATAAATTTCCAGAATCTTATTTAACATGATGGTAGTGTTAAACATTCAAGCTTGAATCAGAAACGTGACGTAAACTACCTACAACACACTAGACAATTCGTCAAACATATGGAAAACATGTAAGCTACAAGTCATGAATGCATATATGATCATAAATTGATGGTCTTCATCTAAGAATCTCCAAGAAGGCTTTAAGCCCTCTCTAGCTAGTTGTAATAACACTTGTTAGTCCATGCATTCATCACTATTCAATAACTTACCAAAACATGTCAAGAGCCATAGATATAATACATCATATAGCCAATATATAACCAATAAATAACCAACATAGAAACCATGGAAATTAACCATAACATCACCATCATAATCAATGCAAATGCTCATAGATCACAATAGGAAAATTACTCTTATTAACATATGAAATGTAAACCAAGACAGGGACTTCCACGTACCACCCGACCATAGATTCGGTTGAACCAAATCTCTCTTTATCCAATCACCATCATGCCATATTCCAAGCATGAATGTGGGATATCATGGAATAAACCAAAACACAACCAAACCAGGGCTTCTAGAGGCCAAACCACCTCAACCCTCAACCATAATGATTCCACCTCTACGGTATGAAAAACACTAACATCAACCATATTGGTTGCTACCCAAGTTTTCCAGGGCTACAAGAAATAATCACTCAACCCACAACAGTCTAGGGCTTTAGAGTGTTTGTTCCAACTGCAACTCTAGGGAATAGTAACCCAACCCACCAAGGGCTCCAAAGTGTTTGTCCCAACTAATGGCTCCATGAACCAGTAACTCACCCAAGCTATTTTAGAGTGTTTCTTCCAACCCACAATCATAAGGAACCTAAGCACCAATCAGAGAAACACATGGAAGAAACCCACAACACCATGGTTATCCAAGAAATGGCAAGGCAAGGTTGAAACCAATGTCAATCCAAGAAAATATCCATGCCAATGACACCACATAACCAGAGACTCACATGCATATACCATCCATCCCAAAATCAGCAAGGAAACCACACATGGAACATGTTACCTGCAAAGAAATCCAATTGTAGTTGTTGATTCAACTGATTCCTTGCACTTCCTTGCTTTCCTTTGCCTTCTTTATCCAAATCCAAGTGAATACCCAAGTGCTCCAAGAATGCTCCAAGATTTCTCAAAGTGTGCAAAAGTATGAGAGAATGAGAGAATGAATAATAAATCAACTCAAAACTGTTAAGAGGGTAGCAACTATTTCTCTGAAGCCTTTTTACCATTGATGGCTATATTTTCTTCATTTTACTTAATTTTCCCTCTAATTTCCTTAGCATGAAAATTTGTGTCTCTTCACCTTATTTTTCTCCACTTTTCCTTTATTTTCGTAAATGAATGCCAATTATTTCCTCTTTTCCTTTGCCAATTTTCATAGCCATTAATTAATCACAAGTGATGCCCTCTTAAGTGTTTTTCCCAACATTCAGCTTGGAATATGTGTCCCATGACCTTGGTCTTATTTTATTTACATATAAAATCAATGAGGGGTTGTTACAATCTTGCATGCCCATCATACTGATGCCACATACCTCCTTATCTCTACATTTTTTGTGTTTGTTAATTTCATGTTACAGTGGGTGGCCATCTCACCCCTGCATGCTTCCAACCACTAATGGGATGCCCTCTGAATTTCCACATCACCATAATTTGTTGTTATGTTTTTCTTATATCATATTACAGAGGAGTATGCTATGTCCATTCATTCATGTCATGAGTTTAAATACACCTTTCCCTTGTTGCATACTTGTCAGCCTCCCTGGTTGTGACAAAAAACTAAAAATCCCAAGAAAATAGTCCCCCTTCGCTTTGGAATGTGTGTCCCTTGACCCAACTCATTTTCCTTTACTAAAATATTTACATTGTTTACAATGATGGAGAATTAACTAGGGGGTTTTCACAGGTTTTTTGTCTCCATGCAAAAATATTTGTAATCAAGTTAATAAGAATGCGTCTTACTTATAAAAGGTGACCTCTCCCTCCTCGTAGAATGGTGTTATTATGTGTTGAAGAATGTGTAACTAGGTTCGGTTTTCATAATGACATGATCTTTGTAAATTATGTAATAAAAGAGAATAAATTATTTTTGTATGCCTTGCTACATGGGTTTCATGAGCAAGAAATGTCGTAGGTAAAAGGACTTCTTCTTGATGTCTTTAGGATATATTAATATGTCAAAGAGTCATGTCATGTATAAATAATCTATTTATGAGACTATTTAAATGTATACAAGTCTACAAAAGTGTGTAGTAGCCCTCCAAAGACCAAGATCAATCCTCCATTAGCAAGCACAATAATTCTGTAAGAAAATCGATAACGAATTCATCATGTCGGCCTAGAAAAATAGACACAATGATTCATGAAGTCAAGTCGGCTTATTTTCAAGGAGAAACCACTATAAATACCCCGTCAATGTATCCACAAAAGGCATATCATAACTCACATTTTCCTCTCTGAAATTTTGTATGGGTATAGGAGCAAATCTGCACTACAGTAAGGCAATTGTTCTGGGTCTCGGATGAAGAAGTATCACCATACTATTCAGATGGATATGGGAGCAGAGATCCGCACTACAGGAGGACATACCTCTACACTTCATATGGCACAATAAGACAAGCAAACACTTCAGATGAGTAAATGTATCTGATCCACAATCTCAGTGATAAGTATAAATACATTTATTTGAAATGTCGGTGAGAACAGTGGCTTGACATCTCTTGGATGGGTATCATGATTCCATAAAATATCTTAGTACAAGGAAGAATGTTATCATAGTCTCGGTTGATCTATCTCCTAATAGTCTATGTATATATATGATGAAAAAGGGCTTGGTTCCCTCACTGTCTTTGTGTAGTCATATTGTCTCAGAATAAGATCCCACTGTTGTAATCACAGTCTAGAAATACACTCTTGGCTTGCTCACAGTTAAAGTGATGACGATCTCAGCTAGAGTACAGTGATGGAGATATGATGAAACAGTCATCATGGTGATTTTCATAATAAAGATCTCAGTGCATCGATAAAGATCACAGTGAAGATCTGAATAGACCTTGTTGACATGGTGAAGAAGCAGCAGTGAAGATCTCAGTGATGCAGTAGTGATGGCTTCAATGGTGCAACGATGATGATGATCTCAGCAGTGACAGAAGAGGATTGATGTATTGGTCTTAGAGTGGCAGAGTAGGTCAAGGTTCATTGACTTGGTATTCGTCAATTGGAATATCTATAAAAAGAATTTTGTGCAGTTTTTCCTCTCTAAGAGGAGAGGTTTTGGCCCTTGGCAAAACGCCAAACATCTTGTGTTCTTGTCTCTTTGTTTTTTATAGCAGTTTGATGAAGTAATCAAAAACACTAATAATGCAAAAAGGATTAAGCTAAAATAAATTGTAAAAACACTTCACAAATTGTTATCATGCTAAGAAGAATCACCTTAATTATGTTTTCCCTAGATTCTTCAACATGGTATCAGAGGGAAATGGTTGTAGTGTAAGGAAGGGCATAAAAGGGACAATTCAAGGATAAAGTTTTAATAAAATCACTCAAAGATCAAGACCTAGATCAAAGAAGAAACCTACAACAACAGTCTACATCTGCAAGGGTTTTGAAGGACAACAGTCAAAAGATAAAGCATTCAGATCTCAAGCAACATCTTTGGTGACTCCCACAGTTTCGGTCTATGACATACCACAGTGATCTCAATCATTTCTCAATGGCATGATCCCAACATACCAGTGATTGAATCCTTTCTATAAAGAGAACAATTTTGACAACTTGGATTCCCAAAAGCTTGATGATACATACTCAAGGGCATATAGAATCATATCATATGCAACATAATAATGGACCTCACTACACTTCAGTCATAATTTGTATGGACAATACTCGATGTAGAATCAAGGTGCTCGTTGACACAACCATAATAACACTAACTGATGGGTCTCTATACATCATGGCAAGAAAAAGTCGATGCTTCATACTACAAGCCCAATTATATCAACATTTTGTTGATATATAAATCAAGATAGCTTGAAGGCAAAGAAGGAAATTTGCCTATCAAAGATCTCAGTCGAAGGAAGCATCAATACATCTGCTCCAACTACTTCCAACATGATCAAGGTGAAGATTTCATCTTCACATCTCAAGTAAGTATTTTCATTAATCATTTTTCTTTGAAATGACTTCATGAATGCAAGGAGATCTATAGATAAGATAAGTCATCAAAGGTCCTTGCATAGAATAAGAAGGATTGATAGAATCCTTATGGAGAAGAGAAGTCAGTGAACAGGTCTCCTTTGAATTCATGAGAAGGAACTCTTAAAGGTCCTCTCATCTCTATGTAGCAAGAAAGGAGACAGATAAGAAATATATGAAATTCTAGAAGAGGCACTCTCTGAAATGCAGTAAAGAAGGAATATCTTCATGAGATCTCAATTGCGAGATCTGGGAAAAATAATGAGAATATAATCATCATTGATATTGATATTGATAAGCAAGGCAACAAATGTCCATGAACAAATAGGCTACCTTAATCATCAATTTGTGGTCTCTATGCCAGATAGAGAAAGACAAGTTGAAAGGACTCAAATATGTGTAGAAAGGAAAGGGAAGTTTGACAAGACAAAATATTACTATGGAAAGATTATGGAGAGGAGCTCATATCACCGGAAGGGTGGAGGAAGCTGAAGAAAAGGACCAAGGAAAGAGGGAGTAGCATACCTCTACTATGAGTGAGATGGTGTCCCTCACAAAAGAGTCCTATCACAAGCTCCAAATATTCTGCATATATGATCATTATAATAAGATGAATCGTAGCATCATGGAAACAAGAGCTCGTATGGGAATCATGAAGGACATAACTATTGGGAATCTCATTGGACATTAAAGGAAAGGACAAGAAGTCAAAAGGGAAAACATTTTCGAGATGGAGACATGTAAGACCTCAAGATTCTATGATAGAAACCTCAGCGAAGGATCCACTAATTTGGGAAGGCAGCAAGTGTTTCATAAGGAAATCCAACTTTTGGAATTCATGAGATGATGGTCCGATGACATTAGAAATGAAGCAAATCAAGGGATTGAAGATCTTTTCAAACAAGGAAGCTGTAGGAAGAAGCCTAGATAACCTAGAGGTATGTATGCTTGTATTTGTATTTAATATTGTAATGTCATTACATATGGTTGCAGGTAACATGTATCAAGCATGAGCAAGAGAGAAAGGATCTCCTCCTCTAAAAGGATGCAAAAAGACATAAGTCACACTAGATGAAATCAACTTAATATTTCCTCATATGAAGTATGAGGTGGTTGACTACAACTGAAGAACTATGATTGAAAGCTATTGGAAATGGAAGATGTGAGGAAGGAAGAGATCATGAAATATGAAACCATGATGAAGGAAGTCAACATCCATAGGATCGGGAAGATTTGACTAGGAAATCTCCCGGAAAGTTCTGGAGACTCTGATGGAAGTCTGAAAATATGAAGACCCTTGACAACATATATCTTTGGGAGATATGTCAACATGTATGTAGGGTGTTGATACATACAAGCAGATGTCACTGGAAAAGGTCATCACCAAAAAGGTAATATGTGATTTTTTTTTGTTTCTGACCTCTTGGAGAAAGTCTGGGTGTGTGTGCAGAGCCAAGGTAAGGAGAGTTGTGAAGGATGTCACAACTATGTACCTTGTGATCTAGATCAACCGTTGAAGGAAAAATGAAGATAGATGACCCTATGAAGGAATCCCCAGATGTAAATCCAAGGAGGATACTTTCCGAGAAAGAAGGAATGACATGATGAAGGAAAGTGATGGATGGTTGAACCCTACATATGAAGAAATTGATTACATCGAAGTATTGGATCGTCAGTCAACTAGAAGACCCTATAAAGTACTGATGATAGAGTCCCTGGGTAAGAGGGAGCTCTAGGAAGTTCCTATGAGTAAAGGAAATCGATAAAGTTTCTTAGTGAAGAGAAACTTGGAACTCTACCCTAGTTAAGAGGGAGAGTTAGACACGAAATTCTTGTCTTCAGGTTGGAAGAAATAATGGAGGATTATGTAATCATTTGGCATCCAACACTCTTTGAGGATGTGGTAGGGAATCCAAGACAAGAGTGGGCAAGAGGACCGATATATTGAGGGTTGGGAGCCCAAGATGAGAATAGTCCTAGTAGGGCATACTCAGAGAACACCCAGGGTGGGTATGACCCTAAGAGAGACAATGATGATGCGTGTCTATTAGTCATTGGTCTCGCCAACATTGTGTGCTCTGATTTAAGTGAGAGATAGAGATGTTAGTCAAGGCCTTGCTATATGAAAACAATGTTGGTTGAAATGTTGCTATAACAGATGGATTACAAATATGATTCTTCTTATGAGAAATTCTTTATATTGAGAATGACCAAGTACCATTATAAATACCTCCCTAGTTAAGAGGGAGTGTTGAAGAAAGTGTAACCAGGTTCGGTCTTCAAAATGACATGATCTTTGTAAATAATGTAATAAAAGAGAATAAGTTATTTTTGTATGCCTTGCTACATGGGTTTCATGAGTAAGAAGTGTCATAGGTCAAAAGACTTATTCTTGATGTCTTTAGGATTTATTAATATGTCAAAGATCCATGTCATGTATAAAGAAGATCTTTATGAGCCTATGTAAATGTGTACAAGTCTACAAAAGTGTGTGGAAGCCCTCCAAAGACCAAGATCAATCCTCCATTAGCAAGCACAAGAAGTTTGTAAGCAAATCGATAAGGAACTCATCATGTCGGTTCAATATTGAATTAAATATATAAATGGCAGTCATGTTGGCCAAGAAAAATAGACACAATGATTCATGAAGTCAAGTCAGCTTATTTGCAAGGAGAAACCACTATAAATACCTCGTCAAGGTATCCAAAAAAGGTTCTTGCATAGAATAAGAAGGATTGATAGAATCCTTATGGAGAAGAGAAGTCAGTGAACAGTTATCCTTTGAATTCATGAGAAGGAACTCTTAAAAGTCCTCTCATCTCTATGTAGCAAGAAAGGAGACAGATAAAAAATATATGAAATGCTAGAATAGGCACTCTCTGAAATGTAGTAAAGAAGGAATATCTTCATGAGATCTCAATTGCGAGATCTAGGAAAAATTATGAGAAGATAATCATCATTGATATTGATATTGATAATCAAGGTAACAAATGTCCATGAACAAATAGGTTACCTCAATCAACAATTTGTGGTATCTATGCCAAATAGAGAAAGACAAGTCGAAAGGACTCAAATATGTGTAGAAAGGAAAGGGAAGGTTGACAAGACAAAATAGTACTATGGAAAGATTATGGAGAAGAGTTCATATCACCAGAAGGGTGGAGGAAGCTGAAGAAATGGACCAAGGAAAGAGGGATTAGAAAACCTCTACTATGAGTGAGATGGTGTCCCTCACAAAAGGGTCCTATCACAAGCTCCAAATTGTTGGTAGATATGATCATGATAATAAGATGCTTCGTGGCATCATTTAAACAAGAGCTCATATGGGAATCATGAAGGACATAGCTATTAGGAATCTCATTGGACATTGGAAAGGACAAGAAGTCAAAAGGGAAAAAATTTAACAGATGGAGACATGCAAGATCCTCAAGATTCTTTGATAGAAACCTCAACATAGGATCCACTAATCTGGGAAGGCAGCAAGTGTTTCATCAGGAAATCCAACTTTTGGAATTCATGAGATGATGGTCCGATGACTGAGAAATGAAGCAAATCAAGGGATTGAAGATCTTTTCAATCAAGGAAGTTGTTGGAAGAATCCTAGATAACCTAGAGGTATGTATGGTTGTATTTGTATTTAAAATTGTAATGTAATGACATATGGTTACAGGCAACATGGATCAAGCATGATCGAGAGAAAAAGGATCTCCTCTCTGAAAGGATGCAGAAAGACATAAGTCGCACTAGATGAAATCAACATAATATGTCCTCATATGAAGTATGAGGTGGTTGACTACAATTGAAGAACTCTGATTGAGAGCTCATGGGAATGGAAGATGTGAGGATGGAAGAGATCGTGAAATATGAAACCGTGATGAAGGAAATCAACATCCATAGGATCAGGAATATTTTACTAGGAAATATCCCAAAAATATATGGAGACTCTGATGGAAGTCTGAAAAGATGAATACCCTTGACAACAAATATATTTGTGAGATATGTCAACATGTATGCAGGGTGTTGATACCTACAAGAAGATGTCACTGGAAAAGGCCATCACCAAAAAGGTAATATTTGATTCTTTTTTGGTTTCTGACCTCTTGGAGAAAGTCTGGGTATGTGTGCAGGGCCAAGGTAAGGAGAGTTGTGAAGGATGTCACAACTATGTACCTTGTGATCTAGAGAAATCATCATTTAAGGAAAAATGAAGATAGATGACCCTATGAAGGAAGCCCCAGATGTAAAACCGAGGATACTTTCTGGGAAAGAAGGAATGACATGATGAAGGAAAGTGATGGATGGATGAACCCTACATATGAAGAAATTGATGACATCAAAGTCTTATATCATCAATCAACTAGAAGACCTTATAAAGTACTAATGATAGATTCCCTAGGTAAGAGGGAGCTCTGGGAGGTTCCTGTAAGTAAAGGAACTCGAGTAAGTTTCTGAGTGAAGAGAAACTTGGAACTCATCCCTAGTTAAGAGGGAGAGTTAGACACGACATTCTTGTCTTCAAGTTGGAGGAAAGAATGGAGGATTGTGTAATCATCTGGCAGCTGACACTCTTTGAGGATGTGATAGGGCATCCAAGACAAGAGTGGGCAAGAGGACCAGTATTCTTGAGGGTTGGGAACCCAAGATGAGAATAGTCCTAGTAGGGAATACTTGGAGAACACCTGCGTGGGTATGACCCTAAGAGAGACAATGATGATGCGTGTCTATCCTTCATTGGTCTCGCCAACATATGTGCTTTGGTCTAAGTGAGAGATAGAGTAGTTAGTCAAGGCCTTGCTATATGAAAACAATGTTGGTTGAAATGATGCTATAACAGATGGATTACAAATCTGATTCTTATTATAAGAAATTCTTCAAATTGAAAATGACCAAGTACCATTATGAAAACCTCCCTAGTTAAGAGGGAGTGTTGAAGAAAGTGTAACTAGGTTCGGTCTTCATAATGACATGATCTTTGTAAATGATGTAATAAAAGAGAATAAATTATTTTTGTATGCCTTGCTACATGGGTTTCATGAGAAAGAAGTGTCATAGGTCAAAAGACTTCTTGATGTCTTTAGGATTTATTAATATGTCAAAGAGTCATGTCATGTATAAAGAAGCTCTTTATGAGCCTATGTAAATGTATACAAGTCTACAAAAGTGTGTAGCGGCCATCCAAAGACCAATATCAATTCTCCATTAGCAAGCACAAGAAGTCTGCAAGCAAATCGATAAGGAATTCATCATGTCGGCTTCAATATTGAATTAAATATATAAATGGCAATCATGTCGGCCTAGAAAAATAGACACAACGATTCATGAAGTCAAGTCGGCTTATTTGCAAGGAACAACCACTATAAATACCATGTCAAGGTATCCACAAAAGGCACATCATAACTCGCATTTTCCTCTCTGAATTTCCGTATGGGTATAGGAGCATATATGTACTACAGGAAGGCAATTGTGATGGGTCTCGGATGAAGAAGTATCACCATACTATTGAGATGGGTATGGGAGCAGAGATCCGCACTACAGGAGGACATACCTCTGCACTTTAGATGGCACAATAAGACAAGCAAACACTTCAGATGGGTACAAGGATCTGATCCGCAGTCTCAGTGATAAGTATAAATACAATGATATGAAATCTTGGTGAGAATAGTGGCTTGACATCTCTCGGATGGGTATCATGATTTCATAAAATATCTCAGTACAAGGAGGAACGTTATCACAGTCTAGGTGGATCTATCTCCTAATAGTCTATGTATATATATGATGAAAAAGGGCTCGGATCCCTCACTATCTTTGTGTAGTCTCACTGTCTCAGAATAAGATCCCACTATTGTAATCACAGTCTAGAAATACACTCTCGGCTTGCTCACAGTTAATGTGATGATGATCTCAACTAGAGTACAATGATGGAGATATGATGAAACAATCATCATGGTGATTGTCATAATAAATCTCTTGGAGCATTAATAAAGATCATAGTGAAGATCTTAATAGACCTCGTTGACATGGAAAAGAAGCAACAATGAATATCTTAGTGATGCAATAGTGATGGCTTCAATGGTGAAAAAATGATGATGATCTCATTAGTGACAAAGAAGAGGATTGATGTCTTGGTCTTGGAGTGGCAGAGTAGGTCAAGGGTCATGGTCTTGGTATTCGTCAATTGAAATCTCTATAAGAAGAATTTTGCGTGGGTGTTTCTCTCCAAGAGGGAGAGGTTTTGGCCTTGGCATAATGCCAAACATCTTGTGTTCTTGTCTCTTTGTTTTTTATAGCAGTTTGATGAAGTAATCACACACACTAATAATGCAAAAAGGACTAAGCTAAGATAAATTGTAAAAACACTTCACAAATTGTTATCATGCTAATAAGAATCACCTTAATTATGTTTTACCTAGATTCTTCAATATTTTGTTCACGATCTTGTTGTTTATATATCTGTTGTTTCAATGTGCCATGTTATATGATTAACAATTTTCATAAATGCATGTAGATCAGAAGAGGTGGTAGAGTAAAACGTAAAATGAAGAGTTTCAGAAGAAATGGGACAAACATCGTCAAGAAGAAAGATTTGATTTTCATTATGTTCACTGTGACAGAGATGGACATGATGCATCCACATGTTGAATCCCCTGGGAGAGAATCAAACAAGACCACAAAGAATATAGAGATAAAGCATCGGATCTAGCACAAGGTGAAACCATTGAATCTACTCATTACATTGTTGCTCATTGCAATATCAAAGTAGTTGGGGATTTGTTTCATACTTCATTTGCTTCTTGGAGAGATGAATGGTTGCTTGATATAGGTGCAACATGCCATATGAAATTTTAGAAAGACTTCTTTGAAGACCTCAATCACAAAGTAAATGGGGAAGTGTATTTCATAGACAAATCAAGTCTCAAGCCATTTGGACTTGGCACCATCAGGCTTAAATTGTCCGGACTTCCTAATCATCTTTTGCACGATGTAGTCTACCTTAAATAAATATGGAGAAATATATTGTCCCTTATTCACATTCACCAACAAGGTCACTCTATTCAACTAGTTGATGGAAAAGTAGATGTAAGGAAAGCACCTAACAACACAATTTTCATGAAGGGAGTAGAGGAGAAAAGACCCTTGAAGTTGCAAGGAACATTTTCTTATGCAAAGAATTTTGCATGCCTTTCTTAGAATAATGAATATACATTTCCATCTAGTCTTCTATGGAATGCAATATTTGACATCTTAATTATGACAGTCTTTGTTTGTTGAAAAATAATGGTGTTTTTGGTTTTCCAACTATTCCAAGGAAATTGAAGCAATGTGATGCTTGTATCCTACGAAAACATAACAAACAACCATTTCATGATTCTACTTCTAGAGCACATAGAAAACTTGAACTAATTCATTATGATTTGTGTGGCCCTATGCCTATTTCTTTTGCAAATGGAAATAGATATATTGTGACTTTTATTGATTATTACACTAAGATGTGTTGGGTATACTTGTTGAAATTAAATCAAAAGCTTTTGAAACTTTCATAAATTTTCATTCATGGATTCAAAATGATGCACGATTACATATTAGCTCCTTTCATACTGATAATGGAAAAGAATATACTTCTAATGAATTTGAAAACAATCTTGACCAACACAGGATTCAACATCAAATTGTTGTTCCATACAATCCTCAACAAAACAATGTAGTTGAAATAATTAAAAGGACTTTCTTAAATATGGTTCACTCAATGATGTTTTTCAAAAATGTAAAGTTCATGTTTTCAACTAATGAAATTTTATGTGCAATATATGTCAAAAACAAATTTTATACCATGCTTTCAAAAATAAGACTCCTTATGAAATGTGGTATGGTCACATTCCTTTAGTAAGGCGTATGAGGCTCTTCGTTCCACCTACTATGCCTTGATTCTTAAGGAACAATGAATCAATATTTGTGCAATGATTCATAAATTCATCTTGTTGGGGTATTCAAATACCACCAAAGCATATTATCTTTACCATGAGGTAAATAAGAAGTTTGTTTGTCTAGAGATGTGCTTTTTCTTGAATCTTCCAAGAACAACAACATTGTTGAACGACAACTTGATCATTTGGATAGATTCAATCATGAAAAAAATTATCGTGAATTCGATAATAAGATTTTGCACCTTGAAGGGGAGATCCCTATATTGGATAAATCTATGGAATCTCCTTCTGAAGCATTATCTCCCCCTCATGAATTTTTGACAACTTCTTCAAATCAAGAAGACCCTTTCAGTGATGAGATTAAGAGTATTGTCATCATAAATCTTGATGCTACCCATCTTAATTAGTAGAGAAGCCTAGACTATCTCAGAAAGGTCCCCAAAAATGGCTCACCAAAACACTTGAAAGTGTTCATCCTAATGAGGTCGAAAGATCAGAACTAGAAGTTCCACCAAACAAAATGGAGGTGATGTAGATGATTATAATTAAATTTATGATATGGATGTTTCATATGATTGTGAATTAAAATTATCTACTATTTTTTAACCAACTTCCTTTAAAGAAGTTGCTTCTCATGGTGAATGGAAAGAAGAAATGTAGAGGGAGTATAATGCTCTTATAAATAATGGAATATGGAAGTTTGTAGACCCTCCATCCAAAACCAAACCAATTGGCTGCAAGTGGGTCTACAAGAACAAGTACATATTAGATAGAACACTTGACAAGTACAAACAAAGGCTTGTGGCAAAAGGATTTGCATAGAAATAATGTGTCAATTATGAAGATACCTTTCCCCCACTGCAAAATGGGCCACCATATTGACTCTCTTTTCCTTGGCAGCTCAGAGTGGATGGAAAGTTCATCAAATGGATGCAAAGACTTCTTTCTTGAATGGTTACTTGAAAGAAAATGTCTTGATGTTTCACCCACGACGTTTTGTTCTATATGGACAAGGATAAAAAATATGCAAACTCATCAACTCCTTATATGGCCTAAAACAAGCACCACAAGTATGGTATGAAAATTTGATTTAGTATCTTCTGAAATTAAATTTCAAACAATTTAATCTTGATGATGCAACTTTGTTTGTTACAAAAATTGGCAAAACATTTTTCTATGTTGTGGTATATGTAGATGATCTATTGATAATATATAACAATGAAAACTATACTGCATCCATAAAGAAAAAGTTGAAGAAAGGATTTGAGATGACAGATTTGGGACACCTTCACTACTACTTGGGCATTGAAGGAACCCAACATATAAGGTATATATTCCTTTATCAAAACAAGTACATTGGAAAATTGTTGTACAAGTTTGGCATGGATGAATGCAATCCTTTGTCTACAATGAGGGAACACAATATGAAGGTCACATGTAAAGAAGAGAATGAATTTGAGGATGCAACTAAGTATAGATAGCTTGTGCTCTAAGTCTTATATACCTATCCACTACTAGACCAGATATTTCATTCAGTTTTGGAATCCTTTCCAAATTCATACAAAAGCTTTGTGGACATTCATCTATTGCAAAAGGAGTTCTAAAGTACTTGAAAGGAACTCAAGACTTTGGACTTAAATATTCATGGGTGGATGACTTTAGCTTGATTGTATCTTTTGATTCAGATTTTGACAGAGATAGGGAAAATGGAGTGTCTACTTTAGGCTATCTTATGAGTATTGGATAAGGAGAAATCTCCTAGAGGTCATGAAAATATTCAGTTCCAACAAATTCCACAACATAGGTAGAGTATGTGGCAGATGTCAAAGAAACAAAAGATATTGTGTTGCTTAGGAAAATTCTTGAAGACTTGCACGAGAAACATGTAACTCTACTCCCCTTATGATTAATATTACTTTTTCGATTAAGTTGACCATGAATCCCAAATTCCATGATCAAACCAAACATATCAACACAAATCATTTGATTCGATATCATGTAGAAGCCAAGACCATTCATCCAAGACATTGTTCCACAAATGAGCAAATTGCAGACATCTTCACCAAAGCAATTGGAAGAGAAAATGTTAAAAAGTTCATAATGATGTTTGGAGTCACAAACACCCCTTTGGATTAAGAAGGGGAATGCTAGACACCTAATCCCTGAGGATTAGGTGAATAAATTGTAAATAAATTATGAACAGTTAGAATGGGAAATAACATTGGAAGATGAAACCCAAGAGTCACTCTTGTATTTTATATAAATCTATTCTCATTAATGCAATAACAATTCAACTTTGGGAGTCACCTCCTTAGCCTTACAACTTAAATTAAAATTCTTTTTCTCGTTTAAAAAAAATACATTTAAAATATTTTTTTACGTTAAATTCTATGTATAAATTTAGTTCTCATATGACATTATATCAAGTTGATTAAACTGTTGATTTTTATGGATTTTCTAGACTGGTAATTACTTCCAATGATTTTATTCATTAGTTTGTTTCATGTTACATTCATCATTAAAAAATTACACATAGAAAATCATCAACAGTAAACAATAATGCCAGTAAGGTCAAAAAGAGACAGTGAAACATAAGAGACACAAAATTACCCTGGGAAAACCCCAAACAACCTTTTATTAGAGAATTATTTCCATTCAACAAGAGATACAATCTGAATTTTCCATTCAAAACAAATCAAACTGACCAGTGATCAAAAAGAGATAAAATTCACCCTCCTGAAATTTTGACCTCCTAAATTTTCTACCTCCTACCTTAGATTTTGTCCTCTTCTCTCTACCTCAGATTCCATCCTCTTGTTGCCTCATATTAAGCCTCATACTTGTCCTTATGATGATTCGAATTGATGGTTAAATGGAGAGGAAGAATAGTCCTTTTATAATGATAAAAATTTCCCCAAATGGTTTGTCTATAGGATTGAGATTACTTGAACAAATTTGGGTTTGCCCTGTCATTTTTGGAGGCAAAATTCATTCTTTGAAAACTTTAAATTTTCTTCTTTCAAGGTCGACTTTAAGTGCAATTCGAATTTGTCAATTTTGGGGGGATAATACAAATTATGAAGACCAACTGAAGCTATAAGACTTCAACATAAAATAGGCTCCATTTTCATATTAATATATTTTAAATGTATTTTTTCTAACCAAAACAAGAATTTGATATTAAGTAAAATCTACAATTGGAGTGTAGCAAGCACATCAGATAACAAAATATGAAATATAGAATCCTAGTTGGTATGGATAAGAAAGAGATTCACTCTAGATTAGAACTGCAAAATGCCAACTATACCAAACTAATATGTCGCAACATCAAAAAGTAAAAACTTTCCAAAAGACACCCAAAATTTTACGTACTCTAAACTCCTAAAACCTAAACAACTAGAAAAGACAAAACTATTTTCCATATCTTGAATTGCTTCATTTAAATTTGGACCAAGCATATGAGGAGAACTAAGCATCAATGGTCTAAATTCACCTAAATTTCCACCAGTGTTTCATAGATAGGAGAGATTTCATTTTCCAATTTCTAAATCAGGGTGTGATGCCCAATTAAAATTTCCATGAAGGATGTTATGCTAGAAACTATTTGGCTATGATTCAGTTGAAGGGTGAGAATTTCTTCTTTCATTTGGTGTAATTCAAATTGTTTTGCATCCCCCATGACATAAGGGATGCCTAGTGAGAAATCAAGAATACAAGTGAAAGCCAAAGGCAAATTCTCAAGACCGGTCATAGCTTCTACACCCAAATTTGAGCAAGTACCCGACTGAAGATTAATGCCCCAAGGCACCATAAAATTCACAATAGTTCCTCGCCTGCAACTGAGGACAACCATACAAATCCACATACACTGGAGAATTACCTTGAGAACAACTAGGCACATAGAAAGTTATGATCGAATAATACTAGGAAGTGAAACCAACTTTGTGCTAAGAAACTTAATTTCAATATCTATCAAAAACTAAATCAAATATACTGGAAAACAAATAGTAGAATTGAAAGAGAATTCACTTAAGGATAAGCACATAGAAAATACCTAAGTAGTCAAAATAGTTATTCCATCTCGTGGCTCTTGGCTGAATTTTACTTTATCCAACTTTAAACACCATCTCCAACATCTTATCGGCTAAGCACACAAAAGGAAGTAAGAATGGCAACATATTGACAAGATAACCAACGACCTTTCGTATTTGTAAAAAAAACAAGAGACCCATGGGCATAAATGATAAGTGTGACAATTCCAATTATTGAGAAGTATGAACTCCATGACGCAAAGAGCTCAAAAAACATAGTTGCTTCCATAACTAAATTAGGAATACCTAGCCTCACATGTTGATGATTTGTTGCAATACATAAAAACACCCAAACCAGGGTCATCTAAAGCATTCATTCCCTTGAAGTGTTTCTCCTTGAAATTTGAATGATGGCTATTAGTTACCTCAACCCAATCCACCTCATCAAGGTATATGCCTATTGTAATATCCCACGAAAAGGGGGATTAACCATAAAGGAAATTCATGAAAATTAAACGAATTCCTATTATCTTCTTTGCTAAATTTCCAATCAACCCCATAAACCAATACCATCACCTTGAGGGAATTTACATAATTATTTCCATATGAACTGTCCTACCTTCATAACTTCATGATAACTATATTTCATCGTACTCACATAGGTGATGCAGGTCGTCTCTTGCAGCAACTAACTCAAAGGATCGGAAGGTGACAAAGGATGGCACCTGTTGTTTTTTAGGAGACAGTTCCTGGCTATGGGGTAACCAGTGTCCGAGACATTTTGAAATTAGATAATATAATTAAAATTAGTGGCTAGAAATACAGGCCATGAAAGCTTGTAACCAAAAGTTATAGTTCTGGAACTGCAGCCTTCCAAAGCAGAATGGCCAGGAGACTGTGAGAGCTGCAGAATGTTGGATTAGAGGAGTGGATTGAAGAACAGTGGAAAATAGAGTCCAAATTAGGCACTTAAGAATTTGAATTTAGACTACTGCATAAAGAATAATGCAATACCAAGAAAATGTGAATGAGGTTCCTGGATGTGGAGTGACCATTAAGGGTTTCAAGATTAATTATCATGAGTACAACTAAGTAAATTCATTAAAAATTAAACTGAATCACCATTGCATCTTACACTGTCCATGAGAAGAAAAGACATAGATGAACACTGAAACATGAGAGGAAAAATAATGATTACAACTTCCCATAACTGGAATCAAATTGCAATATATTTATTCAGGGTTCAAAAAGATTTTTGAATCACAATACCTAGCCATGAACACTGAACTCCGAACGCTCCAAAATATTTCTTCCCAACTTTTATTCTCCTCACTTTGATTAACTTTCGAATCAGTTGTGGTTTTGAAAAACAAAAAATCGTCCCCGGGAGCACCTGTGGCAGTTTCTGGAATAGAAGGTGACGGCGTAACAATTCCTGGCCATCGACATGTACATGAATAGTTTTGGCCAAACCACTCCCGAAGGCACTCTCTTCATTAAACTTCGTGCATGTTTTGGTGTTGAAACTCCGTTGGATCCTGGCATAATTTCTATGGTCCATCGATCTAAAATGAGAAATTCTAGGTATCTAAAGACATCAAAATGGAGGGAATTGTGAAAGCAAGTTGTGAAGTCATCCTTGTTTCAATTTCGGATAGCCCTCTTCAGCTTCCTACTGAAAGGCTTGCAGGCTTCAATGCTCAAGTCAACGACTGCAGTTAGTGCCATGAAAACTGCAACATCCTCTGCAGTTATATGTCTCATATCCAGTTGAATCGTAGGTTTGCTGCTCCTACCTTCACCCTGTACATGACAGTTAATTACAAAACATCCGAAAAGTTGCAGACCAAATTTGAATGCAAAATTGCCACTGCTATGAGAACTCAGATTTGGAGTTTCTGAAAGTGTCAGTTTTGATGTGTCAATTAGGAACTCTCCATTGTTGTGAGCATTAATAAGGGTCTCTGAAACAACAATTCCATTACTTACTCCTGCTAGAGCACCACCTTCTGCAACTAGCTTAAACCTGCATTCAATATAATCCTTCCCACCTTGCTCTCTCCATTCTGCAATAAGTTCATCTCCCATATATGTTGCCATTATTGCAAGTTGATGATGGGGATTTCCACTTGATGGCGAAAGTGAGGCAACCAGCACATAGTAGCTCGCTGCAACTGAAAAATCACGGCCTGAAGATTCCCCTTCTGCATAAAGTTCCTTATAGTGGGCAAGATCACCCAAGTATATCAAACAACAATGACAAGAAATGTGAGCTTTCCTCAAATCCACAGACTTGGTTTTATCTTCTATTGATCCCAAATAATCTTCACATTGATAAGAAAAGTAAACAACCGGGAATCCGTATCTGGATTTGATCTTTAAAATTAACTCATCATAAAATCCAGTTGCCTCAGAAAGAAAACTTTTGAAAACAGATCGGACTTTATGAATTTAATCTCGCCTCAAACACTTTTACCTCCTTGTGATGGAATGTTACCATTAGCTGCCAATGTAGCACTTACAAAATTATAAATAGGCATACCCATAGCAACTGTCTCCACTACTTTACAAAGATGATATGTGCTTCATTAATGAGATCAGTAACTTTGGATTCTTCAATACAAGATATTGCAAAATCGGAATAAGGTTCTGCTAGAAAAAGGCTAATTTAAGTAGTCATGTCTTTATTCCATTACCTTGTTAATTTATCAATCTCGATTTATCCATATAGGTTGTCCTGATACCGTAAATTGCTCACTGATACCTTCTCTAGAAGCAATTCTCCTATATGGTAAAGCCCGTGATTACTGGTATTTTCTACGAGGAATTACATCACCTTTGAATCACCAAAATCCGTATGATTTGTACTTTTGGCTATCTTTTCCTAATTTCTGATACCATAATTTTCAGCTTTATTAGAGCAATTTATTTGTATCGTGTCACAAAAATATATGGATCCAACATTTGCCTTAAAAGTTTAACCTCTCGTGATTTGAAATTGGAACATACCCATGTAAACCAATGACACCTTGGAGTGAGTTAATAGGAACATAATCGAGTATGGTAGGGTCCAAAGCAGATGACAACCAACTTGTGGCTATCCAGACATAGCCACTACTCAGGATTTCAATATACAATGCTTTATAGAAAAGATTCGTACCTGCATCCAGATTCATATGTACCACAAAGGTTCGGGATTCCATCATTGCCAATTGCATCAAAACACTGCCAATGTCACTTCTACTAGCTCTTGGAGGAAATGTTAGCTTTATAAAAAGGTTTAGCTCTTACATTTCTAAGTGTATCATTCAATGAAGATATTCCATTTCTCCCATGGTCATCATTTATATACACAACAACAACACTCCTCCAGCCATATTCACCAATCATAGCAGCAACTGCTAACATTTCACAAAAATCACTTTGTATCATGCGAAGAAAATAAAAGTATTGAAATGTGGTGAGAGTTGTATCTATTGCTCCAAATGACATAATTGGTATATGGAGTTCACTTGCTACATGAGAAACAACATAATCCAGCACAGAGAACTATGGCTCTACTATTGCCACATTGTTCTTTTTCATTAACTCTGAAGCTGATATTCAATAGCTCCCATAAAGTTCCCCTTTCCACACATTTGAAATGAAACTAGGATATACTTTGTCATTTTCATATAATAATATCTTACCTTTGTAGGGTTGTCAACTAATATTAGCAGGTGCCATCAAATTTTACAAATTTTAATCCTGTGCTAGAGCTTTCTTGAAGATTCTTGATATTTTAGTTGTGCCAGATTGAGCTACAACAGTACCTATATCGTTTATTTCCCTTACCTGACTACAAATTTATCGAGGATTCCTATATCTCGTTCCTGACACCAAGGAATATTTGGAAAAGTTGGGCATGGAGCAAATAGTAATTAAAATTACTGCCATAGGACGTGGTGTACTACCATCAGAGTTGGAGGAATGGAGAACCATGGCAAAATTTTGAATTCATGTAAATGTCTGCATGTTCATCATTTTGATCACCTACCAACCATCTATACTTGGAGGGGGGGCCAAAGGGCCTTTACAAAGTTTAAATTTCTATAATGCATAAGAACCTTATCGAGGTATGGGGCAATATGAAACATGCCCATCGACCTTAAGGTCTCCTAATTTCAATCTCAATCCTTCGTTGTCCATAACATTGCCTCTTGAGTTATTAACTCTTAACACATTATAAAAGTTTGTAGTAGTTAAAAAAGAAATAATACCTTCAATCCTTCTAATAATTTACTTCAATATTATGTCATAAGGGAGGGAATTCTTTGTTAAATAAGAATGATGGGTTTTGAATCACCTATCAATTTAGAGAGAGGATATTTTGAGCATTTTCTATCACTAATCCTAGGTACATAGCATATGCTTCCACAAGATTATTAGATAGGTATCGCATACCCTGAGCATAAGACATTCCTATGTTTCCTCCATGACAAAAGATCACCCCCCTCCCCCAACACTCGCCACCCCTCATATATTTTAAATGTTATTATATATGTATTAAATGTGTTACTAATATTTGTTAATTGATAATAATTGTTGAACACGCAAAGGACATGAATTAATGTGAAGATGAAAATAGATCCTAGTTTATTATGCTAATCAAATTAAGTGAATATCATTTTGGACCAAATGAAGTCTATTATTTAACAAGGCACAAAAATAGGCAAAATAGGGCTAATTCTATTAAATGCAAAAAACACATTACACACCTAGATCCAAGGAGATGCAAAACACAAAAAAACTATAATATGAAAATTTGCAATTGAAAACAAAAATAATGCAATTAGGCACAAAACAAGATGCCACTAATTGCCAAGATGACAAGTGAAGACAAAAAACATATGATGCAAAACAATAAATGGGTTGCAATAATGACTCAAGATAATGCAAAGTAGATGCAATCATTGTAACACAACAACAAATTATGGTATAAGATGCAAGATATGATGCAATTAAGATGCAAAGGAGATGTAAAAGGGATGTAGCAAAACACAAAATATTGACAAAAAGAGTATAATAAGGACTTAATATGATGCAACATGGATGGAAAAAAGGAACTCTAAGACACACAAAAGATGTTGCATAACACAAGAATGAATATGAGATACACAAAAGGATGCAATAAAAAAATTAATGAGGAAAGAAACATAAAATGAAATTAGTAAGATGTTGATTCACTCAAACAATAAGCAATAATAGACACGCAATACACAAACATGTCACAAAAGATATGCATATGTAGACATGTCAAGGCACAATTGACACAAAGTTAGAAGAATGGATATGCACGTTTGAAACAAAGAGACAAAAATTTGGTACAAATGGGATGCAAACTTTGATGCCATGTATACCACCCATTTTTTGCATCTTCAAAATCAATTTTTTTTTATAACAATTAAAAAAATCTAAGGACAATACATTTGATATTATATCACAATTGTGTTAACAACTTAACAACCATATTCGTCAAAGTAACTTTAACAAATAAGATAATTATATGCTTCTTTCACAAAAACATGTATGTTCAAGTGGTACGTAACCATATCACAAAAGAGATAGATCAACGACTTCAAAATTAGCCTCTTCAAGGGGGAAACCTCCTTTACATTACATAAATGAAAAATTCCTCAATGATACAAATGAATAGACCTCCCTACCATATATATGATTCTAAGGGGTCACAATATAATTAGAGCCTATGTAACAATAATAATGTGTGGACACAAAAATAACAATAGTGGGCTTCACTTCGTAAAATTTCACTCTTTTAGGAATACCAACTTCGTAGTTGTCGGGTTCTTGTTTCTATGATTGCTTCAGGTTCCAATATGATTTTTCCTTCCTTGTCAAGTTCTCGCAATACTGTTTGAACTAGGATCTTCTGCAACTTTTGAATGAGTTCCCACTCCTTTGGGCATATGGATATCTGTAAGGCCTGATGTTTGGAGGAACACTTCCTGGAGTCAAATGAATAGCATGATCATGATCACGAATAGGTGGGAGGCCTTTGGGAGTCTAAAATACCTTGGAATGATTGTCCAAAACATTTTGGAGATCTGGAGAAATACATGATTTCGACGTGTGATCCTCTAGTGAACATAATTGTGCAATTACGCCCCATTGTTCTCTATTTAGAAGCTTTTTCATGCTGTTAGAGTTGATTATCTTTCCAGGTTTCCCTTTGATACCCCTCAATTCAACTTCCTTTCCTTCCTAAAAGAAAATTCAAGAAAAGTTCTTGAAAATTAAAAGCTATCATACCCAAAGATTGTAGCCATTGGACTCCTCGTAAAACATCAACACCACCCATTGGAATGGAAAGCATTGGGATATTCAATACATATTCGCCCATGGATAGCTTGATATTATGGCACTTTCCAGAGCAATTTATGGTTCCTCCACTTGCAACCATCACTTGAGACTTCGGTGCTGGATATAGGAAGAAGTTCAATTCCTTGGCTATCTTACAATGAATAAAATTATGGGTACTGTCCAAATCAATCAACACTATTACCTTTTTCTTCTTGATATGTCCTTCTATCTTGATAGTTTGAGGAGTGGTAATTTCTTCCAATGCATTACAAGATATGGTCAAATTCATTTCTTGATGCTCGATGTGATCTTTCAATTCTTGAACATTTTTCTTCTTGATATGTCCTTCTATATTGATAGTTTGAGAAGTGGTAATTCCGGCCAATGCATTACAAAGATATGGTCGGATTCATTTCTTCTTTCTTGATGTGATCTTTCACTTCTTGAACCTTTTTCTTCTTGATATGTCCTTCTATCTTGAGAGTTTGAGGAGTGGTAATTATTTCCAATGCTTTACAAGATATGGTCGAATTCATTTCTTCTTTCTCTGGGGTGGGTTCCTGGTGTATATCCTCCTCTTTTGATGTTTCTTGATCCTTTTCTTTGTCCTCTTCATAATCTATGTAAAATAATTTCTTCTCATCACACTTATGACCTTTAGTGTATTTGCTATCACAATTGTAACAAATCCCTTTTTCTCTTTTTTCTTCCAATTGTTGTGGTGTAAACATTGTAGGTTGTGGAAGGCTAGGAGAAAAAACACTTCCATAATTATAGTTGTGAGTGGTGGGATTCCTTGTTTCCATAATTTCTCTTTCAATTTTTCTTGCCAACCTGAATGCATTCTCCAATGAATCAGGTTCCCAAAGACGAACCTCGTGTTGAATGTTATCCTTTAAAGTCCCTGTGAAGACATCAACCATTTTCTTCTCTGGAATATCATTTTCCCTTATATTCAATTTTTAAAATTCCTCAATGTGCTCTACCTTTGAACCCTTTTGTTTGAGATTTATCAATTGGCTAAAGAAGGTGTTTCTCTTTGTATACTTATAATGTGCTATCATTTCCTCCATGAAAATTGACCACGTGACAAGTGGTTTACGAGAACAAAGCCCTTTATACCATAAAAATTGATTTGGTTCTAAATAATTAGATGCAATACATACCTTTTGTAATAGTGGTACACCATGTAGATCGAAATATTTCTCCATCTGTAGTATCCAATTTACTAGATCCTTGCCATCAAACTTCCTCATCTCGCTTTTTCTTGATTTTAGGAGCTCGATCTTGAAACCACTGTAACTCTGTACTTTCAGATCATCAAGTTCTGAAATTTTCTTTTGTAATATCCCTCTGAGTCCTCTTTCTAGCTCCACAAGTTTGATTGCAATTGGATTCCTGAAGAAAGATCTATTCCCAATCTCCCGCGATGACCTAATTATAAACTAGTTTAGTAGAGCGAAATTGTATGAAGTGCCACATGTCATTATTTTGACCTTAGTACCTGAAACTGGTATATAGAAAACTACATGTCGTCCTATTTTTGAAACTTCTTACGAAATTTCAATATGATGCTCAGAACAAAGGTTAGGACGATTTTCCCTAGGCCACCTATTTAGAATGTAATTCAAGAGTCTGCAAAAACCCTAATTGCCTCAGATCATATATCTGAAAATATAGCGAGCCAAGATCTAAAATTCGGACTTGAGATTCAGACCGATCTCTTCTCAAATGGTTTTATTTTTAGCTTCTAAAACTTCGTAGAGAAAATGGTATAGTGAAAATTCCACAATGACCTATTTTAGATGAAATTTTGGAGCTTGCCAAAACCCTAAATTCCTCATATAATATCTCTGAAATATAGCGAGACAAGATCTGAAATTCGGACGCGAGCGTCAGTGTGATTCCGGCTCAAATGGGTTTTTTTTAGCTTCTGAAACGTCGTAGAAAACAAGTTATAGCGAAAATTCCACGATGACCTGTTTGGAGCAGCGAAAACCCTAGAATCCAAAGCTCAGATACCAGATGTTATGAAACCATCTCACAAAAAGATAGAAAAGATAGATCAACGCCTTAGAAATAAGCCTCTTCAAGGGGGCAACCTCCTTTACATTATACAAATGAACAATTCTTGGATGATACAAATGACAAGACCTCCTTTCTATATATAGGAGTCTAAGGGGTCATAATATAATCAGAGCCGACATAACAATAATAATGTAAGGGCACAATAATAACAATAGTGGGCTTCTATGGGGCACAATAATAACAATATGTAGACTACATGGGCACAACAATATAATAAGGGGGTTGTACTAATAATAATAAGGGGTTACACTCATAGTATAGGGACCTAACAGTAAGGTATGATGTTTGGAGGAATACTTCCTGGAATAAAATGGATAGAATGATCATGATCATGAATAGGTGGAAGGCCTTGGGAGTCCCAAACATCTTGGAATGATTGTCTAAGACTTTTTGGAGATATGGAGAAATGGATGATTTTGATGTTTGAACCTCTAGTGAGCATAATTGTGTAATTACGCCCCGTTGTTATTTCTTTAGTAGTTTTGTTATGCCATTAGAGTTTATTATCTTTCCTGGTTTCCCTGCAATACCCCTTAATTCAAATTCCTTTCCTGCCCAAAAAAAGTTCTTGAAATTTAAAATCTATCGTCCCCAAAGATTGTAACCATTGGAATCCTAGTACAACATCAACACCACCCATTGGAATGGGAAGCATTGGAATATTTAGTAATATTCCCCTGTGGTTATCTTGATATTATGGCATTTTCCAAAGCAATTTATAGTTCCTGTTAGCTCTGCTATGCATTTGTGTATTTGGAGGACCAAATGACTACCGTGGCCGTTTGTATTTTCAAGGAAGGAGCTAATAGCAGTTTATGTCATCCTTCCACCTTTGTTAGTTGTATACCCTCATAACCCCTTAATCTCTATTTTATACCAAAACCTTGTGTAAACCCATATTTACTTAAACCCCCACTTACACTCTTTAACTCCCCATTTCTCCGTTTTTCGCTAAAAATTTTCCATAACCTCTTTTTCCCTCGACTCCCGTGCATTTTTGTTTATAAACCCTATGAACCCCGATAACCTGTTTAAACCCCATATAAACCCATGTTGTGTTTAGTCCTCGGTGCTAAAGTCTTAACACTTATAAGTACACGCATTTGCCAAATCATACAACCTGCCGGGGCCCTCACCTGTCACATCACTCTAAACGTGTGCATTAAATCTGGGTCGTCCGATCCTCCGCCTTGAGATCCGATGCTTTATGCAGCCCCCGCTCCTATAACTTGCATGACTGTTAGCCCGCAGGGAAGGCAGTTTCCCGCCGGACCTACCTGCCACATTGCACTTTGGTACTGGATCGCTCCTCCATGTACGAAAACCAACACGGCTCCCAAAGCAGTGCGGGGAAACTGCTTACCACCCTTCCTGTACGACTCCTCGCTCGTTAACCTGCACTCACCTCTGCCGCCTGATAGCCGTTTGATTGTCCATCCCACGATTTGATAGCCCTCGATCCTCCATTCCCGTTTGCTCCCGATAGCCCCCTTAGATCCAATCTACATCGTCCATCTGAGCTATCCGACGACTAATACTCATTCTTACGCCCTTGTGCATTTTCCATATGGTTTCAGTGTTTTCGGCATGCCCTGTGCGTGCGAAGGAGAAAGCAAGTGATCACTCACCAAATACTCTCCGCAGTTAATATTTCAGCTACCCCATTCAAGAGACAGCACGGCCAAGGAAGGAGAGTACTGCCTCGGGCAGTTGAATTCATGTACCAGTTATGGAGTTTTTGTCCCATATGGTACTCTGCCTGCTCAAGAAGAACATCAAAGTACTAGAAAAGTCGATTGTGTTCATTTAAACACTCAGCTTGCAGCAGAAATCCATATCTAATTGTAAATGTGGTTGGTGGACAGTTATGACCCCTCCACGCATAGGTTAGCAGAGATTTTTTGTAAGAAAACTCCATATATACCCAGGAAAAAGATGTAATGAGGTTGATGAATGTTATCTTGATGTAAACTTCAACTTCTGGAGACTGCAACTATTGTGACACCTGTAGCTTCTGGTCTTCATTTTCAGCTAATGCAAGCTTCTTTTGCTGTTAATTGCTCACTTTCCACTTCTTCTTCTTTGTTCCAGGCTGTACCTGTTATTCTTTTATTCATGTGTTGTTGATGTTTAGCATTAGAGGGGTTGTCATCCCACCTCTGTCTTAGAATTTAGCTATATCATTGAATTTGTATGCAGGTTTCTGTTGTTTTAATGCCAGAGAGTTGTCATCCTGTCTGTGTATTAGGAAACATATTTACAGACCTTTTACCTGGTTGCAGCTAGCCATCACAGGGTCCTATGCATCTACTGGTGTGATCAGTATTCTCCATCATCACATTTTCCTCAAACTGTGAGTAATTGGTGGTCTAAAGCCTTGTAGTCTGGGGTTGTTCACCCATGTCTTGGGTTAAGCATAGTAGAAGTGGTTATATGGCTTGAATATGCATCATTTCTCTCATTCATCCACCATATTCCAACATTTTTTGTTGAGTTTGTAATGTTCCCGAGCATCTCTGATATACAAACTAGGCGAGTTTCTTGGGGTGATAACAGTTCCTCCATTTGCAACCATCACTTGACACTCTGGTGCTGGATATAGGAAGCAATTCAATTCCTTGGCTATCTTACAATGAATAAAATTATGAATACTACCTTAATAAATTGACACTATTACCTTTTTATTCTTGATATATCCTTCTATCTTGTGCGTTTGAGGAGTGGTAATTCCTGCCAATGCATTGCAAGATATGGTCAAAGTCATTTCTTCTTTCTTAGGGGTTGGTTCCCAGTGTATATCCTCCTCTTTTGATATTTCTTGTTCCTTTTCTTCCTCCTCTTCACAATCTATGTAGAATAATTTCTTCTCAGCGCACTTATGATCTTTAGTGTATTTTCTATCACAACTATAACAAAGCCCTTTTTCTCTTTTTTCCTCCAATTGTTGTGACGTCAACCTTATAGGTTGTGGAAGGCTAGGAGCAGCAACACTTCCATCTTTGTAATTGTGAGTGGTAGGCTTCCTTGTTGCCATAATTTTTCTTTCAACTTTTCTTCCCACCCAGAATGCCTTCTCCAATGAATCAGGTTTCCAAAGGCGAACCTCATGTTAGATGTTATCCTTTAGAGTCACTATGAAGACGTAAATCCTATACTCCTATGAAATATTAATTACCTTGATATTGAATTTTTCAAAGTCCTCAATGTGCTCTGTCATTGAACCTTTTTGTATGAGATTTGTCAATTGGCTAAAGAAGTTGTTGCTCTTTGTATCCTCGTAATGTGCTATCATTTCCTCCGTAAAAATTGACCAAGTGACAAGTGGTTTACAAGAACAAATCCATCGATACCATACAAACTGATTGGGTTCTAAATATAAAGTTGCAATGTGTACCGTTTGTGTCTATTGCACATCATGGAGATCAAAATATTGCTCCATCTGTGGTATCCATGGTACCAGATCCTTGCCATCAAAATTCTTCATATCTATCTTTGGAATGTGTTGGTTCTTAAACCCAACATTGGAGTCTCTAAAATCATAATTCATATTCATGTTGTCCTCATCATGATTTTCATGGATTACCTTGTCACCATTGGGAAGCCTTTCTTCTAGCAACTTCGCCAAACCTCCCTTCAACCCCTCTATCTTTACATTCATCATTGCTTCCATATCTTCTTTTAAATGATCATTCAAAAATCATGTCTCCCTTTTTATACCATCTATCTTAACATCCATCATGGCTTCCAATTCATTTTTTGTTACTTTTTGTGAGAGCAAAATTTGTTGCATTTGGTCTCGTAAATTCGATATATCATGTTGCATTTATTCCTCTTCTTCATGCATCATAAAAGATTTTTTGGTTTATTTCTAGGTGTGTCAATTTTCTTGTTTCGAGGAATTTTAGAATAAAACAATGATATCTATGCTTCACTATGCCCCTTGAATCACTTCAAACTAATTTTTCAAACAAAAGTTATGAAAAAAAATTAAAAATACACATTTTTTTCTTCCTTTTTAGGAGCTCCATATTGAAATTGTTGTATATTTGTGATTTCAGATCTCCAAGGTCTGAAATTAGGTCTTGCAGTAGTCCTCTGAGTCTTCTTTCTAATTCCACAAGTCAGACCAAATTTGGATTCTTCAAGATAAAGTTATGGTCAATCTCCCACGATGACCTGATTCTAGATGAGTTTAGTAGAGAAAACTTGTACATAGTTCCACGTGTCACTATTTTGACCTTTGGCTATGAAAATGCTACAAAAAATATTACATTCCATTCAATTTCAGCCACTTTTTACTAAATTTAAATCTGTTTCTTGTAGAGGAAGTTATGATGATTTTCCCAAGGTCACCTATTTGAGACAGAATTCTAGAGCATGCAAAACCCCTTACTTCTTTGGACAGCGTCTCCTAAAATATAGCAAATCAAGATCGAAAACTTTTACAGGAAATTCATCAGGATTTTATATCCACATGGTCAAAATTTCAGCTTCGAAACCTTCCTATAAAAAAAGTTATAGTGAAAATTCCAAGATGGCCAGTTTGCAGTAGTGAAACCCTAGAATCCAAACCTCTGATACCAAATGTCATGTAACCAGATCACAAAAGAGATAGATCAATGACTTCAAAATTAGTCTCTTCGAGGGGGAAACCTCCTTTAAATTACATGAATGAACAATTCCTCAATGATACAAATGAATAGACCTCCTTGCTATATACAGGAGTTTAAGGAGTCACATTATAATTAGAGCCTACATAATGTTGAACCTCAGAATTACCCTCTCCTTGACAAATTTTCTCACTTCTTTCCCTTGCTTTTCCATAAAAATACAGATCCCCATCAATGATAAATGATAGATTTTGTCTTAAGGAGGACATTAAATGATTGACATGTTATACTTTTATGTTTCTGCTATTGAATAAGTTTTTGCAAATTAGCTATAGAATGCAGCTTATTCTGTAGCTAATTGTGTGTTTCGTAGCTACTTCTGTGGTTTGGCAGGTTCCAGGTGTCAAATGAAGAAACTGGCCACATGGGAATTTCTGGAATCGTCTTGACATGGATTATATCCTATTCACCCAGCCCAGATCGATAAAAAAGCCAGCTCAAGACCACAGTCAAAGGTGGAGTCAAATATATGAAACCCGGGAGCAATAGGACTCTTTGTCCACTCTTCGTGGTTAATTAATAAATCCAACAGTTTTGTTGTAGCATTAACTCGGATCAGCCACTTGTGTTAACGATTTTGTGCAACCATCTTTCTCGAATTCAAGTCACCTATAGCTGATCAAACATTTACGCAGTTCTGTTGTGATACGTGTAGACCACCTGTAGCTAATTTTCCTCAAAAAAAAGTTATGAAATTTTTATTTTAAATACCAATTTTACAGAACTGAGAGGGGTTAGAAGTTTTTGATGTATTAAGCTCAGACTTGGAGCTCTGTAATTTTGAACTTCAGTTCATGTTTATAATATAAAGCCGTGTGTTGACCAATGATCGTTTGAAAGAGTATTTTCAACTAGTTAGTAGCTCAACCTAGTCAGTTGTAGAGGGCCCCTGCACTGAAGGAGGTTTTCTTTTCATTTGTTTTCTGTTCAGTTTTAATTCCATCCTTTGCTTTTAGCAATGTTTGTAACTTAGGTTGATTTCTTGTAGTTTGATTTCTTTTAGTTCTGATCAATAACATAATGTTAGGATTCAATTGTGCAGCCTTGTTTCTCCAATCCATTTCATAAAGGAAACGACTTTGTTTTTAAACAGAGTAAGGTTGAAAGTAATGAGGATGCATTGTTCATTAGTTTACTCATTATTTTTGTTATTTATTTCCTAGTTCAGATTGCCAATGCACTGTGTGAATGAATGTTTTTTATCACCATTTCAAGCTGATATCCATCATAAACTAAATGGTTAAACATTCACTTTACACAAGGGTTGAAACCAATCAGTTACTTTCTGCATGTTTTATTTAGTTCTTTAGACCATAAAGTACAGAAAGTTGCTTGTATTCCATCTCAAGAAAGCTATCTTTCAAAATTGAAGGTTTGGGTAACTAGAAGTACTTCAGTTAATTTCATTCTCTGTATTTATTTAAAGTTTCCTTACAACTTTAACCTTTAATTATAAGAATTAGATTAATGACTTAGGATTAATGACAAGATAGGACAGATGCTCTGTTTTTCCTTCTTTTAACTTAGATTTTGACTAGTTTTAAGCTCTTGGTTCACCTTTAGGAAGTTTAGATTCAGCTTCTCATAGTTCAGATTGTACATCATTAGGAATCAAAGAACAGAAACCCCCAAAAACAATATAAAATACAAAAAAACGAAGTAAGAAGGGTTAACTAAGCACATACAGTGCACTACACTTCATCAACTTACGAACCTCGGTTGATAATTTATGCAAGCAATTTAGGACACTAAATTGACTAAACATTTTGGCGACATTGTCGGGAAAGTGTAATTAGGTAACCTTATCTCTTACATTCAAAAAAAAATGATATGCATAGAGAAAGAGACTCTAGGGGTAGATTTATAGTTAGAGGCAGGAGTTCAATTCCTACAACACCACCTACTCCACCAAGAACAAGAAGAGATACACCTCCATCTCAAGCTCATACTCCCAGCCATAGAACTCCTGAAATTCTAAGGTCAGAAATCCAATCAAAAGAATCTCCTACTTCATCTCCCGAGGTAGTCCTAGAGGAGAAAAATCTTGGGTCTCCAACAACAGGAGTAGCCTTTTTCACCTCCACAGGGGAGCACATTTTAGTTGAAGAATTAGGAATACCTGGTGAGGAAGAAGAATTAGAAACTCTCTCCCATATTCCATTAATAGAAGAACCAAAGGAAGAGAAAGTAACATTGTAGGTTGAACCTTATACTGACTCTGAAGAAACTATAATGGCAGAAGAGGGAGAGGATGGAGAATTCGCACTGTTTGGAGGAGGGGGTAGAGGAGGAGGTAAAGGAAATAATGGAGGAGGCAAAGGAAATAGGGAAATAGATAATTCTTTTGGATTCCCTATAGTGGATGAAGAAACAATTGCCACAATGAAAATTTATCTCACTTTCTGTCCTCCCAAATTTTCATGGGTTAAAAAGTGAGGATCCTGAAACATTTTTATTTGAGTTTGAAGTCTTGTGCGGAACCTATGATTACTTAGAAGAATCTCAAAAACTTAAGTTGTTTCCTTCAACATTGAAAGGAACTGCTTTGAAGTGGTTCATGGGGTTAGTCACTCAGCCAATTAGAACATGGAATGACATGAAGAAAGTGTTTTTGGATAGGTATTTGGATTATTGCATACCTACCAATCACAAGGATGAAGTGTTCAAAATGATACAAAGAGAGGATGAAAATTTGGAGGATTTAATTGAAAGATTCAACTATAACTTGAAAAGAGCAAAGATGGATAATTTAGATGAAGATACCTTAAAAGCTCTTTTATTAAAAGCCATTAGAGATGAGTGGATAGATATCCTTAACATGATGGGGAAGGGAGATATCTCTCAACTCCCATTAAGTGACATAGGAGAATTATGTGTTCATCTCTCAAGAGGGAAATCCAAAACTGAGAAAGGTTCAAGAGATCTTTCTCTTGTTAGAGTGAATAAGTCTGCAACTAGATCAGTGAGTAGGGCAGAAATTAGGAATATGCTTGATGAATTCAAAATAGGTATTCTAGGGAGCCTTAGTGAGAAAATAGACACCCTTAAGTTGCAAAACAAGCAGAAAACCAAGGCTGATGCTTTAGCTATTTTCTGTCCCAAATGCAGAAAAAAACACGCTTTAAGAGAATGTCCTTTGGATGCAAAAATTATAGAGACTTGTATGATTTGTTCAGAAAACCATGAGACCAAGGGTTGTCCTTCAATTCCAGGTCTTAAGGTTGTTTTTCAAGAAGAAACAGTTCCAAATTCAGCAGAATCTCTTTGCTTTGTCTCTAGAAGACCTTGGCAAGGGCCACAAAATTAGGGATTTAACAATCAAATGTATCTTCAGCCCCCACCAAATTGGAATTCTTGGCAGCAACCTTGGCCTCAACCTCAATCTCAATCTCAACCTTGGGCTCAAGGAGTACAAAATCCTTATGGGATATTTTCTCAATATTATCAATATCCTCCATCATATCAGAATTATCCTTCCCCACACATTCCACAACAAAATCAGCAGCCACAACTTCAAAATCAGAACCCTCAACTTTCACTACCATTTCCACAACAAATTCCACAACAAAACCAAAATCCTCAAATCTTACTACCATTTTAGCAGAGACCAAATGAGCTCCCTGCCCAACCATTACCAAACTCCAAGAATAAAAATCCTCAGAATACTTACATGGTGGAAGGACAACAATTTCCAACTTATATGATCACTCCTCTAGATCTCAATAATGTTCAACTAAGATCTGGTAGGATATTAGAAAAGGAAAGGCCTTCTGTAGTTATTCAAGAAAAATACAATTCTGAGGAAGATTTTGTACAGCCCAATAAAAGTTTTGAAGGAACATCTCTCCAAAACCAAAATACTGAAAATGAAAAACAAAAATAACCAGTGAACTCAACTCCTATCATTGAGCAACTAGTATCTACTTCTGCACCTCCTTTTCCTAAAAGGCGACAAGTTGATAGAGGAGTAGAAAAGCAGATTACGTTGCCTAATTATGATTTTCTAGATGAATTGAAAAAATTTTGTATCAAAATCCCTTTGTTACAAGCCATTAAGGAGATTCCAATCCTAGCTAAAACAATAAAGGGGTTGAGCATAAAGAAACCAAGAAGAAAAGCAAAAGAAACAAAAAGAATTCACCTGGTAGGAAAAAAAGCAGATATAATGATGGGAAAAATTGCCATACAAAAATATGTAGATCCAGGAAGTCCAATTGTGAAAACACATATCAATGGAGTTGAAATTCCAAATGCATTGATTGATTTAGGAGCAGCAATAAACGTCATGAGCAAACAAACCATGGAACGGCTCAAGCTTCCTAATCTTCTTTACACACCTACATTACTGCAATTAGTAGACAGATCTGTAATCAAACCAGATGGTGTGTTAGAAGATATTTCAGTATCCTTATATTCTTGCGAATATCCTGTTGATTTTATGATGTTAACCCCTAAGAACAATCTAGGAGGACATCCACTCATATTAGGAAGACCTTGGCTGGCCACAGCTGATGCTTTCATTAGCTGTAGATCTGGTGACATGTATATTTCTGATGGGAATTCAACAAAGAAATTCACTCTATATCCTCCAACAAGAATAATCATAGAAATAGATGACAAAGAATGGATTGATGATGAAAATGACATTCAGCCTCTCTTTACTATTTCAGACATTAGTGAAGATAGTCAAATCTTAAATACAATGGAAATTTTTGAATCATCTCTAGAATATGAACATGATCAATTTCAAGAAAAATCCAATATTGAATATTTGTGATCTAGGCAGATGTCTCTTTATTCTATGGAAGAATTTGGTAGCTCTACAATTGAAATCTTTCCAGGGAGAACATTGAACATAAACAAAAACTTGGAGAAATTACAACAAGAAAAGCTAATCAAAGCATTACAACAACATTTTGTTGCATATGCATGGGAATATATTGTCATGAAAAGAATTAGTCCTAAGACTTGTATACATCACATCTACATTGAGGAAAATTGTAAACCTATCAGAACACCTCAAAGAAGGATGAATCCAAATCTTAGGGAAATTGTGAAAGAAAAGCTGCAAAAACTGTTGAATGTAAACTTCATTTACCCAATTTCAGATAGCCAATGGGTTTCCCCTTTAGTGATTGTGCCTAAAAAGAATGGTAAATGGATGATGTGCATTGATTATCGAGAATTGAATAAAGCTACCCTTAAAGATCATTTTCCTTTACCCTTTATAGATCAAGTGTTAGATACATTAGCAGGTAAGAAGTATTTCTCATTCTTGGATGGTTTTAGTGGTTATAATCAGATTCAGGTAGCACCTGAAGATCAAGATAAAACCACATTTACTTGTCCATGGGGAACCTATGCCTACCGAGTACTTCCTTTTGGATTATGTAATGCCCCTGCAACATTCCAAAGAGCAGTACTAGGAATTTTTTCTGATCTAATACATGATTGTGTAGAGGTATATATAGATGACTTTACGGTCTATGGGAATACATTTGAAGAAGATTTGGAAAATTTGGAAAAAGTTCGTAAAAGATGTAAGGAAGCAAACCTTTCACTAAGCCATGAAAAATGTTTTATGATGTTTACAGAAGGGATTGTTTTAGGACATCATATTTCAGAAGGTGGAATTAAAGTTGATAAATCTAAAGTTGAAGTCATCTCTAAATTATCAATTCCAAATTTCCAAAAGGATGTTAGAAGTTTTCTAGGATTTACAAGATACTATAGACGATTTATAGAAAAGTTCACTAAAATAGCATCCCCACTCTTCAAATTACTCACCAAGGATTGTGAATTCAATTGGAATCCTGATTTCCAATTAGCATTTGAGACTTTAAAAACAAAAATTTTTGAAGCATCCATCTTGAGAGGTCCAAATTGGAAACTACCTTTTCACATTTCAACAGATGCTTCAGATACAGCTCTGGGAGCTGTATTAGGACAAAAATATTTGATTCCCTACGCCATCTACTATACAAGTAATAATTTGACTCCGACTGAGTTGAATTATACTGTAACTGAAAAGGAATTTTTAGTTGTTGTTCATGTAATCAACAAGTTCAGACATTATATAACAGGCTATGAAACCTTTGTTCATACAGATCACTCTGCAATTAGATACTTAATGAATAAACCTATTACTAATGGCAAAGTTACAAGATGGCTTTTACTCTTGCAAGAATTCAATATTACTGTGCTAGATAGACCTGGAAAACAAAACACAGTTGCTGATTTCTTGTCCAAAATTCAAAATATCAAAGATGACACTCCGGTTGAAGATAAGTTTCCTTATGAATATATTTTTGCAGTGACTACTCAGACCCCTTGGTTTGTAGATATTGTCAATTACTTAGTCACTGGGAAATTTCCTTCACATTTGTTTCCTAGAGAGAAAAGAAAAATCATTCAGATAAGTGCAAGATACTTGTGGATCACTAATGCATTGTATAAAACAGGTCCAGATCTCATGATCAGAAGATGTGTTAGGGAAGATGAAATGCCTGAAATTCTTAAGGCATGTCATGATGAGTTGTGTGGTGGACACTTTGTTGACAAGAGGAAAACCTATAAAATCCGTTCTTTAGGGTATTATTGGCCATCCATCTTCAAAGCTGCCAAAGGGTAGGGAAACCTGCTCCTTCAAATGAAATGCCACTACAAATTCAGGTACTCATTAAACCTTTTGAAAAATGGGCCTTGGATTTTGTTGGACCAATTAATCCTCCATCTAAGCAAAAGAAGTATATATTGGTATGCACTGATTATGTCACTAATGTCACTAAATGGGTAGAGGCCAAAGCATTACCTTTTTCTAATGAAAAATCTGTAGTTAATTTTCTTTTTGAGGACATCTTCACTTGTTTTGGTGTTCCAAGAGAAATTGTGACAGATCAGGGATCTCAATTTACATCTAAAATGGTAAAGGGTCTTGCGGAAGATTACAAGATCAAACATAAGAAATCTACTCCCTATCATCCACAAGCAAATGATCAAGTTGAATCTACAAACAAGGTGATTGAAGGAATTCTCACTAAGAGTGTGCATCTAAATAGAATAGATTGGACAGAAAGGCTTCTTGAAGCCTTATGGGCTTATAGAACTACATGGAGGAACACAACGGGACATACACCCTATGAACTTGTTTATGGGAAACAAGTCCTGTTCCCTATAGAGTTTCAAATCAAAACCTTCAAGATGGCAATCCAATTAGGACTAGATTTATCAGAGGCACAGAAACATAGATTGGAGCAACTCAATGAACTTAATGAAATCAGGAAAGATGCAGTTCAAAGAACCAGTATAGTCCAACAGCAGAGGGCTAAGTGGCATGATAAATATATCAAGGAGAAGAAGTTTCAAACAAGAGATTGGGCACTATTGTTCGATTCAAAGTTCAAAGATTTTCAAGGGAAGTTTCAAACTCATTGGCTTGGGCCATATGAGATTGAAGAAGTCTTTAATAATGGAGCAGTAAGGATAAGGACAATAGATGGAAGCAAAATATCTCTTCTTGTGAATGGTCATCAATTGAAGATATATCAGAAACCAATTTCAAGAGAGGAGTTCATTAAGATTTTCAAGAATAACTTTGAAATGAAGCTAGTGAAGAAGAATTCTTCTTCTCCACTAACTTAGTCTTTATTTTTCCTTAAAAAAAGAATGATAATAAAAAATAAATAATATTATATATATATATATAATAAATTGTATGAGTTTGAAAACCAATCATTGATTGGCATACTTATACAGAAAATACAGGGTGAAAATAAGAGATTTATGACATCTTATATTTTCCATTTCCTTTATGTAATAAGTAGTGACGAAAAGCTACATTCATTTGCAGTTTAGAGTCTGAAAATTCATAGTCTCATTCCATCTCATTCTATTTTCATTTTATTTTACAATTCCACTTCATCTCACTGTCATATTTCATTTACATTTTATTTTTACAGTTTTACTCCATTTCACCCTATTTCTCATTTTATCTTACACCTCATTCCATCTCACTGTCATAACTCATTTCCATTTCATTTTTACACTCATATTCCATAGCCATATTTCACTTTTCCTTCTTTTCACATTCTGCAACTGATTCCATTCCGCAGCTAATCTGATTCTGCAGCTACAACTGTACAGCTCACAAATAAATCATGAATGCAGGAAAATTAAAGAATCAAGTTTTGGAGATCAACCCTGCTAAAAGTACCTACGAATCAACACCAAAATAATTATCAAGCAAAAGGTCAAGTTCTAAAGGTAAAATGAAAAATTTATTTCAAACAGCAAGTTACAAACATAAGTCATGTATAATATGAATGATCGTATGTCTCCTTAACAAGTCATCATTTGATTTGACTGTCATTTCATCATACCATACCTCCACTACACTCTCCATACTCTGTATCTAAACGGTCCCTAATAACTCCATCTATTAACAGTCAAAACTACGATGTGACCAATGTATTCACGTCTCTCCAAACCCTACCTGTCTACTTATTCCACACAAACCCATAATTCTTTTTCACCATAGCCGGAGTCAGTCCATTTCATAGACTAGGAGAGTAATTCTAAAGGTTAGAAAATTCTATGAAACAGAAGCCATGGGACTCATTGTCAGGACAGAGCCAGTAGGAGCAAAATATATGGAAGGATACCCACAACTCAAGGAGATGCTGCAGAAGGCTAGATGGCTTAATTTCATTGAAAAATTTGATGGCTATCACAAAGAGATCACAAAATATTTTGCTAGATCATTCGATGGTACAGAAGTAGAAATTGGAGACATTAAGTTTGCAGTAACAAAATCTTACATAACAAAGGCTACAAAACTGCCAAGACTTGGTGAGAGATGGTTCAAAAATAAGGAATTTCACAGTGAATCATGGAAGGTAATCCTCAGGAACCCAGGTATGGATGTCTTTGTGTTTAGAAAAGGAATTCCTATTTCAGCACTTAAAAATAAATGGATAAGCATGCTTTCGATATTACAGAAATTCATTACCTGTGAGAGGAGATTCGGGTGCATGTATGTCTATCATATACGTTTATTGATGAACTTTCTAGAAAATGGAGACATCAACCTCCCTTTCTTCCTTCTAAATAGTTTAAGGAGGATGGCTTCAAATGTATAGAAGAAAATAGAATTCATAGACACAACTATGTACCATCATGGGTTGGTAAAAATACTAGTTGAGTTTCATTTGAAAAGAATAGGAGATACTTGGGAAAACTTCCTAATAAGAAACTATTTCCAAGAGGCACCAGAATCACCTGAAGAGGGTAATGTCAGAAGGAGTAGGAGGAAAAAGACTAGTATGACCATTCAAAGCAAACCTGAGTCCTCCACACAAAAAAATGATGAAGAGCTAGTCTCTGAAAAATTGATAGAGATCAGACAACAGATCAAGAAAAAAGGGAAGATGAAAAAGAAAGCTGGTGGAATTACTAGAAATAAACCTGAATCTTCATTACAACAAGATGATGAACAATTAATCTCTGAAAAATTGACAGAGATTAGGAAACAAATCAAGAGAAAAGAAAAGATAGGAAAGGAGAAAAAAGGTGCAAAGGAGGAGAACATAAGCCCTCTACAACTTAGAAGGAGCTCTAGACTCTGAGGTATGGTAAAGAAGGTAACATCAAAGGGAACAGAGTTCATAAATCTAGAAGAAGAAACCCCAGTACCATCTCCTGATAATGTTCCATTTACACACAATCCTCAAAATTCCCCTGAACAGTATTTCGAAGGCAGCCCCACCAGAGGATCTCCAGGCATAGACCTAGTGCAGCAACAAATTTATGAATATATAGAATCACTGGAGAAGAAAAGTGCCTCAATGGATCTAGAATCCTCAGGCAATGCAGAACCCCCTGTCAATCCACAAGAACCTCTAATTGACTTTCTCAAACAAGAAATCTATGAGTTAGGGATATTGAACAGACATATCAAGAAATAAAATGAAACCCTGAGGGAACAAAGTAAATTGGATAAAGTTATTCATGATAATACAATACTGCACCTAGGGCTATGGTACAAGAAGAATAGGAAGTTGAAGAGGAAGAATAGAAACTTGAATAGAATAGTCATCAACCTTAAATACAGACTTCTCATGAAGAAACCCAGCATGGCAATCACTTCAAAGAGGAGCAAGAGAAGAAAATTAGATGTACTAGTAGAGGTGTCTGAGCAGATGCAATAGGAAAGAAGAATTCACATTTTTGGCAAAATTGCATGGGGACATGCAATGATTTTGCAGTGGGGGTATGTTGAACCTTAGAATTACCCTCTCCTTGACAACTTTTCTCACTTCTTTCCCTTGATTTTCCATAAGAATACAGATCCCCATCAATGATAAATGATAGATTTTGTCTTAAGGAGGACATTAAATGATTGACATGTTATATTTTTATGTTTTTTCTATTTGAATAAGTTTTTGCAAATTAGCTACAGAACGTAGCCTATTTTGCAGCTAACTGTGTGTTTCGTAGCTACTTTCGTGGTTTGGCAGGTTACAGGTGTCAAACGAAGAAACCGGCCACATGGGCATCTCTGGAATTGTCTCGACATGGATTCTATCCTAGTCACCCAACCCAGATCGATAAAAATGCAAGCTCAAGACCACAGTCAAACGTGGAGTCAAACATATGAAACCCAGGAGCAATAGGACTCATTGTCCACTCTTCATGGTTAATTAATAAATCCAACAATTCTGTTGCAGCATTAACTAAGATCAGCCACCTGTGTTAATGGTTCTGTGTGTTATCACTCAAGTTGTTCCCTTTGACTCCTAAGGGAATACGGCCGAGGTAACCACTAACCAATATTTGGATTACAGGTTCTAGCCCACCTGCAATCAGAGAGGGCTCTCTCTTTATGATTTAGCTTTGTTTTGGGAATTTTAGGCTAGTTATAATGCACTGAATTTTGTTTAAAGTTTGGTTGAATGATATCTTCTAACAGCTGTAATGCAATGTTCAGAGGGTTTTAGTCCATTGGGCATTGGAGTCTGTGATTATGTGTTGCTTGAGGTGTTTGGTGAGAATGATGATACTACAGAGCCAGATGGGCATTCATGAAAAAACCTTCAGATTTGGAAGTATGGATTTCAATCAGTCAGTGAGAGGCAATTAAGGTTCTTTCACTATGCTGGTGAGATGGAGAAATGAAATATTGCTCAAGAGAAAATCAGAATTCCTGAACAATAACTACTATGAAAGATTCAGTGTAAATGTGAGCAATTAAGAATTTCACATTCATAACTAATTCTGAAGAAAACATAATTAACAGCAGAGGTTGAGCTTAGGGTGTTTAACAAACAAATCCTAAACTACTCTTTTTCTCTGATGCTAAGATCATTAAATATACAGCATATACGGGTTTTGTAAGTGAAGAGAACATAAAGACACGGTTTAGAAAACTTATTGTATCATGAAATAACGCAGGAATCCTGCAGCAGCAAGCAATCTCATCACAACACATCAAACAACGCAGAATTTTAGGAACTTCACCAGCTTCTTGTATTCAAAGTTTGTAATTACAGTGTAGCTCTTCAGAAGAAAAATCAACAACCCCAAATAAGTTATGCTTGGGGGTATATATACAAAAGTGTTTCACAAAATATCTGAAAGATGAGTCATTAACTCATAACTTTCTTACCAACTTTCTACGAATAGTAGATACAAAAAGTTATTGCTATTAAAAATTAATAAACAGCTGTTTATCTTTTTCAGAGATCCTTGACTTTGAAACCAACTGGGCCGGCCGACTGATTTGCATTCATTTCGGGAGTGCTTGCTTTCTTGTTGCTTTGACACGATGTTGTTGTTGTGGTCGTATCATTGGTAATCATCCATTGGTGCCTAGTCATCATCTTTGTCACTCAGCTGCTCTTTTTTTTGCCGCCCAAGGTAGATTGAACATGTGAGTCATTTGAAAATGCTGACTCAATATTGATCAAAAATTTCAAACAAAATTTGATTTATCAAAGTAATGTTTCTATCATGCCTCTCCACCAATCTTCAGTAGGCAATTGGTGTCTCTGTATTTTAATCAAAGTCTCATCAGCTTCAAAATATTTGTAGTAATTTGGAGGTGCTTCAAAAAGGTGCTTGATCTCATGCTCAATAAAAAACAAATTCTCCAACTTCTCATAGAGAGTCTGCCCAGATGGGGACCCTGCTTCCTCTAGACTGCTTGCAGATGCTGTTATTTGATTTGTTGCATAATTGTTGACCCTCTTGGCATAATTTTCATGTGATAACAACCTTCCTACATGTTGATGCCTCGAAAATCGCTGCAACAACATCGGGGATAACCACCCGGTCCGGACCTTAGTACAGCTCCTTTTCCGTTTGGAATAGTGGCTCCGACTGGGGATAATGGGACCAATTTCCCAAAAGTGGATAAACGGGATGAATGTATGATTTATAAACTAAGCTAGCGGTAAGCGAATAACTAAACTATTAACAAGAATACAAGAACTATAACCTATCCCGGGAATCTATTGAACTTTAAAGTGCAGCGTTTAATGGTCTGTGTCTAGAGACAGGCATATAGATGAGTCCATCGATCAGACATAGATATTAATTCATTTAAGATTACTGTGCCTAAATAGTTAAGCCCAGCGATTAATGTGATATTACCACACTCATCATTTATATTATCGACATATACATGATTAAAAGGAAAGCATATCATAAAACATCCAATAGTGGTATGAATGTAGATCTGTTGTTACAGTGCATGCATATAATCAACAATAGCAAGGATAATCAAATAAAAATTTACATAACAGGAATGAAGTCAGACATAGATAGAAATACCATATGAGCTGCTTTGACACTCTAGATATCAATCGCTACTTGTAATTCTTTCTTCAACGCAGAAACATTCTCAACAAAGACAATAGTGCACAGTTGCATAAAAAGCCTCCTTGTTGAATTAAGAACAACTGGTCTAGTTTCATAAAAGAATATTGACTGAAGCACAATAGTGCAAACTTCAGTCTTTAAGTCTGGTACAAAACTTTACGACCCTTTCCAAAACAATGAAAGGGTCTATAAATACTAAATTAATCTAAATATCTATAAAACTGAAATGCAACTAAGTCGGTATCAATAAATTTTGATCCTATTTTTCTCAGCGATCTGGAAATCGGCGGCATGATTCATCAGGTAGGCTGCTTGCCTTTAAATCTAAGCTGACTTATCGCAAGCATTGGCTCTACTTCAGGAGGTTTGTTGAGGCGCGAACTGAGCTGGGCGGCATAGGTGGCATCCTGAATATCAGGAATTATATACCCGATCGCATCTGTTAGGCACTTAAGGGCGGCTCTCTGTGTATGCGGCTTTACCAGAAATAACCAATATGCTTCCATAGTTAAACTATTAATCCCAGCGATTAATCTCCCCTTTTCCTCTAAATCAGGATAGCATGATTGTTCCAATGTGTTTGTTGTTGTCATCTTTCCTGGTGTACATTGGGAAATCATATTTGATAAGTAGAGCGTGTTGTTGACTAGTTCAACCAAATTGCTGGAAGTTGATTTACATCTTGAAGCTGCCCTTTCTGCTTTCATCATCTGAGAGTGCCATTCTGTGAAAAGTATATCTTTATGTGTTTCTGAAATCTTGGGCAAATTTGCTTCTCTCCCTTGATCAGAATCTTGCCAGTCAAGAAATGTAGTTATGATCTCTTCGGCTTGATCTAATTCATTTCTGGCCTTTTCTACCTACTGATTTATGGATGTCGTTAGTTCACAGAGTGGCTCTGCCTGAGCGATTTGTTGACACAGAAGCCTAATTTTAGATATTAATGCAGTGTTTATTTGTAATGCTTCTGCTCTGAATTCACCCACTTGTTGAGCGCCCTTTATCTTTTCGAGCTGATGACAATTGAGCGATTTGCTCATCCTTTGTTTTCATCATTTGCTCATTTGTTGCTCTTAGTTGTGCCAATGCCTCTGATAATTCCTTCTGTTTCTGGATCGCGCTTTGGTCGACCCTTTGCTTTTCTGCCTGCAATTGTTGGGTTAGTTGACTGTTCACTTGCTGTTGTGTCAACAATTGTTGCTCTGCCTGCTCTGCCTTCTGCTTTGTTTCAGCCAATTCTGCCTGTAGCGCGAAAAATTCTTGATCCTTGGTTTTCAGCAGAAGACTTACCTCCGATGCCTTATCGATTGTCGTTGCCGAATAGGCTCCCGCATACTGTGACAGTTTTGTCAGGTCATCGGAGGGGTTGAATTCCTCCTTCCAAACCACGCTGCCCGTTACAGTTTGTTCTGGAAAAAGGGGAGGTTGATCAATCTTCCTCCTTTTCCTTTGTCTTTTTACCACTGTTTTATGCCTCGGGCTGTAGAAAACATCCAGGGGAGGAATATCTTCTACCTGGAGAATGATTTGGTCAGAGGGGTCTTTTGGTATTATCTCAACATCCTTAGAAATGGGTGGGCCGCTGGTTCCACTTAGAACCTGAGGTGAAGTGATGTCCTGTGTATCGTTTGTCTTGGAAGTGTCTGTATCCTTGGAACATTCCAACCCACTGATGATAGAGTCAAATTGCTTCCACTCCTGAAGCAATTTAGGGTCAATATTAGTATCTATATTGACATCAATGGTGGTTTGTTTTTCCTTTTCAGCTTGGGACTCCTTCCGCACTTTTTCCTGCTCTCTCTTCCGCTGTTCCTCTTGTTCTTTCTTTTGCCTTTCCTCTTGCTCTTTCTTTTGCCTTTCCTCTTGCTCTTTCTTTTGTTTCTCCTCCTGTGCTCTCTTCTGCCCTTCTTCTTTCTCTTTTCTCTGCCTTTCCTCCTCTTCCTTCTTATGATTCTTTGTTACAGCCGGAGGTTCCTTTGACTGTTGCCGAATAGGCTCGCTTGATGATGTCGCCGGTGTTGTTGCTAGTAAATCTAGAGGCAGAGTTTGCAACCTCTGTTCTCTAAGCTTATTAAACTCAGTCAGCCCTTCATCATTATATTTCATTCGAGCGAATTCTTTAGCCTGACCTATTGATTCGGCTGAAACGAATAGGTCGTCAAACATATCTTCTTTGTGCTCAAATTTTGTCAATTTGGCCTGTTCTAGTGCATTGTAGGCAACTTTCTTTGGATCATATGGCCTATTTGGGATAGTCGCCAGAGTCAAGGATTGAATCTTTGTGGCTTCCTTTTCTGCATGTTTGAGATCATGCAGAGTATAGACACCACATCTCAAGGGAAAAGAGGGCCAGCCCCTCTTCTTTTCTTTCTTGAGAGTCTGTGTAACACTCTCAGCCGTAATCTGATAAGTGATTTCTCTTGCTAGGAGTTTATCTGGTATATACAAAGGGAGAACATGTGGGTTGGCTTGGCTGCCGAAAACTCTTATGTAGGTAAATCTCTCCTCTCCAAACCAACTCGCTACCGCTGTTATATCAAACGAAGCTTGATAGGAAATCTTGGGAATGGGTTTATCAAAAATAGAATAATGAATAGGCACCATAAAGCCATTACAGATTTGGTACAGATGGTGCTTGTAAGAGGACTTCCATAATTTCTGATGGTATATGTGGATAGCTGTAGGATCTTGTGGCGTCCACCTCCAGCCGAGCACGGGAAATTCAGAATTGAAACATAATGTATCTAAGATATATGCACTATAATAGAATGGGGGAATTTTCCTTTCAGAGACGACAGTCTGATTTCTAAAATCACGCACAGCTTGTGCTAATTTGTCAGAAAGGATGGTGGCCCAATCCATGATTATACTGTTGCATGCTGCTTCCATTAGAGGTACCATTTCTATGGTAAAATTAGCAGAGTCATGCAATCCCCATAATCTACACATCATTATTCCAGCATAGCAATAAGGAGAAGCCAGAGAATCAACCGAGTACTTACCGGAAGATTCGTGTTTGTGCTTGGCCGGATTTTGTCTCCAATCCCGGATGGGTTCGGATTCAACTTCATTTTCATTTGCGAATTTCTCCAGGAACGCCTTATTATATATCTTCTCTGGCTCGGGCAAATGATACATTTGCCTTAGATCATCCACCCTGAACGATCCGAAGATTCTTCCGTCTCTAGTGCTGAAAGTTCTATCCAAGATTGGGATTTCTTGAATCGCCCACCGCACTACGTCTGTGTATGGGAGAATTTGCTCCCTGGCCGCTATTCTGTGAAGGAAAGAGTCGGCTAAATCCTTGAGAGTACATTCAAACTTCCGAGTAGGATCCGCAGTAGCTTCAACTATTGTCCTTGTTGGTTCTTCGGCTTCAATCAGGTTATAAGTCCCTTGCCAAGTAACTCTAACGAGACCTGTACATGTAGTATCAGATATCAAGCCCTTCTTTTTGTGCACGAGAGCCTGCCCTGCAGCTGGTGTAGCGGAAGCGCCTGTGGTCTTCTTGGATTTCTTCCCCATCTTGCTTGAGCTTTCTCCTTTGGATGAATTCTGCACAGAGGCGCAAATATACGTAACACAAAGAAATAGCAATGAAAACTTGCAAGTGATGAGAAATATTGAGAAATGTGTAATAAGGGATTAGCTTTAAAAATGGGCGCAGACACAATCCATGGGAGGATCTTACAATTACATTAAATGGCCGTTTAGGACCTGCCACCCCTTAAATGCTCATTATACCATTATTCGGCTGAATGGCCTGTTTAATCGTGTCGTGGACGTTTTGGCGATTGAGCGCAGGTGAATGATTGCTTAAAAGATCAAGCTTTAAATATGAATGAATCATAATATCCCTCCATTTAACGGCTTTTTTGAAATCCGCGCTATATAGTAATCGGGCATCGGGAATACTTAAATCCTTACGTTGACAATTTTGAAATCCCGATCGCCGATAGCAAAATCGCATCGCATCGGGGTATGACCTGGGCGCCTTATTATTGTGCATGGGATACTGTCGATTGCCGATTGCGATATTCTATCGCATCGGGGTGAATGGGTTGGGGTGTTTTAAGACTGTGTAAAGATTACCGCCGATATTCGATCGCCGATTGCGCATCGCGTCGGGGCTAATGGCATGGGGTGCTTTAAAATGTGCATGGAGTATTGCCGATAGCCGATAGCGATATCGCATCGGCGGAGACCAATGTGCCACTTATTTGTCTTTTCTATGCCATTGCGATATGCGATCTTGCGATCGCTTTATCGCAATGATAAAAGATTGTTTTATTTGATCAAAAATGGGTTTTTAAAAGGTTTTATATAATGTCTTCATTTGGTTTGCGGACCTTTTTCAGATAATGAAGTATTGATACCGACTAACTTCTAAAGGGACCCATTTCATATATTGATTTAGTAAATAAATATGATATGAAATGGGGGGTTGTTGTAGGGCACAACAATTGGCGATTCGCTGGAAGAACCAGTTATCTCTGGAAAGCATAGAAATACTTAAACTTTTTCCACAATAGAGTTCTAGTCAAAGGGGAAGATTCTAATATAACTAAGTATATATGCACTCCGAGTAAGATGAAACTATTTTGCTAACTTCCTTTCTTTTTCAGAAAATAAATACATTCTAAGTTTTAAATAGGCCTTTATTGGTTTTTAATGATAAAACAAAAAACCTTTCCAAATCAGCTTTTAAAGTGAACTCCTCCGTCATAGGTAGGGCCTCTGCTGCCAGCAAACGTTCATAGTTTCGACAGGGATACCTTTTAACCATGCTATTGTCCATAGTTCCATCCAATTAAGAGTATGATTAACAGAATGAATTCAAAACATGTTTTCATATTTTGTATTTCATTTCCTTTTTTTGTTATTGATAAGATAAAAAGCCATTGTCCTGGTTTGGTAGCCAGCTATTGACAATGCCATTCACTGGTAGTAATCTAACCGAACAAGCTGGCTCTTGATGAGACCCCTTATCTTGTAATTTCAAGCCATTACCCTGTTTTGGTATGCAGTATTGGTAATGTCGGTTAAACTATTTCCCTATGAACATGGTAAGCAGGCTTGTAATAAGACCTCTTATCTTTAATATCAAATATTTTAGAATTACACTCTGAGTAATCATAAACTTTAGTGAATGGGATGAACAATCTTCTCCTTAAGAGTAAATGGATGACAGGGTAAGAGTTGAAGATGCTGAAATTGGATTGGCTTCTATCTTGATATTGATAACCTTTTGAGACCAATTTGAAAACAGAGAATAATTTACAATACTTTTAAACTTTGAAAGGAGTTCACAAAACTTGAACTGTAGTTTCAGAATACAATGATACCTAATTTCCTAGAAATTATCCCTTTTGTTTAAGAGTTCTATTATTTTAAAAGCAAATATCGTTGTACTCCTGTAGATCAAATTTTCAAACACAGCAAAGGTCAATAGTAGATACCTCACAACATTATTTTCTGCAAATCCTACAAACTACAAAAATCTATCAAACTAGAAGGAGAAGGGGTTACCTCCTCAATTAAAGAATTTCTTCAAGATAAGGCCATTAACAGGGAGAGAATCTCTCAACCCTGATAAGTCTTGCAATATAAAGGTTGAATGGCCTATCTTTTCACAGATCTGAAACGGTCCAAGCCACATCTTCTGGAACTTGGTATGTTTACCCTTGTCCTCATGGGCTTTGTCCCATTTCAGAACTAAATCACCGACTTGGAATTGTTTTGGACCGGATGAGACTGAATCAAAAGCTGCCTTTATGACTTGCTGATGTTTGGCATGAATAATCCTGGCTTTTTCTCTTTCCTCTTCTAATTTTAGGATTTGGTCATGTCTGAGTTGAATAGAAGAGGAAGGACTTTCCTCAATGAACTGCACTAGGGCTAAAGAAGGAAGAACAAGATTTGTGGGTAGTACTGCTTCTTTTCCATACACAAGATTGAACGGAGAAGATCCTATAGAAGCTTTCTGTGTTATCCTATCAGCCCATAATGCAAACACTAAAGATTTGTGCCAGTTTTTATGATTCTGTTCGATAGTTCGCTTAATGATTTTGATCAGATTTTTATTACTAGACTCTGCTAAACCATTACCCTGGGGATAGTAATTAGCAGAATATTTTAATTTAAATCCTCTTTTAATAGCGAAATCAAACATAGCATTGCCTGAAAAGTAAGATGCATTATCAAAAACAAGAGCATTTGGGACACCAAACCTGGTAATGATGAATTGATCTATGAATTCAATGATTGCTTCAGAATTTGTTGTCTTTAAAGGGATTGCCTCAACCCACTTAGTAAAATAATCGGTAGCAGTAAGGATATACTTATGCTGTTTGGAAGATGGTGGAGTAATCTCCCCAATGATGTCCAATCCCCATTGCTCAAATGGTTGTTCAATGTTGACTGGTTGCAGAGGGAAAGCTGATTTACGTTGTCTTCCACTAGAAGTTTGGCAATTGAGGCATTTCCTTACATACTCATGGGCATCTTTAAACAGAGTAGGCCAATAGTAACCAGCATGAATAATTTTGTGAGCTATTGTATCAGCTCCAAAATGTCCTCCCGCTGGTCCATCGTGTAACTCCTGCAAAACCTTTTGTGCTTCAGTTTTCTCAAGGCATCTCAATAAGATGGAATCATAATTCTGCTTAAAAAGCACATCATCAATAATTGTAAAATTCTTTGCTTTCAACCTAATGGCCCTTTTGTTCTTGTAAGATAGATTCGGAGGTGCATATCCATTCTTTAAATAAAAGATTAAATCTGCATATTGAGATTCAGAATCAGTAACACTTATCTGATTGATTTCTTCAGTTTGCTCTGTATCGCTTGATTCTGGAATGTTGGATGCTCCTGCTAATATCCTGCAAAAACTTTGGCCCCTAACAATCTTTGCTGGTCTAATTTCTAAGTCATACTCTTGAAGCGTTGTGACCCAATTTGCCCTTTTTTCACCTAGTTCTTTTTGGATTAATAGTTGCCTAACTGTGGGGAAAGGAACTATAACTTTTGTGTGAGTTTTCAAAAGGAAGGGTCTATAATGCTTGACTGCTTTAAATACAGCAAAGGCTTGTTTTTCTACATCGGAGTAATTCAATTCAGCACCCTGAAGATTTGAGCTAAAAAATGAAATGGGTGCTTCCAAATTGTGATCATTTAGTTGCGTGAGTACTGCAGCATAAGACAAGTTGGATGCGATGGTATACAATGTAAAATGATTAGAAAAATTTGGAGTATTTAAAGCTGGGGCATTGATTATTGATTGCTTGATTAGATCAAAAGCTTCCTTTTCTGCTAATCCCCACTTAAAGACTGAATTTTTCTTAATCATTATTTGAAGTGGCAAAATAATTTGAGAAAAATCTGGGACAAATATTTTAACAAAATTGATCTGGCCTAAAAATGACTGAATCGATTTTTTATTGTGTGGGAAAGGGATTTCAGAGATTTCTTTGATCCGATCAGGATCAATATAAATGCCATCTTTGGATACAATAAAACCCAAGAGTTTTCCTTGATCAAGAGCAAAGAAAGACTTTTTAGGGTTAAGAGAAATACCATATCTTTTGCAACGCTGAAAGATTTGATTTAGATCATGCAAATGATTATACCTCTCCTTAGAGAATACAGTAATATCGTCTAGATAGACGACTACTGTTCTATTAATCAACCCTCTAAAAGTTATATCCATAGCTCTTTGGAATGTCGCTCCTGCATTTATAAGTCCAAAAGGCATTTTCTAATACGCATATGTTCCCCATTTTGTTCTGAATGTGGTTTTAAGCTGGTCATCAGGATGAACCAGAACTTGGTTATATCCTGAGAAACCATCAAGAAAGGACATCAATTCAGAGCCTACTACTGATTGGAGTATTTGCTCCATAGTAGGTAATGGGAAATTGTCTTTCAAGCTTGCTTTGTTCAAATTTCTGAAATCAATACAAATTCGAATGTCGCCATTTTTCTTTCTGACTGGCACCATATTAGAGACCCAGTTTGAGTGTCGGACAGGAAAAATAATCTTGGCTTTCAAGAGTCTGTTAAGTTCCGATTTTATCTGGCTCTCCAAATTTGGATGTATTTTTCTTAACTTCTGCTGAATCGGTTTCTGATCGGGAAGCATAGGAATGGTATGCTGGATAATGGATGTATCATAAGTCTTCAAATCATCATACTTCCAAGCAAAAACCTGTTTATTTTTCCTTAACAGTTTAATAAATGCCTCCTTCTCTTCCAAGGAAAGTCCTAATCCTAAATTAATATTTTGAGGAGCATGCTCAGTACCTAGATTTATCAATTCGAACCTAAGGGTAGAACTTTGGAGCTTTGCATTAATTACAGGTTTAAACCTGTCTTGGATATCATAAAGATCTTCGAGCTTTACCACTGGCTTAGGAATTGAATTTTCCTACGGTGTTTCTTTCATTTGTAGATCATGATCATTTTCCTCAATAATTTGATCGTCATAGGACTTTTCAGAAGTTAGAAATTGTAAAATATCCTCATCATGATTGAATACTCTCCAATTAGTGACATTGTCAGGAATTGAAGGCCTAAAAAGTAATTCTACGGAAAATCTATCTAGGTTGTAGTCTTCAGAAGGTAGAAGCTTGGAAGCTACATTGGCTAGGAGATCGGCTGCTGAGTTTTGAGACCTGGGGATGGAGGAAATGTTGAATGCAGAAAAGTGCGAAGTAAGTTCTTGTACTAGCGATTGATAGTGCTTGAGGTGATTTGAAAGACAATGGATTGCATTCCTCACCTGTTTAACAATAATTTCAGAATCGCCGAATACTTTCAAATATTGCACTTTAAGACCGATCGCTTTATACAGTCCCTGGACTAAGGCTTCGTATTCGGCTGTATTGTTAGTGCATTCAAATTCCAGCCTACAGGACAGCATTGTTTTTTCTCCTTGTGGACTAACCAAAATGCAACCTGCTCCTAAGCCCTCGTTGGACTTAGAGCCATCAAAATATAAAGACCAAAATAAAGAGGTATTAACAAATGTATTTACAGTTTTCTCAGCATCATTGAAACATCTAGACTTACCAGTTTGTGAAAAATTTTCAATCTGAGATGTAAAATGATTGACTGAAAAAGGAGATGGTTGGGCAACAAAGTTGCCAAAGAATGACTCTGACGAATAATTCCCCAAAATGTTGTTGTTGAACGCTACGGGTTGGTTTTCTTGCTCAAATTCAGTAACTGTGTGGGTCATATGTTTCTCTCGATCGATCCTTATTTGATTTGGCTTGCCCTTGTAGGGAAGCCACATATGTGACCAATCAGTGGAAATATACCCATGCAATTTTTCGGACCAATCCCTACTCAGAATTAAACCGTAAAATTCAGGTATATCGGCTATTAGGATGTCAATCCTTTGTACTACTCTGGGATCAGCAGACAACCTAATAGTTACGGAATTAATTTCTCCCACAACCTGCACTTTGGTCCTGTCCAACTGTACAATATGAATAGCAGACTTCTGGGGTTCAATGTTCAGTTTAGAGCAAACTGAAGCTGGCATTATGTTAGATGATGCCCCTGAGTCAATTAAACAGTTGTGCAGATTTCTGTTGTAAATCTCATAGGTTAGCAGGAAGGGTGGAGTATGAGAATTTGATCTATCTCCAATTAGAACTGAATCGGTAGCTTCAACCATACCTGGAGGAGGTTGGCCTGAATCATTAGCGGCTTTTGCACTGGGAAGTGGTGTAGAGGGAACAGCATTCAATTCTTTAAGAAGTAATTTCTGTTGATGCTTTAATTTACTAAGCTCAAACATAGTAATGTTTGCTTTAGTTTTCTTCATGTCATCAACAATGTTATACTCCATTGAATCGGATACGACTAATGTTTTGGATGTTGAAGGAGTATTAGAAGTTGAAGGCTGGTTTTGGGGAACTGCTGCAGGTGTTTTTTCTTTGGTTGTAGCGGCACCAGCACTCCTCTTCTTTGATGATACCTGAACAAGTTCAGAAGTACTTTTGCTCCTAGTAGTGACCGGGAACGACTCTTCTTCATTATCAGTATCGGAGTTGGGGAGTATAAAATCCCACATTCCATGACATTCTACTACTTTTTCTTCATCATCAGTCGGTGTGATTGTTTCCTCTTCCTCTTCTTCTTCTTGCTCTGAGTCTGCGTTAGATATGACATTTGGGGGCTTTGACTCATTTCTCTTAAAAGTTCTAAAGGGTCTTTTGGTTGAGGTTTCGGCTACCTGCTTCTTTATTTCGACCATTTCATTTGATAACATTTTTAAGAACTTTTGCAAACCTTCCATGTCGTATGGGTCTTTTGGGGTTTTCTTTCTTGAGTCATCTTTGAAAGAGACTTTTTTGGCCTTTCTGTCTTCCAGAGCAGCCTTCTTCTCTAGAGCATTGATGCGTTTTTCCACAGCAAGTGCTTCTCTCATATTTTCAGCTAAGGTAGGCTTCCCAGCCCTGTCTACAAAAATAGCTATATTGGCAGGTAGGACGGTGATATACCATTCGCTTCGAATTTGTTCACTTGGTTTGGAAGCTGTAGGGATTTTGTTTAGGAGTTTATTGAAGCGAGCATTAAATTCCTTAATTGGTTCCCTATGCTCTATTCTCATATTGGAGAGATCATTTATTAAAGTTGCCAAAGACCTATCATCTCCATATTTGGTAAGAAACTGCTCTTGGCAAGTGTTCCAACTGGTAATGGAACCAGAGGGTAAAGAGAAATACCAGGACCCCGCTGATCCTTGTAAGGTGTAAGGGAAAAGTCTAACAACAACATCTTGTTCTGTTACTCCTTTCAAGTTGACTGCTAACATGAAATTATTGATGTGTTCCTCAGCTTGGGTTCCATCATCTGGATTAAACTTGGGTAGCCATTTTTCAGGATAATCTGGTAATGGATGCAATGGCGCAGGCATATTGACTGCACCAGGTCTGGTCCATGGATCTGCCATTGTAACAGCAACAGTGGTTGATACTACTGTTGGAATTCCAGATGTATGGGAAGGAAATAATGCTGAGGAGTGGGCAGGTTGGGATGTTGAAGCTTCTAATCCCTGGTGAACAACAATATGTAATGGGGGAGTGGATGGTTGACTTTGCAGAGGGGAAGATGCAATGGAGGATGTGGATGAAAGCTCTTCACTATCAGATCCTTCAGTATTTTTCTTCGCCTTTTTCCTTTTGGGTAAAGGGAACTCAGTGGGTTCAATACCGAGCTTTTCGCTCTGAAGTCTAGTGAGAGGGTGAGGTAAATTGAACTGCGAAGTCGCACTGCTTTGTGATACCTCATATTTCTGTGGTGAAATCGAGAAACTCTGAAGTTTGTGGATAAGAGACTGGACTTCAGGTGATTCAAGACTTAATTGTTCTGGAGTATGATGGGTTTGAGCAGTGGTAGTTGATTCCTCTTCTTCTTGTTTGGATACCGACGAGCCAGTATGCAAATAGGAAGATCGAGGGGATTCGGAGGGAGGATTACTCTTAGAATGGCTTATAGGTTTTGGCTTATGTGCCATTCACAGTTGATGCCCTCCTTCTAGCGCCAAAAATGTTGATGCCTCGAAAATCGCTGCAACAACATCGGGGATAACCACCCGGTCCGGACCTTAGTACAGCTCCTTTTCTGTTTGGAATAGTGGCTCCGACTGGGGATAATGGGACCAGTTTCCCAAAAGTGGATAAACGGGATGAATGTATGATTTATAAACTAAGCTAGCGGTAAGCGAATAACTAAACTATTAACAAGAATACAAGAACTATAACCTATCCAGGGAATCTATTGAACTTTAAAGTGCAGCGTTTAATGGTCTGTGTCTAAAGACAGGCATATAGATGACTCCATCGATCAGACATAGATATTAATTCATTTAAGATTACTGTGCCTAAATAGTTAAGCCCAGCGATTAATGCGATATTACCACACTCATCATTTATATTATCGACATATACATGATTAAAAGGAAAGCATATCATAAAACATCCAATAGTGGTATGAATGTAGATCTGCTGTTACAGCGCATGCATATAATCAACAATAGCAAGGATAATCAAATAAAAATTTACATAACAAGAATGAAGTCAGACATAGATAGAAATACCATATGAGCTGCTTTGACACTCCAGATATCAATCGCTACTTGTAATTCTTTCTTCAACGCAGAAACATTCTCAACAAAGACAATAGTGCACAATTGCATAAAAAGCCTCCTTGTTGAATTAAGAACAACTGGTCCAGTTTCATAAAAGAATATTGACTGAAGCACAATAGTGCAAACTTCAGTCTTTAAGTCTGGTACAAAACTTTACGACCCTTTCCAAAACAATGAAAGGGTCTATAAATACTAAATTAATCTAAATATCTATAAAACTGAAATGCAACTAAGTCGGTATCAATAAATTTTGATCCTATTTTTCTCAGCGATCTGGCAATCGGCGGCATGATTCATCAGGTAGGCTGCTTGCCTTTAAATCTGAGCTGACTTATCGCAAGCATTGGCTCTACTTCAGGAGGTTTGTTGAGGCGCGAACTGAGCTGGGCGGCATAGGTGGCATCCTGAATATCGGGAATTATATACCCGATCGCATCTGTTAGGCACTTAAGGGCGGCTCTCTGTGTATGCGGCTTTACCAGAAATAACCAATATGCTTCCATAGTTAAACTATTAATCCCAGCGATTAATCTCCCCTTTTCCTCTAAATCAGGATAGCATGATTGTTCCAATGTGTTTGTTGTTGTCATCTTTCCTGGTGTACATTGGAAAATCATATTTGATAAGTAGAGCGTGTTGTTGACTAGTTCAACCAAATTGCTGGAAGTTGATTTACATCTTGAAGCTGCCCTTTCTGCTTTCATCATCTGAGAGTGCCATTCTGTGAAAAGTATATCTTTATGTGTTTCTGAAATCTTGGGCAAATTTGCTTCTCTCCCTTGATCAGAATCTTGCCAGTCAAGAAATGCAGTTATGATCTCTTCGGCTTGATCTAATTCATTTCTGGCCTTTTCTACCTTCTGATTTATGGATGTCGTTAGTTCATAGAGTGGCTCTCCCTGAGCGATTTGTTGACACAGAAGCCTAATTTGAGATATTAATGCAGTGTTTATTTGTAATGCTTCTGCTCTGAATTCACCCACTTGTTGAGCGCCCTTTATCTTTTCGAGCTGCAATGACAATTGAGCGATTTGCTCATCATTTTCTCATTTGCTGCTCTTAGTTGTGCCAATGCCTCTGATAATTCCTTCTGTTTCTGGATCGCGCTTTGGTCGACCCTTTGCTTTTCTGCCTGCAATTGTTGGGTTAGTTGACTGTTCACTTGCTGTTGTGTCAACAACTGCTGCTCTGCCTGCTCTGCCTTCTGCTTTGTTTCAGCCAATTCTGCCTGTAGCGCGAAAATTTCTTGATCCTTGGTTTTCAGCAGAAGACTTACCTCCGATGCCTTATCGATTGTCGCTGCCGAATAGGCTCCCGCATATTGTGACAGTTTTGTCAGGTCATCGGAGGGGTTGAATTCCTCCTTCCAAACCACGCTGCCCGTTACAGTTTGTTCTGGAAAAAGGGGAGGTTGATCAATCTTCCTCCTTTTCCTTTGTCTTTTTACCACTACTTTATGCCTCGGGCTGTAGAAAACATCCAGGGGAGGAATATCTTCTACCTGGAGAATGATTTGGTCGGAGGGGTCTTTTGGTATTATCTCAACATCCTTAGAAATGGGTGGGCCGCTGGTTCCACTTAGAACCTGAGGTGAAGTGATGTCCTGTGTATCGTTTGTCTTGGAAGTGTCTGTATCCTTGGAACATTCCAACCCACTGATGATAGAGTCAAATTGCTTCCACTCCTGAAGCAATTTGGGGCCAATATTAGTATCTATATTGACATCAATGGTGGTTTGTTTTTCCTTTTCAGCTTGGGACTCCTTCCGCACTTTTTCCTGCTCTCTCTTCCGTTGTTCCTCTTGTTCTTTCTTTTGCCTTTCCTCTTGCTCTTTCTTTTGTTTCTCCTCCTGTGCTCTCTTCTGCCCTTCTGCTTTTTCTTTTCTCTGCCTTTCCTCCTCTTCCTTCTTATGATCCTTTGTTACAGCCGAAGGTCCCTTTGACTGTTTCCGAACAGGCTCGCTTGATGATGTCACCGGTGTTGTTGCTAGTAAATCTAGAGGCAGAGTTTGCAACCTCTGTTCTCTAAGCTTATTAAACTCAGTCAGCCCTTCATCATTATATTTCATTCGAGCGAATTCTTTAGCCTGACCTATTGATTCGGCTGAAACGAATAGGTCGTCAAACATATCTTCTTTGTGCTCAAATTTTGTCAATTTGGCCTGTTCTAGTGCATTGTAGGCAACTTTCTTTGGATCATATGGCCTATTTGGGATAGTCGCCAGAGTCAAGGATTGAATCTTTGTGGCTTCCTTTTCTGCATGTTTGAGATCATGCAGAGTATAGACACCACATCTCAAGGGAAAAGAGGGCCAGCCCCTCTTCTTTTCTTTCTTGAGAGTCTGTGTAACACTCTCAGCCGTAATCTGATAAGCGATTTCTCTTGCTAGGAGTTTATCTGGTATATACAAAGGGAGAACATGTGGGTTGGCTTGGCTGCCGAAAACTCTTATGTAGGTAAATCTCTCCTCTCCAAACCAACTCGCTACCGCTGTTATATCAAACGAAGCTTGATAGGAAATCTTGGGAATGGGTTTATCAAAAATAGAATAATGAATAGGCACCATAAAGCCATTGCAGATTTGGTACAGATGGTGCTTGTAAGAGGACTTCCATAATTTCTGATGGTATATGTGGATAGCCGTAGGATCTTGTGGCGTCCACCTCCAGCCGAGCACGGGAAATTCAGAATTGAAACACAATGTATCTAAGATATATGCACTATAATAGAATGGGGGAATTTTCCTTTCAGAGACGACAGTCTGATTTCTAAAATCACGCACAGCTTGTGCTAATTTGTCAGAAAGGATGGTGGCCCAATCCATGATTTACTGTTGCATGCTGCTTCCATTAGAGGTACCATTTCTATGGTAAAATTAGCAGAGTCATGCAATCCCCATAATCTACACATCATTATTCCAGCATAGCAATAAGGAGAAGCCAGAGAATCAACCGAGTACTTACCGAAAGATTCGTGTTTGTGCTTGGCCGGATTTTGTCTCCAATCCCGGATGGGTTCGGATTCAACTTCATTTTCATTTGCGAATTTCTCCAGGAACGCCTTATTATATATCTTCTGTGGCTCGGGCAAATGATACATTTGCCTTAGATCATCCGCCCTGAACGATCCGAATATTCTTCCGTCTCTAGTGCTGAAAGTTCTATCCAAGATTGGGATTTCTTGAATCGCCCACCGCACTACGTCTATGTATGGGAGAATTTGCTCCCTGGCCGCTATTCTGTGAAGGAAAGAGTCGGCTAAATCCTTGAGAGTACATTCAGACTTCCGAGTAGGATCCGCAGTAGCTTCAACTATTGTCCTTGTTGGTTCTTCGGCTTCAATTAGGTTATAAGTCCCTTGCCAAGTAACTCTGACGAGACCTATACATGTAGTATCAGATATCAAGCCCTTCTTTTTGTCCACGAGAGCCTGTCCTGCAGCTGGTGTAGCGGAAGCGCCTGTGGTCTTCTTGGATTTCTTCCCCATCTTGCTTGAGCTTTCTCCTTGGGATGAATTCTGCACAGAGGCGCAAATATACGTAACACAGAGAAATAGCAATGAAAACTTGCAAGTGATGAGAAATATTGAGAAATGTGTAATAAGGGATTAGCTTTAAAAATGGGCGCAGACACAATCCATGGGAGGATCTTACAATTACATTAAATGGTCGTTTAGGACCTGCCACCCCTTAAATGCTCATTATACCATTATTCGGCTGAATGGCCCGTTTAAGCGTGTCGTGGACGTTTTGGCGGTTGAGCGCGGGTGAATGATTGCTTAAAAGATCAAGCTTTAAATATGAATGAATCATAATATCCCTCCATTTAACGGCTTTTTTGAAATCCGCGCTATATAGTAATCGGGCGTCGGGAATACTTAAATCCTTACATTGACAATTTTGAAATCCCGATCGCCGATAGCGAAATCGCATCGCATCGGGGTATGACCTGGGCGCCTTATTATTGTGCATGGGATACTGCCGATTGCCGATTGCGATATTCTATCGCATCGGGGTGAATGGGTTGGGGTGTTTTAAGACTGTGTAAAGATTATCGCCGATATCCGATCGCCGATTGCGCATCGCGTCGGGGCTAATGGCATGGTGTGCTTTAAAATGTGCATGGAGTATTGCCGATAGCCAATAGCGATATCGCATCGGCGGAGACCAATGTGCCACTTATTTGTCTTTTCTATGCCATTGCGATATGCGATCTTGTGATCGCTTTATCGCAATGATAAAAGATTGTTTTATTTGATCAAAAATGGGTTTTTAAAAGGTTTTATATAATGTCTTCATTTGGTTTGCGGACCTTTTTCAGATAATGAAGTATTGATACCGACTAACTTCTAAAGGGACCCATTTCATATATTGATTTAGTAAATAAATATGATATGAAATGGGGGGTTGTTGTAGGGCACAACACTACACTAGTTACCAAGCTGGGAAGACCTCTGTTATGCAATGTAGTGATTTTTCCAATGAATTCATTTACCTCTGTCTGCATTTCTTGACATCTTATGTCCAATGTTTGCACATAGTTCCTCAAGGTAAGCACCCTCTTTATTAGTAATATGGTATCAGTCCTGTCTCTGATACCCATTCCTGCTAGCTGAAGGCCGGTGCGGTTGTTAAGCACTTGAATCATTTTGTTGGCTATTTCAGGCATACTTCCCAAGGATGCCCGAGCTCTTTGACCTTATGCTTTTGCCCTGCTTAGGAGATCCATTTTCTCATGGATAGTTTCAATGGACTGCCATTGGTCTTTAATGGATTGACCAATGTTGGCCCATAGAATCTTCTTGATTTCACTTATGGTTTTGTCCAGAGTAAGCTCTTTTTCTAACTCCTTTATCATTTTTTTCCAGAGCCCTTACCTCTCTTGTTTTTTCAGCTATATTCTGCTTTGATTTGTCATATTTTCCTTCAAGCGTAGCCAATTTCTCTCTAGCCACCTTTAGTTCTGCCATCTGTGCTTCAAGAGCCTCTAGTTCTTTCCTCATATTTTGCATGTCAAGGCTGGGTACCTGTTCTGATGTTGTCGCTGGTGCTGTCTCTTCTGGAGCTAGTGCTGAGCCTGAAGGGCCTGCCTCTGATGTTTGTCCAGTGGGAGGACCTGCTGAAGTAGTTAGAAGAGGCACATCTTCAATGGTTGTAGATGTCTGTGCTGGCTGAGTTGGTAATTCTCCTTGTTTTGCCTTTAATGCCACCTCCAAGGCACCCTCTGTTTCCACCAATCTCTTATGCAAGGTCAAGAGTAGAGCAACCACATCTTGATCTTTCTTTTGTTCTGCAACCGCTTCAGTCTGAGGGTGATGGGTAGGTGGTATTTTGATCTGCTTTCTCAAAGCTGCTATATCCTCATCATTTTTCTTCATCAAGGCCTGTACACCCTTAGGATCACTTGGATCATGTCCTAGCTCTATAATAATTTCCTCCAAGGACTTAATTCTGTTGTCCTTGGCTTGAGATGATGCCTTTTCTAATTCCAGCTGAGCGGCAGTATTGTGTAGAGAATTTTGCAATCGGTGTGCTAACAGAGTTTTATCAGCCAATGTAGAATAGAGCATCTCCCCTGTTTGCTTGTGCAGCTCGATCTGGTCCATGGGGTGGATGTCTTTGGCAAAACACCTCCAAATTAGTTCTGATGTAGTCTGCAGCTGATTGAGGTTGTTGCATAGTAGGCCTAAAATGACTAAGAGTCATTTTTCCTTCTTGGATATCATAGGCTGACATGAGCCTTTCTTGATTGGTTGGTGCCATTCTGAGCAGCTGGTTATAGAGTTGGTATCTAACCAGCTCATTCCTTGCTTTTATGTCTGTAAACTGCTTCTTGATGCTAGAATCCACCTTGGTCCGCTGCCTTAAAGAACTTACTTCTGTTCCTTGTTGCAGTTCTTGCTCTTGCTGTAAGGAGCTAGTTGATGTTTCGATGCTAGGAGGGAGCATAGTATCAGTTGGTCTTTCAGGCATTTCCTCCTCAGAGAAAGGGTTAAGTCTTTGCCTTTTCTCACCTTGTTGATCTGTCGAAGTAGTGAGACGAGTTTCCTCTTGCCTATTTCTTTTCCTCGTTCTTTCTTCATTTGCAGGTGTCTGTAAAACAGTAGTTTCAACTGTTACCTCCTGTCTTGGAGGGATTTGCTCTTGGGTTTGCTTCTCTGTGGAGGCAGGCATTTTAGCCATTTCTTCTTGCTACTCTGCTTGCTGCTCCAAATTGGGAAGTGACTCCTCTTGTTGTACTTCTTTGCCTTTAGTTATATTTGCTGCTTGACCAGTTGCTTTGGCAGATTGCTGGGGAACAGTGGAGGATGAGGCACTTTCTCCAAGATGCCGAGGGGCTGGAGACCAAACCTGTCCAAAATATTCCAAGCCAACTACTTTTTCTAATTTTTTAAATGCTCTCTCTGCTAATTCTTCTTCAGAATAATCCTCCACTAAAGTGCCTTCTCTCCACTCTAATTGGTTAGCATATTTTTCAATTTCTGGAATGCTAAAATGATCATAGATAGCAAGCCTATACTTGATTCTTCTGAGGCTTATGAAATGGTTAGGGTCATATGGTGCCCAATAGAAGCTTGTTTTCAGCTGGAGGCTTTTTAGGATCTTGTCTGCTTCTCCCCAAGCTTCTTCCCTCTTGTTAAAGATGAATGGACCCAGTTGGTGTTTAATTTTCAGCTGTGCTTTCTTATTTCTGTTATGAAAGTGGATCATGTCTGCATTTCCAAATTGCCGGAAGTATTCTAATGCAAAAAGTCTCATGGGAACGTACTTTGGCAGTCTGTAGGGGGCTAGCTCACAGCCATATACCCTGATAACTGTGTAGTCTTGGTAAGAGTACCAATCTCCAATGCTATAGTTCTTTGACAGTTGGAGGATCTTCTGCATATCATCAGTGAGTCTAGGAGGAGGAGAACTCTGTAGCAGGGACAAGGCTGGATGAATGAACAGATCAATGAACTCATAGTAGTTGTATGGAGAATAAAAGATATGGTGACAGATTGGTGTCCAGTATATCACTGACCTCCTGTTTCCTTTTGCACCCAGTTTTTTGAGAAAAATAGGGAAAGTGTCAGGCTGATTGTATAGTATCAAATGATATACGTAGGAGGTGTAATTGAATACCCTCTCTCTCTCCAAATTCATGAATTTCTCATGAATTCTGTCAGCAATAAATGAGGCATAATCATAGTGGACAGCAGGGGGCTGTCCTGGAGTGAACATGGATAGCATTACCAAGACTGTTTCATCCACAAACTCACTGGTATTGTAACCCAGGATGTAGGATATCATATCCACTAGCAACCTCCCTGTTTCATTGAACCAGACATGTAGATAAGGAGGAGGCTGCCGAGGCTGGTAATCTGGAAGCATGAACAACTAGCCAATCCTTGTGACATCTGAGCTGGGCAGCTTGGCACCTTGTTTGAGCAGAAAATTCATAGAAAGGGGCACCAGAGGTTTAATGGCTCAAATCTTAGCATTTCATTTATGGATTGAGGAGTAATGTGAAATAAAACAGTCCTAGATGGACCCAAACCTGCTCTTTGAGAGGGTTCATAGTGTTCACAACACTAATGAATGAGGTCTGGGAACACATTGACTTGTGGAAGGTAATAAATGGGCAAGTTGGACTTCCAGATACCTATGTCATCAGCACCACTTATTTATTTCTTCTTCAGCTCACAAATGGTTTCTATGTGATATTTGTTGCTTAATTCAACTGTTTCTTTGATTTGATAATCTCGATCAGCAAGGGCCAACCATTCCAGGTTCTTATGTGGGGCATTCAGGGGTGCAATATTCAATGCCACAGGGGTCTCCATTGCTTAGTTGTCACTTGGAGTTGAATTGTGCTTTGGTTTAGCAAAACTATCACTGAACAGTGAATTTTGGCCGATGAAATAACTTGCAGAGATGAGAATGAAGGTGATTTGGGTGGACAGAGTGAAAATGCCGCTGAAAGAGGTGGAGGGATGAATGAGGTGAACAGGGGGCAACAGCTTGTATGATAAAGTGAAAAGAGCTAATGCTGGGAGTGAGTGCTGCTTTTACAGCGGAATTTGTCTGCTAATGGTTTTAAGTCGCAAATGCGCAAGAAGCTGCGGGAATTGAGTAAATTCAAACCAGGAACCCTCTTCAGATGAACTTCGGGTTGATTTGGTAATTACAGGGGCTCAGTACACAGGCAATTAGACCAGTTGTTTAGACTTTCTTACTGTAGAAGACTAGGAAGACCAGGTTACGCAGAGAAAACGGTAAATACCTGGTGATTGTGAGGCCGAGGGTGTCGAAAATTGGTGAATTTGCAGCGGCAGCAGCCCAGGAATTGAATTTTGGAGTTGGCGGAGAAACGTCGTAAAAACAACATGCAGGGAAGCACAGCACTCGTCTAATAGAAATGCGAAAAAATCGTGATTTTGCGCGAAAATATGTGAAAAATGGGATTTTTGGCATTTTTTTATGAATGACGTCAGCATGGCGTCACTGGTCGGGCCCGGGTACGACGGGATGACGTGGTGATGCGTGACTGGGCTGAGGTGGACGAGTGACGGGGCGGCCATGTCGGATTGACGGGTAAATAGGAGTTGACATGACTTGCTGACATGGGCTGGAAAGGAAAGGCGATAACAAACGATGGTAAGCGGTATTATCGGACCGCTTTTAGTACGGGCCTGGTAATGGTCAGAGGCCGCCCGATGCAATAGAAAACAGGCACACGTCCCTGGCCCTACATCACCCTCTGACAGTTTTCGGGCGCTAATGGATGGACGGAGGAGAGGCTCTGAAATGCCCGATGAACGTCGGATGGGAGGGCCCAGATCCGACGACGGACGGGAGGACGAGCCATTAGCGCGATAGCGGCGGGGCCCAACCATTATAAAATTATTTCTTTTGGTACAGCACGGAGAAACGAAACCTTGGGTAAACGGTAGATGTGGGTTTACGGGAACTTTATACAAGTTATGTGGAAAAGAGGGAATAATCATTATGAAGGGTATAGCGGGTGAGGGTTATTGAATTAACCAGGTGTTAATTTAATTCCCAAACATAGCCTGGAGAACTATATACATGAAAGCCTTAGATTTTGTCATGCTTCCCAAACTTTAACATATATGGCTATAATGTCCAAAGGGGGGGGGGTATGTACATATTTTTTGGGTTTTTTCATAAAATGTGATAATAGTAGGGGGAGGGGAACACTTAGGGAGTTAAATAGTAAGGTTAGAAGTCAATATGAGTTTGGGATGTGAAAGAGGAACAGCGAGCTAAGTTTAAGGAGTAAACTTAGATTTAGAAGCAAATGAGAGTGAGAAACGATTTTACACAAGAAATTTGGCTTTCTTGTGTGATGGAAACTGACACCTTGGCTTAATATTTCACAAAAGATAAAGTGTTGCTAGGAATTGTTGAGCGAATTCCAAGGTCCATTAGAGGGATGTTAGAAAAATATTTCCTGGGAAAAACAGGGGAAGTTAGACATGCTTCCATATTTTGTCACCAAAATGCTGAATAAACAGTTTTGATCTTGCCAATATAAGCTTTCTTTGTCAAGCTAACTCATGAAGAAAATCAGGCTTCGGCAACCCCTGACTACCTACCCATCTTAGTTCCTAGCATTTTTTGTTACTTCAGGGAGGGTGCACTTAGACTTGCAAACCCTCAATTGATCTTTTCTTTTTCTTTTCAAATGATTTTCTATCTAAAAATACCCTTATATCTTCCAAGGGCCCAGATTAAGCAGTTGGGCTCCTTCCTTTCTCTATCCAGGTACTCATCTGTCAAGCTTGAACTGTTTGAACAGATATTCATTCTCTAGTCTAGAACAGGCAATTTAAAACATGGCATGGCCCAGATTGAACTGTTGGACCATCCATCAAGATAGCAGTGGCATCTTGGTTGGCCACTTTCCTGGTCTTTCTTTGGGGTTTATTTCAATTATTTTTTTTGACCAATTCTTTTTCTTGCCTTTTGATTATTCTTTTAAGGCATACCCTCTTTACATTTTTTAACTGTCTGTTTCCTTCACAAAAATAGAACCTTTGTATCATCAAAGATGAACATTTTTGGCACTTCCACTGTCAATCATGAAAAATGAAACCCTATTGGTATAGGAGGCTAACAGTGGCTCCACTTGGGGATGACTTTTCCAGGTGAAAAGTCAAGAACAGCAGGTCAGATTGCCTTGTTTTTCCCAATCTTGTTGCAGCCTGAATCCTCCTTTTGTTAAAGACCATTCATCTGAATCTTTTAGGAACCTATATAAAATAGCCTGCAAGCTAATTTGCTGTGAAATTAAAGCTCTGTTTTTACTTGTTTCTTTGAGTGTTCCTCATCACCTTGATAGTTCCCATGTGTTTTCTCTTGCTTTCCAATGATAGGGTCAAAATATATATCAAAGATGGTGCAGCACCTTGGTCCTTCTCAAAATCAAGTTCACTTGGACCTTTATCTATCTGATGTAAATAAACATACTGAAAATATAAATATTTATGTACAATGTGTGGTTATGTAGTGTTTCCTCAATGGTAGTCAAAATAATGCTTGAGCATTCTCCCATTGACTTGGCCTTCCTCAGTATTTGAGCCATCCAAACTCTTTAGAAAATAGGTGTTATTACCTTGTACAGCATAAATGACATATGGTCCCTTCCATAAGGAATCAAATTTACCATGCTTTCCTTTGTCCTCCCTCCTGGAATCCCATCTCAGCACTTTGCTTCCGATGAAGAAGTCTTCAGCTTTGGTTCTTTTGTCAAATATTCTTTTGAGCTTCTCTTGCAGTATTTGGGTTCTCTGATAGACTTCCTCTCTTGTTTGTTGTAGGTGAATTGTCTGATTGATTCTTCTTTGAATGTCATTTGGCTCAGCTTGTATCTCTTGCAGCAACTTGATTACAGGGATTCCCAAAGATGAAGGAAATCTTGCTTCTATTCCATAAACAAGTTCATATGGGCTTGTGCCAATGGATCTTTTGGTGGTCAACCTGTCTGCCCATAGTGCATTTACCAGCTTCTTATGCCAATTCTTTTTGTTCTCCTCCAAGACTTTCTTGATGATGTTGATGAGACTTTTATTGGAAGACTCAGCTAGGCCATTACCTTGCGGATAATAGGTTGTGGAATGACCCAAGGTGATATGATATTTATGGCAAAAGTTGATCATTTTTTTGGACTTGAAAGCAGTAGCATTGTTTGTAATAATTTTATCTGGACAGCCAAACCTGGACAAGATGTTGGTTTCTAAAAATTGTATAATAATGGAGTCATTGGCTTGCCTACAAGGGATGGCTTCTATCCATTTGGTAAAATAGTCTGTAGCAGTCAAAATCCACCTATTTGACCAGAGGATGAAGGGTGGATTTCACCAATGAAGTCTAAACCCCATTGTTGGAATGGTCTCTCAGTTGAAATAGGCTTGAGTGGTAAAGGCAACAACTTTCTCTTGCCTTCAAAAATTTGGCATTTGTGACAGGACATTACAAATTTTCTTACATCAGTAAACAAGGAGGGCCAATAAAAACCAGCCCTTAGGATTTTATCAGCTGTGAATTTCCAGTATAAATGTCCTCCACAGTCACCTGCATGAAATTCCTTGAGGACATTGTCAGTTTCATCATATGTTAAACATTTGAGTAAAATTCCTTCATGATTTCTCTAAAACAAAACATTATCTATGATACAAAACTTTGATGCTTTCATTTTCAAGAACCTTTTCTTAGTTCTGGACAACTCTGGAGGAGCTTGCAGGTTTAACAATACAAAACATATATCAGCATACCAGGGAGATTGCAAAAAGGCTTGGTTGATCTGTGGAGTCGCCATCTCCTCTTCGTTGTCCAGTTCATTAATGTCAAGGGCTTGAAAGTTTGTTTCAGTCATTAGCTTGGCTAGACCTTGTCCTTTTATCAGTTTGGTAGGCTTGATTTCAATGTCATATTCTAATATATTGGCAATCCATTTTCCCCTCCTGCCTTCAATTTCCTCTTGAGTTAAAATGTCCTTAACCACTGCATTTGGGACGTAGGCGATTATATGAGAGCATAAAATATAGATTCTGAAGTCTTTGATGGCCTTTACCAATGCATAGGCTTGCTTTTCCATAATCTGATATTTTAAGGGGGCATCCCTAAGGGCTCTGCTAAAAAATACAATGGTTTTTTCACATCCTTGGTCATCGTTTTGTAACAGGACAGCAGCAATTGTATGCTCAGATGCAAAGGAAAAAATGATGAAATCTCTATTAAACCTAGGGTTTGTTAGGACTGGTGTGTTTGTCAATGCTCTTTTGATATCCTCAAAGGCTTGTTTAGCTTCTATGGTCCATTTGACCTTAGAATCCTTCTTCAACATATTATTCAACAGTCTTATTAACTCATCCAAATTAGGAATGAATCTTCTCAAGAAATTAATCTTTCCTAAAAAACTTGTAGTTCTTTGATATTTCTTGGATGGGGAACCTGAAGGATAGCTTGAATTCTGTCCGGATCAATCCTAATACCATCTCTTGAGATTATGTGCCCTAGGATCTTACCTTCCTCTAGGCCAAACAGTGATTTTTTGGGATTCAAAGATATGCCATATTTTCTACAAATTAAGAAAACCTGTCTCAAATGTTCTAAATGTTCCTGGTCTGATTTTGAAAAGGCAGTAAGATCATCCAGGTAGACCACCAGAAAATCATGGATTTCCTTGGCGAAGGCTATATCCATTGCTCTTTGGAACGTGGCCCCTGCATTCTTAAGCCCGAAAGGCATTTTGACATATTCGAAAGTCCCCCAAGGGGTTGTAAATGCAGTTTTGTCTTGATCATCAAGGTGTACTAAAATCTGATTGAATCCAGAGAATCCATCTAATAATTAAATCCTAGAGGCTCCCACTACCCTTTGCAAGATATGATCCATTTTTGGTAAGGGGTAATGGTCTTTGAGAGAGACTTTGTTCAAATTCCTTAGGTCAACACAGAGTCTGATCTCTCCCGTCTTTTTCCTAGTAGGCACTAGGTTTGAAATCCATTCTGAGAATCTGATTGGAGCAATGATTCCTGCTTCATACATACGTTTCACTTCTTTTTCAGTGAGGGGAAGGAGCACTGGATTCACTCTCCTAAGCTTTTGTTTGAAAGGTTTTTGGTTTTCCTTTAAAGGTATGGTGTGCTGAATGACTGAAGTTTCATATGATTTTAGGTCCTCATAACTCCAGGCAAAAATATCTTGAAATTCCCTGAACAATTCAAGGTATTTTAACTTCTGATCAGCTGGTAATGCTTTAGATAATTTTATCATTTTGGGATTTTGTGTAGTTCCAATGTTACAATCTTCAATTTCTGCATTCAGTGGTTGCATTTTTGGTTTTCTTGAGATATCATTTGAATCAAACAGATCCTCCAAAGGGGTTAAACCTGTGGGCAAAAAATTATCCTTTAACTCAATTACCTCGGCTTCTGTTTCAGCTATTTCATCTACATCTATTTGCTTCAATTCTTGTATATTTTCGTTGTTAAAGGTGGTAGGATTCAAAACCAAATTTGTTGTTTCAGCTGATATATTTTGCTTGGTTGTGTGTGCCTGTTGTTGATCATCCATAGTGCTAGAATCAATGTTAATGCTGGAAAAATCCTCTTTTAGAGTAAGGAAGTTATTTATCTGTGTATCACTCTCAAAGACTTGCCAATTCTTGATGTTGACCGGGACTGCATGCCTATGTTTGATTTCAGCAGTGAAAGTGTGATTGGGTTTGAAAGGTAGCTTGCAAGTGCTGGCAAAGGTTGCCAGGCTATGAGCATGTAGATTGAGTTCTCTAGAAATTTTAGTTAACTGAGATTCTGCGAAGGTATCAAGTACTTGGATAGCTGCTCCCTTATAAGCTCTCAACCTAAGATCATTTGTGGTAAAGTTTCCTTTCATCTGTTGTATGATCAGATCTGAATCTCCTAAGATTGAAACTTTGGTTGCACCCAAATTTTTTATGAGTTTGAGACCCAACAAAAGGGCCTCATACTCAGCCATATTATTTGTGCATCGAAAGTTCAACCTATATGCATGACCTTCAGCCTGGTCATTCTGCATGTTGTAAATCCAAACTCCTGCCCCAGCTCCCAACTTGTTTACAGAACCATCAAATTCTAAATACCATAAGGTTTCATGGTCAAGATTTGGATTGAGATTTTTAGAAAGTTGGATCATGGGCAGATTGGCCTTTTGTAAGTCATTTGATGCATCATTTTTCTTTGTTGTATCAACTATATGAAAAGCTCTTTGATCTTGAGAAGCACATTGTTGACTGATCCCCTCTATCTGTGATGCCACTAATAGTCTGGAATAAGCTTTGGTGCACATGTCAGCATTATACAGAATGAATGAATCCATGTCCGAATGTATTGAATAGATGGGGAAGTTTTGGGGTTTTTCTTGGCTACTCACCACATATTTCATTACTGTTTCTCGGTATAATCTCTTTGGTTGTCCAAAGACTGAAATGGTGGCGTAGGACATGTCTAATTGCAAAGATCCTTGAAGTTTGGCCCCCCAAGATCTGGACAAGAGCATACCATACTTAGGAGGTATGTCAGCTACCACCACGTCCATCAAAATTGTTTTGGTTGGGTATTGGACCAGTGAGACACACAGATCTTTAATCAAGCCTAGGCACCTGACTTGGCTTGAATCAAATGAAAAAAGATCTTTGTAAGGTCTTGTGATGTTGAGGTCTAGTTTTTCCATTACAGATTTGGGCATTAAGTTGTGTGAGGCCCCGGAATCAAACATCGCATTGTGTAAAATCTTGTCATGAATGTTTAAACTGACATAGAAGGGTGGAACCCCTCCATTTGTTGTTTTTCCGTTAACCTCAGGACCAAACAATAACTCAGGTTGGTCATCTAGAACATTCACAGCATCTTTATTGTCCGATACTTGTAGTGACCTGTTGATCTGCTGTCTATAGACTTCGTGCTTGGCCAATTCAGAAAGAGGAACAGCTATCTTTAGCTTACTAATTTTTGTTTCTAAGTTGAAGGGCTTTTCCATTTGGGTCTTGGCATTAGGTGCAGCAGATTTTTCCTTTTCAGCTGGATCTTCAGTAATCCTTTCTTCATGATTGGTATGATTTTGAGTGAAATTGGTACCAAATTTGTTCTCAGGGGGAGTGTTTGAACTTGCCTTCCAAGGATGGGGTGGGACTGGCTGGTTTTTAGAGGGCTGTTGTTCTGAGATATCCTCCACAGTGACTTCTGTGGTATGGGGGTTTGAGTTAGCAGCGGATTCTGGAAGAACAGTCTTGTCCTTGGTCTTTTTTGGTTGCTTATTGTCCTTTGGTTTAAGAGTTTCAGGTACATCTATAGTTCTACTTCTTAGTTTATACTGTTTATGTACCTCATACACTGTTGCATCATAGCCTTCCCTAAAGTCAAAAGACTCTCCTGATTTAGTTTGAAATTGATTAGAATTATAGGCCTCTTGATCTTCTTGTGTTAAAAAGACCTGATGCTCACTGTCTAGAACCATTAGGTTGATGTGAGGATCCTCGGTAGGTTCATTAGATGTTGAGGCCTCAACAAAATTTTCTTGAAAAGGGGGTCTAATGTGCTGGTCAGGATCGGCCCTTCCAACATTTGGATTTTGATTCTTTCTAAAATTTGGGTTTCTAGCAGTAGTGGGTTGACCTTCCCATGATGATTTTCTTTCAATTGTTTCTACCCTGTCCCCTAGTCTGTCCATGCCTTTGATGATTGCATCTAGTTTTTGCTCAAATGCTGAGGGTTCTTCCTTAAAGGTGGTTCTTCTTTCAGCTCTTGCCCGATTTCTTTTGGCAATAAGATTTGCCTCTACACTTACAGCTATGTTTTGCATGTCTGCCAGGGTTGCAGGGGCTCTTTCCCTTAGTTGATATGCCATATCAACATTAAACCCATCTGGGAATTTGATTAAGGCTAAATCAGGTGGAGGCCTAAGATTTTGAGGAATGGCATCATAAACATTGTTAAATCTAGCACAATAATCTAAGACAGTCTCTTGTGGGCCTCTCCTTATAGTGTCATACTCAGATAAAATATGTAGAGGGTCCTTTTTCTTTTCCCATCTGTTCAGGAAGAATTAATAAAGAGCAGCCGAATTGGGTATGGAATTTGCAGCAAGTGCTCTGAACCAAGTTCTTACTTCACCTGTTAAACTTTGGACAAAAATTTTCATTCTCACATCACCATCATCTATTTCATAGTTTTCAAAGTAATCTTGCATTTTCTTGGTATGCTGTAAGGCAGTATATGTACCGGTTCCATCAAAGTAAGTGATCTTGCTTTGGTAGTCCTGAGGCATAGCCCCAGGATTACCAGGTAGCTGAAGGGGGGTATAACAATTTTCCATATTTACAAGGATCAATGGGACAACAGGTAGAAGGGGAACAACTGGAACAACAGGGACAACAATAGCAGTTTGTGTATTGGATGGAGGTGTGAATAGTATGTTTTGGGAAGTGAATGAGGAAGATAGGGAAGACTGGGTTACGAGAGGATGAATTGATGGTTTAGCAGGGGTTGTTGATCTGCCTCAGGGCTGGAATCAGCAAATTTGTCTGGTTCCTTTTGGTTCCTAAGAACCTTGGGAATCAAATTAGGATTATCCTAAATAGGTGGAGGATTTGGGTCAGGATTTGACCTAGTATGCCTGGTTCTCTTTTTAGGAGCCATCTTCCAAATTGGTTTTTGGTATTTATGAGAATATTTTCTGAAGTATCAAGGAACTGCTCAAATTCTGGAACAGCTATCTAGAGCAGACAGCAGTTGAAAAATTCGTTCTGGTCCCCAATGGAGTCACCAATTATGTTATCACTCAGGTTGTTCCCTTTGACTCCTAAGGGAATACGGTCGAGGTAACAACTAACCAATCTTTGGATTACAGGTTCTAGCCCACCTGCAATCAGAGAGGGCTCTCTCTTTATGATTTAGCTTTGTTTTGGGAATTTTAGGCTAGTTATAATGCACTGAATTTTGTTTAAAGTTTGGTTGAATGATATCTTCTAACAGCTGTAATGCAATGTTCAGAGGGTTTTAGTCCATTGGGCATTGGAGTCTGTGATTATGTGTTGCTTGAGGTGTTTGGTGAGAATGATGATACTGCAGAGCCAGATGGGCATTCATGAAACAACCTTCAAATTTGGGAAGTATGGATTTCAATCAGTCAGTGAGAGGCAATTAAGGTTCTTTCACTATGCTGGTGAGATGGAGAAATGAAATATTGCTCAGGAGCAAATCAGAATTCCTGAACAATATCTACTATGAAAGATTCAGTGTAAATGTGAGCAATTAAGAATTTCACATTCATAACTAATTCTGAAGAAAACATAATTAACAGCAGAGGTTGAGCTTAGGGTGTTTAATAAACAAATCCTGAACTACTCTTTTTCTCTGATGCTAAGATCATTAAATATACAGCATATACGGGTTTTGTAAGCGAAGAGAATATAAAGACACGGTTTAGAAAACTTATTGTATCATGAAATAACGCAGGAATCCTGCAGCAGCAAGCAATCTCATCGCAACACATCAAACAACGCAGAATTTCAGGAACTTCACCAGCTTCTTGTATTCAAATTCTGTAATTACAGTGTAGCTCTTCAGAAAAAAAATCAACAACCCCAAATAAGTTATGCGTGGGGGTATATATACAAAAGTGTTTCACAAAATATCTGAAAGATGAGTCATTAGCTCATAACATTCTTACCAACTTTATACGAATAGTAGATACAAAAAGTTATTGCTATTAAAAAATAATAAACAGTTGTTTATCTTTGTCAGAGATCCTTGACTTTGAAACCAACTGGGTCGGCCGACTGATTTGCATTCATTTCGGGAGTGCTTGCTTTCTTGCTGCTTTGACACGATGCTGTTGTTGTGGTCGTATCATTGGTAATCATCCATTGGTGCCTAGTCATCATCTTTGTCACTCAGCTGCTCTTTCTTTTGCCGCCCAAGGTAGATTGAACATGTGAGTCATTTGAAAATGCTGACTCAAGATTGATCAAAAATTTCAAACAAAATTTGATTTATCAAAGTAATGTTTCTATCATGCCTCTCCACCAATCTTCAGTAGGCAATTGATGTCTCTGTATTTTAATCAAAGTCTCATCAGCTTCAGTATATTTGTAGTAATTTGGAGGTGCTTCAAAAAGGTGCTTGATCTCATGCTCAATAAAAAACAAATTCTCCAACTTCTCATAGAGAGTCTGCCCAGATGGGGGCCCTGCTTCCTCTGGACAGCTTGCAGATGCTGTTATTTGATTTGTTGCATAATTGTTGACCCTCTTGCCATAATTTTCATGTGATAACAACCTTCCTACACTAGTTACCAAGCTGGGAAGACCTCTGTTATGCAATGCAGTGATTTTTCCAATGAATTCATTTACCTCTGTCTGCATTTCTTGACATCTTTTGTCCAATGTTTGCACATAGTTCCTCAAGGTAAGCACCCTCTTTATTAGTAATATGGTATCAGTCCTGTCTCTTATACCCATTCCTGCTAGCTGAAGGCCGATGCGGTTGTTAAGCACTTGAATCATTCTGTTGGCTATTTCAGGCATACTTCCCAAGGATGCCCGGGCTCTTTGACCTTCTGCTTTTGCCCTGCTTAGGAGATCCATTTGCTCATGGATAGTTTCAATGGACTGCCATTGGTCTGTAATGGATTGACCAATGTTGGCCCATAGAATCTTCTTGATTTCACTTATGGTTTTGTCCAGAGTAAGCTCTTTTTCTAACTCCTTTATCCTTTTTTCCAGAGCCCTTACCTCTCTTGTTTTTTCAGCTATATTCTGCTTTGATTTGTCATATTTTTCTTCAAGCGTAGCCAATTTCTCTCTAGCCACCTTTAGTTCTGCCATCTGGGCTTCAAGAGCCTCTAGTTCTTTCCTCATATTTTACATGTCAAGGTTGGGTACCTGTTCTGATGTTCTCGCCGGTGCTGTCGCTTCTGGAGCTGGTGCTGAGCCTGAAGGGCCTGCCTCTGATGTTTGTCCAGTGGGAGGACCTGCTGAAGTAGTTACAAGAGGCACATCTTCAATGGCTGTAGATGTCTGTGCTGGATGAGTTGGTAATTCTCCTTGTTTTGCCTTTAATGCCACCTCCAAGGCACCCTCTGTTTCCACCAATCTCTTATGCAAGGTCAAGAGTAGAGCAACCACATCTTGATCTTTCTTTTGTTCTGCAACCCCTTCAGTCTGAGGGTGATGGGTAGGTGGTATTTTGATCTGCTTTCTCAAAGTTGCTATATCCTCATCCTTTTTCTTCATCAAGGCCTGTACACCCTTAGGATCACTTGGATCATGTCCTAGCTCTATAATAATTTCCTCCAAGGACTTAATTCTGTTGTCCTTGGCTTGAGATGATGCCTTTTCTAATTCCAGCTAAGCGGCAGTATTGTGTAGAGAATTTTGCAATCAGTGTGCTAACAGAGTTTTATCAGCCAATGTAGGATAGAGCATCTCCCATGTTTGCTTGTGCAGCTCGATCTGGTCCATGGGGTGGATGTCTTTAGCAAAACACCTCCAAATTAGTTCTGATGTAGTCTGCAGCTGATTGAGGTTGCTGCATAGTATGCCTAAAATGACTAAGAGTCATTTTTCCTTCTTGGATATCATAGGCTGACATGAGCCTTTCTTGATTGGTTGGTGCCATTCTGAGCAGCTGGTTATAGAGCTGGTATCTAACCGGCTCATTCCTTGCTTTTATGTCTGTAAACTGCTTCTTGATGCTAGAATCTGCCTTGGTCTGCTGCCTTGAAGAACTTACTTCTATTCCTTGTTGCAGTTCTTGCTCTTGCTGTAAGGAGCTAGCTGATGTTTCGATGCTAGGAGGGAGCATAGTATCAGCTGGTCTTTCAGGCATTTCCTCCTCAGAGAAAGGGTTAAGTCTTTGCCTTTTCTCACCTTGTTGATCTGTCGAAGTAGTGAGAGGAGTTTCCTCTTGCCTATCTCTTTTCCTCGTTCTTTCTTCATTTGCAGGTGTCTGTAAAACTGTAGTTTCAACTGTTACCTCCTGTCTTGGAGGGATTTGCTCTTGGGTTTGCTGCTCTGTGGAGGCAGGCATTTTAGCCATTTCTTCTTGTTGCTCTGCTTGCTGCTCCAAATTGGGAAGTGAATCCTCTTGTTGTACTTCTTTGCCTTTATTTATATTTGCTACTTGACCAGTTGCTTTGGCAGATTGCTGGGGAACAGTGGAGGATGAGGCACTTTCTCCAAGATGCCGAGGGGCTGGAGACCAAACCTGTCCAAAATATTCCAATCCAACTGCTTTTTCTAATGTTTTAAATGCTCTCTTTGCTAATTCTTCTTCAGAATAATCCGCCACTAAAGTGCCTTCTCTCCACTCTAGTTGGTTAGCATATTTTTCAATTTCTGGAATGCTAAAATGATCATAGATAGCAAGCCTATACTTGATTCTTCTGAGGCTTATGAAATGGTTAGGGTCATATGGTGCCCAATAGAAGCTTGTTTTCAGTTGGAGGCTTTTTAGGATCTTTTCTGCTTCTCCCCAAGCTTCTTCCCTCTTGTTAAAGATGAATGGACCCAGTTGGTGTTTAATTTTCAGCTGTGCTTTCTTATTTCTACTATGAAAGTGGATCATGTCTACATTTCCAAATTGCCGAAAGTATTCTAATGCAAAAAGTCTCATGGGAACGTACTTTGGCAGTCTGTAGGGGGCTAGCTCACAGCCATATACCCTGATAACTGTGTGGTCTTGGTAAAAGTACCAATCTCCAATGCTATAGTTCTTTGACAGTTGGAGGATCTTCTGCATATCATCGGTGAGTCTAGGAGGAGGAGAACTCTGTAGCAGGGACAAGGCTGGATGAATGAACAGATCAATGAACTCATAGTAGTTGTATGGAGAATAAAAGATATGGTGACAGACTGGTGTCCAGTATATCACTGACCTCCTGTTTCCTTTTGCACCCAGCTTTTTGAGAAAAATAGGGAAAGTGTCAGGCTGATTGTATAGTATCAAATGATATATGTAGGAGGTGTACTTGAATACCCTCTCTCTCTCCAAATTCATGAATTGCTCATGAATTCTGTCAGCAATAAATGAGGCATAATCATAGTGGACAGCAGGGGGCTGTCCTGGAGTGAACATGGATAGCATTACCAAGACTGTTTCGTCCACAAACTCACTGGTATTGTAACCCAGGATGTAGGATATCATATCCACTAGCAGCCTCCCTGTTTCATTGAACCAGATATGTAGATAAGGAGGAGGCTGCCGGGGCTGGTAATCTGGGAGCATGAACAACTGGCCAATCCTTGTGACATCTGAGCTGGGCAGCTTGGCACCTTGTTTGAGCAGAAAATTCATAGAAAGGGGCACCAGAGGTTTAATGGCTCAAAGCTTAGCATTTCATTTATGGATTGAGGAGTAATGTGAAATAAAACAGTCCCAGATGGACCCAAAACTGCTCTTTGAGAGGGTTCATAGTGTTCACAACACTAATGAATGAGGTCTGGGAACACATTGACTTGTGGAAGGTAATAAATGGGCAAGTTGGACTTCCAGATACCTATGTCATCAGCACCACTTATGTATTTCTTCTTCAGCTCACAAATGATTTCTATGTGATATTTGTTGCTTAATTCAACTGTTTCTTTGATTTGATAATCCCGGTCAGCAAGGGCCAACCATTCCAGGTTCTTATGTGGGGCATTCAGGGGTGCAATATTCAATGCCACAGGGGTCTCCATTGCTTAGTTGTCACTTGGAGTTGAATTGTTCTTTGGTTTAGCAAAACTGTCACTGAACATTGAATTTTGGCCGATGAAATAACTTGCAGAGATGAGAATGAAGGTGATTTGGGTGGACAGAGTGAAAATGCCGCTGAAAGAGGTGGAGGGGTGAATGAGGTGAACAGGGGGCAACAGCTTGTATGAGAAAGTGAAAAGAGCTAATGTTGGGAGTGAGTGCTGCTTTTACAGCGGAATTTGTCTGCTAATGGTTTTAAGTCGCAAATGCGCAAGAAGCTGTGGGAATTGAGTAAATTCGAACCAGGAACCCTCTTCAGATGAACTTCGGGTTGATTTGGTAATTACAGGGGCTCAGTACACAGGCAATTAGACCAGTTGTTTAGACTTTCTTATTGTAGAAGACTAGGAAGACCAGGTTACGCAAAGAAAACAGTAAATACCTAGTGATTGTGAAGCCGAGGGTGTCGAAAATTCGTGAATTTGCAGCGGCAGCAGCCCAGGAATTGAATTTTGGAGTTGGCGGAGAAACGTCGTAAAAACAGCATGCAGGGAAGCACAGCACTCGTCCAATAGAAATGCGAAAAAATCGTGATTTTGCGTGAAAATATGTGAAAAATGGGATTTTTGGCGCTTTTTTATGAATGACGTCAGCATGGCGTCACTGGTCGGGCCCGGGTACGGTGGGATGACGTGGTGATGCGTGACTGGGCTGAGGTGGACGAGTGACGGGGCGGCCATGTCGGATTGACGGGTAAATAGGAGTTGACATGACTTGCTGACGTGGGCTGGAAAGGAAAGGCGGTAACAAACGGTGGTAAGCGGTATTATCGGACCGCTTTTAGTACGGGCCCGGTAATGGGCAGAGGCCGCCCGATGCAAAAGAAAATGGGCACGCGTCCCTGGCCCTACGTCACCCTCTGACAGTTTTCGGGCACTAATGGACAGACGGAGGAGAGGCTCTGAAATGCCCGATGACCGTCGGATGGGAGGGCCCAGATCTGACGGCGGATGGGAGGACGAGCCGTTAGCGCGATAGCAGCGGGGCCCAACCATTATAAAATTATTTCTTTTGGTACAGCGCGGAGAAACAAAACCTTGGGTAAACGGTAGATGTGGGTTTACGAGAACTTTATACAAGTTATGCGGAAAAGAGGGAATAATCATTATGAAGGGTATAGCGGGTGAGGGTTATTGAATTAACCAGGTGTTAATTTAATTCCCGAACATAGCCTGGAGAACTATATACATGAAAGCCTTAGATTTTGTCATGCTTCCCAAACTTTAACATATATGGCTATAATGCCCAAAGGGGGGGGGGGGGGGTATGTACATATCTTTTGGGTTTTTTCATAAAATGTGATAATAGTAGGGGGAGGGGAACACTTAGGGAGTTAAATAGTAAGGTTAGAAGTCAATATGAGTTTGGGATGTGAAAGAGGAACATCGAGCTAAGTTTAAGGAGTAAACTTAGATTTAGAAGCAAATGAGAGTGAGAAACGATTTTACACAAGAAATGTGGCTTTCTTGTGTGATGGAAACTGACACCTTGGCTTAATATTTCACAAAAGATAAAGTGTTGCTAGGACTTGTTGAGCGAATTCCAAGGTCCATTAGAGGGATGTTAGAAAAATATTTCCTGGGAAAAACAGGGGAAGTTAGACATGCTTCCATATTTTGTCACCAAAATGCTGAATAAATAGTTCTGATCTTGCCAATATAAACTTTCTTTTTCAAGCTAACTCATGAAGAAAATCAGGCTTCGGCAACCCCTGACTACCTACCCATCTTAGTTCCTAGCATTTTTTGTTACTTCAGGGAGGGTGCACTTAGACTTGCAAACCCTCAATTGATCTTTTCTTTTTCTTTTCAAATGATTTGCTATCTAAAAATACCCTTATATCTTCCAAGGGCCCAGATTAAGCAGTTGGGCTCCTTCCTTTCTCTATCCAAGTACTCATCTGTCAAGCTTGAACTGTTTGAACAGATATTCATTCTCTAGTCTAGAACAGGCAATTTAAAACATGGCATGGCCCAGATTGAACTGTTGGACCATCCATCAAGATAGCAGTGGCATTTTGGTTGGCCACTTTCCTGGTCTTTCTTTGGGGTTTATTTCAATTATTTTTCTGACCAATTCTTTTTCTTGCCTTTTGATTATTCTTTTAAGGCATACCCTCTTTACATTTTTTAACTGTCTGTTTCCTTCACAAAAATAGAACCTTTGTGTCATCAAAGATGAAAATTTTTGGCACTTCCACTATCAATCATGAAAAATGAAACCCTATTGGTATAGGAGGCTAACACTGTGCAACCATCTTGCTCGAATTCAAGTCACCTGTAGCTGATCAAACATTTACGCAGTTCTGTTGTGATACGTGTAGACCACCTGTAGCTAATTTTCCTCAAAAGAAAGTTATGAATATTTTCTTTTAAATACCAGTTGTACAGAACCGAGAGGGGTTCGAAGTTTTTGATGTATTAAGCTCAGACTTACAACTCTGTAATCTTGAACTTTTGTTCATGTTTATAATATAAAGTCGTGGGTTGACCAATGATCGTTTGAAAGAATATTTTCAACTAGTTATCAGCTCAACCCAGTAAGTTGCAAAGGGCCCCTGCACTGAAGGAGGTTTTCTTTTCATTTGTTTTCTGTTCAGTTTTAATTTCATCATTTGCTTTTAGCAGTGTTTGTAACTTAGGTTGATTTCTTATAGTTTGATTTATTTTAGTTCTGATCAGTAGCATAATGTTAGAATTCAATTGTGCAGTCTTGTTTCTCCAATCCATTTCATAAAGGAAATGACTTTGTTTTTAAACAGAGTAAGGTTGAAAGTAATGAGGATGCATTGTTGATTAGTTTACTCACTATTTTTGTTATTTATTTCCTAGTTCAGATTGCCAATGCACTGTGTGAATGAATGTTTTTTATCACCATTTCAAGCTGATATCCATCCTAAACTAAATGGTTAAACATTCACTTTACACAAGGGTTGAAACCAATCAGTTACTTTCTACATGTTTTATTTAGTTCTTTAGACCATAAAGTACAGAAAGTTGCTTGTATTCCATCTCAAGAAAGCTATCTTTCAAAATTGAAGGTTTGGGTAACTAGAAGTACTTCAGTTAATTTCATTCTCTGTTTTTATTTCAACTTGCCTTACAACTTTAACTTTTAATTTTAAGAACTAGATTCATGACTTAGGATTAATGACAAGATAGATGACAAGATGGACAGATGCTCTGTTTTTCCTTCTTTTAACTTATATTTTGACTAGATTTAAGCTCTTGGTTCACCTTTAGGAAGTTTAGATTTAGCTTCTCATAGTTCAGATTGTACATCATTAGGAATCAAAGAACAGAAATCCCCAAAAACAATATAAAATACAAAACAACGAAGTAAGAAGGGTTAACTACGCACATACAGTGCACTACACTTCATCAGCTTACGAACCTCAGTTGATAATTTATGCAAGCAATTTAGGACACTAAATTGACTAAACACATAACAATAATAATGTATGGACACAACAATAACAATAGTGGGCTTCTATGGAACATAAAAATAACAATATGGGGGCTACATAGGCACAACAATAACAATAGAGAACTACACTAACAATAACAATGAAGGGACTACACTAGTATTATAGGGACCTAACATCAAGATAGAGAATCTTATTTGTGCAATAACCATTCTAAATAAATATCTAAATATAAGGAAATGACATGAGGAAACATTTATTCACTAATGCAACATCAAGAATGATTCCAATAAAAGTGTCACGTTGGTAAAGATTATTTGGAACAAATTCTTATTTGAATGGACTATTCATACTTAAATTTGTCAAAAGATGCAATGAAAATTATAATCTTGCCCGTGTTGATAACGAGATACAAGTATCAAAACCTCCAAAAGGAAGGTTGGCCAAAAAGTGCACTAGGGAACATTATCTGTTGATTAAGTATCCAATACTAATTTCTATTCTTATGTTTTACACTTTCATCATCCATTATACTCATGACAATGTGAGCTCATAGGGCTCTATTATAGAATAAAATACAAAAAGTTTTATCTTTCCACCTCAATATATCTTATAAATATTTTTTGTTTTCAATCAAATATATGGGATAGAATATGGTGAACATTGTTTAAAGCGACCTACCATTCAATCAATGGTACATTAGTCACAAACCAAAATTTTTAGAAAACATTTTTTTACTCCCAAAGCCTAGAGACTAAATGCAACATTGTGCTCATTAGACACCTATATTTTCGTGGTGGTTTACATGATCCTCATTGTTGATTACAAATTTTCAATGATAGAAATTAATCTATATAGATCATAGTAGTGATTATAATTCAAGGCTAAAGACTTATTAAACCTCCTCTACACAGCCCAAAGAGAAGGCAAACCCCTGCCAATATAAGTGCACAATCATACTGGTTGAAGTAGAAAACAAAGTGATCATGTAGACAAGTTTATCATGAAGCATCCTTTCACCTTCACAATTAATCTAATTACAGTTTCATATAGAAATTTTGACTTTGCAATTACAATCCAATATCAGTGAGACAATGCTTTAAAGGACTTAGAAACATGAACAATAAGTCACTACTTTAGAACAATTTATAATGAACTAGTTATAACTGTAGGCATAACTAAGGTTCATTGTTAGAAATATTTACTAGTAAATATCCATCTTAAGCATGAATATAACGTGCACCGAGAGGTATCAAATCTCTTCAGGGGAAAAAATATTTTAGAGCACAAATTTTTAAAAACAAATCGCTTCACTCTCATCCCTTGATAGATCTCAATGAATATATTATTGGCAAAATTGTCATTGATGGCAAAGGGTGTCAGTTGATGCATGCCCTCCATTGTGTTAAATATGTGAGTAAGTTTGATACTCACAGGTGATCTAAATAGGAAAATTAGTTTTGATGTGCTAAATTCCTCTTCAGAATATGTAAAAGTGTTTAAGGATCCATGAGGCTAATTACAAGTTTTAACATGAGTTTTTGAATGTTTTTATTTAAATTACGTGCAAGTTAACATAATAATTAATAATTAAAAAAAAATGATTGAACAACAACATATAACAGACATGAACATCACCAAAACAATATCACTACAACACATGATGAAGTAGTTCACCCTGCCTAGGCTACGTCTCCTTGTTCCAACTTCCAATGGCTTGACCCTCTCTATTATGCTCAAAAGTGTGAATACATCAGTTTACAATGCTCAGATAGCTCTTAAACTTGTTCCAATGGCTCCATAATGCAAAAAAATGCCTGTCTAGCCTCTTTATGCTCCTGATTTGATAAAAAAACTCAAGAAGTTATGGCCTTCCCTCATCAAGTGCTCAATATTTAGCTCAAAAATCAAAGTTCTCATATTGGTTCAAAAACTATATGAATCTGTCTGTGTCGTCAAGACGATCGCAACGCAATTTGTTTCACTGAAAATAGAGTCCAAATGAAGGAGAAAAGGCCAGTTGTTCAATTTCCTAAACAGCGGAAAAAATTGCAGAACAGGACAGAATGATGACATGACAGTATAGCCAGCATGATGGGAATATTCTTCAGTTTTTTCCCAATGAGGCTGTGACAAGTGTCACTTCAGGATTCGCCAGTTTGGTTGTGTGAAGGTGAAATTGCCCAAAGTCCTCCGAGGTGGAACTACTGGTTCATGGTGAATATTATGTGGAAATTATTTACATATATATATATATATATATATATATATATATATATATATATATATATATATATATATATATATATATATATATAGATATATATATATATAAACAAACATTATAATACAAATCCACATATGTATGTTTCCAAAGTCCGAACACATTCACTGTGACAAAATGTATGAGGGATGGGAGGAGAGCGGGTCAAACCCGTGACCTCCCCCTCCCAACTCCAATGCGTTACCATTGAACCTGTGGTAGACACGTTTAAACGGAGGCCCCAGCACTTTGTCTTATGCTTACAATAAATGCGGACGGCGGGAGCCGGAGGGAGCCATCCCTGCGGGCCATCCCCCTCTCCATACGACCGTGCTATAAAACCTTGGGCCAGCGCCAAACGATTAAGCGTGATTAGCGCAACTAATCAAGATTAGCCTTAATTAATCCAAATATTAAGATGGCAGTAGTTTTGGAGGCGCACCAAATTCGACAAAATTTCCAACTTTGGCGGTGCTAACTGGAGTCTTCTCCAGTTTTAGCGAGGTTTCCTAGAAAAAAATTGAATGAAGCATATCTTGAGAAATTTTCGACCAAATTGAGCTCAGAAAGAGGTGTTCTTGGCTAATTTGGACATTTTGAACACATTGGTGTAGGTATCAAGAGCCATAGAGCTTTGTAAACAATATTTTTTCCACATTTAGATAATATAGAGGCCCGAGCCATAGAAGCTGGACCAAGGAGATGTAGCCCAGGAGGGTGAACGCCTTCATCAAAACATAGTCTTAATGTGTCTCTTTGATGGTTTGCGCACTGTACATGTTTATTGTTTAGTATTTGTTTCTGAAGCTATTTCTCTCATGAATGTCTTTTAAAACTTAAGGAAATTTACCTGATTGTATGCACAAATAGCTAATGAAACCTCAGCACAAGGAGCAATAAGCATGAACATATTTATAAATCTATAATTGTTATTAGCACAGAAAAACTAATCATACAAAAACAAATCAAGTTGGTATCAAAGGAAAGGTTGAATTGCTTGATTGCTTGAGTTTGTGCAATTAGGGTTTTAATGGTTGCAAAATTGTGATGCTTACAAGGTTAAAGTTGCAGAAAGGAGAAGGGAAGCTATTGGTTGCAACTCTTGAGGTAATTCCCAGAAGAAGGAGAGCCACAAGGCCAAAATCTCCACCACCCAAAGTTCCAATTCCAGCTGCACTTGAAACTCCTCAAGTTTTGCCTTCAACTGATATTGAAGAGGTACAAGCAGTACCAATTTTTGAGCCTAAATCCATAGCCATTATGTCTGGAGAAAGAGAGCCTGAAGGTCCCTCTTCAGAAGAGGAAGAATTCAAGAAATATTTCTATACTTTGACTGATATGGTTAAAGTCCTCTATGAAGATAGGAACACTAGAATGGTTGGAGAGAGTTCTAAACCTCCACATGGAGAAGGAAGCTCAGAGGACAAAAAAGATGAGACAAAGGATTTCAAAGAGAATGGTGGAAATCCACCTCCATCTCCACCATCCTCATCATATTCCTCATCATTTTCATCATCTCACATAGCATTATCTTCCACTACCACCACTGAAACTGCCCATACTCATTCCAAAACCCCAAAAGGAAATACTCCATTACAGAATTGGACATAAAATTTGAACTTCCATGTACAATAGAGAGGTGAATGCAGAAAAATTGGACAATTGGATTCGACAGTTGAAGTTATATTGCAGAATTTAGAACCTTTAAGAAGACGATATAAAAATCCAGTTGGCTTCATTGAGGCTAGAAGGAGCTGCATTAGTTTGGTGGGAAGCAAAGACTCAAGAAGAAATTAGAATCCATGGTAAGATATCCATCACTTGGGTTGAATTTGTTTCTACAATTAAAAGATAGTTTTATCCTTTAGCCTATATACAAAAATCCATTATGAGTTGGCAGAATTTTAGGCAGCTTAAAGGCCAAACAGTCCAAGATTATACACAGGAGTTTAGGAAAAGGGTGTTGTTATTAGGAGTAAATTTGAATTCCCGAGATACACTGCTGAAATATATTGGGGGTTTACATTCATATCTTAAACACACTATTCTTATGTTCAATCCAACTAATTTGGATGAAGTATGTGTGCAAGCCATGCATATTGAATCTAGAGGAAAGAACACTTATGAAGAGAGTAGTAATAAAAATCCACCTAAGGGTAAGGAGAAAGAGAAAGGAGGAAAATGGAAAGGGAAGAAAAATGCAAGTGTGAAGAAAGAAGGGGAGAAAGTTATCTGTAAACATTGTTCAAAAGAGGGACATAATGAGGATCATTGCTAGAAACTCCATCCAGAAATGAGACCAAATAAGTTCAACAATAAAGGGAAATAGAAAACCATTGCTATCACTCAAGAAGATTTAGGTTCTGAACCAGGTGATGAAAACAAAATCATTGTCTTAGGAATCAAAGGAAAACAAGATATTGCAAGAACTAGTTCACAAAACTGTAACACTACTACTACTCCAGATGAAAAGAGACAAATTGAGTTATTTCATGTTAGGGTCATATCTAAACACATCAGGGTTGACACACTCTTCGATAGTGGGTCACAAGTGAATCTAATCTCTGAAGACTTAGTCAACAGATTGAATCTTGAAATTGTACCTCACCATAAACCATACCCTTTGGGATGGATAACAAGAGACACAAGTTTACAAGTTACAAGAAAATGTTTGTTTAAGTTTGCAATCACTGCAAAAATTTTTGACGAAGTAGAGTTAGATGTGGTACCGCTTGATATTTCAGGTGTGGTGTTGGGTAGTCCATATTTGTATGACCAGAAAGCAGTCTTTTACTACCATGAAAACAAGTATCACTTGTTCAAGGATGGTGTGGAGTATATAGTGAGAGCCCATCGCAAAAAGTTAAACATATCAGTTGTTAATGCAGGGCAGGCAAAAAGACTAGTGAATTCAAGTAAAAGTTTAGTACTTCTCATGTTCAAGCCAAATGATGATATTGTTTATGAAAATGTTGTTGCATGTAATGAAAGTTTCAATTCTGATTTGGTTGGTTCAATTCATCAGAATGATGAAGTATTTCAGGTTGTGAAAGAATCGTCCTTCAAGGAGAAAGAAACTTCACATGAAATATATTTACAATAAGAGGTTTCTCTTTGTGATGTTAGCATGAAAGGGTTGACAAATTGCAAAGTGTAGAGACACCAATGCAATGAAAAAGTTTGTTGAACAATAGGCTCATTCAATCATCCCTTATACCATGTTGTGCACGGATGGTTATGGTGCCAAAGAGGAATGGTAAACATTCCAAGAAAGAGGACAAAAGGAGTAGTTTTCTCCAAAGAAAAGTTCTAAAAAGAGGTCAGTGCAAGAATATACATAACACTAAACAAGAATGGTTTGTATGGATTTTAATGTTGTATGTTCTTTGTAACACTTCTATTACATACATGTATTTGAATTATAGTAAAAAAGAGTCCTTTCTTGAAGAAATTGTCCACTTTGGTGACATAAACATGTTTTGAAAGTTTTCTTATGCACATGTCATCTATGAAGGAAAATTGTTTGATGTTTTGAAGATATCAAAGTACAAGTTGGGTTTCACTTCTTTGATGCATTTGGGCCATGATATTGGAGGAGGTAAGTTGGATGCATTGTTGATTGGTCAGCGCCCAAGATCGTTATTTTGATAAGAGGTTTGTTGGGAGTAGCCCAATGTTGGAGGAGAGTTTTTATTAACGTTTCTTCTTTCGAAGCTCCTTGGCATGCATTGTCATGTGTGGGCAAAGTCTTCCAGTGAGGAGGCAAACATCAAGAGGCATGTGTTGCTTCAAACCAAAAGATCAGTTCAATTTTTTTTATGTTCTTTCAAACTTGAAAGGTTCATTTGAATTTCAGGTTTATGCAAGCAACTTCACCATCTTATTTCATTCAGAATATTTCCATGGCGTAAATATTAAGTTGCAGCAATCCATGCACTTTCATTGGATGGATACTTGTCAAAAATTTCACTTGATTCGAAGGTACAAAAGAGGTATAAACAGCAATTTCATTGTTATTCCTTTTAGGCCTATTGGTTATGTAACTATTGTATTCAAGTTATGTAACTATTGTAATTATTGCAATTTTCATTATGTTTTACATGAAAGTTATGTAACTATTGTAATTATTGCAATTTTCATTATGTTTTACATGAAAGTTATGTTCAAAAAATTTCATAATTTCAAGATGTACAATCGGGCTTGAGTCATGTAAACCAAGTAGTGAAATTTGTCATCCATTTGCATTATATTTTGTTATGTCGTCTTGGTAAGAAGGACATTGTTTTTTATGGCGACATGGACAAAACCATGAGTTTCTATGAACGACTGAAAATGGTGCAACAAATAGTGCAAGATCAACTTGAAAAGGGCAAAGACAAGTACAGGTATTATGTCAATCACAGGTTTCAAGTTAACGGTGCAAGATGGTGACAGTTTTGCAAAACAAGGCTTCAAGTTTTTGAACAAGGAGAGAATGTTCAGATTTCACATTCTGAATGCATTCTTACAGAATTTCTGAATCAGTTTCAACAAGATGCCATCTGTGATAGAAGAACGGGGTCCTCAAAGCAAGTGAATGTTGATTTCCTTATAGAGGAGCTCAAGGAAACAAATTTATCAAAATCCAATTGGATCGAGCTTGGAAAGGTGAGGGGGTTGTACCCTCATATACTTGTCAGATAATAGTGATCTTTTGGGGTCCAAAAGGCTTCTAGTGGGGAGGAATGATCAGGTGCTTATCATTTAGCTCAAAAATAAAAGTTCTCATATTGGTTCAAAACCTGTACAACTACATCCATCTCATCAAGACGATCACAACACAATTCATTTCGCTAAAAACCGAGTTCGAATGAAGGAGAAAATGACCGTTGTTTGTTTTCCTAAATAGCTAAAAAAATCGCAGAACATGACAGAATGATGACATGGCAGTACAGTGAGCATGATGGGAATATTCTTCAGTTTTTCCCAATGAGGTTGTGACAAGTGTCACTTCAGGATTCACCAGTTTGGTTGTGTGAAGGTGAAATTATTGGTTCATGGTGAATATTATGTGGAAATTGTATATATATATATATATATATTTTATATGATATATATATATATATATATATATATATATATATATATATATATATATATATCATAACAAACATTATAATACAAATCCGCATATGTATTTTTCCAAAGTCCGAATATATTCATGGTGTTAAAATGTATAAGGGACAAGCGGAGGGTGAGTCAAACCTGTGACCTCCGCCTCCCAACTCTAATGTGTTGAGAATGCAACAAGATGATGGAGCTTAGTGAAAAGAAGTCGCCTTCACTAAGTGGGCCCGCAGGCTATTTTTGGCGCAAAGTCTATTTTTAGACTATTTCTATTTTTAGACATATGGATCATGGTCTATGAGTTGCAGGATGCTATTTGTGGATGATTGGTCATTTTGGTAAAAATAGATGGACTTCTATTTTTAGACATATGGGCGGAGTCTATTTTTAGGCTGTCAGGCTAAAAATAGAACAGTCGAATATTATTAGCCCTTAATAATATTTGGACTATAAACATTATCTTATCCTCTTGGAGCACTTCAGTTCGAGCTACAGATGTGGCACATGCAACTGCTAGAAGGAAATACACTTTTCTTATGGGTCAGTTGAGCTATTGCATGATGGACTTCAGTTAGAACTCAAGTGATTGAGTTTGGTGGAGTTGATTGAGGAGTTGATGGAGTTGTGTTCAATTTGACTTGGTTGAACTAGTTGTATTTAGTCTAACTGCAAATACACTAGTGATGAGTGATGTGAATTAATTATTAATTAATTCACTAATTATTAACTCATAAAGCAACTAAAGAATACATCAGTTAACTCAGTGCATGGACAGTTCAGTGGAGACAGGTGTTAGAGGTGGAGACTACTATCAGTTGTGACTATAGCTGTGCATGAGATTTGCACAATCAATGATTGAGATTGCCAATGAGGATTGCGCAGTACAAGCCAAGGAAAAATGAGCTTGGATCATTCCTATTCTCATCTTGGATTGCGCAGTAGAGGCAGGCAAACAGCGGAGGAGATTTGAACCTGTGACTTGATTCAGATCTGAGCTAGTTTGTGTGTAGCAGGTGGAGATAGTACTCAGTACTTGTGAGGAGTATTGTACTATGTATTGTTACATGTTCTCTATCATTATAATATATAGATAGTTCGGGGTTTTCAGCTGTATTCTTTCCCGATTACATACTGTGTTAATGTGCGCATGCGATTGATGTTTCATTGTTTTTAATTCTGCAAAATTGATGATCAACGTAGAGGAGGTTATGTATTATGCATGCATTCCGCAACTAGTGTATAATCAGGATAATCTCTGTGAATAAGTGTTATATTATTCAAAATTTCTACATGGTATCAGAGCAACGTTGATCATCAAATCTATTATTCAGAAAGTGATTACATTTTATTTCTTCAGGCAGAGTCTATAGTCGAGCCAGGTAGCCTCTGGATTCATCCTTCTTTTGGAAGGTGAGATATCTGGTAAAAGCCCATACAGTCAATCTCTGTATGAGAAATACTTTGTTCTCACGAATTTTAGATCAGAAGTCGTTGAGTTTTGAGCTGGTGGAATTTGAATTTGCAACAGTTTTTTCTTGGTGTCAAAGTTGAAATGTCTTTCAACGGATTGCGATTGGAGTATGCCCTTGAAGGCAGCTCGAATTATATTGCATGGAAAGATAGGATGGAGGCGGTGTTAGATGACAATGGGTTGAAGGAGTTCATAGAGGCTGAGGTCCCAAAGCCTACTGATGCTGCTCACATTGAGGCTTGGCAAAAGAATACAGTAAAGTGTCGAAGGATTCTATTGGAGGGAGTGAAGGATTACATTGTATCCAGCCTGCATGGAAAGGCTTCTCCATACTTGATGTGGAAAGCGTTGACAGATTTATTCCAAAGCAAGAGCGACCAGAGGAAGTTGGCGCTCAAGGATAAACTCAGAAACATTAAGTGTGAGAAAGGAGGCAGTATGCCCAAGTATTTCACGAAGTTCACCCAATGCCGAGATGAGCTGGGAAGTGTGGGGGTGACTGTTGATGATGATGACTTGGTGAGCTTGGCTCTCCTTGGTCTTTCGAAGAGTTGGCATTCCTATCAGGACTCTGCTAATGGTCGGGAGAAATTGCCAGGATGGGAGAGACTTTGGTCAGATCTTGTGCAAGAGGAGATCAGGCGGAATACCAGGGACGGATCTTCATCAAAGGCATCTGATGAAGAAAATTGCGCTTTGGCTGCCAAATCAAAGAAGGGGAATAACAAGAAAGCTTCTCATTCTGGTGCGAAAGGCAAGAAGCAAGACATGTCCAAGGTGAAGTGCTTTCACTAGCACCAGCATGGACATTATGCCACAAATTGTCCGCAGAAGAAGAAAAATAAGCAACCTGTTGGATCTGCAGTGGGAGAGGCCTTAGCCTCGCAGTTTGAGCTGGATTTTTCGTTGATCGCATGCTTGGTATCAAGTGTGATGGGATCGGTATGGTTCTTGGAAAGTGGTGCGTCTTTTCACATGACAGGAGATCGAGATTTGTTTTCTGATCTGGATGAGAAAGATCTTGGAGTGCACATCGAGATGGGCGATGATGGTAGATACAGTGCGACCGGTATCGGTACCATTTCCTTTGAGAGGGAGTCTAATAAACCCTTCGTATTGAAGGAAGTGATGCATGTTCCAAGATTGAAGAAGAATCTTATCTCTGTGGCGATGTTAGAAGACAAGGGATATGATGTTGTTTTCAGCGAGGGAAAGGCTTTCCTGCGCAGTAAGACAACTGGAGAAACCCGGAAGATAGGGGTTCGAGTCAGGAACCTTTATCAGTTGCATGTAGATGGCTGCACAGCAATGGCATGCAACGCAGAAGGATTGGTGAGTCGGGATGATGGCGAGCTATGGCACAGGAGATTGGGCCACCTTCACCATGGAGCCTTGAAGATACTACAGCAGATTTCTACTGGGCTTCCTAAAGGCACCCTTGCGCAGTCAGATCAGTGCAAGGGGTGTACTTTGGGAAAATTTGTGAAAGCCACCTTTCACGAGAAGGATAGTCACGCCACGATGATCCTTGAGAGAATTCACACAGACGTGTGTGGACCTTTCTCAGTAGCTTCGACAGCAAAGCACAAGTACTATCTGATCTTTGTTGATGATTTCTCTCGGAAGCGCTGGATCTTCTTCATGCAAAAGAAGAGCGAGACATACTCAAAGTTCTGTGAGTTCATAGCACTGGTCGAGAAGGAATAGGGGAAGAAGGTGAAGGCTCTTAGGAGTGACAATGGTGGTGAATTCATCTCTGGCGAGTTCAAGGACTTCTGCAGTGCAGAAGGGATTCGAAGAGAGCTCATAGCTCCCCATAACCCACAGCAAAATGGGGTTGCTGAGCGGAAGTACAGAACGATCGTGGTGTTGCATGGGCGATGTTGCATGATCAGGGCCTACCCCTTCACTTGTGAGTGGAGGCATGCAATACTGCAGTATATGTGCAGAACCGTTGTCCTCACAGGATACTTGGCATGAGTACACCCGAGGAGGCTTATTCTGGTAAGAGGCCTGATATTTCCCATTTGAGGATTTTTGGTACTAATGTTTACATGCATGTGACGAAGGATGCCAGGAAGAAGCTGGAGCCGACCGCAGAGGTTGGGATATTTGTGGGGTACACTGATATGCCCCACAACTATCGTGTGTATTTGCCAGACAGTCACAAGACTGTTGTGCGACGGGATATCAAATTTCAGGAGGAGAAAGCCATGAAGTGTTCGATTGAGAGGGAGCCACACTTGCATGCAGATGAGGAGCTATTAGTTCCTAAGAATGAGCTTCAGGATGTGGATCAGCCACAAGATGAAGTTCATGGAGTGGAAGAGACCACTCATGCAGTGCCAACCATCAAAGGGAGAAAGTGCACTACAGAAGCTGAGCGACTGGCTCAAGATGCAGAGAAGGTTGTAGGACCACCTACAGCTCAGCGCAGACAGACACAGTCACCTGATCGATACACTGGATACATGGCTCTTGTGAGAAAATGTGTCGTGACGGAGCCATCCTCTTTCAAGGAAGCTGTGGAGGATCCCGCATGGGTAGATGCCATGGTGGAAGAGTATGATTCGATTGTCAGAAACAGTGCATGGGAGATTGTCCTAAGACCGGAAGGGAAATCAGTGGTGGGTTCGAGATGGATCTACAAAGTGAAGCAGGCAGCTGATGGGAGTGTGGAGAAGTACAAGGCAAGATTTGTTGCCCGAGGCTTCTCACAGATAGAGGGGATCAATTATGAGGAGACCTTTGCACCTATCGCAAGGTATTTTTCCATATGGACGATTCTTTCTCTCTCAGCGCAGATGGGGTGGCACATTCATCAGATGGATGTGAAGACTGTGTTCCTCAACAGATTCATTGAGGAGGAGGTGTACATAGAGCATCCTGAAGGTTTCGAGATCTTCAACATCGAGTCGCATGTGTGCAGGCTCAAGAGAGCGCTGTATGGGTTGAAACAAGCACCACGTGCTTGGTACACATGGATAGACAGTTATTTCACCGGACTTGGATTCTCCAAGAGTGAGGCGGATCCTAACCTATACTAGATTGTGGTGGAGGGTAAGTTGCTTATCATTGTACTTTATGTAGATGATTTGATTTTGATGGGAGATGAGCTGTTGATACTTTCATGCAAGGAGGATCTTGCTAGAGAGTTTGAGATGAAGGACTTGGGCCTCCTTCATTATTTCCTGGGATTGGAAATTTGGTAGCGTAGTGATGGACTATTTGTTTCTCAGGGTAAGTATGCTTGGGAGATACTGGAGAAGTTCAACATGCATGGCTGCAAGCCTGTTGATACTCCTCTTCCTGGAGGTTGGAGGAAGGAGGATGCTACTTCAGCAGAAGTAGTGGATGCCACTGTTTATCGACAGTTGGTGGGGTCGCTTATGTATCTGGTCAATACACGACCCGATATATGCTATGCTGTTAACCAACTTCCACAAGCTATGGTTAACCCAACCAAGCTCTTCTGGAAGGCAGACAAGCATGTATTGCGCTATCTCAGAGGCACATCGGGATATGGATTATGGTACAGACAGGAGGATGAGGTGAAGCTATGTGGCTTCACGAATGTAGATTGGGCAGGGAGACCAACGGACAGAAAGAGCACATCTGGAGGGATCTTCAGTATCGGGTCGACAACAGTTTCTTGGTACAGCAGGAAGCAGAGATCCGTGGCACTCAGTTTGGCAGAGGCCGAGTATATGGCAGCAAGTTTGGCTGCATGTGAGGCTATATGGAAGAGGAAGATCCTGGTCGGTTTGTTCGGGTCACACTTGGAGCCTACTGTGATTTATTGTGATAACCAAAGTTGCATTAAACTCTCGGCTAATCCAGTATTTCATGATAGATCCAAGCACATTGACATCAGGTACCATCATATCAGAGATTGTGTGCAGCGGAGAATCATGTTACTTTCATACATTCCCACGGAGGATCAGGATGCTGATATCTTGACGAAGGCGCTCACCAGGAGCAAATTCGAATACCACAGAGGCAGGATAGGGGTTGTAGCTAATCCATATCTTGTTGAGAGGGAGTGTTGAGAATGCAACAAGATGATGGAGCTTAGTGAAAAGAAGTCGCCTTCACTAAGTGGGCCCGCAGGTTATTTTTGGCGCAAAGTCTATTTTTAGACTATGTCTATTTTTAGACATATGGATCATGGTCTATGAGTTGCAGGATGCTATTTGTGGATGATTGGTCATGTTGGTAAAAATAGATGGACTTCTATTTTTAGACATATGGGCGGAGTCTATTTTTAAACTACCAGGTTAAAAATAGAACAGTCGAATATTATTAGCTCTTAATAATATTTGGACTATAAACATTATCTTATCCTCTTGGAGCACTTCAGTTTGAGCTACGGATGTGGCACATGCAACTTCCAGAAGGAAATACACTTTTCTTATGGGTCAGTTGAGCTATTGCATGATGGACTTCAGTTAGAACTCAAGTGATTGAGTTTGGTGGAGTTGATTGAGGATTTGATGGAGTTGTGTTCAGTTTGACTTGGTTGAATTAGTTGTATTTAGTCTAACTGCAAATACACAAGTGATGAGTGATGTGAATTAATTATTAATTAATTCACTAATTATTAACTCATAAAGCAACTAAAGAATACATCAGTTAACTCAGTGCATGGACAGTTCAGTGGAGACGGGTGTTAGAGGTGGAGACTACTATCAGTTGTGACTATAGTTGTGCATGAGATTTATACAATCAATGATTGAGATTGCCAATGAGGATTGTGAAGTACAAACCAAGGAAAAATAAGCTTGGATCATTCCTATTCTCATCTTGGATTGCGCAGTAGAGACACGCAAACAGCGGACGAGATTTGAACCTGTGACTTGATTCAGATCTGAGCTAGTTTGTTGGGTCCCTATAATACTAGTGATTACCCCATTACTATTACAGTTATACCCCTTATTTATATTTTTGTGCCCCTATTACCCCCTTATTGTTATTTCTGTGCCCCATAGAATCCCTCTATTGTTATTTTTGTGGCTTTATATTATTATTGTTAGGTCGGCTGGATTATATTGTGACTCCTTAGACTCCTATATATAGAAAGGAGGTTTTGTCATTTGAATCATCCAAGAATTTTTCATTTATGTAATGTGAAGAAGGTTTCCCCCTCGAAGAGGCTGAATTCTAAGGCGTTGATCTATCTTTTCTATCTTTTCTTGAGCTGGTTTCATAACATTTGGTATCAGAGCTTTGGATTCTAGGGTTTCGCTGCTCCAAACAGGTCATCGTGGAATTTTCACTATAACTTTTTTTCTGTGACGTTTCAGAAGTTGTATAAAAAACCCATTTGAGAAGAAACCGCTCTGAACCTTGGGTCCAAATTTCAGAGTTTTTCGCGCGATATTTTCGGAGATATGATCTGAGGAAGTTGGCCTTTTTGCACACTCCTGAATTACATTCAAAACAGGTGACCTGGGGAAAATTGTCATAACTTTCTCTCTGGGAATCAGATTGAAATTTTGTAAGAAGGTACATAAAGAGGACGGGCTGTAGTTTCTTGTATATCATTTTCAGAACCAAATATCGAAAATTTTACACGTGGCACTTCATACAACTTCGCACTTCTGGAAAGGTCTATAATCAGGTCATCTTGTGAGATTGTGCATAACTCTTTCTTGGAGAATCCAATTTGGATCAGACTGGTGGAATTGGAAAGAGGACACGGAGAGCTACTACAGGTCACAAATTCAGAACTAGATGATTGGAAAGTACAGAGATACATCAGAGGCAATATCGAACTCCTACAAAGTGAAAAAAGGTGTGTAGATTTTTTTAAATTTTTGCTTAAGCTTGGTTTGAAAATTTATTTTGAAGGAATTCAAAGGGCATAGTAGAGCATTATTATCGGTAACTGATGCCCCGAGGAAAGAAAATGCAAACACCTAGTAAGGAACCTGAAAGCTCTAGCATGACTCATGAAGAAGAGGAAGAAATGCTACATGATATATCAAAATTACAAGAACAAGTGCAACAAATGTCACGCTTACAAAAGTTAACAGATGCTAAGATAAATGGCGTGGAAGCTAAGATAAATGGCGTGGAAGCTAAGATGGACAATTTGAAAATAGATTTAAACACAAATTTGAAGACAGGCATGGCAGATTTGAAGACAGATTTGACAAATTTTCTACAAGAAATACTTACTAAGGGTGAAAAGGTAGTAAAGGAAACTCATGATGAGAACAAAAGAAATGTTAATCATGATTCCATAGACGCTAATGTTGGATCGAAGAATCACCATATTCCAAAAATCGATATGAGGAAGTTTGATGGCAAGGATCCCGCCACATGGATATTACATATGGAGCAATTCTTCGATCTCAATAATGTGCAAAACGCACAAAAGGTACGTATGGCAACTGTATATTTGGAACCAAATCAGTTTGTATGGTATCAATGGCTTTGTTCTCGTAAACAATTTATCACTTGGGCAATTTTACGGAAGAATTGATAGCACATTATGAGGACACAAAAATCAACACTTCTTTTAGCCAATTGATAAGTCTCAAACAAAAGGGTTCAATAATGGAGCACATTGAGGAGTTCCAAAAATTGAACATAAGGGTAAAAGATATTCCAGAGGAGCATAGGATTGATGTGTTCATAGGGTCTTTAAAGGATAATATCCAACATGATGTTCGCCTTTGGGAACCTGATTCATTAGAGAAGGCATTCAGGTTAGCAAGAAAAATGGAAAGCAAAATTATGGCAACTAGGGAGCATACCACTCATAACTATAAAGACGGAAGTGTTGTTGCCCCTAGTCTTCCACAACCTACAAGGTTGACACCACAACAATTGGAAGAAAAAAGAGCAAAAGGGCTTTGTTACAATTGTGATAGCAAATACACAAAAGGTCATAAGTGTGCTGAGAAGAAATTATTCTACATAGATTGTGAAGAGGAAGAAGAAAAGGAGCAAGAAAGGTCAAAAGAAGAGGATATATTCCAGGAACAAAGCCTAGATGAAGAACAAATAAATCTGACCATATCTTGTAATGCATTGACGGGAATTACCACTCCTCAAACCATCAAGATAGAAGGACAAATCAAGAAGAAAAAGGTAATAGTGTTGATTGATTCAGGAAGCACCCACAATTTTATTCATTGTAGGGTAGCAAAAGAATTGAATTGCTTCCTATATCCAGCACCAGAGTGTCAAGTGATGATTCCAAATGGAGGAACAATAAATTGCTCTGGAAAGTGCCATAATATCAAGCTATCCATGGGAGAATATGTATTGACTAGCCCAATTCTTTCCATTCCAATGGGAGGTGCCGATGTTGTACTAGGAGTCCAATGGCTACAATCCTTGGGTACAATAGCTTTTAATTTTCAAGAACTTTTCATGAAATTTTCTGTGGAAGGAAAGGAAGTTGAATTAAGGGGTATTGCAGGGAAACCAGGAAAGATAATCAGCTCTAATGTCATGACTAAGCTTCTAAAAAAGGAGCAAAGAGGTGTAATTGCACAATTATGTTCGCTAGATGTTTCCACATTGGAATCATCTATTGCTCCAGATCTCCAAAAAGTCTTGGACAATCATTCCAAGGTATTTGAGACTCCCAAAGTTCTCCCACCTATGCGTGATCATGATCATGCTATTCATCTGATTCCAGGAAGTGTTCCTCCAAACATCAGGTCGTACAGATATCCCTATGTCCAAAAAAGTGAAATTGAACGTATGGTTGCAGAAATGCTAGAGGCTGGTATAATTCAACCGAGTCAAAGTTCTTTCTCAGCTCCAGTAGTATTGGTGCACAAGAAGGATGGATCATGGCGCATGTGTCCGGATTATAGGGAGCTCAACAAGCTCACTATTAAAGATAAGTTCCCCATTCCTGTCATTGATGAATTACTGGATAAATTGCATGGATCAATTTACTTCACCAAGTTGGATCTTCGTTCGGGATATCATCAAATCAGAATGAAGATTGAAGACATTCCGAAAACGGCATTTAGAACTCATGAGAGTCATTATGAATTTTTGGTCATGCCTTTTGGCCTTACCAATGCACCTTCAACATTTCAAGGTTTGATGAATTCAATTTTCAAACCATTCCTTAGAAAATTTGTGTTAGTATTTTTTGATGATATACTAATCTACATCAAGTCTTGGAAGGATAATGTTGAACATGTTGACAGGGTGCTACAACTATTGGAGGAGAAACAATTATATGCAAAAAGATCCAAATGTTTCTTTGGAGTCCAGGAGGTGGAATATTTGGGTCATATTGTATCTCATGAAGGAGTTAAGGTAGACCCTAGCAAAATTAAAGCCATTAAGGAATGGAAAATCCCCACATCCATAAAGCATCTGCGAGGATTTCTTGGGTTGACAGGGTATTATCGCAAGTTTGTTAAGAATTATGGGAGAATAGCAGCACCTCTAACAACATTATTGAAGAAAGATTCATTTTCATGGACTCCGGAAGCAACAAAAGCCTTTGAACATCTTAAAGAGGCAATGTGCCAAGCACCGGTCTTAGCTACACCGGACTTCACAAAAACCTTTATTGTGGAATGTGATGCTTCAGGAAATGGAATTGGTGATGTTCTAATGCAAGATGAAAGACCCATTGCTTTTGAAAGTCGTCCAATCAAGGGAAAGTTTTTAAGCAAAGCTATTTATGAGAAGGAAATGTTGGCAATACTCCATGCACTTAAGAAATGGCGACCCTACCTAATGGGAAGACACTTCAAGGTAAAAACGGATCATGATAGCCTTAAATACTTTTTAGAACAAAGATTATCCTCTGAAGAGCAACAAAAGTGGGTCACAAAGATGTTGGGTTATGACTTTGAAATCATCTACAAAAAAGGGAAGCAAAATGTGGTGGCAGATGCACTCTCAAGAAAGGATGAGGATGTGGAAGCATTGTTGTGTGCCATTTCTATTATCCAACCAGATTGGATAAACGAAGCAAGGGAGGAATGGAAGAATGACGAAGAAGTGTGGGCACTTATTCGAAAGCTACAATAAGATTCCAGTACTTCTGATACATTTAGCTGGCAAAATGATTCGTTATGGTACAAAGATCGCTTATACCTCTGTAAGAATTCCCAGCTAAAACAAAAGATTCTTATGGAATTGCACACTTCTCCCTTAGGAGGGCACTCAGGATTTTTAAAAACTTACCACAGGGTTAAGAAGGAATTTTTTTGGGATGGCCTTAAATCAGATATTCAAAAGTTTGTGGCGGAATGTTTGGTTTTCCAACAAAATAAAGTTGAAACAATTAAGACACCGGGTCTATTACAACCTTTATCCATTCCAAGCCAACGTTGGGAGGAGGTTTCAATGGATTTTATCACAGGTTTACCCAAGTCTGAGGGAAAGAGTGTCATCATGGTGGTAGTTGACAGACTTACCAAGTATGCACACTTTTGTGCATTATCACACCCATTTAAAGCCAGTACAGTTTCTACTGCATTTATGGAAACAGTTCAAAAGCTACATGGAAACCCAAAGATTATTGTAAGTGACAGAGATCCCATTTTCACTGGAAATTTTTGGACAGAATTATTTTCTTGTCTTGGTACTCAGTTAGCTCATAGCTCATCTTATCATCCTCAATCTGATGGGCAAACTGAGATAGTAAACAAATGTTTGGAAGGATATCTTCGTTGCTTTGTATCTGATAAACAGACACAATAGGTCAAATGGTTGCCTCTCGCTGAATGGTGGTATAACACTTCCTTCCATACAGCAACAAAAATGACCCCATTTATGGCACTTTATGGGTATCAACCACCATCCATCACATCATATTTAAGAGAAAATTCTAAGGTTCGGGCAGTGGAACATCACATCGAACATCAACAGCAAGTCCTCCAACTCTTAAAGGATAACCTCGTATTGGCACGAAATAGAATGAAACAACACGCAGATCAACATCGTAGTGAAAGAAGTTTTGATGTAGGTGATTGGGTATTCCTACGGCTACAACCATATAACCAAATGTCCCTAAAGCAAGCTAAGAAGGATAATAAATTATCACCAAAGTATTATGGTCCGTACAAGGTGTTGCAAAAGATTGGTACTATGGCATACAAATTGGAGCTTCCTGCAGCTTCTCGATTGCACCCAGTTTTCCATGTTTCATGTTTAAAGAAGGTTATAGGCGACAAGCTCCCAATTCAAACAATATTGCCAGAACTTGACGAGGAAGGAAAAATTATATTGGAACCGGAAGCAGTCACAGAAACAAGAACTTGACAACTACGAAATCGATCAATTTCAGAGTATCTTATCAAGTGGAAGAACTTATCCGCTGAAGATTCCACATGGGAGGATGAGAATTTTATGCAGAAGTATCCAGAATTACTCAAGCGTTGAGGACAACACTTTTTTGAAGGAGAGGGGCATGTTGGGTCCCTATAATACTAGTGATTACCCCATTACTATTGTAGTTATACCCCTTATTTATATTGTTGTGCCCCTATTACCCCCTTATTGTTATTTCTGTGCCCCATAGAATCCCTCTATTGTTATTTTTGTGGCTTTATATTATTATTGTTAGGTCGGCTGGATTATATTGTGACTCCTTAGACTCCTATATATAGAAAGGAGGTTTTGTCATTTGAATCATCCAAGAATTGTTCATTTATGTAATGTGAATGAGGTTGCCCCCTCGAAGAGGCTGAATTCTAAGGCGTTGATCTATCTTTTCTATCTTTTCTTGAGCTGGTTTCATAACATAGTTTGTGTGTAGTAGGTGGAGATAGTACTGAGTACTTGTGAGGAGTATTCTACTATGTATTGTTACATGTTCTCTATCATTATAATATACAGATAGTTCGGCGTTTTCAGTTGTATGCTTTCCACATTACATACTGTGTTAATGTGCGCATGCGATTGATGTTTCATTGTTTTTAATTCTGCAAAATTGATGATCAACGTAGAGGAGGTTATGTATTATGCATGCATTCCGCAACTAGTGTATAATCAGGATAATATCTGTGAATAAGTGTTATATTATTCAAAATTTCTACATAATGTGTTACCATTGAACCATCAATGGACATGTTTAAACGGAGGCCCTAGCACCTTGTCTTATTCTTACAATAAATGCGAACAACAAGAGTGAAGGGAGCCAGCCCTGCGGGCCAGCCTCCTCTCCATACGACTGTGCTATAAAACCTTGGGCCAGCACCAAATGATTAAGCATGATTAATGCCACTAATCTGACTTAGCCTTAATTAGTCTAAATATTAAGATGGCGGCAGTTTCGGAGGTGCACCAAATTCGGCGGAATTTCCAACTTTGGCAGTGCTAACTCGTGTCTTGTCCAGTTTTAGCGGGGTTTTCTAGAAAAAAATTGAATGAAGCATATCTTGAGCAATTTTCAACCAAATTGAGCTTAGAAAGAGGTGTTCTTGGTTAATTTGGAAATTCTGAACACATTGGTGTAGGTATCAGGAGCCATAGATCTTTGTAAACATAATTTTTTCCACATTGAGCTAATACAGAGGCCCAAACCATGGAAGCTGGACCAAGGAGATGTAGCCCAGGAGGCGTGAAATCATTCATCAAAACACTGTGTTAATGTGTCTCTTTGATGTTTTTCTACACTACACATGTTTTTTGTTTAGTATTTGTTTCTGAAGCTATTTTTCTCATGAATGTCTTTTAAAACTTAAGAAAATTTACCTGATTGTATGCACAAACAGCTAATGAAACCTTAGCACAAGGAGAAAAAAGAATGCACATATTTGTAAATCTATAATTATTATTAGCACAGCAAAACTAATCATACAAAAACATATCATTCCCTAACTCTTGCACTATTCTCTCCACAAATTCCCCAAAATCTGGCACTGTCCTACAAATTTACAGTATCATCAGTTTGCCCACTAACACCCCCACCGCTGTTAAACTAAATGTTAGGGCCCATTCACATGGGCACAGTTACCGCTGGCGGTTCCCCACCATTAATCCGTCAATTAAGCCATAAAACTATGGTGATTACATTATTTAACAAGGAGAAATGGTATAGTGTAATAGTAGAGGCCCATGTTTGTCGCTCATAGGTCATGAGTTCGACCCCCAGTGCCTCCACTCGGACCTTCGACCCATTTTGGTGGCCCTTAGGCTGCCACATGGCGGCCTTGGCCCTGCCACATGGCAGCCTGTGATTGACCACCACTAAACATTGTGCTCCAATGAAAACTCGTCATATTGGACCAATCGAACTGTGTCACTTGGCACCTTTCCATTCGCTAGAGGAAAAACCACCATTTTCACAATCACCCTGCCACGTAGGTATGCACATTTAGTGCCACGTCAACATTATGGACTATTGATTGGGCTGTCACATCTTACAAAAAATCACCTGTTTGGGAAAGCAAACATAACGTGATTCTGGGAGCATATAGTGTTTGTTTCGCGCAAAATAAGTTGTGCTAGATTCAGGATTATGAGCAATATGCGGTCGTTTTGGTTCCACACCGATCTGACAACTTTGAATTTTGAGCAAATTTTTTAGCACCTGATCATTCTGGTGGGCTCCAGTATTGTAGCAATAATGCTACAACTCCTGGAACTCCCTTCTTTAATTTTATCAACCCGGTAGTTCGTAATAAACTTGGAAGCGACGGTGCTGTATGCACAAGTACTAGCTCTTGTCGCAGCTGTCACTTGGTCAGTTGGCACAAGTCCGCTAGGGCTCAAGCCAACTTCTATATGTTCTCAGAAGAAGCTTTCTAAATGATGAACGAAGACTATCTGAAAGGAAATTAACCTACTTTGCAAGAATGAACTGAAAGCCAACAAAACATGGAAACCCTAGTAAACCCTAATCTGACTAGTCTAATCTCTATGATGCAATGGTGGGAGTGCAAACTTCTAGAAATGATGCCATTACTTCTAGTGATATGAGATGCATGAATTTAAACTACTTCTACTGAAAAGAACATTGTTTTTGTATTTTTGCTTAAGTGGTTGGAGTTATTATGATTTTGTTTCTTATTAGGGTTGGACTGTGCAGGGGTAGTTCGAAGGGAAAGAAAGCTTGGGAAAGGTCAGGAGGGCTAGGAAAGGTTCCAGGGGATCCAAAACATCATTCCACAGAAGTCCACAACGTTCAGGTGCTCGGAAACCGAGTTTGTAGGCTTCTACAGGATGTCTGTAGGGGATCCTACAGGATGTTCAGAGATTTCTACAGGAAGTCTGCTAACTTCTACAGGATGTGTTATGGTTGGAGTTTTGGGTGATGGAGGAGTGAAGGAGTGGTATGGGTGGATGGGTAAGGTGAAGGAGGAGTTTGTGGTGGCTCAAGGACAGAGAAATGAGATGAAGAAAGGGTGCACGAAGTTGGTTGGTGGATAGAAGGATGGAAGCAACGAAAGGTCAAGAAAATGGAGCTACGTGGGCAATGGAAGAGTGGGAAGGTAAACGAGCTGAACAGAGGTCAAGTAGGTGGCTTGGCTGCTAATCTTTGATTGCTTTTCCTTGTGCAGGTGTCCTCTGGCCGGATCTGAGTTGCATGCCATTGTTTCCACGTTCAGATCCGCACCTTCAAGTTGCTGCTGCTGCATGGTCACAAAACCAGAACTTGTTTTCGCCATTGCTCTCAAACGGTAAACCGGATTGATCTGAAACTTGGTGAGCATGTTCCTATCATCATTATGCATCTCCCATAGCAAAATCGTGATCAATGGATGCACGGATTTCGAGAAAAATGGAGAATGTCTGAAGATTTCAGAGCTCGATTTCTCGGAAACCGTGCATCGGAATCGGCTGAAAATGCTTGGGTAGGCTACTATAACCCATGTGCATCTCCCCATGAAACAGGTTTTGAAACGGATGCACGCATATGGAGAAAATGCAAAAATGGTTGATGGTGATGGAGGCTGATTTCTTGGAAACCGTGCACCGGAATTGGCTGAAACTGCTCAGGCATGTTGTCATTACCCTTGTATAATTCCCCATAAAACGGTTTGTCAAATGGATGCATGGTTTTCAAGTTATGGCAAAAACAAATTTTGTTCTAGGTGTTTTTGCTTCAAGGCACTTTGCATGTGTTTGCATGGAAGGGAAAACTGAGCTTGGGCTGTGATGCAGGTATGGAGATGATGGAGGAGGAGTTGGAAGATTGCATGAGGACTTCTGAACCCTTGAGGAAGCTACCATGTTCGCCAAACCACTTTTTGAAATCCATGTCTAGTTTCCCATAATTTCTACAGGAAGTTCCTGTAGAAGCACAATGAGGTGGAAAAAATGATGGAGAAAGGCAAGGGATGGACACACAAGTGCTTGTAGGCCTAATCAACAGATTCCCACCATTAGATTCACTTTTGAAATTGGATTTGGCTCGTCCAAAGGTTCTACAGGATGTTTCCTGTAGAAATACAGAGCTTCCTGTAGAAGGCACAAGAAAGATTCCTTTAGCCTTGATTTGAGTGCTCCTCCTGTCATGAAACGTCCTTCTTGCAACCTGCAATGTCATTGCTGCAACATGAAATTATTCAATGGAGATTAGCTTTATTTTTCTTTTTCTTTTTCTCTTTTCTTTTGAAAAACAACTAGGGCGCCTCATGGAGGTTTTCACCCTAATTGCCTGCCTTGGGCGCCTCCAAGGGAGGTTTTCACCCAAAGATATTATTCTCTTTTCTCTTTTTTTTCCAACCCATTGACCGCCTCATGGAGGTTTTCAATCAATGAGCCAATCTAAGGCGCCTCCGAGGAGGTTTTCACCTTAGATTTTTATTTTTTCATCTTATTTTCATTTTTTCTCTTTTTTTTTTTTTTCTCCTTTTTTCTACCCTACCCTACTTGAAAAACAAACTCATTCTCAAGTATAAGAATACTTCCAATGGAGCCATGTGCACATCGAGATTAAAGAAAAAATGATGTGAAGGCTCAAAATGCATGCTTTGACAGGTATCCAGATCTCAGAGACCAAATGATCTGGCGTTGAAGGGATCAAACAAAGCTGAGGAAGAAAGTACTGCTGCAACTTAGTGACCTTCTGAAACCATATCTCAATATAGCTTTGATATCCTTGGTTCTTTTGCTGATCTGGATCATTCTTCATGTCACCTTCTATCATGACCTTCTGATCTTCCTCTTTTTGTTGATCTTTCTCCTGAATACATGGAAGATTTGATGATAACCATGAGGGAACTCTCTCGATCTCTGATTCTGATCTATTCTCTTCATCAAGTGCAGCCCATGGTTCTTTGATCTCCTCTTTGGAATCTTCTTTTGCTTTTGGTCCTTCAATGTTGTCAATATAATTTCTACTTTGCAACACTCTTCCTGAGCTTTGGTGAAGATCATTGGGCTCAAGAGGAGTTGTTTGGATATGTTGTGCCTCAGATTTGCAATGGGGTTGAGCTACTCCATTGTATGGCTTTGGAAATGGTACGGGTAGTTGAGTGGAGGTGTGAAATTGAGATGGAGATGGATGGCATTGTGGTTGGGTAGGCATTTGGGGTTGCCTTGGTGGAGGAGGAGGCGATGGTTGTGGATGAGCAGGTGGTGGAGGAAAATGAGCGGGATGAGAGTTGTACTGGGGCCTCCACTCCTGATAAGGTGCATTCCACTGAGGTTGTGGCTGAGCATAAGAGTGAAATGAATGAGCAACTGGTAGGGCATAATATGGATCTGTGAAGGAACAAGGAGGATATGACCAAGGAGGAGGTGTAGACCAGGAAGGATGAGCAGGGGGACCCCAAGAAGGCATGAAAGTGGCTTGATAGGGGTCATAATAGGTCTCGGGTGTCCCTTGCAGTTCCTGCTGGTAAGATCTAGGTCCATGCGGCCAACTTTGGTTCATGTAATAGAGTGATTCAGTGGCTCCTTTGGCTCTCTGATATGCAGCTTTGAATCTGGGTAAGGAAGGGCACTGATCTGTGGGATGGTATTCTTCACATACAAAACACACTTCTATGGAGTACAATGGACATTCATTCCTAGGATGCTTTCTAGTGCACCTAGTACAAAAAATGGCCAAAGCCCTCTTGGCTTCTTCTTGCTTCTTTTGGATCCGCAAGGTATCCAGTTGCATGGCAAGAAACTGCCTCATATCACTCTTGAAATCTTTGATGTGATTTTCAAATTCATCTTTGGACAAGATGTTGCTCCCAACATTTCTGCTTGTAGCCATTCGCTTAGAGGAATGTTTTCTTCTTCTTCTCCCCTAGAGGTTCTTTAAATATGCCTTGATGTCCACCCAAGGGTTCTTCAATCACAGCCATCGAAGAAGAGAGAATCTTGGCTGTGTGAAGCAGTGGGGGTGTTGTGCAATCATTTTTCTAACTTATCTCTACTCCTACAAGGCATGAAATGAAATCTTTTTGGTTGATTTTTGTTTTTTTCTACTTCTACTTGTAAAACTGAAACAGATTGATCTACAACTAACTATCTTACTGAAATAAAGATGCAGAATTAAATTGAAAGCAGGAAAGAACTAATCTACTTTGCTCAAATGAAATTGCAGGAATGGAAATGCTAATCTACGCTTGCAGAATTGAAAGGCTATCTACGCTTGCAGGAATGAAATTGCAGAATTGAAATGCTAATCTATGAAAGCAGGAAATACTAATCTATGAAAGCAGGAAATGCTAATCTATGAAAGCAGGAAATGCTAATCTATGAAAGCAGGAAATGATAATCTATGAAAACGGGAAATTCTAATCTATGAAAGCAGGAAATGTCTATGCTACTTTTGCAAAATGGAAATGAAATAAACTACTTAGCAGAAGGCAAGAGTAAGAAAATAGAAGAAAAACAACAATTACTAATACTCTGACGCTTCCCCGGCAACGGCGCCAAAAAGATGGTGGGCTCCAGTGTTGTAGCAATAATGCTACAACTCCTGGAGCTTCCTATCTCTAATTTTATCAACCCGGTAGTTCGTACAAACTTGGAAGCGACGGTGCTGTATGCACAAGTACTAGCTCTTGTCGCAGTTGTCACTTGGTCAGCTGGCACAAGTCCGCTAGGGCTCAAGCCAACTTCTATATGCTCTCAGAAGAAGCTTTCTAAATGATGGACGAAGGCTATCTCAAAGGAAATTAATCTATTTTGCAAAAATGAGCTGAAAGCCAACCAAAACATGGAAACCCTAGTAAACCCTAATCTGACTAGTTTAACCTCTATGATGCAATAGTGAGAGTGCAAATGTCTAAAAATGATGCCATTACTTCTAGTGATGTGAAATGCACGAACTCAAACTACTTCTATGAAAAAGAACATTGTTTTTGTATTTTTGCTTAAGTGGTTGGAGTGATTATGGTTTTGTTTCTTATTAGGGTTTGGCTGTGCAGAGGTGGTGCGAAGGGAGAGAAAGCTTGGGAAAGGTCAGGAGGGCTAGGAGAGGTCCCAGAGGGTCCCTAGCATCAGTCCACAGAAGTCTACAACGTTCAGGTGCTCGGCAACCGAGGTTACAAGTTTCTACACGATGTCTGCAGGGGATCATACAGGAAGCTTGGGATTTCTACAGGAAGTCTGCTAACTTCTACAGGATGTGCTGTAGTTGGAGTTTTGGGTGATGGAGGAGTGGATGAGTGGTATGAGTGGATAGGTAGGATGGAAAGGGAGCCTATGATGGTTCAGGGACAGAGATCTGAGGTGAGGAAAGAGTGAGTACAGTTGGTTGGTGAATAGAAGGGTGGAAGCAAGGAAAAGTTAAAAAGATGGAGCTACGTGAGAAGTAGATGGGTTGGAAGGCTAATGAGCTGAACAGAGGTCGAGCAAGTGGCTTCAGGTGTGATTGAGAAGAAGAAGAAAACGATAACGTGATGCTATGCAGTGTAAAAGAAACAAATCCTCTATATCTTGCACAAAACTGAGAATTTCATCAACCTATTCTAACTGTGTTATTAAACCAATGAACAACAATGTAAAGTGTCGAGAAAAATCGTGCATGGTGTTGGAACGAAGCAGTAGTGCTCAAGAGCAAAATGCATGGATGGATCTACAATTGCAATGACTGTGTGGCAGCTTGCATGAAAGCATAAGACTGCGTTTTTGGTGGTTGGTACAGCCCACACCCCCAATCTCTAAACAGAGATGGCAGCGAGTGCACTATCAACCTTTTTTGGAGCTCTAATGAATTACAATCCTCCTACTCTAATCTAAGCAACTGAAAGCACTTGAACTGTAAACTAATCCTACTCAATCACATAAAAGAAATCAAATCAGCAGACTGTAAATTCTAAATGCATGTCAAAACAGAGGAAATAAAGTGTTGCAAGGAAACAAGTAACAATACAAGGAAGAGGAGGTCTATTGCTCTCAGGTTGGGCCCTAACCCGAGAGCTATAGCTCCCTTAAAAACTCAGAATTGAATCCAAAGCTGCCTGCCTTTATTAAATAATCATGAGTCTAACATCATGCCAAAACTGGCTTACAAAGAGCAAAAACCAAATTGACTAACTGGCTAAACAAATTGACTAACTGAAATGAGGTCTTAAGCCCTCTTATTTATACAATTTGAGGACCCAACAGTCCTCCTAGAATTTAGGGACTCGGCTGCCCAAAACTTGGAGTTAACAGCAGTCCTACTTGACTTGCTTGGCTGCCCTTGTGTTGATTGATTCGGTGGCCCTTGAACTCCGAGCTGATGGTGGAGAATTCGAGGTAAGGGCCCATAAACGAAGGGGACACCTTCCTACAAATCCTTTAGCTTGTTCTCCCACGAATTTGGCTGCCAAGTGCTCATTAAGACCTTCAATTTTGTCTCCAAGTTGACCAAAAAGGCTACACAAAGCACCCATTAGACTTGTTGGCATAATGACTAACCAAATTCACTCTATTAACATAAATATAATCAAAAACATGCAATAAACTAATGAGAATGGTGGATTAAGTCAAATTAGGAGGTTGAATGAGCCCAAATAATTGTCCATTTTTGGGGCTCATCACATTCCTCCCCACTGGAAGCTTTTGGACCCCAAAAGATCAATTTCATTTGTCCAGCAGGTGAGGGTATAGTTCCCTCACCTTTCCAATCTCGACCCTTTTGGCCTTGGAAGGATTTTTCCCATTGAGCCCCACACGAAAGTAATCCACATTCCCTCGTTTTGAAGACCTTGTTCTTCTGTCAAGAATGGTGTCTTTTTGTAGTTCATCAAATTATTCAAGAGAAAAATGTTCAATGGAAGGAATTTGAACATTCTTTCCTTGATCTTCAATCAAAGGAGGCTCATACCAATCTTTTCCAAAATTCTGAATGGACCATATCTAATTGGTTTCATCTTTTTACATTCTCCTTGGAGCCTGTCTTTACTAATGTGAAGCCAAACTTCATCACCGACTTGGAACTTGTGATCTACCCGATGCTTGTTGTGCCTTGCTTTGTACTTGCCTTGGCTCTTTTCAAGTTTATCTTGAACTGTTTGAGGTACCATTTGGAATCATTCAATGAACTTCTTGGCTTTGTCCATGTCACCATCAATAGCAATATCCTTCTTACCAAGATGGTACAACAAATTATGATGCAAATGGTAATCAAATTCCCCTACTTTGTTCTCTTGACTCAAGTTTAAATGTACATTTTCAAATTATGCATATTGTTGAACATAAATTTCATGCAAAACAAATGCTTGAGTAAATTAGTTGCACTAAAAATAGGTCTAGAAAGCATAGCATCAAGCTTTTTGTATATACCTTTCTTATACCCGTTGACCAAGTGGAATTGTTGTAACGATCCCATCCTCGAAAGTGCATTGATTTCTACAACTTTTTCACTCCACCATTGAAAATTTTTGAATGACATGAAATGGGCTTACCATTTTGCATGAGGACTATGCTCATGGTATAGTCGCTTGCAAGTACATGAGCTGAACCAATCTTTTCTTTCAAGACATCAAATGCCTTTTGTTGTTTTCCTCCCCACTAGAAGACCTTTTCCACAATAGTCAATGCATGCAAATGAGCTGTGATAGAAGAAAAGTTAGCAATAAACTTTCTCCAATATTGGGTTGCTCCCAAAAAACTTCTTACTCCAATGACTATCTTGGGCGTTGGCCAATTCATCATGACATCGACCTTGGAGGGTTCTATCTTCAACTCACCTCCTCCAACAATATGCCTCAAGCACACCAAAGAAGTTTTACCAAATTCACACTTTGACATCTTCAAAAACAATTGTTCTTTCTTCAAGACATCAAGTACTTTTCTCACATGCATGACATGTTCATCAAGAGCTTTTATGAAAACTAAGATGTCATCTAAATAGACTATCTCATATAGAAATGGCTCCAATACATCATTCATCATATGCATGAAAGTAGTAGGATCATGGAAAAGACCAAAAAGCATAACTAGCCATTCAAACAAACCTTGCTTTGTTTTGAATGTCGTCTTCCATGTGTCTCCTCCATCAATTCTACTTTGATGATAACCACTCCTTAAGTTCCACTTATTGACATGCTTTCCATTCTTCTTTGGCACCAAAACAATAGGTGACCCGTATGGCGAAGGAGATGGACGGATGATCCCTTTATTCAACAACTCTTGGGTTTACTTTTGTATTTCTTCATTTTCCATTATTGACATCTTGTACATGCCAATGTTAGAAAGATGACAATATTGTTGCAATGGTATTTCATGTTGGATTCCCCTCTTGGGAGGCAATCACTTTGGTTCCTGAAACATCTCATCATTTTGATTAATCACCTCAATCAAATCATATTTCAATTTTGATCACAACCTTCAAACACTTCATAATCAACATCATTCTTTGGTTTGATCATAATAAGCACAAAATTCTTTCTTGAATTCACTAGTCTTTTCATTTTCCCTGCATTAACTAATGAAAGATTTAGTTTCTTGCGATGAGACCTCACAATATACTCCACACCATCTTTGAAGAAGTGGTACTTGTTTTCATGGTGATAAAATATTGTTTTTCTATCATAGAGGTAAGGACTACCCAAAAAAAATCCTGAAATATCAAGCAATACAACATCTAATTCAACTTCGTCAATGAAGTTTGTTGTGGTTTCAAACCGAAGAATATATTTTCTTGTAACCTGTAAGTTTGTGTCCTTGCATATCCAACCCAATGGATATGGCTTGGGGTGTGGAATGGTTTCAAGATTAATTTTATTGAGTAAGTCTTCAGATATCAAGTGGGCTTCAAACCCACTATCAAATAGTGTGTCAATTTTTGTATGTTTTTCAATAACCCTCACATGAAATAATGCAATCCTTGTTTCTTAATTTGGAGTGCTAGTGTGACAATTTGATGTATTAGTGCTAGCAATGGATTATTTTCCTTTTATTCCCATAGTTGTAATTTTAGTTTCATCACCCGAATCGGATCCCAAATCCTCTTGAATGATTGCACTTGTCTTTTCTTTTCCCTTGTTGTTGAGTTTCTTAGGCCTCATCTCTAGATGAAGCTTCCAACAATGGTCTTCATCGTGACCTCTTTGGAAAAATGTTTACATATTTTTTTTTCTCCCCTTCCTTTTTAATGGATGCGTTTTTTTTTCCTTTGAAACCATTTCCTTTCTCTCCACCCTTAAATGGATTTTTATTGCCCTCTTCTGAAGTATTTTCCCTCTTGGCACAAGATGAGTGGCTTGCACACAAACCTCATCTAGATTATTGGGATTAAAAAATAAGGATAGCATGCCTAAGGTAATTGTGTAAACCCCCTATATACTTAAGCAATGTGTCTTGCGTTTGTAAATATACACCTAACATTAAGGACCTTCTTCTAAATTCTTGGGTGTAATCTTGCACATTTTGACCTTTAAGTTGTCTAAAGTTCTGCCAATTCATGATGGATTTCTACATATATGCTAGAGGATAAAACTCTCTTTTAATTGCAGCAATGAAGTTAGACCAAGAAATTGAGATCTTACCATGTTTTTTTTATCTCTTCTCGTGTCTTGGCTTCCCAACATACTAGTGCTACACCCTCTAGTCTCAAGGAAGCTAGTTGAATCTTTATGTCATCATCTTGAAGGTTTTGAATTCTGCAATAGACCTCTAACTGACGAACCCAATTTTCAAGCTTCTCTACATTCACTTCACCATGATACATGGGCAGTTCAAATTTAACATCAATTTTTAACAGGGGTTTTTTACCAATTTCGTTTGAGGTATGTTGATGGGTATGAGTAAGGTTTGTATTAGTGGAAGAGGGTGAAGATGCCTGTGAAGATGAAGATGAATATGGTGGTGGAGAGGGTGGAGGTTTAACTCCATTTCCATTACCTCCTCCTCCTGAAGAACCTTCTCCTTTTGGAGGCTTGGAGCTTTCACCCTGCAGTCTTGTATTCCTCTCTTCATAGAGGACTTTTACCATCTATGTCATGTCAAAGAAAGCCTTCCTAAAAACCTTCTCATCCTTTGTCATATTTGTAGGCTCTCCTTCATGTGACATGCTCATTGAAGCTTCAATTGCAATTTGAGGTAGAACTGGTGGTGAAGATTGTCGAAATCTTGCACTACTTCTCCTTGACCCAACTTCAGGACCTTCAATCAGCTTCCCTTCTCCTGTCTTGAGCTTCAACCTTGTGAGCATCACATTCACTTGCAAATAGGTGAATCCTCCTTGCACAAAGAAAACCAAGAGATTTGATACCAAACTTGATCTGAATGGGAAAATTAGTTTTGTTGTGCTAAATTCCTCTTTAGAATATGTAAAAGTGATTAAGTATTCATGAGGTTAATTACAAGTTTTAACATGAGTTTTTGAATGTTTTTATGTAAATTACATGTACAAATTAACATAAACAAATGATTGAACAACATCATATAATAGACATGAACATCACCAAAACAGTATCACAATAGCACAAGATGAAGGAGTTCACCCCGCTTGGGCTACATCTCCTTGGTATAGCTTCCAATGGCTTGGCCCTCTCTATTATGCTCAAAAGTGTGAATACATCAGTTTATAATGCTTAGATAGCTCTGAAACTTGTTCAAATGGCTCCAGAATGCCCAAAAATTCCTTTCTAGCTTCTTTTTGCTCCTGGTTTGCTCAAAAACTCAAGAAGTTATGGCCTTCCCCAGCTCTTGCAACTATTCGCTCCACAAATTCCCCAAAATACGGCACCGTCCTACGAATTTGCCCCGAAATTCGCTAATAAAGCGACAAAATCGCAGAAAATCAGGCGAAATTGTAGGATCATTAGTTTTTCCACTAATGCCCCCATCGCGGTTAAATTAAATGTTAGGGATCATTCGCATGGGCATGGTTACCTCTGATGGTTAACCGCTGGAGGTTCCCCCCATTAATCTATCGATTAAGCCATAAAGATATCACGATTACATTATATAACAAGGAACAATGGTATAGAACAACAGTAGAGGCTCATGTTTGTTTCTCGAAGGTCGCAGATCCGGCCCTCAGTGCCTCCACTCGAACCTTCAACCCATTTTGGTGGCCCTCTGGATGTCATGTGGTGGCCTCTAGCCCTGCCATGTGGCAACCTGCGATTGGCCACCACCAAATATTGTGCACCAATGAAAACTCGCCATCTTGGACCAATCGAACTGTGCCACTTTGCACCTTTCCATTTGCCAGAGGAAAAGCCCACCATTTGCACAGTCACCCTACCACATAGGCATGCACAATCAACATCATGTCATTAGTATAGACTACTAACTGGGCTATCACATTTTGAAAAAAATCGTCTGTTTGGGAAAGCGAACAGAACATGATTCTGGGAGCATACGGTGTCTGTTTCGCGTAAAATGAGTTGTGTTGGATTCAGGATGACGAGCATTACGTGGTTGTTTAGGTTCCACACATATCTGACAACTTTGAATTTTGAGCAAATTTTTTAGCACCTGATCAAGAGGAATGCCTTGCTCAAGTGCAGAAAAAAATTATGTATGATGTAAATGATTGAAGTTTTTGAGTCGATGATGTTGACATAGTATGCTTTTGAGAAGAAAGATATGTTGCATAGGTCATAGTTGCAGAGGTACCTTAATAACTTGTGATGTAAATGGTTATAGATCTAGGTGAAGGATTTTTTATTTTTCCTTAATTCAAATAACGGACGCAAGTTCAAGCCTAGCTAACAATGTTTGCAGCTAAGTTTGACATTGGATTATCAACGTCTACAACCCAAATTGACAGTGGGTAACCCACATTTGTGTCTTTTAGTTTGCAAAAGGAAAAATTTATGTTTGCCAAATAAAGTTACATTGTTTTAACATTAATTTGGCATATTCAATCATTATATTTGTCTAGTGTTACTCTTTTCAATAATATTTTGTGGAGCATTATTTCTTTTTGATATTAAAAATATTTGGAATGTGAAACGAATAGCTGGAATACAAAGGGTCAAACTTTCATTTCAGATTCTTGCATGGAATACTAACAATTAGTAAGCTACATACATAAAAATATATGTTTTTTGGATGAAAATACAATTGGTTTGTTAGAGAAGACTGCTTTTTGAGACCTAGTTTGTGAGTTACCTAGCACGAAGAGAAAGAGGAAGAGGAGAAGATGTGATGTGCAGAAATAAGGAGGAGAAAGAAATAAGTAGTTGTACAGAAAGCAGAGACAAAGCACAGAACATAGACAAAGAAATGGAGGTAATCAGTATTAAATACCAGGTAAGCCAACACACTAAAAATTTCATGTGTTAGGGGATTGTTGTCTCCTTTCAGGTAGTAGCCTAAAAAAGAGTAGGTTGGAGCCTGTAGAAGAGGGAGTAGGATCTTCCCAACAAGTTGTAGCTTGCAAAAGAAAACTGAGATAGGAGTCTCCTGTAGGTAGAAGCCTCCAAAAACTTGATGTAAGTGGGAGTGCGTGCTTCCAACAAGTTGTAGCTTGCAAAATAACAGAGAGGTTGGAGCCTCCAAATTTTGATGTAAAAAGGGAGTGAGTGATTTATTTACATCACAACAACAAATTGGTGGTTTTCCCTTTATGGGTTTCCACTTATATTTGGTGTACACATGTGTTTATTTTGTGTGTTGATTCTTATGTTGTAGTTGAATATGCTTTTTATATGTTAAATTTGCTTTTTATATGATGTAATGTTGCTCATTTAACTCTTTAGATAACTATAATAAAGAAAAGTAAAACCAACAATTTCATGACCATGAATGCACTATATTGATTCACCCCCCCTCTCAACATAGTCAAGTTTCCAACAATTGTTATTAGATTTGGCTCCTTTTGTATCAACCTAATAGGTGGAAGGTAGATCTAGTTGGAATAAGGATTATCAAAGTGTGTGTGTGCTCAGTGCGACAAAATTTCATGAATGGAGAGAGAAGGTAGAAGTTGAATTGGTAGCTTATGGACCTAATGTCTAGAAGTTAGTATATAATGGATATGGTAAATATTCCCCCTCAGAGCAAGAACAACAGTGGAATGCCTAGGCTAAATCTGCAATTTATAGCAATATTCACAATCTATATCTTGAGATGGTAGTAGATATCAAATCTACAAAAGAAATATGGGACATGTTACAAACCATGCATGAAAGATATTTCAGTAGCACCAGTGGAGAAAAAAAGAAGAGAAAGAAGAAGAAAAATACCTCTCAAAAAGAAATTGTTTAGTCAAATGAGATATATTCTGCTAGTATGAATGTATCTAATTGTCATGGCGTGACAACAAATGAAGACCAAGCTAAGTTTGACTCAACCTTGTTTGAAATAGAAAGACTCAAAATTGAAAACAAAGATCAAAAGAAATTGTTACAGATATGTGATGAGAAAGAGCATGAGTTCAAAGAAGAAATCATTAGCCCGGGGACATAGTTAGAAGAAGCGATGAGGGTTGAGGAGGTAGTCAAAAACTAGTTGAAGGAAAGATTAGAAGAAAAGGTTGTCTCCATGAGAAAAGTATAAAAAAAGAGCAATAACTCAAAGGCAAAAACCAAAAATAATAAATCAACACCAAAAAGGCTTGTAGGAGAAGATGTTAGCAACATGATTAGCAAGGAAGCAAGCAAAAACAAGGGGCAGAACCAACAACAAAGGAATGAGTCAAAGAAAGTATTATTTGATAGAAGTTCATCTACTTCTAGAGATGAATCTAGCAAGCATGCAAGATTCCAAAGGAGATCATTTTCTCCCTTGATGAATAATGTTGAATGTTACTTTTGCAATAATGTTGGGCATGTTGCAACTGATTCTAGGAGAATTCAAATCCATGTCTATCAGCAAATATACAACAAAAGATGCAGTAGAAAAATAATAACTCTCAAGCAAGAAAACAAGAAAGATCATTCCCTATGAGAAGATCATCAGGCACCAGGTACACAAATTTTTTCTATGGCTATTGTTATTCATGCAATGATTTTGGCCATAAGGTTGTTGATTTCAAATCCTATGCAAAGAAGAATAGGAATGAATTGTATAATAGCACAAGAAGACACAAGACCTTTACTCCCTTTCTTGGTCACACAAGATGTTATTTATGTGACAATCTTAGCCACATGACCAAAGATTGCAAGTTACCTAGTTCTTTGACACAAACCAAACAAATGGAGTAGAATAATCAAAGCAGATTGTACAAGAAAGTAGAAGGATACACAAAATAGAAGGAAACCCACTAAAGTTTGGAAAAAGAAGAAAGAGCAGTCAATAACTTCAATGAAAAATTGAAGTCAACATGAGCTTGGAGGGAGTTTCTCAAGGAAATAAATGAAGTCATGAGAAAATAAAGGTCCAGTTAGTGTATATATTAGAGCAGTAGTCATGTGAAAGTTGAAGCATGTGAACCTATTATTGGTGGACATAACTTTATTTACAATTTCAAGGACAAATTTTTGAATTCATTAAGATAAAACTTGAGGCAACAAGTGTAGTTGTGTTAGAAAGTATAGAAAGAAAGGATGAATTTGACTTTAGCCTTAGTTAAATTGAGTAAACCAAATTTCCACATCAGCATGACAACTTGGAGGTAGTTAACTAGTGTGAAATGTCTCTTGTCACTCAGTTAACTCAGTGGATTCAAGTTATAAGCTTGGAGTTCAGTCATGCATGTGTTGATTGCTAAATTTTAGAAATCTAGTTCAATTATTTTTGTTTGTACTCAGTTAAATGACCTCTAACAATTAATAGAGTTAGTTCAAGGTCGGTTGTGCAGTGGGACAACAGTCTAACTGAGAGATATGTCAATTAACTGATCAATCAACCCAAAATATCTCATTCATGCATGGAATTTGAATTGCTCAACTGGAGTGGAGGATACAAAGCCTAGTGTAATATAAGTTGTATACTAGTTGAGTGTACAGTTGTTGCATGCAGTCAGGAGATTAATTCCTTGGTAATTGTGCAAGGAAATAGGGACATCCCTATTGTTTAGGAGCTTGAATTAGCTCATATTTTCGCAAGGAAATAGGAGACTGAAGGAGGCATAAAGTGGCTAAGTGTTGGCCAGAGGTCCTCAATCAATAGAGAGAACAATTTTTCTTTTGTAGGTTGTGCTCAGAGCTGGAGAAAGCAATTGTAATAGTTTCTCTATTCAACTAATTAATGCAAAGAGGCTTGAGGAGTTTTTCCTAGTTGGGTTCCCCTAGAAATCATTGTGTACTTGTGGTTTTGCTTCTTGCATGTATATGCATGTTGTTCTAAATTTTGATTTCTATTCCGCGGATTAGTAGAGTAGAATTGTGTCTGGTGTTTTTACTTTGAAATCTTGATCATTTGCAATTTCTATCAAATTTCTACATGGTATTAGAGCCCTGAAATCACATTAGAACCAATATTTCAAATTTGTCCCTCAATAATTTCATATTGTAGCTTCAATAGCAGTTTTTTCTTCAGATTTAGGAAAATGTCTTTCAATGGATTGATATTGGAGTATGCCCTAGAGGATAGCTCGAATTTCATAGCCTAGAAGGACCAAATGGAAGAAGTGCTTGATGATAATGGTACATTGTTAAAATTGATATAACGAAACCTCCATAGTCGAATGCACAAAAATTAACACAGTGGAAGAAGGATGTTGCTAGAGCCAAGAGGACCATCCTGGAAGGTGTGAGAGACCATGTGGTCTCAAAAAACCATGGCAAAGAAACACCATATGCTATATGGAAGACATTAACTGAGTTATTCAAAAATAGCAGTGGCCATAGAAAGTTTGTCGTAAAAGACAAACTTCGAAACATTAGGATGTAGAAAAATGATATCGTTCCACAATATCTCTCTAGATTTACACAAGTTCGAGATGAGCTTGGAGGGGTTGGAGTGAAGGTTGCAGAAGATGACTTAGTTAGCTTAGCTCTTCTAGGCCTTCCAAAATCTCGGCACAACTACCAGGACTTTTTGAATGGAAGGGAAAAATTATCAAATTGGGAGAGGTTGTGGTCTAATTTGGTACATGAAGAGATCAGGAGAAATACCAGAGATGGAGTTACATCGGAAGAACAGGAAGAGAACTTTGCTCTAGTTGGAAAAGGAATGAATACCAAGGGCAAGAAGGCCCAAGATGAGGCTGATTCCATCCAGAACAATGGCAATAAGAAGGACCTAAGAAAGATAAAATGCTTTCATTTCCATGAATACAGGAACTATGCTACAAAGTGTCCGCACAGGAAATCGAGCAAGGAGCCTGCAACAGGAGCAGGAGGGAATTCCTTGGCATCTCAATTTGAGAGCTATATTTCACCCTCCTTGCTTTCTTGGCAAGCACAGTAGGAGGGAGTGATTGGTAACTAGATTCTGGTGCCTCTTACCATATGACAAGAAACAAGGAATTTCAATACCCTGGAGGAAAAGGATCTCCATATGCATATAGAACTTGGGGATGATGGGAGGTATAGTGATACAAGAATTAGTATTGTAAGATTTAAGAGGGATTTTGGCTCCCATCTTCACCTCAAAGGTGTTATGTTTGTACATAGGTTGAAGAAAATCTTGATCTTTGTAGCATTATTGGAGGATAGAGGCTATGATGTTATTTTCAGTAAGGGGAAATCCTTTATAAAACATGTAGTTATCAGGAAAGTGAAGCAGATTGGAGTTAGAATGAAAAATATCTACAAGCTAGAGGTAGATTTTTCAATGCATGTAGCTATACCTCCAGGAGTGAGATGGGGCGATATCGAGCCTTAACCCCTTAGTTGCTAAGAATTGGGCAAGAACCATAGGAGAGCAGTTGCAGTATACTTTGCTTATGGATAGATTACCTTGCTACAGGGGCCCACAATGTTCAATAGCAAAAGGATCAGTTTTAGTTGGTGCAGTCAGATGTTGAGGAGCACAAAAGAGTGTTGATAGCGGTGTAAGAGGCACAATGCAGAATCAACATCAATGCAATCTTCCCAGTAGACAGTTGCAGAGACATAGTTGATTCAATGTTTTTTGGATGCTTCTTAGTTGCAGTTGTTGCAGTAGCAGCAACAACAGTGAGAGGTAGTGCTACAGTACATTCCACAAGTGTTGGATAGGGGTGGTTCAAAATCCCTTTCTTGCTAAGAGGGATTGTTAGAAAGTGTAGCAAGAAAGGCTCAATTTGACTTTAGCCTTAGTCAAATTGAGTAAATTGAATTTCCACATTAGCAGGACGACTTAGAGGTAGTTAACTAGTGCGACATGGCTCTTTTCACTCACTTAACTCAGTAAATTCAAGTTATAGGCTTGGATTTCAATCATGCATGTGTTGATTGCTAAATTTTAGCAATCTAGTTCTATTATTTTCAGTTGTACTCAGTTAACTGACCTTTAATAATTCATAGAGTCAGTTGTGCAGTGGGAGAACAATCTAACTCAAATATATGTCAGTTAACTCATCAATCAACCCAAAATATCTCATGCATGCATGGAATTCGAATTGCTCGGCTGGAGTGGAGGAGACAAAGGTTAGTGTAACATGAGTTGTATACTAGGTGAGTGTACAATTGTTACATGCAGTCAAGAGATCAATTCCTTGGGAATTATGCAAGGAAATAGGGACTTCCCTATTTTTTAGGAGCTCGAATTAGCTCATATTTGCGCAAGGAAATAGGAGACTGAAGGAGGCATAAAGTGGCTAAGTGTTGGCCAAAGGTCCTCAATCAGTAGAGAGAACAATTTTGCTTTTGTGATTGTACTCAGAGCTAGAGCAAGTAATTGTAATAGTTTCTCTATTCAATTGATTAATGCAAAGATACATGAGGGGTTTTTACTAGTTGGCTTCCCCTAGAAATCACTGTGTACTTGTGGTTTTTCGTGTTGCATGTCTCTACATGTTGTTCTAAATTGTGATTTCTATTTCACAAATTAGTAGAGTAGAATTGTGTCTCTTGTTTACAGTTTGAAAGCTTGAGCAGTTTCAATTTCAATCAAATTTATACGCATTGGAAGTACTCCCTTGTTGAACAAAGATCATCTCTAACAGTACAACAAAGACATATTAATCTTAGGGGGAGTTGAGCATGTAAGTAAGACAAAGAGACAATATCAACAAATGTTTGTTATAACACTCTAAAGATCTGGAACTTAGCAACAATGGAAAAATACTCGAAAAAATTGTCCAAACATTTATGGATCATAACAATGAAAATAATTTTATAAAACAGAGCAACGATAGAAGCAAACTAAAACCAAATATTACATAAACAATGATGCATCAATCACGTCGTCAATTAGAGATGACAACAACATGTTATGCTATTCAAAGAAGTAGTAATAGCATAAATGTGAAAGGTTGGCCTCTAAGGTATGACAAAACCACTCCCTTCCCCATTTTCCCTTCACAATTATCACAAGGTGAATTCTCATGATTGCCATAGTGAATTCTCAAACAAGAGTAATGGGGTGAAATAAGGACCCTACCATGGAGCGTGATAATCCAGTTACAAGAGAAAGGCATGGAGAGTAGAACAAGGTAGATATAAAGTATTTCAGCTAAATCTATAAAAGGAAAAGGAAAGGCTATTAAGATCAAAATGTTTTCTGGAAGTTTCCACATCGTGCAGAATTTCTTGTCATCTACTTGATGCCATTTATCTCAATTTCAAAACACAATTGTGTGGTGACAATAAGTGTTGTCTTGTGGAAAATATTGATAACCCAAATAATTTCATCAACTCTCAAACCCCAAAAGGAAACAAAAAGGATGCTAATGTAAATAGAAGTCTTTATGGTTGTATTTGTTGATAAATCTAGGGCATAGTAATCATGTGATTTCTCTTCTATTAGTAACTGCTTGTCAGTGCTTTTTACTTCTTTGGATTAGGATCTTCTTTTACTTAGGTTATTAGTGTTCTTCTTCATCAAACAACTACCAATGCATAAACCATAAAGAGACAAGAGACACAAAATATAGGCTATCATCCATGGCCAAAACCTCTCACTCTTTGAGAGGAAAGCCCAAACAAATTCTTCTTCTTATAGAGATTCCAATTGACGAATACCAAGACAAAGACCCCTGACCTATCTTCCACTCCAAGACAAATACACAAGATCCTTAGTTAACGATAGTAAAACTTCAACTCCTTCCTCCTCAACTTCTTCTTCAGCCTTGGCTTTCTTCTTTAGACTTTTTCTTCCTCCTTCCACTTCAGCTCCCTAGGAGGACTGCACCACTTCCGCCAGATACTTCTCCTCTCCTCAACCTTCATTACTGCAATATATTTCTTTTTGTCCCTTACTACTGTAATAATCTTCTATCTCATATAGGTGTGTTTTTCCCTTAGAACAACCCCATATAGTATCCTAATAACCTCACTCTTCTTTCCCTTCACTTCACTGCTTATGAGACTACTCATTATCCTCTTCACACTTCCTTTTCTGATTCAAACTTCAACCAAATTGTAGAAGATTAGATGTCAAAAATTCTATCTCAAATATGAAATCGGAGTTGCCTATTTATGGTAGTTTTCTTCTGTATATGAGCCAACATGAGTGCATGTGAGCCAACATGTTCTTTGGGGAATTTACATTATTCCTTTTGAAGTCGACTTGAGAAGGAGACTTTGCTTGGTCTTGGAGGGATATTTATACTTATCTAATGACTCATATAAAATGTAGTATGCCCAAGAAGGGTCCTTCATACATGACATAGACTCAATTTGACTTTTATGACTAGATGACAAATCCTAAAGGCCCTCAATGGGATCCATCACTAAAAAATAAAATTCCTTGCTCATGAAACCCATGAGACAAGCATAATAATAATTTTATTTTTCTTCTTTTCATCAATTACATAAAATCAAAATTACATATGTCATTATGAATACCAAACCTATTTACTTTTCAACACTCCCTCTTAACTAGGTAGGTATTCATAATGGTACTTGGTCATTCTCAATCTAAAAAATTTCTCATAAGAAGAGTCGGATTGGTAACCCATTTGTTTAGCATCATATCAACCAGCATTGTCACATAGCAAGGACTTGACTAACATCTATATCTCTCCACGAGATATGAGCACAATGCTGGTGATAACAATGATGTATAGACACCCTCATCATTGTCTCTCTCGGAACATACCCCACCTGGGTTCTCAGGGTGTGCTCCACCAGGACTGTTCTTATCTTGGATTCCAGTCCTCAAACAATATCGGTCATCAACGACTACTCTTATATTGGATTCCCTAATACATCCTCAAAGAAAATTGGATGTCGAATGTTTACTCAATCTTCCATTCTGTCTTCCCAAGTGAAGGCAAGAATGATGTTTCTATCTCTCCCTCTTAATTAGGGAGGACATATCTATTCCAATAAGGAATGTACTCATTCCTACGGAAGGAATGTACCTAAGCTCCCTCTTGGATTAGGAATTTCCAATTTTCTTCCAAGTAAGAAACTTTTTTCCAGGCTCCCTATTAATTAGGGACCTACAACAACTCCTCAGGTGGAGATGATGGGACAACCAGTTTGTTGAATAACTTCTCTTCATGATGTCATGAACTTATTTTCATTATCTAGGAGTCTTTTGAGACTTCTACAGGGGGCACCGACCATCCATCACTTTCATTCATGATTCAACCATGTCATCGTTAGAAAGTGATCCATCAGTCCATATATGGCCTTCCTTCATGCCATGTTGCTTTCTTCATTCCATGTTTACTTAAGGATATTTCATCCTACTACATGTGCATTGGTGGTGGAAGACATCCATAGATCTTCCCTCAGTAGCCCTTCATAAACCCATCCAGATATTTGTTCAAAAATAAAGGGATGAACATTAAAATCAACATTACCTTTGTGATGGTCTTTCATCATGACATCTTTTAGTTTGCATCAGCATCCTGCATACATATCGACACATCTCCCAAAGATATATATTGTCAAGAGTCTATTTATTTTTCAAACTCCATCAAAGTCTTCATATCTTCCATGGAGATATCTTAGTCAAATCTTCTTGGTCTTTCGGATGTTGATTGTCTTTACCATGGTTGCATATTCCATGATCTCTTCCTTCCTTTCTTCAAACATTTAATTCCCATGAGCTTCCAATCAAATTTCCACAATTGTAGCCAACCACCTCATACTTCATATGAGGACATATTATGTTGATTTCATCTAGTGAATGTGTGACCCATGCATTCTTTCATCCCTTTGAGGGAGGAGATCCTTTATTTTGATAATTCTCTTAAGATAAAGCATTGGTTCATGATACCTGCAACCATATGACATGACTTCCACAATGTCAAATGTAAGCATACATACCTCATTTTTCCTTTGCGTCATCCAAACTTCCTGCAACAGCTTCCTTGATTTAAAGAGCTTCAATCTCTTGATCTGCTTCACTTTTATGTCATCATACCATCGTCCCATGAATTCCACAAGATTGGAATTCTTGATGAAACACTTGCTTTTTCTCATGATCAGTGAATCTTTCAATGAATATTCCATCAGAGAATCTTGAGGATCTAAAGTATCCCCATCAGCAGATGCTTCCTTTTGACAGATGTATGATGAACCTTGTACTAGATGACCTTGCCACTTATGTTACCAATGATATTACTAAGAGATATATCCTTGAATTCCAAACCCTCTTTCGTGCTTCTCTATGATGATGTTTTGACCTCTTTCTTTTAATGCTTCTATGATGCCTTGATGCATCCCATTTAGTGAATCATGATAGCCATATCTTACAACATAAGACTTGGGAAATTAAGAAGAAATTAGGTGAGGAAGACTATATCCGTAATAGAGATCTCTTACTTCCTCTTTCTTGGACATATTTTTTTCATCTTCCTCTACTTCTTTGGCGATATGGGATTCTTCTCTTCCTCTTTTGTTCTCCTTCTTGACCTTAGGAAAATCTCTTTTGTAGTGCCCATATTCCTGACACCCATGGAATTGAATCTTAGATATGCCCCTTTTCTTTTTCCAAGAACCAGACTTTCCAAATTTTCATTTTCTTCTTGTCATTATAACATAAGATTGACTTTACTCACCTGCTCCCACATCAGATTTGGCCTTTAGTTTAGATTCTCCAATCTTGCACAGTGACCATAGATCTTGGAATGGAGTAGCTTCTTTCTTCCCATAAATACTTGAAGTAAAGTTACCCCACTCCTTTGATAGTGCATTTAATACAATTGTAGTCATTTCACTATCAGACATGAATTCTCCTAGATCTTGTAGTTGATCCCGAATCTCAGATATCCTCATAAAGTATGAGGCTATTTCATCTTCCCTAGACATCTTCAGCTTGTAGAGTTCTTGTCTTAATGAGATGACTTCTCTAGCAGTGCTTACAGAATACAAATCTACCATTTTGTCATAGATTTCTTTTGAAGTTTCGACTTTAGATACATATGGGATGAGGGAATTGATCTGAATCGGATCCATAGAAGACTGTCAAAGAACCATTACTGTATCAGGTCAGAACAAATCTCTAAAGAATCCAAAACAGCGATTAAAAACACCCTAAACTAGTGGCAATGGCAGCCAACGTGGAACGACGAGGACCTCGGTCAAAGCGCGCTGACCGAGGCCCATGGAGATTGCGCAGGAGGTCAAAGTAGCCCCTGGGAGCCCCGGATCGGGAAAATAAGGTGGTTTTTGATGCGCGATTAGCGCTAATCGCACATCACTTGGCGAACAAGGTCGTGAAGGAAAATCCCAAGCACTCGGTTGCGTGGGGGAACCAAAGAACCACGGGCGGAAAAGTGAAAAGCGCTAAACGTACAAAGGCAGGACCTGCGCTCTGGAAACCAGTGGTATTAATCGGGGTGCCCACAAATGGTAAGAAGTTTTGGACGAGAGCGGAGCGATTCCATTCATTTATCGATGCGTGGCAAGCGGAGGTGAGAGAAAACCGTCATTGATCGCGCGCTATCAGTCGAACAAGTCAACCGCGCAAAACGTGCGTATGGCGTTGGATCTAGAGGCCCCAAATCGAACGATTGAGGTCGTGCCCGATGGAGGAAGCGGAATCGACGAAGGAATATGCCACATTTTAGAGGGATTTGGAATCCATTTAACTGCCACGGTGGAGGAAGAACGCATCCACGACGTAACTAAAGAAACGAACCAACGAAGTAGGCTGGCGCCGTTTAGAGGAGGACATGTGGCCACTCCCTGAGTGTTCATGATGACGCCGAACAGGGAACTCCAAGCGCAGCTGCAGAAGGTGAATCGACAGAGGCGAAAGAGGAACTGAACAGGCATAGGGGACGAATGGCTAAAAGCCATGAACAGAGACAGTCAAAGGAGTTAAGTTAGACAGTTATTGAGAGAGTCAGTCCGAGAGATGAAGACAGAGAGACCAGAATCCCGAGAGGAGGACGGAACACAGAGAACAGTAAAGCAAAGCAGAAGAGACAGAGGGTTGAGCTGACCAGAGGTAGCATTGAGCACCAAAGAGCTTGAAGATTCGAGCCATCCCATAGAGGATCTGTCCGGGCTGAGCACCACATTGGGCTCTTACCATTGTAGACCAGAAGGTCACAGAGCTGGTAGGAAGAAGAAGAGTCTATGCACTCCAGTGGCTTGGGGAATCCAAGAACCACCCTGCCAAGCCAAACCTGCTTCAGGAGAACTCATATTGAGTTCCTGTATTGTAATTCTCTGCTTAAAGGCACAATAAAACAAGGCCACCACTGAAAGTTGGATCGGAGATGTATCCCTGGAGAATAGGGTGAACTCCTTATTAATTTCTTGTGTCTTTGTGTTTGTTTACAGTATTTATGTTGTCTTTCCATTTTATTGTCCGTGTATTGGAAATCTGATCGATTCGTTGCTTCAATAACACAGAACACACACCAACACATGAGTCTGTAATACCTTTATTTAATAAATCTTTAACTGATGTCACTCATAGGGTGAGTATCAGATCAAGTGGTATCAGAGCTTTAGGTTGTAAGGTTAGACAAGCTTGTGTTGGTTTAGCTGTGAATGCTCACTAGATCAAAGCTCAAATTAGGAGAAGGAGAGTTGGTAGAAACTAATCGTGAAATTGGGAGAGTCTATTCTCGAAAGACAATGTCAGATGAAGGTTCTGCAGGACCATACCCTCAATTCATAGAGAGTTTCCTAGCTATAAATTCTATGGTTGAAGAAATGTACAGAGACTTTAGAAAGCATAAAGTGGAGGATTCATCAAGCTCTAAACAAGATAAAGAAGAAGATGAGCCTCAATTCCATGACCACTCCAAAGGAAAGGGGAAAGAGGAAAGCTTTCTCACACCTCCTAATAGCCCTGTTCATAATAAGAAAGCATCTTTGATTAAGCTAGATGTTAAATTTGATTTGCCTATATATGATGGAGAGCTAAATGTTGAAAAGTCAAACAATTGGATTAGACAAATTGATGTGTATTGCAGGGTACAGAACATAGACTCAGACAAGAGTAAGATTTAGCTAGCAAGCCTACACCTAGGAGGCATTGCCTTGGTTTGGTGGGAAGGCAGAACCCAAGCTAATATGAAAAGACATGGCAAGACCATCTCTGTCTGGAGTGAATTTGTTGTTGCAATCAAAAAGCAGTTCTATCCATTGGCCTACATGCAACAAGCCATGATGAGTTGGCAAACTCTTCGACAGTTGAAAGGGAAAAGTGTGCAAGGGTATACTCAAGAATTCAGAAAGAGAGCATTGATGTTGGGTATCTCACTAGACTCGCCAGAGACTCTTTTGAAGTACATTGGTGGTCTACACAGCTACATGAGGCATACCATCCTCATGTTTAATCCCACTAGTATAGATGAGGTATTTGTACAAGCTACTCATCTAGAAGCTAGAGGAAAGAATGGAAATCTAGAAGTTGGGGGACCATCCCAACCCATTGTAAGCAAGAGCAAGGAGAAAAGAAAGAGGAAGTGGAAAGAAAGGAAGGCTAACACTGCACAGAAATCCAAAGCTTCATGCACTCACTGTAAAAAGGAGGGGCATGATGATGAGCATTGTTGGATTATGCATCCAGAGCTGAGACCTAAGAAGTCTGAGGGCAAGAAGAAGAAGACAGCTGCAGCTATTTCGGAAAGATTTGGGGTCAGACTCAGGAGATGAAACAACTATAGCAGCCACAGGTATAAAAGGTTGTCTGCTTTAGAGAATGTTGAAATCAAGAAGCAGGTGCAGGAGTTGCTCGAGAAAGGGTTCATCAAGCCTAGCACATCACCATGTGGGTCACCAATCTTTTTGGTGAGAAAGAAAGATGGCTCCTGAAGAATGTGCATTGATTACCGAGCACTGAATAAGATAACAGTCAACAATCGTTATCCCCTTCCTCGCATAGATGATCTTCTAGATCAATTAAAGGAAGTTGTTTATTTCACCAAGCTGGATTTGCACAGTGGATACCATTAGGTCAGAGTTGCAGAGCAAGATGCATGGAAGACTGCTTTCAAAACAAAGCAGGGATTGTATGAATGGTTGGTTATGCCTTTTGGCTTAACTAATGCTCCTACTACTTTCATGAGATTAATGAATGATGTACTCAGACCTTTTCTTGATGATTTTTTTATTGTGTATCTGGATGACATTCTGATTTTTAGTAAAATGTGGGAAGAACATTTAAAGCATGTTAAGCAGATATTAGATGTTTTGAAAAGAGAAAAACTTTATGTTAAACTCTCAAAATGTGAATTTGGCAAAACATCTCTAAACTACTTGGGTCATATAGTAGGGGGAGGTAAATTGAAAATAGATCCCTCTAAAGTGGCAGTCATTGTGAACTAGCCTAAACCCAGGTCTGCTACGGAAGTGAGAAGCTTCTTAGGAGCAGCACAATATTGGAGGAAGTTCATTTATAACTTCTCCTCGATTGCAACTCCCTTACATGCTTTAACAGGATTGAATAAGGTGTTTCAGTGGGGAGGAAAACATCAAAAAGCCTTCGACACCTTGAAAGAGAATATTAATACAGCACCTGTACTATCACTGCCAGATCTACAAAGATCATTTGAGATCCAAACTGATGCCAGTGACTATGCCATGGGAGCAGTGTTGACACAGCACGGTAAACCCGTATGTTATCATTCTGAGACTTTTAATCATGCAGTAGTTAACTGTCCTACATATGATAAAGAATTGTATGCATTAGTTCAGAGTGTGAAAAAGTGGAAACATTATTTAATGGGAAAAGAGATAGTAATACATACTGATCATCAACCACTTCAATATCTACACTCCCAAACTAAGTTGCAACAATCAAGACATTACAGATGGATGGGGTTTCTACAACAGTTTCATTTAGTCATCAGAAATAAAAAGGGCATACATAACAAGGTTGTAGACATGTTATCTAGACCCATTATAAATGCATCTACCATACTTAAGCATAATTATGTGCTACATGAAAGCTACATAGAACAATATGCTCAGGATATGGACTTTAAAGATGTATATGCAACTTTGAGTCAAGGCAAAAGAGTAGAAGAATTGGACTATCATGTGAAGGACTGACTCTTATACCATTGTGGGAAACTCTGCATTCCACAAACTGAGAGGATAAAGATAATTAGGGAAGCACACACTTCTCTGATATCAGATCACTTTGGGGTAAGTAAAACAGTTGCATAGCTGCAAAGATTCTGCTATTGGCCGAAAATGAATGAGACAATTTCTAGATATGTAAGAAGGTGTGCCATGTGTGCTAAAAGCAAGCCCAGTAATAGAAAACTAGGCTTGTACACTCCATTGCCAGGTCCTTCTCACCCTTGGGAAAGTGTTTCCATGGATTTTGTTGGAGGACTGCCTAAATCTAGGAAAGGTCATGACTATCTATATGTTGTTGTGGATAGGTTCAGCAAAATATGTATTTTGATACCTTGTAGTAAACAGATTACAGCTAAACAAACTGCAAAATTGTTCTTTGAACATGTATGGGTTCATTTTGGATTACCCACTTCCATTGTATCTGATCGAGACACCCGATTTGTGGGGAAGTTTTGGTCAAGTCGATGGGAACTGATGGACACCAAACTGAAGAAAAGTACAGCTTTTCATCCACAAACAAATGGCCAGACAGAGGTAGTAAACAGGACAGTGATCCAGTTACTGAGGGGATATTGAAGCAAACATCATAAACTTTGGGATGAACACTTGTGTTATGTGCAGCATGCTTACAATAGAGCAAAACACTCTTCTACACAGAGATCTCCTTTTGAGACCTGTTTTGGTTTTACACCAAGGTCTCCTTTGGATTTTGTCTTTGGTAAATATACCATGGTTGATGGACACAGTGATGTGGAAAAGGAAACTAGGTTCATTGAACAGATCCAGGAGATCCACCAGGCAGTACAGGAACAGCTGGAAAAGAGCCAAGCTAAGTAAAAGGCTAGGCATGATAAGCATCGGATGGAGCATAGTTTTCAAGTTGGAGAAGAAGTCTGGCTGTATATCAGCAAGGACAGTATGCAAGGTGAAGGTAAAAAGCTAAAGCCTATCAGGTATGGACCTTTTAGGATACTTGAGAAGATTGGTGAAAATGATTTTCGCCTTGATTTACCAACTTACATGCACATCTACTCAGTCGTAAATGCAGATTGCTTGAGATTGTTTGAACCTTCAATGATTGAAGACCCTGAAGAGCAAAGTCAATTGCCTTATATTGATGACCTACTACCTGAATATCTTAATGAATTTCAGGAAGACACAGTGTTGGACAGGAAGGTGAGAACGACGCGCAGGGGAGATGTTGAGTACCTTAGGATTGGGCTCAAAGGTTCAAAGCCAAGTAGTGCAAAGTGGATTGAGATTGGACAAGTGAGAAAGCAGTACCCTCACTTAGTTGATGCTTAAAAACCAACTTTTGGTGGTCCAAAATCTTTTTTAGTGGGAAGGCTGTGATCCGAATCGGATCCATAGAAGACTGTCAAAGAACCATGCTTATATTAGGTCAGAACAAATCTCTAAATAATCCAAAACAGCGATCAAAAACACCTTGAACCAGTGGCAATGGCAGCCAACATGGAACGACGAGGACCTCGGTCAAAGCGCGTTGACCGAGGCCCATGGAGACTGCGCAGGAGGTCAAAGTAGCCCTTGGGAGCCCCAAATCGGGAAAAGAAGGTGGTTTTTTATGCGCGATTAGCTGGGCAAACGGGGTCGTGAAGGAAAAGCTTGAGCACTCGATCACGTGGGGGAGCCGAAGAACCGCGGGCAGAAAAGCAAAAAGCACTAAACGTACAAAGGCGGGACCCGCACTCTGGAAACCAGCGGTATTGATCAGGGTGCCCACAAATGGTAAGAGGTTTTGGACGAGAGCGGAGCGATTCCATTCATCGATCGACGCGTGGAAAGCGGAGGTGAGAGAAAACCATCATTGATTGCGCGCTATCAGTCGAGCAAGTCAACCGCGCGAAACGTGCGTATGGCGTTGGATCTGGAGGCCCCAGATCGGACGGCTAAGATCGCGCCCGATGGAGGAAGCAGAATTGACGAAGGAATACGCTGCATTTTAGAGGGATTTGGAATCCGTTTGACTGCCACAGTGGAGGAAGAACGCATCCACGACATAACTGAAGAAACGAACCGACGAAGCAGGTTGGCGCCATTTAGAGGAGGACATGTGGCCACTCCCTGAGCGTTCATGATGACGGCGAATAGGGAACTCCAAGCGCAGCTGCAAAAGGTGAATCGACAGAGGCAGAAGAGGAACCGAACAGGCATAGGAGATGGATGGCTAAAATCCATGAACAGAGATAGTCGAAGGAGTCAAGTTAGACAGTTACTGAGAGAGTTAGTCCAAGAGACGAAGATAGAGAGACCAGAATCCCGAGAGGAGGACGGAACACAGAGAACAGTAAAGCAAAGCAGAAGAGACAGAGGGCCGAGCTGACCAGAGGCAGCATTGAGCACCAAAGAGCTTGAAGATTCGAGCCATCCCATAGAGGATCTGTCCGAGATGAACACCACATTGAGCTCTTGCCATTGTAGACCATAAGGTCACAAAGCTGGTAGGAAGAAGAAGAGTCTATGCACTCCAGTGGCTTGGGGAATCCAAGAACCACCCTGCCAAGCCAAACCTGCTTCAGGAGAACTCACATTGAGTCCCTGTATTGTAATTCTCTGCTTAAAGGCACAATAAAACAAGGCCACCACTGAAAGCTGGACCGGAGATGTAGCCCTAGAGAATAGGGTGAACTCCTTATTAATTTCTTGTGTCTTTGTGTTTGCTTACTATATTTCTCTGTTGTCTTTCCATTTTATTGTCTGTGTTTTTGCAATCTGATCGATTCGTTGCTTCAATAACACAGAACATACACTAGCACATGAGTCTGTAATACCTTTGTTTAATAAATCTTTAACTGATGTCACTCATAGGGTGAATATCAGATCAGGAATTCTTGATTGATTCTATGAGAATCCTTTGAGCCCTAACTTCCCCTTTCATATACTTGGCAAGATCTTGAGCATATTCCTCTCCTGGTTTTGTGATAGATCCTTTGACATGTTCCATCACCTCATTTTAAATGAGATTCAAATTTGTCCTTTTCTTCCATGCAAGATAGTTTGAAGCCCCAACCAATTTGTTGTTTTCCTTGCAAAAAGACATTTTGACTGATTCAGATGTGGACATAAATATAATTGATAGGATGCTCCTTCTTCTTCTTTCTTTCTTGATGTTGATGATTATATAGGGGATAGAAAACTTCTCCTTGATGATGGTAGTTTTCTTCAAGAATGATCCTTGATCCCACAGAGAGTGAGATGGCATTGCCTTTTGATCTAGCTTCCTTTGGATGAATAGTCTTCAAAACACTTTAACTTGAGTAGATGTAGGGTTTTAGCCTTCTCCATTTGATGATGATCTGAATACTTCTTTGTAGAATTATTTGATCTAGATTTTTGACTTCAAGACTATCTTCACTTTGATGCCTTCCTTGAGATTTGATCCTTGAGTGTCCCTTGATAAGATGCCCTTCCTTGACTTAGTCACCTTAGCTCTGATACCATATTGAGAAATCTCGGGCAGAGTAATTATGTGATTTATCTTCTATCGGTAATTGTTTGTAAATGATTTTTACTTCTTTAGATTAGGATCTTCCTTTACTTAGGATATTAGTGTTCTTCTTCATCAAACAACTACCAATGCATAAACCATAAAGAGACAAGAGACACAAAATATAGGCTATCAGCCAGGGACAAAACCTCTCACTCTTTGAGAGGAAAACCCGAAAAAATTCTTCTTCTCATAAAGATACCAATTGACGAATACCAAGACCAAGACACAATATCCTTAGTCAACGATAGTCACCCTTCTGCTCCTTCCTCCTTCTCGAATTCTTCTTCAACCTTGGCTTTCTGCTTTATACTTTCAACGTTCTTCTACTTCAAATCCCTAGGAAGACTGCACCACTGCTGCCATAGACTTCTCCTCTCCTTAGACTTCATTGTTGCAATATATTTATTTTCATCCCTTACTGTTGTAACGTACTTCTAGCTCTTATAGGTGTTTTCTGCCCTTAAAACAGTCCCATAGTATCCTAAGAACCTCTCTCTTCTTTCCCTTCACTTCGTTGGTTTGAGACTACTCCTTATCCTCTTCGCACTTCCTTTTCTAATTCAAACTTCAACAGAATTGCAGAAGATGAGATGTATGAAATTATGTCTCAAAGATGAAATCTGAGTTGCCTATTTATAGTAGTTTTCCTTTGTATATGAGCCAACATGAGTGCATGTGAGCTGACATGTTCTCTGGGGAATTTACATTATTCTTTTTGAAGCCGACTTTAGGAGGAGACTTTGCTTGGTCTTGGAGGGATATTTTATACTTATCTAATGACTCATATAAAATGCAGTATGCCCAAGAAAGGTCCTTCATACATGACGTAGACTCAAATTGGCTTTTATGGCTATATGACAAATCCTAAAGGCTCTCAATGGGAGTCATCACTAAAAAACAATAAAAAAATTCTCATGAAATCCATGAGAGAAGCATAATAATAAATTTATTTTTCTTCTTTTTATCAATTACATCAAATCACAATTACACATGTCATTATGAAGACCGAACCTAGTTACTTTTCAATAGTATTTTTTATGTTTTATTCCCGTTCCTTGAGATAGTTGCATTCTCTCAAATTATCCAAAAACAAAAAGAGGGAGGAACCCTTAGAGGGTTGGATTCATCCACTGTGAATTGGAACAATAGCAGAATTTGGGAGCATGATTGTAATCTTATAGCCATGCTGGACAAGAGCAATGATATGGATAACAACAACAATAATCCAGAAGATACACATTCTACTATATTTGAGGTCAAGGGCAAGATGAAGGATCCCAACATCGCTATAAATTATTTGAAAGATGAAATTGGATTGACACACATCCAACGATTAACAAATCAACGGTATTATTTGATTCCCCCCCTCCTGTAGATTTTTATGGAGAGATCAATTATAATCATATTAGGTCTCTTTGTCCTTCACCTCTCCTTCGGCGTTTGCTTATCCACGTAGTTTATTCCATGGATTTCTCCATCGTTGTCATCATTTAGCTTACATAAATCAATCTTTTTTATTGCAATCAAATTATGGAGCGGTTACATAGTTTAGAACCCACCGTGGCACTGGTCATAAGAGCGTTATGACACATGTGGACAGATCTGGTCTTGGGAATGATATACAATGGTGAACGTACCTACGTTAAAGGTTAATGGTAGGATACATAATGCATAGGATTGACAGGAGTTTATCGTTATAGTGGGAGCATTATGTGTTGGCGAGATGAGTGTTACATAGCCAACAAATCAACCAGGATGAAGCATTACATATTCAGTGAATACATAACAGTTACACAGTGGTATCATATTAGCAATATACATTACATGAGCCAATGAAAAGTGTTATAATTTAAGGGAGTTATGACTACTACAAGATAGCATGGCATTGTAGAAAAAATTACGAGAGCAAAACGTTACAGAGGCAATTACATAGCAGAGAAATTGTGAAAAAGTGTTTTATATGTGTTACATAGTTTTTATTTATCTTAATAATGCTAGAGGTAGTCATCATTATATCGTGTACTTTGAGTTATGCCAGAGGTATGTTTTTCCACAGGTATGATAGGTCAATGCCTAGGTGAAAACTCGGTGTGAATTCTTGAGATCCATCTCTTGCATTGTTTGTAACCAAAGGCATGGAATTGAAGATGACCAATTGGTATTGACTGTGAGGGTTAGCACAATAATTATGGATCTCCCAGGTAACATTCATGAATTTCGATCCAAATAATCAAGAGTGTCTTGACGCATCACTATATAAATCGACCAAAGGTTCAGCTAATGAAAAAAAGATTCAAGGATGTATTGTATATGCATAGGATTCCTAGTGGGAGACAATGAAGAAGACAGATTGTTATTATCCTCGAAGTAGAAGGGGTTCTTGCTGATGTGAACCACTCAACAATTGTCATGCCTTCAATGTAGCTTTTAAAAACTCGGATTAGATTGTGCAAATTGGACAAAGTTTTTCATATGAGAAAAGGATGCTCATTTTATTTTTTTGAGAGGATTGGGTGGCCAACATCAATGCCAACAAAGGAGAAAAACCCATCTTTTGAAAAAAATTAGATTAGGAATGGAGAAGATGTTGCTAAGTGTATAGTGGAAAAGTTAGGCTCTCAAAGAATACAGAAAAATAAAATAGTAGGTCAATCAGAGGGTTAAAACAGTTTTTATGGACAATTATTTGATGAACATTTGGCTAATGAGGCAGCAAAAGTTGTTGCTACTGAGAAGCAAAGACTAGCAAAGGAGGTGGCTTCAATGTTGAAGTTGAGTGTAGAAGTTGATACTAACTCCAATGAAATGTCAAGGAAGGTAATAGCATCCCTACGTGCATGAATGGAGTATGCAAGCATGCATGTTTAGAGTTGCATCCTTCTGGCAGGAAGTAAAACTGGAAGTAAAACAGGGGTACTTGCAGCTAAGCACTAATGGCAGAGAATGTTTCTTTTCAGAGGTCAAAATAACAATTTTGTTTGAGATATTTCAAATGAATATTTATTCAAATATTATGCAAGACTTTGAATATGGATGAAGAGGTTGGAATATTTTTGCTATATGAGAAGACAACAATATGATCAGTTTATGCCAAAGAGGTAGCTACAATACCTGTGGTTTTGCAAGTATAGCGGGTGGATGAATATCTGTGCTACTAGAGATCCGAGCAATTTTTTGAAATTTCAAGATTTAAAAGGTTCCATGAAAAGGAGACTTCATGGTGCCATCTTTTTTTGTCAAACTTACATCTTTTCATGGGCTCAAATTATCAATAGGGTTGTCTTCACGAGCTAAAAGTGAAACTTAGAGATTCAGGGACCTTTACATTCAGATTGAAGAAATGAATGCAATATCCAAAAGCACCAAAGCAGTAATAACTATGTTAAATCACTGGGAAGAAATCCTAATGATGCAAGGGTTGTGTAAAGTTTTGAACTTGACTGAGATCTGCGTGTCAAAGTACTTATTTAGAGGATTGGTCACCGATATGGCCACCATTGTTGGCACCTCTTTTGAAGAAAATTGCAAGTGTTTTGTTAAGTTTCCAACCCCTTTCCATTGATGTTAAAGGGGAAGTGGAGAGAAATAATGATAAATGATTCTCAGAAAAAAAAGAGGGAGACCAAATCATTGTTGCCATCAATGCTAAAGTGGGGCGTTGTTGACAAAATTGCCATTAATGGCAAAGTGTGTTAATTGATGCATGCACTCCACTGTGTTAAATTTGTAAGTTTGATGCTCAGATGTATGGTTGCCTCAAGTGCAGATATTGTGATGTTGTGATGTAAATGCTTGAAATTGGTGAGTTGATGATGTTGACAGAGTATGTTGCTGAGCAGCAAGGTATGTTGTAGATGATAGAGTTGTAGAGGAGCCTTAAGAAGTTGTGATGTAAATGGTTACAAATATGGGTGGAGGATTCAGAGAATGAATGCAGGTTAAAGCCTAATTATCAGCATCTGCAGCCCAATTTGATAGTGGGTAACCCGCATTTGTGTCCTCTAGTTTGCAAAAGGAAAACTTTGTGTTTGATAAATACAATTACATTGTCTTAGCATTATTTTAGCATATGCAATCATTACAGTGGGTTGATGTTACTCTTTCAAATCATATTTGGTGGAACATTAATTTTGTTTTGATATTCAAAATCTAACAATGTGAAAAGAATAGTTGGAATATAAAGGGTCAACCTTTCATTCAAATTCCCGCATGGAATACTAACACTTAGCCAGCTATGTACATAAAAAATATGATTTTGGTTGGCAATATAGTTGGTTTGTTAGAGAGAAGATTGATTTTTGTGAGACCTAGTTCCTGAGTTAACAGGCACAAAGAGAAAGAGGAAGAGGAGGAGATGTGACGCAAAAATAAGGAGGAAGAGCAAGAAATAAGCGGTTGTAAAGAGAGCAAAGGCAAGGTACAAAACAAATACAAAGAGATGGAGGTATTCATTTTTAAAAACCAGGTAAAGCAGCACACTAAATCTTTCATGTATTAGGGGATTGTTGTCTCCTTTCAAATAGTAACCTAAAAAAGAGAAGGTTGGAGCCTGTAGAAGGAGTAGGAGTTTCCCAACAAGTTGTAGCTTGCAGAAGAAAATCAAGGTAGGATCCTCTTGTAGGTAGAAGCTTGATGAAAATTGATGTAAGTGGGAGTGGGTTGGAGCCTCCAAAAAATTATGTAAAAAGGGAGTGGGTGCTTGCTTTACATCACAACAACAAATTGGTAATTTTTCTTTTTATGGGTATCCACTTATATCTCGTGTCCACATGTATTACCTTTGTGTGTCAATTCTTATGTTGTAGTTGAATATGTTTTTTTATATGATGTATTGTTGTTCATTTAACACTTGAAAAAAAGAAAAGTAAAAACAACAATTTGATGACCATGAATGCTATATAGTCAAGTTTCCTGGTTCCCTCTCTACATATATACAATGTGTATTTTTTCTTTGTTTAAATTGTATTTTAGAATGCTATATAGAGTACATAACGTAAACTTGTAACTCCAAACCATCTTTATTGGATTTCAGAGAAAATTGACAACAAAAATGATCAATGTAAAATAGTGAGACCACTTCAAATGTTTTAACCATAAAAACTTAGTTTTTTCAATTGTTTTATATGATATATACATATGTTTTCAAACAATATATAAAATATAGATAGTTGTCATTAAAATATTTTACATAACATGTGCATTGAAACATTTTATTTATGAACTATATTGTCCACATTAAAATATTTTTTTGTTAATATGTTTTTAAATATGTCAATATTACTTAATCATATATATTCAAATATTTTATTGATAACCCACATGAATATTTTTATTATTATGAACATGTTTAACTGTCACATATTAATTTTATATTAAGAATTGAATGAATTACACATCTCTCTGTTATCATTCTTATTAAGAGGTAATTATCTTTTTTATTTTATTTTGGTAACTTTTAATTAATTTTTTTCTTTTTATATATAGATATATATGAAGTTCTTATTGACATAAATTATTTAACATAGATCTTCAAATAATTTATTTAAATCTTCTTGAAATATATTTGATAATTATAAGGTATAAATATTTTATTCATTTTTTTTACTATTATTTTAATTTTTTTAAAGACATAATGTGGACATCACAATATTTTATTTACAACTTAGAATGAGAAAAATACTTTTATCACCTTGAATTGTAATATCAACAAGTCCACTGACAATAGTGAGATTAGGATTATTGATTGTTTATAATTCTTTTGATTAGAACTAACTAAACATACATATCTATTTTTGCTTTTTTATTAGGGGACATTACTTTTCTATTTGGAAAATATTTTATTTTTATTTTCAAAAAGATAAACTACTTTTCTATTTGGAAAATACTTTATTTTTATTTTAAGAAAGATAAATGTCAACTCCACATTGAAGACACATGAGATCACATGTCACCCTCATATTGAATTGTAGAATATACTTGCTGCCATTATCTATTCATGCATCTTATAAAGTTGCATGCAAAGTGGTGGTGAATGCAAAAATGTTCAATGTTAAATGTTAAGATTGACATGGCAAGTGGAGATTTGACAATATTTACTTTCTTCTTACGGGTCGATTCTGACGGCTACCTCTATAACCACTGGCTACCTCTATAACCACTGGGTACCTCTATACAGCACCAGGGTAAGTCTACCGGGTCGATTCTGACGGCTACCTCTATAACCACTGGCTACCTCTATAACCACTGGGTACCTCTATACAGCACCAGGGTAAGTCTGGGGGATTTGAACTCGTGACCTTCAAATCTATTCATGCATCTTATAAAGTTGCATGCAAATTGGTGGTGAATGCAAAAATGTTTTACACGGAACTCAATGTTAAATGTTAAGATTGATACATGGTCTCATGGCAAGTGGAGATTTGACAATATTTACTTTCTTCGATTCTGACGGCGACCTCTATAACCACTGGGTACCTCTATACAAGGCCAGGGTAAATTTGGGGATTTGAACTCGTGACCTTCAATAGAAGCCCGCCTTTCTAATAAACTTCACCCCATTGTGATTACCAACTTACCTATACCGTGAGGCTAATATTTACTTTCGATAGAATGGCGTGTGAAATATTCTTACCATTTACAATTTCAATTAGGTAATTCACGTGGATTTCAAACAAACAAATGGATGCAATAGAAACCCAATCACCAATTTAAATGGAAAACTTTTATTTGAGTAATATTTTCAGGGAGATGGAGGCCATTCCTGGATTCTGGGGGCGAAAATGTAGCCTGTCTGGCGCGTTAGGGTTTTCCTTTGATACATTTTCTCAGATGATGCCGCCACAGACTTTGAGACCGTGATTTACAGAGGAGGCAGACCTTGGATTGCAGATGATATGCTCATTTTTCTCGAAGGGGATGAACACTGGTGACCCTGGGTTCATATTTCGAGGAATGTTTAAATTTCTCGAATGAGCGATGGCTCTGTTCATCGTTTTCTCTTTTAGCTTTGGTCGCACGACGCTTTTAGAACCAAGGTTCAGAGCTTTTACAAGTTCCCCAAGGTTCGTCGCCCTGGTTGGGGTATTACCAGTGCGAGGTGCCTGCGAATGGAAAGGCCAGCTGGGTCGGCGACCGTTTGCTTTGTTACAGGATTCCTTGCTCGTCAAACTCTGTTTGTGTTGGGGTCTGCGGAAATGGAGCGACTTCTTGTCATGAGGGCTTTGTCCTTCGATGGGATCTTCTTCTAGTTGAAGGAGGGAAAACGCTACAAGACTCCTAGTTGAAGGACTTTGGCATCGTGAGAACTCCAACATCATTTTAAACATGACATTGCGTGGTGGGAGCTCTGCGCTTTAGAAAACACAGTGGCCGTTTCTTTCAAGCAATGCAAGGGAAGGCTTCAATACCAGCAAATCATATCCAAAGCAACCTTACATCTTTGAATAAATGGAACAAGCACTATCACTATCCATGGAAGTAAATCTTGAGACAAATTCTCTTTTTCTTACTCTTCAATCCAAGGCTGTAATATGTAGAGCCAATGGAGCTATGGGAGTAAATTTTACAGAGACAAATTCTCTTTTTCCTACTCTTCAATGCAAGGTTGTAATATGTAGAGCCAATGGTTTTCAAATCATGTTTAACAAATATTAAAGTTTATATAAGAATTATATTGCGAAAATTTAATGGGACTATAGTAATAGATATAATGGTGTGTTCTTCTTTATTATAAGGTAATTTGTCTAATCATTTAAATAATTGTAATAAGGTTTTTAAAAACAATTTATCTAAATGGAAGAGTATAGTTTATTACACACAAATATATTGAAAGCTTTATATTAACATTCTAAAAGTACAAAATATAAATATAAGAAACTTAGGTTTAAAGTAGTTTTAATATCTTAGTCAACCAACTATTTGAAACAATATTTTAACCAAAACCAATCTAGAAAGCTAAATAGTTGGAGAGAAGCTTTAGACCAACTAGCCCTAAACGACCTCCTTAATTCTAGGAACAAACTCCTTTTTGGTAGAGATTGGAACTCTATCAATAATAACCAATAATCCAAGCAACAAATATGATCACACACACATAAGATAAGTAGATGTTACACATTCCAACAAATAAATATATAGTATTGTTTAGAGAATATCACTACAATGTCTAATCCAAAATTTAAAAATATAACTATTTAAAACTTCCTACATATCATTTTTCCCTAGAATAAATATAACTTATTAGAATATTGTTCTAACTTTAATCATTGATGCACATGTGCATTGTATGCATTATGATGCAGAACATCATTTAGATTAGACATATCAATAACATTACCAAATGTTTAAATTAAATACCAATTATTTAGTATAAATTTCTAAGAGTAAAGAATCAAATTTTCTTTCATTCTTTTGATTCTTGGTGTGCATTGTCATGTCTTAAATGTGTCTAGAATTTAATGTTATGGCTCCGAAAACCCTTCGAAAAGATTCAGTGACAAGGTTTGTGATTCCCTAGCCCCACATGGATGCATACAATTTTGTTATTGTAAAACATACAAGTGTTTAAAAAATCAAAATGGACAATTCTGATCACCGTCCATTTAAGAAAATGATATATCACATTGAAACGAGAATAAGAACATAATGCAAGGAAAATAGAAAATAAAAATACATACAAGCAGCTCATTCCAAGAAAATGATCTCTAATTCATAACTACGAGTATGATATCTATAGTTGTTGTAATTTATTGCCACAAAATAAAGCCTCCATATAATTTTACCTTTTAAAAAACAATAAAAATATAAGCCTAAATTGAGCGATAGGGGATCACCTTAGTTTGCCTTGGTGGACCTTTCCCAAGTGAGTTTCTAGCTCAATGGATCCCATGAAAATAAGTCATCAAAATCAACTAATCAGCCAGTGCCCAACTAGGTAGGGCTTGCCCTTCAACGCAAGCAGAGGCAAGGCAATGTGATTTACCATATACTCCCCTCTCCTTTTCTCAAGAAACCTTATTAGATCCTTTTGATGGGGGGTTATTTAAAATGCACTAGATATCATAACCATAACAATAATAATCATAAGCTTGTAGACTATGATGACAGAAACTCATACATGGTCAATGTAAAATTCATAAGCCTTGTGAATGAATAAATGGGTCCACATTACCACTTTTAATCTTTCTATTTCTTGAGATCCTTTTAAAACTTGTTTTTATTATTCATTTGAGGGTCAACAATGCCACACGACATCTCAGTTCTAGTTTTTAAAACTATGGTTGAAAGGGTTATTTGGAGATTGCAGAAGAAAATAAAGGGATTATGTGGTGTTATGATGCAACAATTAGTTGCATTACTTCCACAAAGAATCCATATTTCTAGGAAGAATCAAACCTGGATATAAGGAATTATTTTGTGAAAGAAAGTTGTAATTGAGTTGGATTTGAAGACATGGTAGGAGCCCCACATATTGGAATTTTTCCAGAAATGGAAAATAATAGGAAATGGGTTTCTTGACACATGCATTGCAAGAGTTAAAAATTATCAGGAACATGGAGCTAGATTTCTTAGGAAACCACAAGAAAAATGCCATGAAACAGTTCCTAGAGTAGGAAACAAAATTTCCCATATTAAAATCTATTTACTATTAAGACAAAGAAAAAAAAGTTAACAAACCCGACTTGGTAAATGAATTGTTTTGGCCTAAGGGTCGAGAGTCAACTTGAGACTCGGCAAGGATTGAGGGTTGACTCAACAATGACATGGAAAATAGAAGACATATACAATGACTTGAAAAATAGAAGAATTTAGCTCTCTCTCTCTCTCTCTCTCTCTCTCTCTCTCTCTATAGATATATATATATATATATATATATAAACCCAAGGGTTTAGCTCAGTTAGTCATTGCCAGTAGCATTGTTCATTTGGCTAGTTCCATGTCAACAAGTGCCTAGTTGAATCGTCTTTCGTGAGTTGCCCAAGTCTCCAATGCGTTTACAAGGGATGCCATCCACAAATGTGGGGAAGTATCCTTGGGTTACCAATGATGTTTTCCTTGGAATTTATATTCAAGTCTAAACATTCTATTTTTCAACTTTTTATGGTTTGTCATCATTGGAATCTGGCCAAGCATTCTTTGCCAAAATTTGCAATTTTGGATTGATGAAATTTTTATTTTTAACACAAGTCGATTAAGCTCCCTCAAATTCTCAGCTGCAACTAGATTGTGCAATGTTAACATCTGATATTTGCAGTTCCATCAATCCAAAATGATTCTTGTTGAATTTTAAGCCAAAAATACTAGTTTGCATTCTTGTTATTTTGAGTAGGCAAGAGAGAAAAAAATTGTACTGCATTTAGACCATGGTTATCTATTTTTCTTTGAGATGAAAGTTAACAATTTACATAATTTGAAATTAATGCATTTAATCTGAATATACTGCCAAAATTTAATTTTTGTGCACCTTCTTCGCACCCTCTTTGATTGTTGTATGGTAGTTCCAAGCAATCCCTTTCCCTCAATAGTTTACAAATCAGCTGAGAAAAATCTAGAAATTTTCTACATTAGTTGATTCAGCTAAGAAGATATGGAAAATGCTCCCTTATCTCTACAAGGACACTACCTAAAATTTTATGTTGAAGATAAACCCCTCAGTGAATTTCAGCTTATAAATCATTTGAGAACTATGCCCTTACTGCCATTATGAAGTCTACAAATTTTATGAAGAATTGAAACATTAATATGGTGAAAATATACAGAGAGATCGTTGTTGGCTTAACAGGGTTGTCTCAGATGTTGTTTGGGTGCTAGAAAAATGTTGCAAAGGATGCTCTAGAAAAATGTTCGTAAACTGTTGAAAAAACAAGCTCAAATGAAGTTTTAAGTACATTTTTGTCCCAAATTAAATTCATGACCAAGTTGACTCTCTGAGTATGAGCGAGTCAACTTCATAGACCCAGACAGATACAACCTTGGGTCTAAGTGAGTGTGCAAACCTGGAAGGGTTTGACCTGGTCTATATGGGTCTAGTTTGACTCAACCTATTTTTAGACCTACATCAAATCAAACTTCTGATTCCATTCAAATCTCATTGGCTCTAATAACTAGGACTCACTTTTTTTCTTCCCTATTTTGCTACTCTCTTTTTGCAAAATCTAAAATTTGTCCTCTATTTCATGAGGTTTTTCCTCATCTTCAAGTTTCAAGGCTTACATTTTTACATGTGGGGTTGTCTAGTCCTTTTTTTTCCTTTTTCTCGTTTTTTTAGATTTAGACAAACACAAAAAAAAAATCAGAACCCACTGCAAGATTTTGAAAATAGTTGGGAAACCACTCAAGAAATTTCCAAAGGTTTATGAAAATTGGAGCCTTTTTGACATTTGTTAGACATTAATAAACTTATCTTATCTTACATTCTAGTTACGTTTTAGGGAAGTTTCCAAGGTCCTAAAACATTCACAATATCATAAATGCATTCTAGGCCTACTGAGAATGGTTACCAGGATACATTGGGTAGTAGATATCATTGCTAAAGCCCTCTTGTGTAAGTTTTAATTACATTTTAATCAATAAATGTGTGCACGTGATCTTTTAGTCGATAAAAGAATGTGGGACTGTTGAATGACAACCTAGTATCAATGGTCTTGTGTTAATAGTTAGGAGAGGAGGCAAAAGATTGGTAGATTCATTGGCAGCTCAATCGTTCTTGTCCATTAGTAACCTCTCACAAGATACGGAAGTTACGCATATACACATATATGCTCAACTTCCGTATATGTGCATATCTTCTGTATATAAACAAATCTTCTATATATGTGTATCTTTTATGCGCATATCTTCCATATATGTGCAACTTTCGTATATGCGTATTTTCTGTATGTGTGCAACTTACGTATATACGAAAGATATGCACATATATGGAAGATACACATATACAGAAGCTGCACATATACAGAATATATATGCATATATGGAAGATACACATATATGGGAGTTGCACATATAGAAAAGATATGTGCATATACGTAAGATAATACACATATACGTGAAAAAAACAAAAGAAAAAAACAATAATTGCCACCCCACATTACTATTATGAAGAACATTGTACAAATTTCAAGCGAGTCTAGATTTTGATGTCTTGCATGACGTATTGTCCATTTAAAATCGTATGAACATGGTTCAGTAACTGACATCTAATTCTACACTAATATTTTGTACGGGTGGTTAGATCACATATCATGATTATCTTACAAAGAGGACCTTGCAAGGTAATTTTAGATGAAAGACATGGGCTTAATGCATTACTTCCTAGGGCTGAAGGTATGGCTAGGTGATGGTGAATTGAAATACTTCAGAGATTTCACATAGATAATTGCAAGCCTATGGACACACCTCTAGCTACAAACTAGAGGAAGGAGAATACCACTTCAGGCAAAGAGGTTGATGCTACCATTTACAGATAGCTTATGGGATCTTTGATGTATCTTGTGAACACAATACCCGACATGTGTTATGTAGTAAACCAACTTAGTCAATCTATGGTGAGGCCTACCAAGATGTATTGGAAGGAAGCATAGTACCTCAGAGGAACTACCAAGTATGGATTACGGTATAGGAGGACAGAGGAATTGAAGCTCCAAGGCTTTACAAATTTAGATTTGGCAGGGAGTCCATCATACAAGAAAATTACTTCAGGCAGTATCTTCAGTGATGGGTCCACAACTATTTCCTAGTGTAGCAGAAAGGAGAGGTATGTGTCGCTTAGCTCAACAGAGGTTGAATACATGTCTGCGAGTTAAGCAGCAAGTGAGGCCATATGGATGAGGAAAATACTCGTGGGTCTTTTCAATCAGGAGATGGATCCGAAATTGATATATTATGATAATCAAAGTTGCACTAAGCTTTCTGATAATCCAATATTTCATGATAGGTCCAAGCACATTGATATCTGGTATCATCATTTGCGGGAATATGTGCAAAGGAGAATTATGTTGCTACAATACATTCCATCTGAGGAGAAAGATGTTGACATCTTGAATTATCCTATTCATTCACATCATAAAAAACATTGGTTCATCAAAGCTTCATTATGGTTTACCAAGATTCCCCTAACATAATAGAAGATTGACACTCTACAAGATGCATTGGAGAAGTCTATGAAGATTAAGTCAATGGTGGGATACCCTCATGATTACAAGATATGATCTTCCTCTAGTGACCCTGTTATCATTAGGTTACAACATCATATTGATAATCTAACTAAGAGATTGAAGGACATGATCATTATAGAGCCATCTCGTCCGCAAGTTTGGTGTACCATATTTCATGTTAAAGGCCATCATGCTATGGAATTGCCAAGGTCACGAGGTGAAGGACCTTCTGTTGTACCAATGAGACCACCAACTCCGCAGTCAGGAGCTTATGGAGTGGTTGCACAAGTTTCAATCGATGTTCCTTACCAAGGGAATACCTAATCTCACGCTTTTCCTAATCAGCAAGGTATGTCTACTAATGAATATCATGAAACATGTCACACTTATGGCCATGACCTTTGACTTTCTCCTTTGTTGCAAAAATATTCCAATGTTTCTGTATTCAAGCTTCCGTGATCCATAATGAATTAAACAAAGTCTTTTGGTAGAAATCACATGAGAGAATTTTTTTGCTGACGCGTTTCAAACCAACAAGTGTAGTTCATCATCAGGACCAGATGAAGAGGCAGACTATGGCAAAGGCTTAAATAGGGAGCAATGTAGAGACATAATTTCAAGTAACGGCTATATTTGAACAATAATGTTTAAATTATAATATTAATTTATTAATATATTAAAAACAAATATTATCAAGTAACGGATATATTAAACGGCTAGTTTTTGAAAAAACTATTTAAATAATGATATTATTTCATTAATTTATTAATTTATTAAAAATATTAATAGGTAACGGCTATATTAAACAACTAGTTTTTGAAAAATAATATTTAAATTAATTTATTAAAACCAAATATTACTAGTTCTTGAAAAATAATATTTAAATAATGATATTATTTTATTAATTTATATTCCAATGTTCCAAATAATATGTTTTGTGAGTTATGTGGGTATCCAACTCACCATACTGACCAATACAAAGCTTTGGATTCTCTAGATGATTCTTCCTTCTTCCAAGGCGACTTGAATCTTCTCGATACATCCCTTCTTGTCACTGGTCGTTCGGATCTAGATTCTTCAACCAAGACTCTGGCCTAGGTGTCCTTCGGGCTCTTGAAACAATTATAGATCTTGTCTATCGTTCTTCCTTGCTTATACTTCCATGGCTTGGTTAAGGAAGTTCAGTTACACCCACTGCAATTCCTTAGACAGGGATCTCTACAATCTCCCCAAGGACAAGTTCTACCACCACGCAAGCTTTATCGAACCAGTCTCCTTGATCGTGGCCTTGTCTATAAGGCCTGGTAGACCTCAAGATCCTCTTCAGGGTTCCGCCACTCTACCAAGGTTAATATAAAGCTTCTCACGATGTTACCACTCCTGAGCTTGGGTGATAGCTACATTGAGGATTTTCTAGCCCATAGGCCTTCCCTTCCCCTGGGTAGGGAATTCCTCGCATGGCGACATTTATGGATTTTCGACCTGCTTGAAATATGAGGTTGTAGGGCCTATAGATAAAGTGGCAGGACACTTAGGGAAATTTGTAGGGCTCGACTGGCCTGGGAAATCTCTCCTTTCCATTCACCCATTTCTTGCCTAGCGACATAACAACAGAACTTGGAGAATCCCACTCAAAAGTGGATGATGGTTATCAAGACCATAAAATTGAAACCCATTATGTAAGCATGCATATGGATGAAGAAGATGTAACATAGATTGAAAAGAGAAAAGTTGAAGCCTCTGTGTGTGAATCAGAGCAACAGCATATAAATTCTCAAGGACTCCACTATAACACGGATGGTGCAGATGATGGTGAATCCCACAGTGAAAAAACACATGTGGATGATGACTGCAAAGTGAGATGTGAATTGTTGCATCCAGACACAGCTGATGGATTTGATGAAGTTGAAATTGTCAATGAGCACATGCATGCTCGGATAACCCACCATAGGGTGGATGAACATTATGTCACATGTTCGAAACTATGTGGGTAAAAATCCAGCCACTCTAAGGGGGATCCACATCTCAAAAAAAAATTACACACTTCTTTGTATTCTTACCATACATATTTTGTGTGCCCTATTTATAGATAATAATAATAATAAATAAATAAAAAATAATAATAATAATAATACACCACTTATCAATAAAGTTTTCATCTTTAAATGTTAGTATTGAAGTGGTAAAGGCTCAAATCTTTATCTATTTTTGCAGATTTTCTTATAAGGCATGTATAGTGTACTTTTCTTTTTCATAAATTCAACTTTAGTTTTCTTTTTCGTAAATTAAAAAATAAAATAAATCGAAATCCATATATATGTTATCTTCATGTACATGAAACATCTATTATTATAACTGAGCAAAGTTCCTTGGTAATGATATGTTGGTTCATGCATGCAACATTGAGTAAGATATAAATATAAAAGCAACTTAACTTGCAAACTTGATAATTTGTAAATGAAACAAATAAATCCATTCTAACTACATTCATCAAAACTAATGTAACATTGATAGAATATAACATCAAATCCACATCATGAATTTAAAATTCAGTGAAACATTGTCATACACACAAGTTCAAATTCATGTATTTGTATTCCAAATTTGTCTAGCTATACATTTTTATTTTCTAAAAAATGGAACTTCATTCCCAACATAGATAATGGAAGTTCATGCCCATGAATGACATTATGGAAAACCAACCTCATCACTGATCTAGAAAATGGGTGTATACGTCACCATCGCCACTCTTGGCACTCCCAAGTGCATTTCCAAATTGATATTGCTGCAAAAATTCAATAACCAATTAGTTGTAAGATCAAAAATGCAAATAATCAATTTCGTTAATTAATGATAAGTTTTTTATCAACTACTCATTCTCACCATGAAGATCTAAGGCAATGGAGAAGACTGCCCTTCATAGGTAGATGGTGGAGCACTTGGTGATGGATATAGGCACGGTTCAGGGGTGATGGATAAAGGCATGTTGGGAGAAAAAAAGGAAAAAGGTAGTGGGTTTGGGTGATGATACATCCTCGTCGGTTGTACAATAGTGGGAATAACCCTAGGGCGAGGGATCACCCTAAGGGGAGGAATTGGAATGTTAAGGGTGGATGATTGGAACAATGAGAAGGGTGGATGGTTAAAGGTTAGGGGTGGGAATTGGGAAGGGTTTGGGGAGGCAGTTATAGGCATGGGAGAATTTATGAAGGAAAAAGGTGGTGGGTGTGGCCGACAATACATCCCCATTGGTTGTACAATAGGGGGAAGCACCCTCGGTGAGGAAATTGAGATGGTACTGACTGGAGAAGTGTTCCCAATGCTATAGTTTCTTTCACCGACATGCTCATCAAATAATTGAAGTCGAAAAGTTGGTCCCTCAACTGTAACAACAAAAAAAGTTCATATAGTTATGCCTATGCATTGCAAATGATAATATATCATATTTCACATGAAACAATGCATAACATCAAATTTCCATACCATTTTTGTGTATAATAGAATGTTGCACTAACTCAGGCATGTGGTCCACATTTCTTTGTTGTTGAGAAGATAACTCCAGTTGTTCATTCATGCTCTTTTTTTTGCACGAATTCGTCCAACCCTTTCAAATTGTAGTTTATCTTTCCCTGCTTTTGACTTGTGACCACATTGCCTTTTCTTATTGACTGGGCTCAAGAAACTATGTTTTCTCTTGGTAGTGATCTTGGATGCAGTTATAGTATTGAAAAACATGTTGTATTCTTGACTTGCTTTGTCTACCAAGTTGTTTAATGCATATGCCAGTTACAAATTTGTAGGTATGATGGATCTCAATTTCTCATGAGTTGATGAGTTAACACGTTTCATCTCATCATCTTCAAATAATGCATTATCTGGTCGTACATTGGTTTATTCAACATTATATCAGAAATTATCTAAATCATCAATGCTTGTTTCGTTATGATAATTTAGATTGGGAGGAGAATCAAAGCATGGCAGAAGCTTTGTTTGGATTTCTGGGCCCAATATAGCTGATTCATTCAAATCAAATAAAATTCTAGGAATTTATGTAGTAGGATTAGTGACATTAGGCAGTACATTTTCACCCAAACTAATGTTACTCACCAACATCTCAACTTTCAATACATGTTTACAGACATTTCCATTTAGGCCCCACTTGCAATTACAAAATTGGAGATTGGAATCTTTATATATGACATTGTACCAAATATCACAAGTATTCTTATTTTGGCTACGAACCCAATAATTTTTGTTACTATTTTCATCAGGCACTCAATCTTCATTTGGGATTTGGTTAGCTCTACACTTGGATGAATTCAACTGTTCCTCAATTTTTCTGGGTCGTACAAAACCAACTTCTTTTAAACGTTGCATATGATTGTAATATAATACAACCTTTGTCAACAATACATAAATCAATCAATCAACCCGCCTATGGCATGCATTATTTGTTAGGTCCCTATAATACTAGTGATTACCCCATTACTATTGTAGTTGTATCCCTTATTGATATTGTTGTGCCCCTATTGTCCCCATATTGTTATTACTGTGCCCCATAGAATCCCTCTATTGTTATTTTTGTGCCTTTATATTATTATTGTTAGGTTGGCTGGGTTATATTGTGACTCCTTAGACTCCTATATATAGAAAGGAGGTTTTTTCATTTGAATCATCAAAGAATCATTCATTTGTGCAATGTAAAGGAATTTTCCCCCTCGAAGAGGTTGAATTCTAAGGCGTTGATCTATCTTTTCTATCTTTTTGTGAGCTGGTTTCATAACATTTGGTATCAGAGCTTTGGATTCTATGGTTTCGCTGCTCCAAACAGGTCATCATGGAATTTTCGCTATAACTTTTTTTCTACGACGTTTCAGAAGCGAAAAAAAAAAAAACCCATTTGATACGAAATCACACTGAACCTCAGATCCGAATTTTAGATATTTTTGCACTATATTTACGGAGATATGATCTAAGGAAGTTGGTCTTTTTGTAGACTCCTGAATTACATTCCAAATAGGTGACCTGGGGAAAATCGTCATAAATTTTTCTCTGAGCATCGAATTGAAATTTCGTAAGAAGGTACAGAAAGAGGACAGACTTTAGTTTCTTGTATATATTTTTTAGAGCCAAAGGTCGAAACAGTGACACGTGGAATGTCGTACAAGTTCGCTCTATTGGACTAGTCTATAATCAAGTCATTGTGGGATATTTGGAATAACTCTTCCCTAGAGAATCCAATTTGGATCAGACTGGTGGCATTGGAAAGAGGACGTAGAGGGCTACTACAAGTCGAAATTTCAGAACTTTATGATCCAAAATTACAGAGATACATCAGATTCAATATCAAGCTCCTAAAAAGTGAAAAAAGGTGTGTAGTTTTTTTTTAATTTTTGCAAAAGCTTGGTTTGAAAAATTAGTTTGAAGGAATTCAAAGGGCATAGTAAAGCATAATTATCGGTAATTGATGCCCCAAGGAAAGAAAATGCAAACACCTAGTAAGCAACCTGGAAGCTCTAGCATGACTCATGAAGAAGAGGAAGAAATGCAACATGATATATCAAAATTACGAGACCAAGTGCAACAAGTGTCACTTGCACAAAAGGTAACAGAATCTAAGATGGATGGTTTAAAGAAAGATGTAGAAGCTAAGATGGATTGTTTAAAGAAAGGTGTAGAAGCTAATATGAATGACGTGGAAGCTAAGATGGACAATTTGAAGATAGATTTGAAGACATGCATGGAAGATTTGAAGACAGATTTGACAAAGTTTCTACAAGAAATGCTTACTAATGGTGAAATGGTAGTAAAGGAAACTCATGATGAGAACAAAAGAAATGTTAATCATGATTTCATAGACTCTAATGTTGGATCGAAGACCCACCATATTCCAAAAATCGATATGAGGAAGTTTGATGGCAAGGATCCCGCAACATGGATATTACAGATGGAGCAATTTTTTTATCTCAATAATGTGCAAAACACACAAAAGGTATGTATTGCAACTTTATATTTGGAACCAAATCAGTTTGTATGGTATCAATGGCTTTGATCTCGTAAACAAATTATCACTTGGGCAATTTTTACAGAAGAATTGACAGCACATTATGAGGATACAAAAAGCAACACTTTTTTTAGCCAATTAATAAGTCTCAAACAAAAGGGTTCAATAATGGAGCACACTGAGGAGTTCCAAAAATTGAACATAAGGGTAAAAAAATATTCCAGAGGAGCATAGGATCGATGTGTTCATAGGGACTTTAAAGGATAATATCCAACATGATGTTCGCCTTTGGGAACCTGATTCATTAGAGAAGGCATTCAGGTTAGCGAGAAAAATGGAAAGCAAAATTATGGCAACCAGGAAGCATACCACTCACAACTATAAAGATGGAAGTGTTGTTGCCCCTAGTCTTCTACAACCTATAAGGTTGACACCACAACAATTGGAACAAAAAAGAGCAAAAGGGCTTTGTTACAGTTTTGATAGCAAATACACTAAAGGTCATAAGTGCGCTGAGAAGAAATTATTCTGCATAGATTGTGAAGAGGAAGAAGAAAAGGAGCAAGAAAGGTCAAAAGAAGAGGATATACTCCAGGAACAAATCCTAGATAAAGAAGAAATGAATCTGACCATATCTTGTAATGCATTGGCTGGAATTACGACTCCTCAAACCATCAAGGAAGGACAAATCAAGAAGAAAAAGGTAATACTGTTGATTGATTCAGGGAGTACCCACAATTTTATTCATTGTAAGATAGAAAAAGAATTGAATTGCTTCCTATATCCAGCACCAGAGTGTCAAGTGATGGTTGCAAATGGGGGAACGATAAATTGCTCTGGAAAGTGCCATAATATCAAGCTATCCATGGGAGAATATGTATTGACTAGCCCAATTCTTTGCATTCCAATGGGAGGTGTTGATGTTGTACTAGGAGTCCAATGGCTACAATCCTTGGGTACAATAGCTTTTAATTTTCAAAAACTTTTCATGAAATTTTCTGCGGAAGGAAAGGAAGTTGAATTAAGGGGTATTGCAGGGAAACCGGGAAATATAATCAGCTCTAACGGTATGACAAAGCTTCTAAAAAAGGAACAAAGAGGTGTAATTGCACAATTATGTTCGCTAGATGTTTCCACATCGAAATCATCTATTTCTCTAGATCTACAAAAAGTCATGGACAATCATTCCAAGGTATTTGAGACTCCCAAAGGTCTCCCACCTATTCGTGATCATAATCATGCTATTCATCTGATTCCAGGAAGTGTTCCTCCAAACATCAGGCCGTACAAATATCTGTATGCCCAAAAGAGTGAAATTGAACGTATGGTTGCAGAAATGCTAGAGGCTGGTATAATTCAACCTAGTCAAAGTTCTTTCTCTGCTCTAGTAGTATTGGTGCACAAGAAGGATGGATCATGGTGCATGTGTCTGAATTATAGGGAGCTCAACAAGCTCACTATTAAAGATAATTTTCCCATTCCTGTCATTGATGAATTACTGGATGAATTGCATGGATCAATTTACTTCACCAAGTTGGATCTTCGTTCAGGATATCATCAAATTAGAATGAAGACTGAAGACATTCCGAAAACAGCATTTAGAACTCATGAGGGTCATTATGAATTTTTGGTCATGCCTTTTGGCCTTACCAATGCACCTTCTACATTTCAAGGTTTGATGAATTCCATTTTCAAATCCTTCCTTAGAAAATTTGTGTTAGTATGTTTCGATGATATACTATTCTACAGCAAGTCTTGGAAGGATCATGTTGAACATGTTGACAGGGTGCTACAACTATTGAAGGAGAAACAATTATATGCAAAAAGATCCAAATGTTTCTTTGGAGTACAAGAGGTGGAATATCAGGGTCATATTGTATCTCATGAACGAGTTAAGGTAGACCCTAGCAAAATTAAAGCCATTAAGGAATGAAAAATCCCCACATCCATAAAGCATCTGCGAGGATTTCTCGGGTTGACAGGGTATTATCTCAAGTTTGTTAAAAATTATGGGAGAATAGCAGCACCTCTAACAACATTATTGAAGAAAGATGCATTTTCATGGACTCTAGAAGCAACAAAGGCCTTCGAACATATTAAAGAGGCAATGTGCCAAGCATCGGTCTTAGCTACACCGAACTTCACAAAAACCTTTATTGTGGAATGTGATGCTTCAAGAAATGGAATTGGTGTTGTTTTAATGCAAGATGAAAGACCCATTACTTTTGAAAGTAGTCCAATGAAGGGAAAGTTTTTACACAAACCTATTTATGAGAAGGAAATGTTGGCAATATTACATGCACTTAAGAAATGGCGACCCTACCTAATGGGAAGACACTTCAAGGTAAAAACGGATCATGATAGCCTTAAATACTTTTTAGAACAAAGATTATGCTCTGAAGAGCAACAAAAGTGGGTCACAAAGATGTTGGGTTATGACTTTGAAATCATCTACAAAAAATGGAAGCAAAATGTGGTGGCAGATGCACTCTCAAGAAAGGATGAGGATGTGGAAGCATTGTTGTGCGCCATTTCTATTATCCAACCAGATTGGATAAACTAAGCAAGGGAGGAATGGAAGAATGATGAAGAAGTGTGGGCACTTATTCGAAAGTTACAACAAGATTCCAGTACATCTGATACATTTAGCTGGCAAATTGATTCGTTATGGTACAAATATCGCTTATACCTCTGTAAGAATTCCCAACTCAAACAAAAGATTCTTATGGAATTGCACACTTCTCCGTTAGGAGGGCACTCAGGATTTTTAAAAACTTACCACAGGGTTAAGAAGGAATTTTTTTGGGATGGACTTAAATCGGATATTCAAAAGTTTGTGGCAGAATGTTTGGTTTGCCAACAAAATAAAGTTGAAACAATTAAGACCCCGGTCTATTACAACCTTTATCCATTCCAAGCCAATGTTGAGAGGAGTTTTCAATGGATTTTATCACAGGTTTACCCAAGTCTGAGGGAAAGAGTGTCATCATGGTGGTAGTTGACAGACTTACCAAGTATGCACACTTTTGTGCATTATCACATCCATTTAAAGCCAGTACAGTTTCTACTGCATTTATGGAAACAGTTCAAAAGCTACATGGAAACCCAAAGATTATTGTAAGTGACAGAGATCCCATTTTCACTGGAAATTTTTGGATAGATTTTCTTGTCTTGGTACTCAGTTAGCTCATGGCTCATCTTATCATCCTCAATCTGATGGGCAAACTGAGATAGTAAACAAATGTTTGGAAGGATATCTTCATTGTTTTGTATCTGATAAACAGACACAATGGGTCAAATGGTTGCCTCTGGCTGAATGGTGGTATAACACTTCCTTCCATACAACAACAAAAATGACCCCATTTATGGCACTTTATGGATATCAGCCACCATCCATCACATCATATTTAAGAGAAAATTCTAACGTTCAAGCAGTGGAACGTCACATCGAGCATCAACAACAAGTCCTCCAACTCTTAAAGGATAACCTCGTGTTGGCGCAGAATAGAATGAAACAACAGGCAGATCAACATCGCAACAAAAGAAGTTTTGATGTAGGTGATTGGGTATTCCTATGGCTACAACCATATGACAAATGTCCCTCAAGCAAGCTAAGAAGGATAATAAATTATCACCAAAGTATTATGGTCCGTACAAGGTGTTGCAAAAGATTGGTACTATGGCATACAAATTAGAGGTTCCTGTAGCTTCTCGAGTGCACCCAGTTTTCCATGTTTCATGTTTAAAGAAGGTTATAGGCAACAAGATCCCAGTTCAAACAATATTTCAAGAACTTGATGAAGAAGGAAAAATTATATTGGAACCGGAAGCAGTCACAGAAACAAGAACTCTACAACTACGAAATCAATCAATTTCGGAGTATCTCATCAAGTGGAAGAACTTATCCACTGAAGATTTCACATGGGAGGATGAGAATTTTAGACAGAAGCATCCAGAACTACTCAAGCGTTGAGGACAACACGTTTTTGAAAGAGGGGCATGTGAGGTCCCTATAATACTAGTGATTACCCCATTACTATTGTATTTGTATCCCTTATTAATATTGTTGTGCCCCTATTGTCCCCATATTGTTATTACTGTGCCCCATAGAATCCCTCTATTGTTATTTTTGTGCCTTTATATTATTATTGTTAAGTCGACTGGGTTATATTGTGACTCATTAGACTCCTATATATAGAAATGAGGTTTTGTCATTTGAATCATCAAAGAATCATTCATCTGTGCAATGTAAAGGAGGTTGCCCCCTCGAAGAGGCTGAATTCTAAGGCGTTGATCTATCTTTTCTATCTTTTTGTGAGCTGGTTTCATAACATCGTTCTTCTCACTTAGGTACCTTTGCTTGATATATCGATGGTAAGACTCAATTGCATTATTTTTATCTTGATTGGAATGTGGAAAATTTATGTACGCTTTTGCCCACATATCTGTAGAAAGAAATTTATTAATTATGGATTAATAACTATACATATGACATGCAAAAAAGAGTCATTAAAGCCACTTATAAGAAACTTACATATTTTTTTGTTGGCTAACCAAGTTGTTTTAAAATATTCCAAAAACTTTGTATGGTCATTGAATCCTTCAAATAAATTTTCAACTTCCTTTTTTACAGATTCATCATCTTCACATGTGTGCATGATTTCTCCTAAAGCATGAAAAATGTGGATTTGGTTTTCCCTTCCTTGGACTTTATTTCCAACATTCTTCAACCATGCATGACGAACATGCCACACACATAATAATATTGTACAGTTGATTGAAGACTTGGAATAACATAATTTTTAGAGAGAATATACATTAACAATATTTTTATGTCTCTTATAAAAAGAATAAACACATCACCTTAACGCTTCAATTTCAGCAATAGCATCATCTGTAATGAAGGCTTGAACATGCCAATTTGGTCGCTCTTTCTTCCCAATGGCAAAGAGAGTTGACATCCATTTAGAAATATTAGCTATAGTATTGTGTGATGATATCACCCAAGCTACTGGAACCCCATTGTGATTTTTGTTGGAAACCATTAAAGTGTAAAGTTGATACTACATTACAAACAAAGTACATAATTATATTTATATAAGATACAAGCATTAAAATGGGGTTGAATAAATGAATTAGATTTAGGATAAATTTGTACTCACCCCATACTTATTTGTACTAAATGTTGAATCCATTGAGATTATATCGTTGTGAGAATATTTTAGCATCATTGATTGCATCCACTTTGTCGGTATGCTTATGATAAAAGGGATGTTTTTAGGAAGATCTTGTTTCGGGTAGAAGAAAAAGCTCTCAGAGTGTTCCTTATACCAACATTCTACACTGATTGGATCACTTTGATCTTTAACATACTCTAGCCTTGTAGTATCATTGTAAATTTTAATATATCTTGTATTGTCATGTATGTATCTCGATATGTCCTTGTGTATAACTCACCGAGTCCATCCTTCACATCAGAGATGAACTTGTCCCATATCATTGTAACATTAAAACCTATTTGGATTAAATGTTAGACAATAGATCGCATATCCCTCGTTAAATGTGGTGCATAACTGAATCTCATAGGCCAACTGATTGCATCTTTTCCATGACAAAGAACATTGGATTTATCAATATGCCTACATGCATTATATATTATTATAGCATCATATGGTTTAAGTTGAAGTCGTTGCACAATGAAGTGACATTGACAACCAACTTTAATAGTTTCATGTTGATTGTGTTTTTCGTTTTGATCTGAGGATGCACTCATAATTTTGTTTTTGCACTTCGGACCACATGCACACCAATAACTATATATAAAACATTTACGACAAATTAGATATAACATTTATGCATATTGAAAAAAATTATACGTATATTGAAAAAAGATATAAAGACTCACATAATGTACTCTAGATATGTTGAAAAATATGTTTGTTTGATATCCTCTACTTTTTTACTTCGTTGAGAAGTAAGAAGAAATTGAGTGGGTGCATGTTCACTCGATTCCTCTCCTCTTATAAAATCATCAAGTCGACAATATGGAATAATTGCAACTTGGTCCCCATCAATCTCTGTCCATGTTAAGTCTTCTGCTGAAAATTCAATCATATCCTCTAGGTCTTCAACTTCCAACCCATTAATCCTCTCCCACTTATTCATTCTTCAAATACCTATAAAAATTGCATTGAAAATAATTTGGTTTGAGTAAATATTATGGTCTTGATTAATGCATATCACTGAGAATATAAATCACATTTTTAGGTAAATATTGTATAGTTTTCAGGTAAACCACTTTGGTAAAGGTAATATTTGGGTCATTAATCAACTTAGAGATTTCTGACAAATTTAGACTAACCATGTATGGCATATGATGTCTTTGTGGAGGTGGTGTCACCATGTTGGCCTCATGGTACAACTTGTGATGAGTGGTTGAGGTGGAAGGGGTCAAAGGGAATCTCATAAAAGAAAGGATGTGCCCAACACCGAGGCATGAGATGGTGTGCTAATAGAGGCCCTTCAAAGAGGGACCGAAGGGAGAGACATAACACCTCTCTCAAAGGAAGAGGTTTTGTAACCTCCTAGATTGACGGTTTGGGTCAAAACTAATGCAGGAATGTCACACCACTTTGAGTTTGATCAGGAAAGAAATAAGTTTACTAAAGTGAGCAAGACTCGACACATTGTCCATAGAAAAAGTGGACATTCTGAACAAAGTTGATTTAGACAATTTAGAGGCTACATCCATATGAGGGAAAAGGTGATTTTGATGCCTCCCTTCAAATAACCTACAAGGAAACCTAACTTTACCCTTTTCCCCAAGAACTTAAGAATCACTAGTCAATGGATCAACCATAAGTTGATGGGAATATTTATACCACACTTCTAAGACTCTAGGTATACCAGAACAATCCTTAAGAAGGTGAGCACCCTTACAAAGCTTGCAAAGGTATTTGGGCTTGCGTTGCATGTTGGAGGGTTCCTCAACATTACCAACACTCACAGCCATGGTTGGTTTGTTAAACCCTTTCTTATGTTGCTTCTTCTTCTTCTTCCTTCTCTTATTCTTCTTAGCCTCCTAGTTACCAGCATCAAGACTTTCACCAGGAGAAGAAGAAGAAAGGGTAGAAGACATGATGGGAGAAGAACTGATTTATTCATGATAAAAGAATAATAAAGTTTTATACAAGATTAATCAACATCCTACTCACTTGGCCCTTGTTCTCCTAATGGTGTATTTTATTAATTTTGTTAAAAGTATAAATATGAACATTCATTAATCAACTAATTAGCTAGTGGTTGGGTTGTTGAAATAATGGCCAACAACACAAACATTCAGTAAAATCTTGGAAGTGCCATGAAGCTTCAGAAAGCAACGACGTTTGTTTCTTTTATCGTTAATCAACATATGAAGAACTGCTACTTTGCATTTCACTATGTAGTCTCGGAAGGTCCTTCACTCTATAGAAATTTAAAAATATATTTAATATATTTATGTGTTATTCTTGTTATAAACAAAATTGAACAAAACAAAACATTGTTGAAGAAGGTTTATACCTTGATGAATGTCATAGATCCATCAATAAATTTCATTCATATTAAAAAAAACCATAGTAAGTAGATACTAATTAGTTAGTTTCTGTAAAGACAATGTGAATTAATTTTTAATATTTATTATTTATCGTATACCACTTTTTAAAATGCTAAATTGGAAGGTCCTAGTGGGGACCCAAGTTTTCTTTCCTATAACCTATTAGCTAGAGTCTATGATTGTTTCCTACAAGGATTTCTTTACAATGCACATGAAATTATTTTTATTTATACAATAAGTTGCATTTATCATGGGATGATATATTGTGCTTTGTTTATCATATACTTGTGTTTTATGTTTTTTTTTAAGAAAGTTTCTAATATTTTTCGTTTAAAACAAAGAATGATTATTTATGTATGGTACTCCCAAGTGAATTTCCAAATTGATATTTCTGCAAAAATTACATTAATCAATTAGTTGTAAAAAATATAATGCATAGAATCAATTTTATTAATTCATGAAGAGATTTTGATTAACTACTCATTCTCACTATGAAGATCTAAGGCAATGGAGAAGATTGCCCTTCCTGGGTAGATGTCGGACCACTTGGTGATGGATATAGGCATGGTTTAGGCTTGATGGATAAAGGCATGGTGGAAGTGAAATAGGAAAAAGGTAGTGGGTGTGGGCGATGATACACCCCCACTGATTGTACAATAGTGGGAATCAGTGTGCTAATTGGGGCCCTTCGAAGAGGGATCAAAGGGAGAGACATAACACCTCTCCCCAACAAACCCCCCAATATCGAGAGTAAAACCACTAAAAAATGTTGTGAATTAAGACAAGAGGCAATCCCCTCTATTAAATCTTCTTTGAGAAAACAAGACACAATGGTGGTGACTTACTAATGTTATAGAATAGGATAAGGATCATGCAAATCAACTAGCTCCGAAAGTCAAGACTCACCAAATCAAACCTTATTTTGCAATCTAGTTCCTCTAGCTAAAAATCCAAAGCCTATAACCATAATCCCTAAAGAATAAAGGGTGGAACCTCTCGCCAGATCAAAATTGTGTGGAACCAAATAGTTGCTCACGTAAGCAACGTGCGGATTGATTTGCATATATCTCGATCAAGGCATTATGCTCTGTTAAAGTATGCAAGAAGTTAACCCTAGAGAGGTCTTAGATACCTTCTTCACCCACTTTAGTATTAAAGCCAAAAGAGTGTTCAATGGAGTAATGTGAACCATACGCCTTGTTACATTCTAAAAATCCATCACCACCTTCAAAATTTGAAAATCAAAGTTAATGGAAGCCTTCAAACCTTTCCATATTGTATAAGATTCAGCATGATTATTTATTGAAATATCAAGATCCCAAACAAATGCACTTTCAATTAATCCTATAGGATCTATAATAACCCCTCTATCACCCACCACCCCACTATATAACATGTTAATTAGTAAGTTAAGAAAATTAGTAGAGTTTTTAGAATTTCAATTGAATCATCAATAATTATTAGTGGTAGGAATTTAATTTTGGTGGAATGTTCTAGAATATTTGTGTTTTTTTTGTCTTTTTAATTAAATTGATTAATTGAAAAAAAAAATTATACAACCAAGTGTCATATAAAACAAGTTATGGTTTTTGGTCATGTGGTATTGATAAGCCTTGATATCCTATCAAAGCTTATTTACATTAACAAATTTCCATGGTAAAGTGAGTGCAAATCCTCATGACTAAAAATCTAGTTACATGTTTTTCTAAATGTATAGATGTTTAATTTATGTATCACTTGTTTTTGTAATTAATAATAATAATATAATTTAAAATAAAATTATAATTTAGTTAAGTTTTATGTTTTTTTAAATCTTAATAATATGAGATATACTAAAGTAGTGCGTATTATTATTGATTATGAATTGATATCTATTGTTTACTAGTCATCTAATTTATATGGTTGCACTAGTTTCATTAAACTTTTGTAATCAAACACATTTTTTTTCAAAAACACAAGCTTTGGAAGTAAATTTTTTACTTTGATATATATTGAGAAAGGCATGTCTCCTTGAAAATTGATATCTACCAATATTTATTAGCCATCTCATTTTTACGGCTGCACTAGTTTTATTATTTTGAATTTTTCTAACCAAACATAAACTTTGCAGCTAGTTCTAAGAATTAGAATCTTACTTTTGTTATTTCATTTGACGAATTTGATAGGTTATTTATTTATTCAATATGTCTGTGCTTTTATTAAAATGTGTTAGTTATATTTCTTTCTCCACTTATAAATAAATGTTAAGAAAACTGATTTGGCTCCTAAAACATAAAACTTAATAAACCATAACCAGTGCTATATCATTTAGTAACAAATTTCAAAATCTCAATGACAAATACGTTTATTATTTCCATTTTAATATAACAAAATTTACATTTAGATATTAACAACAGTATTTTGGGAACATATTTCAATTCGTACAAAATATATTATGAAGTAATTTTACACTTATTTTCATTTTTTTAATGGATAATTCAAATTTTATTAAATTATTAAATTTTGTTATTAATAATAGTATATTTTACAATCGTAATTACATTTCCACACTAGATAATGGACAAAAAAGAAACATTATTTATAAGTAATTAGAATTTATAATTATAGTGAATGAAATATAGTTAATGGTTTCAATTTTCTTAATTAATTATAATTTGATTAATTATTTTTATTATTTAAAAATATTTTGTTCGTAAACTTAAATATTTCATTTCAATTTTTATTTGTAGAATTTATTTTAATGTATATTTAGATGAAACGGGAATTGGAATGTTTTGTGTATCATTGTCTTATTATTCTTAATATGAAAAAGTAAGGTATTTATGTATTCTTAAATGGATTGTGTGTCACTTATGTGGTGGGGCAAGGGATATGTATACAAAAAAAATTACATACATAAAACAAAGTGAAAAATAAATTGTTACTTTCTCTTTAAGTTAAGCTATGTGATCAATCAAACAAGAAAAATGGTTTTAGTTTGTTTTGCATATGATAAAAGATCCTATGAAGACCTATTCGTCCTTTCCACTCTCAAAGTAGTTGGGCCTTACGGAGATATCTTTTATGACGGGTGTTGGGGCTATGTCTCAAAAGCACTGGTGACGCTTCTAGCAGCCAAAATAATCAACCAAGGTAATGAATGAGGCTTTAGTGCTTCCCGCACGTCCACCTATAGGGAAATATTCCCTAAAATTTGGCCAATAAGATACCTTCGTCTCACAGGGGCAGTCGAGTCTTTAGCTTCTTAGTAATCAGTTATCAGTACCGAGCATTATACAAGTCGGGTAGCCCCATATAGTACTGCACGCACTGAGCCTAAGTCGAACCCCCTCTGAATTGAGTCTTTGTGTTGCTCGGGTAGTCTTTTCCGTAGGATGATTGAAGGATTTGAAGCACCCTAAAAGACAACTTCTCTGTTTCAAAATGTAACATGACCATGGTGGCTTATTGGATGCCTAACCCCAACATTCCTAACATAAACTATAAATTATTTTATGGCCCCTATAGGGAAATTTAGTTTTTTCAAGTTATGATTGCTTTTAGGCGTCTTCTTTCACTTATGGTGTGAAAAAAAAGCTCTTGAAACTTGATGTTGTTCGTTCAAAGTATAGAGTAGCTTAGTGTGTGTAGTGCAATGTGTGTGTAAGTAACAAAGTGAACATAAAAAGTGTGAAGTGATGTGGATATACGATGATCCTTTACAAAATCTCCTACTTACATTAAGTTATGTTTGTTCCTTCCCTGCAAAGAAAATAATGTGTGGTTGATGGGCCACTCACTACCTTCCTATTACAATATGTGAACCTAAAAAGGGAGATGGGAAACCAAGTTTTTTGAGAAAATTTTCAAATGCAAGCCCAAGATCGTCTAAAAGACGTAAGGGACACAGGGGCTACTCCCTTTCTTTAATAACACTTTGCTCCTAGTCCCAATGCTAATGAAGTGAAAATGATTTGGTTAGTAAAAATTATATGTGGATTATGGACCACTTACTCCTTTACTAATTAAACTATGTGAGGTGTGAAAAATAGCAAAACAAATTGAAAAATATGTCATTTCATTTCTCTTAAGAAACTAGTTATAAGCTTTCATTTATAAATATAATATTCAATTAAATAAACAAAATTATATTTAATATTTCCATATTTTCACAAATGTGTATTATATATTGAATGTATTTAGATAAATATGAGTAAAGATGCAACTTTGAAACCAAAATCATAACAAATTCACATGCAAAAGTAGGCCAAATTAAATTAAATTGAAAAAGCATGCAACCCAATATGGTAGAAATATAATGTCATACTCAACCCCGTCAAAATAAAATAAAACATAAAATTAATAATTATAATTTAATTAATTATGAATAATAATTAAATCCTAAATCTATTTCACCTCTGAATCTACCGAGCTCCTATTATGCAACTTTGAAACCAAAATCATAACAAATTCATATGCAAAATTAAATCAAATTAAATTAAAGAAACATGCAACCCAATATCGGGATGTGCACCCCTTTTAACCTATTATTATTATTATTCTACAAATTCAAATAAATAAAATAATATATATACTTTATATTATAAATCATTCTTTATAATCCATCTATATTTTATAATTAATATGTATATTTATTTATTTATAATACATGCCTAACAATAATTTTATCATAATCACCTAAATTATTACCAAAAATAAATTTGGGGAGATTTGGTTTAGGAGCTTTGGGTAATTGTTTTTTTAGATTAAATATGTTGTGAAACAAAATAAGATTGGAGCGATTAGGAGATTTTTCTAGCCCTGAGTATTTAAATAAAATTGTTCTAACCATGGCTTTAAAATATTCGGGTCATTAAGTTATCGAAAAAGATTAGAGTAAGGGAGATTGGAAGCTTATTCTAACCCCGAATGTTGTGAAACAAAATAAAATTGGAGAGATTAGGAGATTTTTCTAGCCCTGACTATTTAGATAAAATTTGTTATAACGATGGCTTTAAAATCTTCAGGTCATTAAGTTATGGAAAAAGATTAGAGTTAGGGAGATTGGAAGCTTATTCTAACCCTGACAGTTTAGAAAGAATTTTTTGTATGTTTCCAATTTTGCAGAGTTTGGGTTATGGTGTTTAGATTAAATACTCTACGAAAACATAATAGATTTGGGGAGAGTCGCAGAGTTTTCTAGCCCAATTGTTTAGATAAAATTTGTCATATATTTCTAAATTTGCAAAGATGGGTTTGAGAGCTTTGGGTTAGGTTATAGAGATGAAATATGTTATGAAGGCAAAATACAATTGAAGTGATTGGCTAGCTTTTCTAGCCTTGATTGTTTAAATTATGAATATTTTATATTTCCAAATTTGCAGAGATTGGGTTTAAGAGCTTTGGGTCATCGTTGTTTCGATGAAATGTGATATGCTTCCAAACATTGTTATAACACTGTCTTTGCGCCCTGAGAAGGTTGACCCTGTGAAAGAGCAACTGGCTAATATACATCCTTTTCTTAATTTTGTTTAGGTCTAAAATCAAAAAATTATATATTCGTGAATAAAATGAAGACTAAGAGTTAATGCAATCTGTGTTTCACGAGAAACAAAATTGGTAACCACCAAAAATGAGTAAATCATTTATGAAATGTGCATTTACGAAATGCGAAGTTATAACAAAACTTTGCCGCCTAAGAAGATTCACCTTGTGAAAATGAAGTTAGCTAATATACATCCTTTTCTTAATTTTGTTTATGTCTAAAATCAAAAAATTATCTGTTAGTAAATAAAATAATGCAATATGTGTTTCATGAGAAATAAAATTTGCACAGGTCAAAAATCAACACAGTAAATCATTTATGAAATGTGCACACAAGCTGTGTTTCACGAGAAACAAAATTGGCAAACACCAAAAATGAGTAAATCCTTTATGAAATGTGCATTTACGAAATGCGAAGTTATAACAAAAAATACTTTGCGGCCTGAGAAGATTGACCCTGTGAAAGAGCAGTTGGCTAATATACATCATTTTCTTAATTTTGTTTATGTCTAAAATCAAATAGTTATCTATTCGTAAATAAAATGAAGGCTACAATTTTAATGCAATATGTGTTTCACGAGAAACTGAATTTGCAAGGGTCAAAAATCAACACAGTAAATCATTTACGAAATGTGAATTATAACAAAAAAATACTTATAACAAAGTTATTGCAAAAAATACTTAAAAACGTCGTTGATTACCTTAATCTACGGATCTTGTGGAGTGGAAAGTTGAAAACAACACTCCCTGCAAACACAAACGATGGTTATTTACCAATTAGATCTTACTGTGCATATGCTCATTCTTCAGACGCTACCAGGAAGGGTAAGGGTATGGCTAAATGAAGCTGAGAGTAACTAGCGGAAATAGTTGGGGACATCTCGAGATAAGATTCAGTGGAAGATTTTTAGGCCGGGTTGCATTCATTGCTCGCCAATTTGCATGGGATGGTGATGGTATGATGGGGTGCGTCTCATGGTCTTATGTCAGACTGCATACATAAGGGTTGTTTAAAGGGAGGTCCCGTCAAGGTCTTGAGCTACATTAAATATCGTATAGCATAGGATCTATTGCTTGCCAACTGCGACATCTATTTAAGCCAAGCCATCGATCCATATACCTAGCATCGTTGTCGCTATGTAATCCCTTATATAAAGGCAGACAACTAAGAGTCTTCATGGAATTGTCAATCCATAAAAAGGTGACTAAGTGTAAGTTGGTGGATGAAGAAAGGCAATGAGTATCATGTGGATCAAAATCAATCCCATCCATAAACAACTAGCACTGGCATTGGTTTCTCCGAGCTCCTTAGGGTTTTTATCACTCTATGGTTCCTATATTTTGATGTCACAAATATAGTGATCCCATCAATGCCAATATGGGTGAGACTATTAAATCTCCCTCTTCCCTTCTAGCACCCTAAGGTCCTAAAAATATTGAGAATACTCTAGGAAATTCAAAAAGATGGACCATGAAAGATCTAAGAAATGACGCTTTACTTTTGCCAAAATTTGCGTAGAGATAGATCTCAACAAAAATTTACTTGACCACATTCAACTAAAACATAAATTTTCAGTGGACCCGAGTATTAGACTACGAGAACAAGACATTTCGATGCCAATTATGCTTTCAAATAGAGCACTTACAAAACACATGCCCACAAGCTAAAAAGACTAAAAAAAATGTAGGCCCACAAACCAAAAAAATGGCAGGTCTATGATCCTCTCCTCGAAGAAGAAGAAGAAGAAGAAGCCATCGAAAATAATCCAATCCAAGTTGATGTGGATGCATAGAACCAACACGATAACCATATAGATGGGGGCGTTGAGGTTCAACATGAAATTGCTCCCCATATTCTTATGAGTATCGAATCTATTGTAATCTGAGTACCAGATTAGCAAAAAGAGGAAACACACAATGGAAGGGGCGTTGTGGTGTATAAAGAGAACTCATGCATCTAAGAGTTCAGACTCAGAGAAAAAAGCCCCTTTGCACAAAGTTGGAAATGAATTGGCAATGGTACTAGTTGACCCCAATCTAAAAGGTTGGCAAACATTCAAATAAAGAATAGCAATGTATGCGCGCGAAGGTGCTTTAGGAGATATAGCTTATCACCATACTAAGTAGGGTCAAACAGCAAGGAAAGGGTTCCCTCCTGGCATGAAAGCCCCTCAATCAAAGTTAGTACGAACTCCGCTAGGCCAATCCCAAGAAAGGTTTCAGAGGCAAACAACCAAGCTTGGGAGCTATGTATATTCGGTAAGGGATATCACCTCAAGAGTCTAATGAGAAAGGGGGTAAGGGGGACTCCCTATCGGCTCCGCGGAACCCAAAAGAGTATAGGGAGTAGGTTAACTCCCTATCCTATTGGTTGGGCAATGTCTGTTGGATCTTCAAATTGCGAATTAACGTATGTAACGCATCGTCATGGCATCCAGTTGAGGTAGGAACATATAATGTTCCATAGATGTAAGCCCAGGGGTATGATGGGTAAGTTCTCTTCTCGTAATGTAAGGGTAACAACCTCTTTTCTAGCAATGATGGGGCTAGCTATCTATGACAGGTCCCTTCTCTTCTCGACCATTGGGAACATCTCTCAAAAAAAAAGAAGTTAAGTAACTTTTATCACACTTAACTTTGATACATTGATGTAAATTTTTATGTTTTTTATCTGCGTATAAGCTTTGTGGTTTATCTCTCTAAATGCTATCAGCATATTCAAAATGTAATTTTATTACTTGTTTCAAATTGAATAAAATTAAAAATAAAAGCTCTATAGAAAATATATATATATATATATATATATAATAATATATATATATATATATATATATATATATCAAAATAAAATATATGATTGGTTTTCAAAATCTAGTATAAAAAGAGTGATAAATATTTATAATAATTTTACCAGCTCATATCAATTTTTTTCAAAAAATAGTTACATAAAAGTGTTTTATAATATAAACATTATTCAAAACTAATATGAAAAATGACCTGTAACTTTCTTTACGTTATTAAATAATTTAATGGGCAAAATGACTTGTAACACTAATTACATAAAATTTATGTTATTAGGGAAAAATTGGCATCAGATTCTTCTGAAAACCACTTTTAAAAAAACACCCTATTTTATAATTTAAAGCTTATATTCACCTAAAACATAATAACCACTACATAATTCTGGCCTCCCTCCGTGTTATTGCATAGACTAATAAACTTCATTTCCCTCCATGTTATCGCATAGACTAATAAACTAATCTAATCTCCCTCCATGTTATCGCATAGACTAATGCACTTCATTTCCCCGATAAAGTTGTCTTGATTTTAGTATCATTGCGTATATACAGCTTTTTCATATATTTTTTCGTTTTGACTTTTGGTCCGGAATATCATGGAAGTATTTGATTTACATATGTACAGCTTTTAATATTTTTAGTTTGTTTTGCCCTTTGGTTCAGGTTTGTAAGACCGTCCTGGTTTTAGCATCGTTGCACATGCACAGCTTCTTAATACATTTTTTTTGCTTTGCCATTTGGTTCAGGTTTGTAAGACCCCACTATCATGACTTACGAACGAAAACTGCCGTGTTTTGTTATATACTGAGCGTTTAGAAGACTTTAGACTGGATTAAACTTTTAAGTACTTGTTAAAGTTTGTTGGAACATTATATAAATATATATATATGAAAATCTTTTTCTGAGCTCAAGGGTGAGAGTGACGTGTAGCCATTACATTACTATTTCTCACCATCATATCATATCACGTGTAGCCATTACATTACTATTTCTCACCATCATATCATATCACTATCACTTACAGGGAATTAAACCTGGCTGGGGACACAGCAACGATTCTGCCCAACCAATAACCCTAAGTGTATAATATTTTTTTTTTTATTTGCCCTTTGGTTCAGGTTTGTAAGACCCCACTATAATAACTTAATAAAGAAAACTGCCATGTTTTCTTATATACTGGGCGTTATCACTATCACTTACAGGGAATTAAACCTGGCTGGCTACATAGCAACGATTCTGCCCAACCAATAACCCTAAGTGTATAATATTTTTTTTTTTATTTGCCCTTTGGTTCAGGTTTGTAAGACCCCACTATCATAACTTAATAAAGAAAACTGCCATGTTTTCTTATATACTGGGCGTTTAGAAAACTTTAGACTAGATTAAACTTTTAAATGACTTTAGACTGAAGTAATTGTTAGAGTTTGTTGGAACATTATATATATAGGAAACACTCTTTCTCAGCTCAAAGGTGAAAGTGGTGTGTAGCTATTACATTAATATTTGTCATCGTTATATCACTCACAGGGAGTTGAACCTGGCAGACAGCTATATATTTGACAGATTTTCTTAACGATTGCACAAAACATCATAACTAAAAACTACATATAAACCTTGCATACATTTACTGGACCATAATAGAAAGTTATATATAAACCTTAAACACATTTACCGTTTCTGAAAATCCCTTCATCGTTATGAGATTATAGCCAATGATATTGATATAATTTTATTAATTAATAGTCAAGTATATCACACATCTTTAATACCGACCGATACTATCTTCTTCCTGGTAAGAAATGCATATGAATAATGTATGCTGGTATTTTATTTTTTCCATGTATCTGTGTCGTAACCCTCCTAGTAATACACAAATTATAGGTTTTATCATGGTACAAGGAACAGTTACCATGGTTATGCTTCAAGATGAACTTGAAATACTGGTACAAAGAACAATAATTATTTTTATTTCATCCCAGGATATATAATGACAATAATAATTGCCACACGTGATCCGGAATACATAGATATCCCACATTTGATCACGGTGAATCAGCCAATTCAGTAACACAAAAAAGAATACACCTCAAATAATTTTAATTTACAGACAGTAATTTAATGCCTTACAAATAACTGTTCTAGCTACCATATTTACCCTATTTTTTTAGCAGATTCAAACCCTGTGCCATACAACAGACCACATTTATGAATAAAATGATCTCTCTACTTACCTATTTCAAAGGTTCTCACCTTAAATAGTCTTTAACAATGATAAATTTTATAATAAAACCCAACGAAATCAGGCTCTAATATTGGTTATGAAACACAAAGCTTCTGAACAGAAAAAGCACAGGCACTAGCAGCTTAGATCTACTAGAGGACCTATCAATAAGAAAGTGTCAAATAACTTTCAAGTATGGTACAGAATTGTTGCAAACATCATCATCAGCAAATTCAGAAAATTTTGCAAACTTGACAAATACAAAATACATAATTTTTTAAATTACCAAAAAGAGAAAAACCGAACAACAAAAATTTGGCAATTTTTATGGGTGTTTTTTTTCGTTTTGGAGCAAAAAAAGCGAAAAGATCATGATGTTGCTGATAAATCAGTAATTTTTGCAGCACTGCAGTAGAGAGTGAACTTGATCTGATTTGGCATTCGTCTTCTAAAAGATTCCACCTCACGATCAATTCTCATGAGACACTTTTGAAGAAAACTAGAAGCATTGTTAAGAACTTTATTGTACAAATTGCCTCTGCTTAAGTTGAAAGCCAAGGAATCTTATCGGTGAAATAATGCACTAGTTGGATTACATTGCTCAATGAAAAATGCCATATTATTGACAATATCCCTTCTTGAGGACCTCGTTCTACATTAATGACTACTAATATGTGTAATAGTTGGCCTGCCACCTTTGTGGCTTTGACCAGGAAATACATCTTTCATGGTGCTTTTAACATAGACAGGAAAGCTTTGTCGTGGACCAGTGCTATATATACAAATTGATGTGCATTCAGCTTAGACAAACCAAGAACCTGTCCTATTACCTAAGATTAAGCATTCCTGTTTGCGAGCTGCATAACTTCTGACGGCCATATTGCAGGACAAGCAAATAAGCAGGTTGCAGCAATATCAATTTGGCCAGCAAAGCAATTGCTGGGATAGCAATCCAAAACTGAGTCTGCATCAACATTTCCATTATGCTGATGCAATATTAAGGAGCTTCTCTATAGCGGAAAGAACCAAGGTGAAAAGTGTCTTTACAATGTGTGTACACTTAACTTCTGGAGCTGGTCACATACTATAAAAATTCCAGACAAACGCAGGAAATTGCGACGACACCAACTTCTGTGACCTTCAGCTGCCTTAAGGGTACAAGAAAATCAGAAACATCCCCACTGAATGTAGTAATGTAAACACAATTTGAGTAGAAGGTTTGACACCAAAAGCTGCAAAAAGCAGAGAAACAAGGCTAAGAGAACCCATTTAAGATCATACATTGATTAAAACTTAAAGGAATCAAGTAATGTTGTGTTTAAAAATATATATATATTTCATGAAAAATGAAATGAAACTCACGTGAAGCTGAAATAGGTGAAAACGCTGGAACTGGTGATTTCTTGTTGGGAGGCTCTGCATCAAAATGCCTAGATTTTTCTGGAGAAGGAATATTAATTTGTGAAATAAGCACAGAATTTGGAAGGGAAAATGAGGCACCTGAGGCAGATGGAGTCGAAGGAGTGTCTGCTGGAAATGCTGGCAAAGAAGTGAGTTGACCACCTAATGATGAAGGGGCAAACATAAGAAGTAAACGGGGTAGGTGACAATGGCCAGACTGTGCTTTAGAACATGGACCACTCTGTGGAGAATGGGCATGAAGAGGAGACTCAGCAAGAGGTGCAGAAACAACATTGTGATGATGAATGCCAAGAGTGCCATGAGGAGACTTGGAATAAGAAGGGGAAGGAGATCCACCCAATCTAGACTCTGGAGCATGTCTGAAATGATGATGATTGTGCAAGGGAACAGGTGATACAAGTCTATAAGAAGGAGCCAAGTTATAGGGTTGGGATGAGGGAGAAATGTCACGGTCACAATGATGATGGTGATGATGGCAGTGGTGGCTGTGATGATGATGGTGATGGTGATGGTGATGGTGATGGTGATGGTGGTGGTGGTGGTGGTGGGAATGTGGGGGTGGGTAATATGAAGGTGGTGCTGCAAATGGTGATGGCACTGATGGTGCTGGACTTGGTGCTCCATAAGGTGGTGGAGTTAATGAGTACTGTAAATATGATGACAGCTGAATTTGCTTTACATTACCAAAAGTAGTGTGATTAAGCCCAAGATTTTTTGCAGGGGATCCAGTGATATCTTGAGCCAATTGCTTTAACCTTGGACTAGGGAGACCAGTCCCTACAACTGACATAACAGTTGTTTGAACAATAATGGGAGGATCCACAGTTGACCCATTCGAATTTGTCAACTGAACAAACAGATTCTGCAAATCACAGGCACAATTATACATTACAATTGTTATCATATACCTGTCATTCTATAAAATTAAAAGATTGAATTCAAAATTCTGGCACACAAAGAAGACAGTCCAGGAAAAATTTACTATGTATGGCAAAGGTTGATAGCAAACCTCAGAAGATCTGACATTTAAAAAAAGCTTCAATTGGTGCTTCAATTCGTCCAGATTTTTATCAACTCGAAAAATAGAGTAGTTTAATGTAAAGTTGAAAAGCACCAGGATCTGACATGTAAACCAAGCTTCAATTGGTCCTTCAGTTCATCCAGATTTTGATCAACTTGAAAAATAGAGCAGTTTAATGTAAAGTTGAAAAGCACCACCTGTTGTAGAGGAAAACCACTCTGTTCTGGTGCAACTGTAATTCCTCCTGGGAACTTCAACAACTGGAACTGGTATACTTTCCCAAAAAGGTCTGGGGTTAAATTCAGCTCAGAGTCCTGCAGAACTAAGGTCTTCAAGTTTGACCTTAGCACACTTAGATCAGCTAAAGACATAGACGAATTCTTTGGATTTGGAGAAACACCAATCACCACCTTTGTCCAGTTTGGAGCCAACGGCTCTAATGATATGATTGTCACCTGAGATTATTCAACCTATTAAATTTTGGAAGGATTGAAACCAGATGGTTGGCCAATAAAAATAATACTTCATAGAAGATACTTCCAAAACTTGGTAAAAATTGTTGCCAGGACTACCTTTGCATTTTGTACTCCTATCTCTGCCCATATGTCGGACTCCAATTTAAAAGCATTGGCTTTGACATCTGAAACTGGTTTCCCCAGACTAAAGCTTGCTTCAATTTGAACTGAGAAATATAATCCAAAGTTAGCAGAGAGTATGTAGAATCACCTTGTGTGATTTATGAAATCAAAAATTGGATTACCCAAACAGATTAATGTATTTTAATGATGAACTAGCACCAGTCAAAATGCATGTTAAATTGCAGTGGAAAAGTCAACAATATGATTTTGGTCTGTCCAGGAAAAGTCCTGAAGAAAGAATTGTATTTTTGGGGGCTTTTTAGATTAAAAATAAACATGTCAATGCCCTGAAGAAAGAAATATGTTTCTTTGGGCATTTTAAATTACATAAAACCAAAATGCCAATGTGAGGCTAATAAAACTGATTCCCTGCCTAAAGAAAAATTCCCAACTTCTCAGAAAAGTAAGAATGAAGAAATAGGTTAGGGACTGCAATCAGAATCTCTAAAAATATTCAATAAACTGTGTCTTGATCTTTCATATATACACTGTATTATACTGCTTTAATAAAATGAAAACCTGCCCTTTGGGCAGCATCCAAGAAATACAGCACTCCTTACAGGCAAACAGAAAAGTACTATCAGAGAAAAAACTAAGAAGCATACATCTCTTTGACTAAAGATGGGAACCTACCTCAGCTCATATAAAGAAATTTGATTCAGTTGTTTTCTTACAGTGAAAAACAATATTATGCTGAAATGTATGGAATAAACTCCAAAGCACATATTTTTAACAACAACTAGGTTGAGGAAAGTCTGCACATGATTTGCATTGATTCCCAATTTGATCTTTATCCGTGAGGAATGTACTCCCCATGTACCCTAAGGAGCCAGCTTCCCACCAATTGGTTGAAGAGTCTTTTATGGCCCTCACTCCATCTGCTATGGAAATGAATGCTGCAAATAAAAAGGAGGATTATGGTGGCAACACAAACTACAAGTTTGTTGTTATATAAAAAATTAGTAAATTGTAATTAATAGTTTATTAGGCAAAGGGCATGATCAAAGAGATCATGCCCATTCACCAAGAGGCACCCAAGGCAGTATAAAGCCAGGGCCTCCCACAAATTTTACCATCATCTATCTATTTAGTAATAATAAAATATGTTTTTTGCTGAATAGCTGAGTTCATCTATTCCATCTGGTATATCACAACCCTAGACTTTAAAATTAAAAGGACATATCAAGAAGAACAACGTAATGGTTCTCATCAACACTGTAGCACCCACAATTTTTTAGACTCAACCATGGCAAAGAGACTCAACATTTTCACATTTCCCATGCCCAACATGAAGGTGATGGTAGCCGACAGTAAGAAGATTGAAAAGGTATGGAAATGCCATAAGGTCAAATTGCAGATTCAAGACTTTAATTTAGAATCTCCGTTCTACATTGTACCATTAGGAGGAGTAGATGTGGTCTTAGGTATCCAATGGCTACAAACCCTAAGCACTTACTCTGCCAACCATCAAAAGCGGTTTAGAAGCTTTAAATGGGAAGGGCAGAGGTACAAGTTATATGGATTCCAAGCACCATAAAATCAAATCGTGTCGTCATCCCAGATGATGAAAATGATTTGAAAAGGAGCACCAGCATATGTAGTACAATGTCACTAGTTAGAAATGTTATCTGCAAAAGTGATCAGCAAAGAGTCACCAAAAGTAGAAGAGCTAATTCAGAAGCACGGAAAAGTATTCCATGACCTACCCATGAAAATGTCACCTAACAAGGAAATCGAGCATACAAGAGAATTCAAAGCAGGATCAGACCCCGTCAACATCAAATCATATCGATATCCACATCACCAAAAGACTGAAATTGAGAGATTAACCCAAGACCTTTTAAAATGTGGGATCATCTCAAAAAGTACAAGTCTGTATGCTGCTCCAGTGGTATTGGTAAGGAAGATGGATGGATCGTTCAGGCTATGCATTGATTATAGAGGATTAAACAAAATAACGATTAAAAACAAATTTCCAATTCCCTTTATCAATGAAATGTTGGATGAACTACATGGCACAAAATACTTCTCAAAATTGGACTTAAGATCAGGCTATTACCAAATCAGAATCATGTTGGAAGACATACCAAAAACTGCGTTCCGAACAGACGAAGGTCACTACGAATTTAAAGTAATGCCCTTTGGGTTACCCAATGCACCAGCGACATTCCAAGCAACTATGAAGTTATGAACGAGTTATTCTGTCCATATCTTAGCAAGTTTGTATTAGTATTCTTTGATGATATTTTAATTTACAGTAAAACTTGGAAGGAGCACCTACAACATCTGGATAAAGTTCTTACACTACTGGAAGAGCATCAGTTCTACGCCAAGAAATCCAAATGCACCTTTGGGAAGGAAGAAGTAGAATATCTCGGACACATAATATCCCATGAAGGAGTAAAAGTGGACCCTAATAAAATCAAGGCTATAAAGGAATGGACCAAACCAGTTACTATATCCAAGCTAAGAGGGTTCTTAGGATTGACTGGATATTACCGAAGATTTATTAAAAACTATGCACATATAACTGCACCTCTAACAAACCTTTTAAAGAAGAATTCATTTCAATGGAATGAGGAAGCAAGAAGGTGCTTTGAAGAATTGAAGGAAGTTATGTCTAATGACTTGGTATTGGCAACTCCAAATTTCTCTAAACCATTTATCATTGAGTGTGATGCTTCCGAGTTCGGTATAGGTGCAGTGTTAATGCAAGAGGGGCATCCAATAGCTTTTGAAAGTAGGAAGCTCAATAAACGAGAACGTCTTAAATCCACATACAAAAAGGAAATGCTCACTATTATGCATGCATTGGCTAAGTGGAGACAATATCTTTTGGGAAGTAAGTTCTCCATTCAAACAAACCATAACAGTCTCCAGCAACTCCTCCAACAAAAAACACTTTACGAAGAACAACAAAAATGGATTGAAAAAATTGTCGCCTTTGACATGGAGATATTACATAAAAAGGGAAAAGACAATGTAGTAGCAGATGCCCTGTCTAGGAAGGACGAAGAACCAATATTACTTGCAGTCTCAGTTGTTTTTCCTTGGCTTAATGAGATTCAAAGTGAGTATGCCAAGGATCTAGAGATAACTGCGATAATCAATAACCTTCCAAACAACTCAAAATTTGAATGGAAGAACGATATTCTATGGTACAAAGGAAGAATCTATTTGAATTCAAACTCCAAGTTTAAATCCAAGATACTCAAGGAGTCACATGATTCACTGTCAGCCAGACATGTAGGATTCTTTAAAACTTACTACAATGCACATCAATCATTCTTTTGGAAGGGGATGAGTCGCGATATTCAGAAATATGTAGCAAAATGTGACAAATGTCAAAGAAATAAAAGTGAAAATATTATGACACCTCGATTACTTCACCCCTTAAACATTCTGAATCATAAATGGGAAGAAATATCAATGGACTTTATTGAGGGGCTAACTGTATCCGATGGCAAGGATAAGATTTTCGTAGTAGTCGACAAACTCACCAAATATGTTCACTTTATTGCAATGAAGAAATCAAACTCAGCTAAACAAATCGCTGAGATATTTCGCAAAAATATTTATAAATTACACGGTTTTTCGAAAGCCATTGTGAGTGATAGAGATGACAAATTTAAGGGTAATTTCTGGAAGGAATTGTTCAACAATATAGGAACCTACCTAAATATGAGTTCCGCTTACCACCCTCAAACAGATGGACAAACGTAGGTTGTCAATAAATGTTTGGAAGATGGACAAACGTAGGTTGTCAATAAATGTTTGGAAGCCTACCTACGTTGTTACACTACAAAAAAACAAAATAAGTGGGTTTAGTGGTTTCATCTCGCTGAATGATGGTATAATTTTACTTATCATACGTAAAAAAAAATGACTCCATTCCAAGCTTTGTATGGGTACGAACCTCCGAAATGGAAGGATCTAGCTACAGTCCAGACAAATCTACAACTGTTAAAAACCAACTAAAAGAAACCCAAAAAATCGTCCAAACCCTAAAAGAAAATTTAAATAATGCAAGAAACCATATGAAGCAACAAAATGGCCGAAACAAACCGAGAGAGAATTTGAAGTTGGAAAATGGGTATTTGTCAAGCTCTAGCCATACAAACAGTTGTCCTTGAAACAAAAAGGAAAAAATAAATGGACCATACCAGATCAACAAAAAGATCATCCAAGTTGCATATAGTTTAAGCCTTCCGGATAAAAGTCGTGTTCACAACGTCTTCCATGTCTCCTGCCTTAAAAGGGCACTGGGCGACCATCAATTAGCACAAACAATGCTTCCATCCTTAGATGATGAAGGAAGGGTCATTTTAGAACCAGAAGGTGTCATATCCACCAAGGAAAAGAAGCTCCGATCTCGTGTAATCAAGGAATACTTGATCAAGTGGAAGGACTTAACAGAAGAAGAAGCTTCTTGGGAGACTGAAGCATTTCGACAACAACATCCGTCATTACGTATGCTTTGAGGACAAAACATTTTTTGAGAGGAAAGCAATGTTATATAAAAATTAGTTAATTGTAATTAATAGTTTATTACGGAAAGGCCATGATCAAAGATCATGCCCATTCACCAAGAGGCACCCAAGGCAGCATAAAGCCAGGGGCCTCCCACAAATTATATCATCATCTATCTATTTAATAATAATAAAATATGCTTTTGCTAAATAGTTGAGTTCATCTATTCCATTTGTCCCAAAAATACATGATGTGATAAGCCAAAACCCAACCCAATTTGGTCTCTAGAAGTTTTGCGTAACCAAAGCATTGTTTACCTGTCAGGGTCTCACAACCTTCGTCTGTCAGTTTTCTGGCTTCTGCGCCGATGGTCACCCAAGTAAATCATTTTTCCGCTCCCAAATATTTTTCACAAGTTGGTTTTGAGAGGGGTTTTCCTCCAATGGTCCCACCCCCTCTTGGTTCTGGTCTGCTGGGGTTTTCCTGGTCGTTTTCTACCAGCTTTTTGGATTTGAGTCTGCCTTTTCCTGCAGTAAGCAGTGGGGTATCATCTTTTTTTGGTATCTTCTTCCGGGGATGGTTTCCCAGTGGTGCCGGAGGCTCTTTCTATCGCCCCTATTAATATTGTACCTCTTCCTCTGGTGGGGGTCAATTTACCTCAGTTCCCTGAGATCCAGGAGGGTCCTGTTCTTGCTGAGGATGGCTCGTGCCCGGCGGCTCCAGAGGAAGTTTTAGAAATCCCTAGTCCTTTGGATTCTGGCAAAAAAGGAAACCCTATCGACAAGAAAAAGAAGCTTCAGGTTTTAAAGCGGAACGCATTTCCGGCCCCATACAAATTATGCCTTGGGGACAATGTGGAGATGTCCCAGGCGGTGGACCTTCCAAAGAAATCACTGGTCGGTCATATGAGCAGTCAAAAGTTTTGCAAGGAGACCCTTATCGAATGGCAGGATCAGTTGGTTTGTTCAAGGGTTTCAGAGGTTCTCAAAATTCTCATGTTCGCAAAGGGTTGGATTCAGCTCATTTTCAATTCTCATGAGGCTGCAGCAGTTGTAGTTAAAGATGTTTGGTCTATTGATTCCACTCCCATCATATTCAAATTCTGAATGCCTTCATTTGATGCTAGCAGGGAGAGACTTGATGTTGTCCCTGTATGGGTGCGGTTTCCAAGGTTGCCAACCCATATGTGGAATCCCCAAAGCTTTGAAAATTTGGGGAATAGCCTGGGATGCTTCCTGGAGGCTGATTACTCATTTCAGGAGTCGAAGGATCTGTCTGTGGCCAGGATTTTAGTCAGCCTGGATCTTAGGAAGAAGCTACATGATACGATGAATATTGGTAAGAGCGGGGTTCAGCTTCAAATTCTCAACTATGAAGGGCTCCCTTTCCGGTGCCAGAGCTGTCACAAATATGGTTATTTGGTCCAAAGTTGCAGACTTCCTTTCAAAAACCAGTCTGGCTCAGAACAGGCCTCGAAAAAACAAAAGACTGAGGCAGTGGTGGTGGATGTCATAGGGGGGTTGCTTTCTGATGAGGGGTGGCTGAGGATTTTCCAGCATCATTAGGCTCTGCGGTCCCTAGTTCAATGTTCACTGCCTCGATGGTCTCTTGTTCAGTTGAATCTGCTGCGGCACCTATGTCTACTGAATATATGTTGGCGGCTCACACTCCATCTTCGGGGAATGGAACAGGGTTGCTGACAGGCTTTCTAAAGAAGGCTTGTACATGGATCGGGGACTTTGGCAGATGACCAAAGTGGCAAGGGCAGATCACTATCAGTTTTTCCATCATCCCTTCATGGACGAAATTCATGCTACTGCACAGGACTGATCTCTGGATCTGAGTCCTTATTTATTGTATATATACTTTCTGTTTTTGGACTATGCTACATACTATATTAACATAGCATATATTAGATTAGATATTTATTTTTGCTATTTTTAATGAGTGGTGCTTAAATGCAAAATGACAGTATCATTTTGATGGGCCGTTTAGACAGCATACTTCACCATGTTTTTGCGGACAGGATTGTAAAACATTTATTGTTTTTGTTTTTAGACACTTACACCACATGTAGGATCTGAGCAGATCCTACTGAATGCACTACAGGTGTATATGCAAAATGTTTTTTTTCACAGTAATATGAATGAAAATACGGTTTTTTTTCCAGGGAAAAAAAAGAACCCAACCCAATTTTCATTGACCTTGATCGCTCTGTGAAAGTCTGACTTGTTGACCTATTTTGTTGCTTACATGTCCTCCAAGAATATGATCAGAGACTGGGTGAGTAAGGATTTGAAACCCCATGGTGTGTGAATGACATCTGAAATCTGGATAGAAGTTCCTATTCCAATTTGAAGACCAAACTCACACAATCAAGTGATTAGCTTTGGGTCATGAGGTTGCAGTAACAGCCTTAATGTTTTACTTTTTCCCCAGTGGGATGAGGACTCTGCTGATAAAGTAGCAGAGCTGCATTGTCCTGTTTGAATTGAATTTCTGGGTCTCCCAATATAATCCTGGCTGTTTTTGGAAGTTCGGAACTACTCATCCAACAACATTCCCAAGATTGTTTGCCATGAGACATGATGCATGTTTAACCCCAGGCCAAATAGCCATATGTTTTGTTCAGGTCGATCTTTCCCAGGAACCCATGGCATTTATCAGAATACAAGCAGGGACCAATAAATTCCTCCAATCTGTGTTTGGTATATCAATCTCCCAGTACTTGTTTCCTTGTCAAAGTATGAACCACAAGATTAAAGACTGCCAGTTGTTTGCAAGAAACACCAAGGTTCCATCCCCACTCCCCAAGTTCCTTAAGCTCCTGGATTGGAGAATACAGACTGGACGTCAATTGTCAAGAGACAACCATAGGCTAAAGCATGCACAGACCCAAAGGCAGAAAACTAAGTACCACCACAGTCAAGGGAGTAAAACTGCAGAAAGAAGCAAAGCTCGTTTTCCAATGAAGACTATTAAAATGTAAGTAAGTTGGCCCTAGTTATTAAGGGCCCAAGGCACAGGCCCATCAAAGGCTATTCCTATGAATGTTGCAAACATTGGCATTGGGATAAAATTGACAAGGGACCAAAAATTCACAAAAATCGAGAAAATATCGGTAAAAACAGCAAATATCGGAAAAATTAAGATACCACAACCAGAAACGTCTCAAAAGTAGCTAATGCTGCTGTGCCAACCTTCCGCCGAAAGTCAGGAAATGGCCAGGAAACATTTCTCTGCCATTTCCCAAACAGGGATGGCATTTTTGTAGCCTGAATATGGCCAGAAATACCATTTTAATGACGTAGCAGGAATTAGACCCATGCCAGCAATTTTGAATTTTAAAAAAGGCCAGTAAGCCCTAGAAACACAATTATGGACATGAAAATTTTTAGAAACATTTTTTTAAAGCCAGGGCTTTGAAAGAATTTTTTTTATAAAGCCATTACACGCTCATTTTTTTTTCTTAGCTAGTTTGAAAGTGCATTTGGGAGTTCATTAGCCATTTTGGGGAGCTTATGAGTGCATCCAGCAAGCTTGTGAGTTTAACAGCAATCAACAACTATTTTCCTGTGACTTTAGCATTAAAACTTAAAATAGCTCACTTCACATTAAAGTGCAGACCAAGGAGCTAAAACCCTTGGCTGGGCTACTTTTCAAAGTGATTATCCTATTTGCATGTCACAAAATTGGCTACCATGCCAAGGGGAGGAACACGTGAATGGAAGTGCCACCAAATTGGCTGCCATGCCAAGGGTCTTACGCTGATGTAAGGGCCCATTTTTTGCCTGAGTAGTTGAGAGGCTGAACTCTGCCACTATACACTCAGCATGCAGGACCGAATGCCTTCTATAGGCATGGATAGGCAAACTAAATAAGAGTGTGTCAAGGGGAATGCTCCTCCATAAGGAGAAACAATCACTCAACTTGTACCTTTGATTATCCAAGAAGTGAGACACAGGAGTCATACAACAGATGCCATGGGAAATATTGGAAGATAGAATAAGTTGATAGCAAGGATGTAAGGTGCATGTTTGCATCCTGATGCCATTTGATGCCATTTGCTCATCGTATTGGAACATATTTTGTCTGTCAATAAAAAAGTGAGGGAATACAGGGGGGCTATTTAGGAAAAGATAGTAGAGGGAATATAAAATCCAGTTGGAATGTATTTATGGCTTCCATTATTTCTGATGGTCAGAAAAGCACTGCTCCTAAGCCCTTCATCAATATCATTGATTCTTTCCTAAAAGGTTCCAACTTCTATGTTCATTCCTGCCACAGACTGCTCAAAAAAAATTGCAGAATTTATTGCAAAAGTTATAATGGAGACAATTGAGAAAATTGAACCCCATTAGTCATGCAAGTTGTCATAAATAATGTGCCTATTTGTAAAGCTGCAGGCATGATGGGTGGAGAGCAAGTATCCTTATGTCTTTTGGCCTTCATGCACAGCACATAGCTTAAACCTGGTTCCTCACTCTCCAACAAATTTCTACTCAAACATGATTTGGATTGTGCAACTTGTGAATGCAGGATGATGGTTAATTTCATCACAAACAGCCACATGTCTCAAACTAATTTCAGGAAAATCTCTAATTTAGGAATTATTGAAGTAGTTGAGACCAATGTTGCAGGAACCATGTCCCCACCCCCAAAAAAAAATGCTCTCAGCCCTGGACCCACACTCCCAAAATCCCGGAGTGTGCTCTAGACCTTTTGGGCATGCTACCTGCCACTTTGGAAGCATGGCACTCCCAAGGACACTCCTATAGCCAAGGAGCACACTTCTTGGACCCTCCCTAGACACTCCTTAATGATAATGTTAAATTCTTAAAGTAAAAGTTACTTAAATTTTTAATATTACCATTAATTGTTTCAAGATGTTTGAGAGTGGCTCCAACCATATCAGACTTCATATGGAGAAAATAGAATTTCATATCCCATCAAAATTTAGAAGACTTAACAGTTTTAAGATTTTCAAGATCAATGGGATTGCGGAATTTCATTGGATTTTATCATGTATGAGGGTATGTGATTGGCATTTAATCAAGGGCACCAAACCCTATATGTACCTCAGCACTGGTGGTGGTGATTGTTGAACTCCTTTATCATGGCCTTAGCAAAAAAAGTACCCTTCACTCAAACCAAAATTGTTGATCAGATATGTTAAGATTTTTCTACCATATTTTAAGGCTTATTTGGAAGTTTCATCAAAATTGGGTGGTGTCGATTGATATCCCTAGAGGATCGAGGTCAAAGCAAAGCCTGGAAAAGAGGAGAAGGATGAAGGATGATATCAAGAATGAGGATCCCAATATAAGCAATGATGGGACACTGATTGTCAAGGAGTGGTCGAACATCCATGGCGGTGCCACACCACAACTACAACATTTGCCAACATGGGTGCCTTCACAATTGGTGAACACTTCTTCTGTAGAGACTTGAGAGGTGTTTAGCAACTAGCTCAGTTTATTGGTTTTGGACTTTTCAACCTTCATATTTCGGTGTGTAGATGGCCTAACATTGAACAGTTGTAAATAGAACTATCTGATCATGTTATTGTTAATAGTTGGCTAGATAACCTATTTGATTCCATAAGTTATTGGTCTACTTTCTATTATATGGCTTAAAAATTTATATGTTTTTTTGTAACTGATAGAATCTAGATTCTAAAAGGTTGATGCTCGAATGATTAATCATTAATATACTATGGATACCATTTCTATCTTCACTGATGTACAAATATGCATGTTTTCATATATTCTGTGACTAATTTGGCATTCTAGATGTTTTTTTAAATAAATGCAATGTGTGTGTGTAATAGACGCTCCCAAGACTCTTTGCTCCCAAGGATTTTTAGAAATGACACTCCCACTCTCAAAAATGCCTCCGCTCTGTGCAATCTTGGTTGAGACTAGATATTATAGCTTCGTTTTTATGACAACTCTCCTAGAGGTTAAACAGAGATTGTTGAAAACAGTCATCCATGAGATGTAAAAAAACAAGAAAGCTAACATGATTTAACTTGCATTTGTGATGATGATTGGCGGCCAAAAAGTAGAATCCATGGGTATGCATCACCTTAGTTTCCCTGGCATCAGAGCATTAGCAAGGACATTGCCTACTATCCTCAATACACAATGATGTCCCTTGCTGATACTGGACATCTCTGATACTTGGGGATGATATCCCCATGAACTGGGGGCATATCTAGTAGTACCCTGATGCATGGGGTACTCCTTAATGCCCCTTACGAGGGCAGGGAGCATCATTCTAAAACATACCTTCAAACATAATACTAAAAGAATGCAACAAAAACTTCATTTGTATGTTTCCCTCTAGACTCTAGACTGTAGGATATAATATATAGATGATATCTATGAGTGTTGATGAAAAGCCTAATCTAGATGAAGTTTACACTATGTACCAATCGACACATTCTATTATTATTAATTGCAATCCAAAGAGAACTGGACAAGTATATTTTGTTGATGCTCCATTAATATTTCAGCCCTCGTTGAAGTCATATGCCAATCTAGTACCTAGGAAATATAAAGCAATTCCAAGCAGGTTTGGATTCTTTAAAACCCTCCCTACAAGGAGAGACAAAGTTTGATTTTAACGAGGCAACCTAAGACATGCTGCGGCTGGAGGGATCTTTAGGGACTTCCAAGGGAAAGTCTTTGTTGTCTTGTACAAATTTCTAGGAGACAAAGCAGACCAGGTTGGCCTTGGTAATATGGAACGTGCATTCTCTTAAGCAAGATACATCTATGAAGGGGACTCCAAGGTCATTAGTGATCATTTAAAAAATTAAATGGTAAAAATTAAGTCTTCCTCACAAAATTGCTAGCCAATTGTCATGGAGTGTGCAAGCCATATCAAATTTTGTCTCGTGCAAGTTTGAAAATGTGAAGGGTGAGGCAACCAGATAATGGATTGCCTCACCGAGAAAACAGTTTCTAGTCAAAGTGATCAGTTAATGACCTTAATGAATGATGTCTTGATCAAAGAGGATAAATGGAATGAATCTATAGTTTGTTCGTTAACCCCTAGGGTAGGCCTCCTTCCTCTCACTAGAATTCTCCCCTCCATTTCAGTTTAGACTAAATTCAAACTCCTTACTGCCCCCTACTCAACCAGGTCATGATTTCCCATCCTTCCAATGAGATTGTATTCTCACTCTGTAATAACATTTATTCCATAACCATCCAGGAGGGCTCTTATGCACTTATGGGAGGACATATTTTGCATCCCACATTTGTATTGTACAGCATGTTATATAGAGTTCCATGTCATCCTCCTCATTTATTGGCAACTTTCTCATCACATAACCTTCCAATCATATCCATTGAACATTAAGCAAAGGAATGAGAAAGGATATTGAGCAAATCAAGATCAATTCTTTCCGGTGAAAAGGTACATCCATGGTGCCCAGTAATAAGAACCTCAGAGACATATCGTGAGCATAGAACATACCATGTCATCATAAATTCAAACTCCTTACTGCCCCCTACTCAACCAGATCATGATTTCCCATCCTTCCAATGAGATTGTATTCTCACTCTGTAATAACATTTATTCCGTAACCATCCAGGAGGGCTCTTATGCACTTATGGGAGGGCATATTTTGCATCCCGCATTTGGATTGTACAGCATGTTATATAGAGTTCCATGTCATCCTCCTCATTTATTGGCAACTTTCTCATCACATAACCTTCCAATCATATCCATTGAACATTAAGCAAAGGAATGAGAAAGGAAATTGAGCAAATCAAGATCAATTCTTTCCGGCGAAAAGGTACATCCATGGTGCCCAGCAATAAGAACCTCAGGGACATATCGTGAGCATAGAACATACCATGTCATCATAATGACGTCAGCATGCACAGTAAGGCAAAGTAAAAACCAATCATGGACTGCCACATGGCAGTGCTGTCAAGTCAAGTACAAGTGGATAGGACAAGTAGCAACCCCATATGATGCCACATGGCAATTGGCTAAGTTTGGAAAGGTGAGTTTCTTAATTTTTTTTCAAAAAACTTCCTAGTGTTTGAGGTCATACTCGAAAAGGGAATTCAACTATGCTTCATAAAAATTTCAGCTTCACGGATCCTTGGACATGGGAACTTTTCCAAGCTGGTTTCCTTCTCAGATGTCAGAGATCTGCAAAAGCCATATTGGGTACAATTTCAGGTTTGTATACACAAAGGGTTTGAAAATGTTGATGGAATTCCCCCTCTTGGGACAACAGTTGTTTATATGAGTTGTTTTTGATAAATTGTCAGCTCTACGGAAGGGAAAATCACCATTACGGACATCAGCAGTCCACCAACACTATGAACCTCACAATTATCAAATCAACAGATCAGTGGAACTCGCAAGGTTTGGTGTGGGGATCCTATCTGAACAACAGACGTTCACTTCGATTCAAAATGATAAAATTTCAGTCCACAGACACAAAGGATACTTTCTATGTGAAGATTTTGCTCACTTGAGCCCCCATTGATCAAAAGCACAGGTGGAAAACCATACTGATTCTTGTGGCAGAATCTCAATGAGGACAATTTTAAAAAAAAAAAGATTAGCACAGGATTTGGCACTCAATCTTAAATTGAATTGTAATTGAATCATGCAAAGCTCAAAAAATAAATCTGATACAAAAATCAATGCCACGCGCCATCTTAAATAATTTGAAATACAAAATATTTATGGTGCTATAAGCATTTGTAAAAAATATCAAAACAAAAAAGGCTTGATTAGTTTATAAGGGTTCTCTACTGAAACTGCGCAATTGTTCATTCCCTGCTATTGTCATTGCATTTGTATTGTTTTGTTGCTGCTCTATTGTTTGCAGCCACAATTGCTACTGTTCTCATTGACTACGATTGCAATCATGGCCCAAAGGAGCCAGGAACCCATTAAAGACAGAACACCAAAGAGACCTTGGACCCAAGTGTACGAATGGATCGTGTATTGTAGATGCCTCAAAGGATCTCCAAGGCACTGCCTGCTGAACTCAGGAATAGTTCGAGCTGTATGTGTCCCAGATGTCATTGAGTGTAGAAAGTCAATGCATTGGCGCTGGAAGAGATGCAACCCAAGGACCAAGATAATCCTGTGGATGAAGCAAGATATCCATATGGAACCCCTTTAATTCAAAAGAATGTTCTTCCTCCCACATGCAAGGCATCATTTCACCAACAAGGATGTCCACCATTAAATCAATACCTACAGAGTCACAGCAATAGTTAATTCCTGATGTGACTCGTGAGGTTAATTCCTGACGTGAGCGCCCAATTGGTGGTAATCATTTCCTGACCAAAGGCTGTGAAATGAAACACCTGAAGTATCCTTTCCAAGAGTTAGCTTGGACAATGGTAAAATTGATGAGCCACCAATCTATGGAAGTTCTTCCAAGACATATGATATGTATTACAGAAAAGGTGGCAAAAATTCTACAATATTCCACTGAGGTAAGCTTATTTCTTAAGTAATTTCAAATCAGTTTCAGAATTACAGGGATAACAACAGTTTTGTGCCATCTTACATCTATTTTATGCAGTGTATTGCAACAATTATGAAGGTATCCAAGGAAGGCCAACCAGAAGGTCGAAGGAAATCCAGTTCAATTCTGGCATCCAATACTGTGGAGGAAGGACAAAAGAAAGAAATTTTTTGGCTTCTGCAACATCCAAGATAGATTCATCTTTGCCACCAGACAGATCATCACTGGTCAGTTGCCAAATAGGATCACCGAGGATACTAAGCTAAGGTGCACGAAGCGCTGAAACGTTTCGAAGTTTCCGAAACGGGTACGTTTAGAAACGTCACCTCCCAAAATTAGAAACATCGGCCGAAACGTTATATATATATATATATATATATATATATATATATATATATAAAGTGAATAACACATTACCTTGCAAGAGAAAAGGGAATAAGACCCATAGATGACAATTTAGAACGAAAACCGAGTCTATATTATCTCTCATACATGATTACATGATGGTCGAGTTTCGGCCGAGTTTCCAAGTTTCAAGTACAGGTACGGCCCAAAACATCAGGTTCCTAGAAGTTTCGTGCAACATAGATACTAAGGAATTCTTCATAGGAGAGCCAGGTTTCTTTGTACGAAACTGGAATATTGAGATTGAAATGTATCGGTTGACTATCAACTACTACAATGTTCCAACATTTGTTTGTGACTAATAAGTTCTTGACAAGTTTGCTAGGTATTTGCTAGGTAATTCAAGCCTCCACATGATCGTGTGTTTTGGAAAGGGTTGAAAGAAAATCCCGACTATTCCTTTTGGCTTTGAGTACATACATAGGAAACAAATGCCATTTGAACAATGGCGCAGACATTGGACAAGTATCAACTAACTGAAAAAAGAAAAGAAAGCCCTCTCCCCATTCTGATCATGAAAATATTTTCCAAAATTATGAGGTGGATTTCATGACCGATTCAAAAGATGGAAGGCCATTCACGTTGATGCGAAGGAAAGGGCCAGGAATATTGAAGAAGAGAAGAAGTAATGTTATGAGAACCGAACTGGTCAACCCCGAAAAACAGAATTGGACTGGAACAAGCAAAAAATCAGTTGACCAAAAATACATTAATTATTCAAATTTTGATAATAATAAGAATTCATGTACATCCAAGTACATCGAAACCATTAGACACAAATATGCAAAGTTTTATCATGTACATCTAGCATTGTAAGGGTGAATATAGTAAAATGGCATCGAATGTAATACACATCTAAACCAAAATACCACTACATTAATGCTCTAAATGACCTGCAAAGTCCAAGAACAATCACACAGTATAGTCTACAATCAAATCAAACTATATAAGCATCCAATTTTTTAGTTTTCCTGGGCAAATGAAGTGCATCGATATAAAACCGGTCAACCCAGATAATTCTAACTGATTTTGGCTTGAACTTGGCTGGTTCTGGGTGTTTCAGGACCAGTTCAAAGCAAAACCAATCATTTCTGGTCGAACAGGATAGTTCTACCCAAAAATCCCCAAAAACAATCCAACCTGTCAGTTTAGCCGGTTCCTGTCTGATTCTAATACATTGGCATCAAGAGAACAAATTTCTAGGAAATCAAGGTCTGGTGATTAGGAGAAAGAGGCCCAATGGAAGGATCCTGAATCATCTCAAGCCCAGCCGTCTACATCTTCTCTAGTCACCCCATCTATGGTAAGCAATTCCCCCTTTGGTTTTGCTCCTCAACAACCTCTTGCTTCCTTATGAACAAGGGATTGGAATCACTAACATCTATACTCAAGGCCAATCCCTTTGAGCTAAATGGATCATCAAAGCAATAGAAGGAAAGAGGCACAAATGATACTTCTACAGAAAGGTCTGATTACAATTTACAAGAGCACCATGTGGCAAAAGGTACCAAGGAGGCCACAAATGTTAAGGACGTGACGATTAGACTGACACCAAAGAAAATTCAAGGTTCTTTTCTAATACAAAAGCATTTTAAAAACCTGGGAAGCTATAATGCCACACTTATATGACTTGAAAGTAGGGTCTATTTCAAGCATGACTCCCTTGAGTTGCAACCAATGTTCCACCGAGTTTCCGGGACGGGAAAATGCTGGAGTGTGGATACGCACAAGGGGGGCATATATAAGTAACCCCAATATTTAAGGACATTTCAGGGAAACAGGGGACGTCAGAGTCATAAAAATTATTGAATTATTAAATATTTAATATATAAAAATAAAAAATAAAATCCCCACAATATGTCAATAACTAAATTAGTAGATAGTAAATCTTAATAATTATGATTGTACATCTAAATATGATCATCATTTCATATTAGACTATTATGAATCAGACTTATCATTTCACATTTATGCAATCATCAATGTAAATCTAATAATAAATTACTAAATTGAATCCATCATTTGGCAATGGGCATTAATATTATGCAAGGTACATCTAAATTAAATTCATCATTTGACAATTGAAATTACGCAATGCACATTGAAAAGTAAATTCATCATATGACAATGACATTATGTTGAAGTCTATAATAGCCATAGAATACTATAGGCTAAAAGTGAACAGAGAAAGCAGTGAAACACAAAAATCGTTTTATTTATTTATTTATTTATTATATTTAAATTTGTAATTTTTTTAATTTTTTATGTTTTAATTGTTATTAGCAAAAAAAATTGGTGCATCCCCCCGTCCCCCGCATAAGAGAAAACGTTTCGTCACCAACAAAAGTTGAAAACATCCCCCCAGAGTTTCCCCAAGTTTCCCAAAAAAAGGGGACATGGGGAAGAGTTTCCCCAGGAGTTTCCCGGTCCCAGGAGAGTGAGGAAGCGAGGAAGCGTTTCCCCAGGAGTTTCCCCATGGAACACTGGTTGCAACATCACTCCCTTGGGTAGCCATCAATTCTTGCAAAAACTGGAAAACCTTAATAGATATTCCCTAGTTCTCAGACACTCACCTTTTTAAAAGGGACATTAGATGGTGAAGGGCATATACACCTAAGAACAGAGCGATTAGGTGCCCTATAATGAACTCAAAGCCAAATTCAAGCTAAGCAATATATAAATAATTATCCAGATATGATTTTAGAGCTAATCCCTGACTCTATGTCATTAAAACTTGGTAGAAGGCCCATTCTTAATTGGGGAAAGATTGAATGTAGAACCATTCCAAGAACCTCCAGAGATGTAATCCTATTAATATTAATGGTTGAAGACCTCATCACAAATTGAATTTGGACTTAATCAACTTGGAGGCTCAAGTCCAAGCTCGCAACATACCAAGACTGACTTACAGTGATTTGGAAGGCTTCTATAGAAGCCAAAAAGCCTATTTTGCAGGGACTTTCATTTATGTTGATTTGGCCCCAAGATGTCGTTTGTCATTTGGGTGTTTTCACCCTCCATAGCGCTTTTTATGACGCCTCAAAGTTAGCTAAGCATATCTGTTGGTAATGAAAAAAGCCCAAGATCCCTAGAAATGAAAAGAGTGTCCGTATAAGCAATAAGATCCCTAGAAATGAAAAGAGTGTCCGTATAAGCAATTCAAACTTCTCTGGTCTCTTGGAAATTTGCCTTTTTCGAGGATGACCATCCTCCTTGGAAATTTTCCCTTTTTCCAGGATGTCCATCCTTGGCTTGGCGTAGTGTCAAGCTGACATTACTAGAGCCAATGTCAAACAGAGAAGATAGCTATGATGCCTTGGAAAATTCCCAGCACATTAGAAGAATGCTCCCAACTCCGTTAAGAAAGGTCCCATCATAGGCATCGTCTAACCATTTCAACCAGCGATGACAGGATTTCTCCCAACATGCAAAAATCAAGCAAGCAACAAAGACCTCTCTGGGAAAAGGCACAGCTGGAAAAGATAGAGTCATGATGACAGGTGCTCCCCACGCAAAACGACAAGATCCCAGCTGCCCTGCCTATAATCGCGAATAAACGTCCACATTCATAAATAGAGATGTGCCAGACCATAACTGCGCCGACTGGAGAGTTGTTCCATGGTGGATGGGAACCTGAGCCCAAAAACGTTAAGTATCATCCTTCCCTATCCCGAAGGGTCGACTAACGTGCTAGACTATATACGAAGTTATAGTTCTTTCATTAGTGCTTTTACTGATCTGGTAGTTATGGTATGCCCATTGATGGGGACAAACTATTATCATGCTTCTTTGGACTATGTGGCAGGTCGCTAAGTTTTTCCTTCTATTATCCTGGATTTTGATCATCAAATGCCGGATGGTATTGATAGTTTGGAGATCTAACTGATTGCTCATGGCATGCACAATGCTTTGTAGCATATAGTCTATTTAATATATATTTTAAAAAGAAAATTAATAACAACAGAAATATTCTGATCTATGAGACTTACTTTGGGGACTTTCTGAACCCTGTTTTCCAGCTGGATAGCCCTTGCCAAAGACAGGAAGAGAAAATATGGCAAACAACAACAGGTTCATGCCAAGAACCACTGCGATGATCCATTTTAGCGTAGATCTCAGGCAAACACGAGAGACGCTGCAACAAGCGCACGGGGCTACTTCTCCAGCATTCTCCTGCTCGCCCGCCGAGGCCGATGCCGATTGCGCACCGGCATCCAGGCCGCTTTTGCCCATGCCACCAGCTGTCTCAGCCTCTGCCTATGTTTGAATGGCAAGGAAGCTGCGCTTACTGCGAGGACACAGAGTTTCAAATCTTGTGGACACCTTCCCCATCATCCTCTAATATATGCTATGCCCAAAATCCCAAGTGAGCGAACCAGCGTGCTTAATAAGCAGGACGATACATTGGGGCATTGAGCCTCACCAACTCAAAATCAAAATCAGATCTTTCTACACGAACACTGATTCTGGTTTACAATTGCAGGCACCATATCCATACCCATTTCATTGACTGAAACCCTGATACAGCCACCCACTTACCTTCGGTGCCCATAACATATTTGATCAGTCTCCTTTCTGTAATAAAGAAAAATTCTCCTAGTCAAGAAAAAACTGAATCCAAAACATCCATCAAACCCTGCAACCTCCAAAACACTACTAACCCCAAACCCTTCCTTTTTACAAGCCCTAAAATAGCAAATCCTTGACCTGCAACAAGACAGAGGGCGAGAAATCCACATAAATGCGAAAGTCAGACATGGCGGAGTCTACTGGTAAAATCTCGTTCAAGTAAAACACAGAAGATTTGTCAGAAATAGCTCGTGGCTAGGTTGGTGCTGATCGCTAGCTTTTGGCTGGCAGTATGAATTTGATTGAATGTTTTGTGTGGTTAGCGCCCAAGTGGTTCGAAAAGTAAAGGAGTACCATTGATATGTATGTGGATGCAAGTGAAAAAGGGATTGGGAATTATCATTACTTATGGAAACATGTCCTCGCTCTTCACTTTTCAGCGTCATTAAGACGCCATTGCCATATACGCCTTTCCTTTTCAATAAATTTGTTTAGTGACCATTACAATAGAATGTGCAACTTGCAAGTGAACGTGGATTTAGGCAACAAACGCGCTACACAAATACGACTGTGCAGAATCCAGATTGAAAAGCAAATATGAACTAATAGCCATGTGCATTGAATGGTGTTTGACACCCTGGTAAAAATTTATGAATATGTATATTTTAGTGAAATGTCTATGTGTAACGAGTAGAACTTTTTAAATGTTATTGATATTCTCATTTATGCGCTAGTTTGACAAAAAGCCAAAAAGAATTAAGAAGCACATCAAAAGGATAATGGAGCATATTTTCAAATTTTATTATTTTTTTATTCCTAGTTTTGTTTGATTGAGAAAAAAGATAATTTAAGATGTGTATTGGAAGCATAATCGAAAAGAAAGAAAGAAAAGAAAATCATTTTAACGTTCACGAGGTTAAAGAGATTTTAGGAGACAAATTGCTTTTTCATTTGGTTGATATATTTGGCTCTTTTCATGTGAAGCCTCACAATAAATGTTCCTAGTTTCTCGACAAACCCCTCGCTAAATAAATTATCCCAAGAACTAGCTACCAGAATATCTCCATAACTTTCCTAGTTGTAATTGAAGGCCTCTCATTCTAAAATGAACTATTTTTCCTGTTTCCACTTTTAGAGTATCTTATGTAGTGTAAAATACATATCCATAGTTTTATTTGTCTTTTTTAAGAGGAGAGAATATGAACCTATTGAATGTGGAGATGGATAAATAATTATTTATAAATATGCAAGTAAATGTGGTATATATTATATATAGTGTAACTTTGCAAGATACTATAGGATATCTATATGTATAAGAAGATATAAGTATATACGAATATATAACTTATATGTATATGAAAATATATGGTATTGACAATATTATTTAACATCTCAGTTTGAAAGGACATGTTTATTTTGGTGTGACCAATTATCTCTTATGAGTGCCATTTTGTCTCTTTTGTTGATGTGAATTAACATATGTGGGCCAATGAAGTTCATTTCATTAATGTGAATATAATAAACATGACAAAGGTGTTCTTAGATATTTGCAAGAGATTGGCCCTCTAGACAATACATTACTAATATAGGCGTATGAAAGTCAACATGTATTGGAAGTGCACTCATGTTAAATGTTACAATGCCAATTGGCGCAAGAATAAGTAAGGGATTTAATTTGTCGGTAGAGTTGGCTATGAATGTATCTTTAATGCAACTAATTATGTAAGAGTTTATTGTCCCTATGGTACCTTGAATGATCATTTTGAGCACAAGGGTGGTTTTTGTTGTTTGCAGAGTGGGAAAGAACAATGTTAAAAGTTATGTGTTGTGGGGGGGATAAGGATTCCAGGGAAGGGGGCATTAAAGAGAGGAGATGTTGGATTTGAGATGGTGAATGGTTGAAGTTTGTGAATTGTATGGTTGTGTCTTACAAGTGTAAGGGGATATGAATATGGCTTCAGTGGTGGTTTGCATCAAATTTAATATGGCCAAGCATGTCAAGGTCATCGAATTGGATAGTATTGCCAAAATGGCACTCAGAAAAGATTTTCCATTTGGCCAAATCCATCAAGTGGCACGATGCATTTTATCAATGGAAGTATCTTTAGAATCAATGTTTTGAGGTTCTTTGCCTATGCAGTCAACATGTCTTTAGGGATTTTACATAAATTTTTATATAGGAAGAGCTTTCTCCAATAGAAAGTGGCATACCAATCCACAATGACAAAAGGGATGGAAAAGTAGTGTACAAGACACAAACAATCATGTAAGGATTTATTTGTTTCCATTGGCCATGCTTCTAACGAGCAGAAAAGGACCAAGAATGTCCAACTTCAATAAGTGGCAATACCTCTAGTGAAAGAGGTCCTCTCATATATGAAGCAATGAAAGTTGTTGTTGAAAGGGAGTCACCCATGCCATTTGCAAAATGCTTAAACAATCAAGGAAATCACTACAAACTAAGGGGGGAATTTCTAGCCTATGGCACCTATCTTGTGCTTCTATGTATTGGTCAATGATTATTTTTGTCAAGAGCTTTTAAATCACAACTACAATAGGATCCTTTCAAGGTGTAGCTTGTGAGATATTTCTTAACATTTTTTATAGATTTCTAATTTTGTGTAACATACCCAATTATCAAAATTTAAAATTTTATCAATATAGCCAAGTAGTTGACAAAAAATGACAATGTATAAGAACTTGTTATGTAAATTCTTCTCATTATCTCATTGTTTTCTTTAAATACCAACCCTTTAATATGCTCTATAGAAATGGGTTATCAAAATTCCTCTTATTTCAAACACTTTAAACCTCTTATCTGATGCCACAATCATATTCTACTCGTTGAGAGTTTTCCAATGATATGTATTTCATCCAAATCTAAGTTTTGTACAAAAAGTTATAACCCCATAAGTTTATTATTCTATGTCATGTTAACAACTGACATATGGCAACCCATCCACATACCATCACCCCATTTTGCCATATCACATAAAATGTGGTTGATTCATGGCATTCATGCGCCTATGTGTCGTGTTAGGTCCCTATACTACTAGTGTAACCCCTTATTGTTATTAGTACAACCCCCTTATTATATTGGTGTGCCCATGTAGTCCTCATATTGTTATTATTGTGCCCCATAGAAGCCCACTATTGTTATTATTGTGCCCTTACATTATTATTGTTATGTTGGCTCTGATTATATTATGACCCCTTAGACTCCTATATATAGAAAGGAGGTCTTGTCATTTATATCATCCAAGAATTTTTCATTTGTGTAATATAAAGGAGGTTGCCCCCTCGAAGAGGCTAAATTCTAAGGCATTCATCTATATTTTCTATCTTTGTGTGAGCTGGTTGCATAACATTTGGTATTAGAGCTTTGGATTATAGGGTTTCGTTGCTCCAAACAGGTCATCGTGGTATTTTCGCTATAACTTTTTTCTGCAATGTTTCAGAAGCTAAAAAAAAACCCCATTTGAGAAGAAATCTTGTTGAACCGCGAATTTGAATTTCAGATCTTGTCTTGCTATATTTTCAGAGATATGATATGAGGAAGTTAGGGTTTTTGCAAGCTCTAGAATTTCATCTAAAACAGGTCATCGTGGTATTTTCGCTATAACCTTTTCACTACGAAGTTTCAGAAGCTAAAGAAAAAACCCATTTGAGAACAAATCGTTCTGAATCTTGGGTCTGAATTTCAGATCTTGTCTCGCTATATTTTCAGATATATGATCTGAGGAAGTTAGGGTTTTTGCAGACTCCCAAATTACATCCTAAATAGGTGACCTTGGGAAAATCATCATAACTTTCTCTCTGAGCAACAAATTGAAATTTCGTAAGAAGTTACAGAAAGAGGACGGACTGTAGTTTTCTGTGCATAGTTTTTAGATCCGAAGGTCGAAATAGTGACACATGGCACGTCATACAAGTTCGCTCTACTGAAACATTATATAATCAGGTCATCTTAGGAGATTGGGCATAACTCTTTCTTGGAGAATCAAATTCTAATCAGACTTGCGGGGTTAGAAAGAGGACTCAGAGGGCTACTACGGGAGACAATTTCATAACTTTGAGATCTGAAAGTACATAGTTACAATCATTTCAAGATCGAGCTCCTGAAATCAAGAAAAGGATATATGAGGAAGTTTGATGGAAATGATCCAGTAAACTGGATACTACAGATGGAGCAATATTTTGATCTACATGGTGTACCATTGTTACAAAAGGTATGTATTTCATCTTCATATTTAGAACCGGATCGATTTTTATGGTATAAAGGGCTTTGTTCTCGTAAACAACTTGTTACGTGGGCAATTTTCACAGAGGAAATGATAGCACATTATCAGGATACAAAGAACAACACCTTCTTTAGTGCAACACCACAACAATTGGAAGAAGAACAGAGAAAATGGGTCACAAATATGTTGGGTTATGACTTTGAAATCATCTACAAAAAAGGGAAGCAAAATGTTGTTGCAGATGCACTCTTAAAAAAGGATGGGGATGTGGAAGCATTGTTTTGTGCTATTTCTATTATCCAACCAGATTGGATACACAAAGCAAGGCATGAATGGAAAAAGGACGAAGAAGTGTGGCCACTCATTCAAAAGTTGCAGAAGATCCCAGTTCAAACAATATTGCTAGAACTTTACAAGGAAGGAAAAATCATATTGGAACTTGGAGCATTCACAGAAATAAGAACCTGACAACTACAAAATTGATCAATTTCAGAGTATCTCATCAAGTGGAAGAACTTACCAGCTGAAGATTCCACATGGGAGGACAAGAAATTTGTATAGAAGCATCAAGAACTACTCAAGCATTGAGGACAACACTTTTTGAAGGAGAGGGGCATGTTAGGTTCCTATACTACTAGTGTAACCCCTTATTGTTATTAGTACAACCGCCTTATTATATTGTTGTGCCCATGTAGTTCCAATATTGTTATTATTGTGCCCCATAGAAGCCCACTACTGTTATTATTGTGCCCTTACATTATTATTGTTATGTCGGCTCTGATTATGTTATGACCCCTTAGAATCCTATATATAGAAAGGAGGTCTTGTCATTTATATCATCCAAGAATTGTTCATTTTGTAATGTAAAGGAGGTTGCCCCCTCGAAGAGGCTGAATTCTAAGGCGTTCATGTATATTTTCTATCTTTTTGTGAGCTGGTTTCATAATATGCCAACTCCATAGGGTAGACACATAAGATAACTATCCACATCTAGATTTAGAAAATTTTCAAAAGGCCTTTTTTATGAATGTTGGATCTCTAGATTAATAAATTTTGAATCCAAATTTCATCAGTAGATAAGAATACATGGTAGAAAAGGCACTTGATGGATCCAAATACAAGAAAACATAATGGCGTGATTTCTTTGAAAGACCGAATTTTTGGATTGACGGACTCTAAATATGTTTTTTGACATATGACAGAGAATATCCACAATGATAACAACTAACACAAACCAATTTGGATTCTCTTTAACGTATATGGATCCAGGAAAATAATTAAAGGCCCACTTTTTTGAAAAGTCAAATTCCAAATTAATGGTTTATCAAAAGATGGAAAAGATTCACGGTAGTGGCAATTAACAAAATTTGAACTAGACTCTGTCAAGCACATTTAGAACCAAGAAAAAATTTAAAGAGATATTTTTTCAAAAAGTTGAATTTTCATATTGATAGATTTGAGGAAAGATGGGAATAATTCGAGGCATCTATAGATGACATAATCTTATTTGAATTATGTTAAATACATTAAGATTTAGGAAAACCTTTCACTTCATTAATTCCACATCATCCCTACCACGTAGGTGCCACATCATCCTAATATGTCTTCATACCACATCATTCTCCCAATTGCATGGTTCCACATGCCTTCACATGTTCTACCCCACTAACATTTGGTTATGGAATTTTATAAAATGTTGGTTTATATAATATTTAGATCTGTGTACTTATATATATGTCAATAGAAGACCTTTGGTGGTCCAAGTTCTGCTGATAAATGCTAATGTTAACCGATGAACTCTTGTCTTTAGCTCTTTGGTTAACGAGCAACCCAATAAATGCAAGCCCACTCTGAAAGGAAAGAGGGGGAGCTATTAGGAAACCAAGCATGCCATGAAAGTCTTGTTGTGTTCAAGATGCATGCATGCCATGATACTAATCCCTCACTAGTTACTAGGTTTTTTGAAGAGAAATAGAGGTAGAAGAAAGAATAATGTACTCTCTAAAGAAATAACACTATAATATTTTAGAGCGACACTCGTTGTTTTTCTGTGCTTTTACTAGGAACCTTGTCACTAGGAGAAACAAGATATGAAATAACTCATATGGTACCTGTCTAGTTTATGAACAACATCTGGAAGAGCTCCCTCTGTCAAATGACATTTTATTAATCAAATCCTTAGCTAATCAGCCCACCAAAACTTCATACCACTGGGGATTTACAAAAGTTTATCTTCATTTTAAGGGTGGTCTAGTTGACAAATCTCGACTAATGGAAATAGGAACAAACTATGTCAACTAACATATTCATTAATCGAGTCATTAAGGAAAACTATTCGGGATGATCGACCACCAATCCACCGAGGTAATATGGAAAAGAACTTCGAAATGTTTTTGGTCTGATTAATGAACTTCCACTAACAGGAATAAAAAAAAAAATTGCATAAACTAATGGTTCTATTAACTAGCCACTAGCCACATGGGAAAATGTGAAATTTTATTTGTTAAGTTAAAGTCAGTCCAGTTAAGTACTTTCATGCTTACCCCATTTCTAGTTGTTGAGGCCTCATAAATCTTTGGCAACAACAAGGGGGATAACCACCTGGTCCGAACCTTAGAGCAGCTCCTTTTTCTGTTAGGGATAGTGGCTCCGACTGGATATGATGGGACCAGTTTCCCAATGTTTTGGGTTTATATTATTTGTGGGATTTTTCTGATGATTTGCAAAAGAATAACTAGAAATTAACACAGCTTTATTCTAAGATGCAAAACTTTGAATTAAATCTATTTTAATCTAACCTGGGGTATTGTTGGTTTTATGCGATATAAAAATATGTCTATGTAATCTATGATGATATAGATCAATTGCAGACTATATAGAGTTAATATATTGTAAGATAATTCCTTTGAGAAAATAGTTAATCAAAAGAATTGTGAAAAATATATCACATATTCTAATGATCACATATAAAACAGACCATTCTCTATTCTGATATCGTACAATAGTGCAACTGATACTTTAAACAGAGATGATAGATTCATACATAATTCATGAAAGATGAACTTATCACTATTACTAGAACAAAGATTTAGCAAACATGATAATAGCACCAGATGTGTGTCGTTCTGCTCATTTGACTAGTGACAATAGGCCATAATCAATCTTCTACCAATAAGCATCCCAAAGAATACAATAGTGCATCAATAGTGATCAACAAAAAGATATTTGATTGAAAAGACCATGTTCCATGATTCCATCAAGGCATCTACAAACTTACGATAGCACATTCTTTGTAAATGTTCTTAATAAAATTTTGGACCCTTCTCTAAATGCATGAGAAGGGTTTAAATACTATTCTTAATTAACTAAAAATAACTTATACAAAATATCTATGAGGAGGTTTCAAACAACCTTCCTCGTTCCTAGTATCCAACTTTCCAAAAATAAAATTGCTCAAAAATGACTCAGGTCTTCATTGATTAATCACCGCTGCCAGCTTTGCCTCTCAGCTCACAAATGTCAGACATTGGCCTGACTTGTGGTGGCATCCTGAATTGTGTTCTCAACTGCCCTACAAATATAACATCATGTAAATGTGGCAACATCCTCTATACTGAATCCAATGAGCAATTCAAGGTCATGATTTGACTGTTTGGTTTGACCAAAAGTTGCCATACTGCTTCCCAATCGATTTTTGATAGCCTCTCAATTGTTTCCTTCTGTTGCTGACTCTTATTCTTCCAATTCTCATCTAATGCTTTAAGACCAGGAAGTGTTTTTGGATCACTCTCCTTTATGAGATTGGATGTGTGCAACATGTGATTTATTGTTTTGACGATGCTTTTTGAAATACCCGATGCTTTGGCTATTGCTAGTTCGACCTGTTTCACTTGTGAGTCCCAATTAATGAATAGAATATCCTTATGTCTTTCATTGATCTTCAAGAGACTTGACCTTTTCCCTTCCTCTGAATCCTGCCACTCAATATAATCAGAGATCTTAGAATTGAGTTCATTGAACTCAATTCTTTGATTAATAATGATGTTTGTTAATTGTTCACTATTATTCAAAGGTGGAATGATATTTGATATATGTTGGAGGAAGAGCTGTTTTTGCTTTGTTAGTAAAGTATTCAGTGTTAGAGCCTCATTAATGAATTCCTCTATGGTAGGAATATACTTATATTTTGCTAGTTCACTCTTTAGCTCATGGATTTGTTTGTTTTTAGCAGATAAGTCATTTTCATGACTTATTTTCAGTACTTTCATATCCTGTTGTAGCTTATGCAGATGTTCCTCTGCTTGACGGTTCACGTTGGCTCTTTCTTCATCTAACTATTGCAGTAATAATGTGATATGGTCATCCTTTTCTTTAATCAAAGCAAAGACTTTTGTTGCTTTGTCGATTGTTATTGTAGCGTAGGCTCCCGCAAATTGAGATAGCCAAGTCAAATGTTCAGTCGGATTTATTTGTGTGTCCTTCCATAGGACATCCATAAATTCATGTTCTGAAGGAGTTTTGATTCTCCTCCTCTTTCTCTGTCTTTTTACAACAACTTTATGAAGAGGGTTGTAAAAGGCATCTAAAGGAGGGATATCTGTTACATTCAAGACAATTTCAGTGGTTCGATCTACAGGGATTACCTCTATTTCTTGGAAACTCGTTTTTGGACCTTCGGTTGGTCGAATGGTTGTTACTTCAGGGTTTTCATTCTCCAACATAGTATAGATAGTCTGCCATGTAGTGACACCTCCATCTGCAGCGCACATTGTATCTGTAAAGATGGACGGCATCTTTGTGTTTTCAGTTTCTGTAATAGATTGCTTGGTATGCTTCTGCACTTTGAAAGAAAAGATCTAGGGGCGAGTTTAGCATTAACTAACCATAATGAACACCATGATTACATGCATAGGGATGATAACCGTATTAAATCATCCTGACCTAACTCGTGTCCAACGTTAAAACACTATTAAACATCTGTCAAATTTGTCATGTTGGATATTTAAGCTATAGCGCTAATGACACTTTGTTTGATGGATCTTGTGATCTGCGATATGTGATATCGCAAAATCGCAAGATCGCCATATCAGGATATCGCAATATCAGGATTTTGATAGGTAACAATTAGACACTTAACATAATATCCTTCGATGTGCGATATGTGATCGGGATGTCGCATACAAAGTTCAATCGCAAGTCGCATATCGGTATTTTTTGAATGTGCTTAACTTTGCTACTAAGGAATCATGCAATTTCCGATTTGCAATGAGGACTTTAATATGTTTTAAGTTAGGTTTAAAAGGGCTTTTTTGAAAAGTGACCATTTTCTAAGAGTTGGCATTTTATTGACAAAGAGGGGAAAAAATCAATTTAAAAGGGTCCCTATTTGTATTATACATAATAAAAAATGGGGGGGGTTGTTGCATAGCACAACAATTGGTGATTCACTTGGGAGAACCAGCTATCTCTGATTAGTTTCTTTGACATTTCTCAAACTTTCAAAACAAGAAAAGTTGTGAAAAAATAAGAATTGTATGATTCATAAATTAAACAGTGTTTCTATGGAATATAAAGTATTCACCTATCTCACTTCTTTTCTTACTCAACTCTTTAGGTGACAAAACATAAATGTCTATATCAGTCAATACTTAGATTTATAAAGATAAAGTAGGTATTCTCTTAAAATTGGCTTTATAGATTTTTACTCATTTATCATAGATAGAGCCTCTACTGCTAGCAGGCGTTCATAGCCTCGACAGGGTTATCTTTTAACCAACAATGATTCATAGTCCCATCTGAAATTGATTCCTAATTTCAAAATTTAATCAAAATTTTATTCAATTTCCTTTTACTTGGAACTTGTTTCTTTTTTATGGTACTTTTTTACTTTAAATATCCTTAAAAGCCATTGTCCAGGCTTGGTGACCTGATGGTAACAATGTCATTCACTGGTTGTAATTTAAACTGAACAAGTTGGCTCGTGATGAGACCCCTTGTCTTTTGATTGTTTTAATCAATAGCTATTACCCTGTTATGATATGCAGTATTGGTAATATCAGTCTAAATTATTTTCCTGTGATCATGATAAACAAGCTCGTGATGAGACTTATTATCTTTTAAGTTTTTTGAATATTTTTAATTACATTGTGAAAAAAGAAAATTTTATCAGATGGGGTGAATCATTGGCTCATTTAAGAGTTATGGATGATAATTATAGAGTTGGTAAATACCTTTTTGCAGAGAACCCTTGCTAAGTTACTAGTTCTTTTCTTGACTGGTACAAAAACATTTATACTTTATAAGATCAAGAGTCTTTTCATAAACTAAATTTCTTTAGTAAATTCAAAATTCTCCCAAGGAAATAAGGTTTATTTAAATCTCATATTTATAATTATCCTTTTACTCTTCTTATTTATAAAAGCGAGAAAAATCGAGTAAATTATCAGAAATCAAAAATTTTGAACAGCCAAAAGAAATACTATTCAATCTTTATTTTCCTAAAACTTAAAATTTTAAAACTAATGTTTAACTTCTAGGAAAAATAATCTTTAAGAATTTGCCCGTTTACAGGTAAAGAGTCTTTTCTACCTGTCAAATCTTGTAACAAAAAGGTGGATGGGCCTAATTTCTCTATGATTTGAAATGGACCAAGCCATAGTGTTTGGAATTTGGTGTGTTTACCTTTTTCCTCATGTACCTTATCCCATTTCAAAACAAGATCTCCAATTTCAAAAGTTCTTTGGCTGGTGGATGTTTGTATCAAATGAAGTTTTAAATATCTAGTGATGATGAGCATGTGTTGCTTTGGATTCCTCCCTTTGTTCTTCTAATTTAAGGATTTGACCATGTCAAAGTTGAAGAGAAGAAGAAGGGTTTTCATCAATAAACTAAAGTAAAGCAAGAGATGGTATTGTTATGTTTGTTGGTAGAATTGCTTCTTTCCCATAAACTAATACAAATGGAGAAGTACATATTGAGGTCTTCTGAGTGATTCTATCTACCCAGAGAGCAAATATTAGTGCTTTATCCAGTTTTTATAATTTTGCTATACAATTCATTTGATAATTCTAATGAGGTTCTTGTTTGTATATTCAACTAATCCGTTACCTTGCAGATAATAGTTAGCTGAGTATTTCAGTTTAAAACCTCTTTTCAAAGCAAACTCTACCATAGCATTTCTGAAAAAGTAAGATGCATTATCAAACATTAAAGCTGATGGGAGACCAAACCTAGTAATTATAAATTGATCAATGGAATCCATAATGTTTTGGGTGTTAACTACCTTTAATGGGATAGCTTCTACCCATTTTGTAAAATAATCAGTTGCAGTTAGAATATGCTTATGTTGTTTGGAGGAGGTTGGAGTTATTTCACCAATAATATCTAACCCCCATTATTCAAATGGTTGTTGTATATTTACTGGCTGCAACGGGAGTGTTGATTTCCTTTCTCTTCTTGTTGTGGTTTGACATACTTTGCATTTCCTCGCATATTCATGTGCATCTTTAAAAAGGGTTGGCCAATAGTACCCGGCATACATAATTTTATGTGCTGTGGTATTTCCTCCGAAATGACCTCTAGCTAGCCCGTCGTGTAATTCCTGCATTACCTTTTCAGCTTCAGGTTTCTCTAAACATCTTAATAATACAACATCATAGTTTCTTCTAAATAACACATTATCAATTAATTGATACTGATTTGCTTTAAGCCTTAGAGCACGCTTAGCTATATAATTGAGATATAATGGAGCATCTCCATTTTTCAAGAAAAAATTCAGATCAACATATTGTGATTCAAAATCATTGAGGCTTACCTCAGATAATTGCACTTCAGTAGATTGATCGTCCTTTGTTGGTAAATGAGAGGCTCCGATTAGCATTCTGCAAAAACCTTGACCTTTAATAATTTTAGCAGGATGTATTTCTACATCATATTCTTGAAGTGCAATAACCCAATTTGTTCTCTTCTCTCCTACTTCTCGTTGGATTAGCAATTGCCTTACAATGAGGTAAGGGACTATTATCTTAGTGTGTGTTTGTAGGAGGAAAGGTCTGAAATGTTTTAAAGTTTTAAATACAGTAAAGGTCTATTTCTCCACAACTGAATAGTTTAGCTCAACACCTTGTAAGTTAGAACTAAAGAATGAAATAGGCGCTTCAACTTTCTAATCATTTAGCTATGTCAAAACTGTCGCATAAGAGGTATCAGAAGAGAATGTGTATAATACAAATGGTTTTAGGAAATTGGGAGTTGTTAAGGAAGGAGCCTCAATGATGGCTTTCTTTATCAACTCAAAAGAATCTTTCTCGTCTTTTCCCCATTTAAAAGTTGCATTTTTTCGGATCATTGACTGTAGGGGTAAGACGATTTGAGAAAAATCAGGAATAAATCTTTTTACAAAATTAATTTGTCCTAAAAATGATTGCATCGTTTTTTTGTTATATGGCAAGGGAATTTTTTCAATTTCTTGAATCTTATTGGGGTCGATATAGATTCCTTTCTTAGATACCACGAATCCTAATAATTTACCTTCTGCCAAGGCGAAATAAGATTTTTTAGGATTTAAAGAAATGCCGAATTTCTCACATCTCTCAAAGATTTGTTTTAGGTGATTGATATGGTTGTTTCTATTTTTAGAATAGACAGTGATGTCATCTAAATATATTACAACTGAATTGTTGATTAGTCCTCTAAAAGCTATGTCCATAGCACGTTGAAATGTAGCACCAGCATTAATCAATCCAAATGGCATCTTTTGATATGCATATGTTCCCCACTTTGTTCTAAATGTAGTCTTTAATCTATCATTTGGATGAACCATAATCTGATTGTAACCTGAAAATCCATCAAGAAAAGACATCAATTCAGAACCTGCAACTGATTGCAGAATCTACTCCATGGTAGGCAAAGGAAAATTATCTTTTTGGCAAGCTTTATTCAAATTTCTAAAATCTATGCAAATCCTAATGTCTCCATTCTTTTTTCTCACAGGAACCATGTTTGACACCCATTTTGAATGTCTAACAAGGAAAATGATTTTGGCTTTAAGCATTTTATTGAGTTCAGACTTAATTTGACTTTCTAAGTTTGGGTGGATCTTCCTAAGCTTCTGTTGGACAAGCTTGTCATTTGAAATCATGGGTATAGTATGTTGCATTATAGAAGTATCATATGTTTTGAGATCTGAATAATCCCAAGCAAAGACACTTTTATATTTTCTTAGCAATTTAATGAATGACATCCTTTCATCGGGTGTTAAGCCCAAACCTAGGTTTATGTTTTGAGGTTTATCAGGTGTACCAAGATTAATCAACTCAAATCTTAGAGTAGAACTTTGTGTTTTTGAATTGGTGGTCTTTTTAAACCTATCTTTTAAATCATAGAGATCTTCCATCTTGACTACAGATTTGGGAATTGGATTTGCATCCTGTTTATTTTCAATCTGTAGGTCATGTTCATGTTCGTCTACGATTTGACCTTCATAAGATCCATCTGATGAAAGAAAGTCGATTATATCTGTATCATCATTAAACACTCTCCAATTTGTTATGTTATCGGGAATGGAAGGCCTAAAAATCAACTCAATCGAAAATCTATTTGGACTAAATTCTTATGATGGTATCAATTTAGATGCTACATTGGCAAGTAAATTAGCACTTGCATTTTGTAACCTAGGGATTATTGAAATATTAAATGCAGTGAAATGAGAAGTGAGGTTCTGAGCTAATGCTTGATGACATTTCAGGTGTCCAAAAATACAATGGATTGTGTTCCTGACTTGCTTAACAATTATTTCAGAGTCCCCATATACCTGCAAATATTTAACGTTTAATCCAATGGCTTTGTACAGGCCTTGAATCAATGCTTCATATTCGACAGTATTATTCGAGCTTTGAAATTTGAGTCTACAAGCTAGCATTGTTTTCTCTCCTTGTGGATTGATTAAAATGCAACTTGCTCCTGCACCATCATTTGATTTTGAACCGTCAAAGTATAGAGTCCAGAACAAAGAATGATCTAAAGTTTTATTACTAAGATTAATACATTTAGAAGTGTATGATTGAGAAAAAATTTCAACCTAAGAAGTAATAGTATTTTCTAGGAAAGGTGAGATTTGAGCATTGAATGAGCCAAGGAATGATTCAGCGAAATAATTTCCAATAATATTATTAGTAAAAATCACAAGCTCGTTCGGTCCTTCTAATTCAGTGATTGTATGTTTCATGAATTTTTCGCGATCAACTCTAATTTGATTTGGCTTACCATTATATGGTAACCACATGTGTGACCAATCGGTTGCGAAATATCCATGTAGTTTCTCAGACCAATCCCTGCTTAAAATAAGACCATAAAATTCAGGGATGTCTGCCACTAAGACATCAATCACCTGCAACACCTTTGGGTTGGATGATAATCTAATTGATATTGATAACATTTCTCCAACAACCTCGACTTTTGTTCTGTCCAATTGGACTATATGCACAACAGACTTTTGAGGGGTAACGTTAAGTCTCGCGCACATAGATCTTGGCATGATATTCGAAGAAGCTCCTGAATCGATGAGACAATTATGAACATTTTTATTAAAAATTTCATAAGTCAAAAGGAAAGGAGGAGTGTGAGACTTAGATCTATCACCAATCAACACAAGATCATTTGGTTTTACCTTGTTTGAAGGTGATGGGGGTTTTCCCATATCTTTGTCAGCTTGGGCTATAATCGGTGGTGGTATGGGATCTACAGGAACTTCCTTAAGTTCTCTCAGTAAGATTTTCTGCTGCTGTTTTAGTTTGGTCATTTCATATAATGAAATGTTTGCTTTAGTCTTTTTCATGTCTTCAACTATATTGTATTCCACTGTATCTGAAACTATCAAAGTTTTAGAAGTATCTAGGGAAATAGGATCAGTTTGAACAGTTTTAGATTTTTTATTCACTGCTTTCTCCTTTGTGGGAGGAGATTTTTGTTTCTGAATTGGTACAGTTGAGTCAGCAGATGTTTTTCTCCTTGTATATGCAGGCATAGCTTCTCTTTCTTCTTCAGTGGGGAGAATAAAGTCCCATAACCCATTTAATTCGACCTCTTCTTTGGGCTCTGTTTATTCTTTAGTTACTGAGGCGTCTTCAACATCTTGATCTGATTCGGCACTTGAAATCACATTCGGAGGCTGAGATGATGAAGCAGGACTTCTATTGTATGGCGATATGGCTTCTTAGGAACTGATGATTTAGCTACTTGTTTCTTTATTTCAATCATATCATTTGACATAGTTTTCAAGAATTTTCGAAGACCTTCAAGATCGAATGGATCCTTTGGGGTTTTCTTCTTTGATTCTTGGCTAAAAGTCACTTTTTTAGATTTCTTATATTCCATCTCAGATCATTTTTCTAAGGCTAAAATACTATTTTCTACAAACAGGGTTTCTTTCATGTTTTCTAAGAGAGTAGCCTTACCGAATCTATCTACAAAAATGGCTATATTAGAAGGTAAAGCAGAAATGTACCACTCTATTTGTACATCAACAACAGGTTTAAAAGCAGTTAGGATTTTGTTTAATAACTTTTTAAATCTGGAGTTGAAATCTTTGATCCTTTCACCCGAATTTGTTTTCAGGTCAGAGAGAGCATTGATTAAAGATGCCACAGTTCTATCATCTCCAAATTTTGCAAGAAACAGTTGTTCAAAAATTACCCAGTTTGTTATAGTTCCTGCTAGAAGAGAAAAGTACCAGGATCCTGCAGATCCTTTAAGAGTATAGGGAAACAATCTTACTACAATATCTTCATGCGCAACCCCATTCAAATTCATGGCCAACATAAAATTGTTGATGTGTTCTTCAGCAGGAAGACCATCATCTGGATTGTATTTGGGTAACCATTTCTCTAGATGATCAGGAAGAGGATGTGGGTTTGCAAACAACACGGCACCAAGATTAGTCCAAGGTTGATTAGCCATAGCTTGAGTTAGGATTTGAGAAGATATAGAAGCAGATCCAGAAGTAGTGGGTATGGATGTAGAACTTACAACTGGACTAGTACTACTTGTGGTAGCACTAATTGTTTGAGTAGAAGAAATGGAAAGATGAGAGGATGTGAATGTAGGTGTTGTGAATGAAGGAGTAAATGGAGGGGAATTTGATGTGATGTCACTTGTATCTAAATTAGATCTAGACACAGGAACTTTCTTACGCTGTGAATGTATTGGAAACTCAAAAGGAGGTATTCTAAGTTTATCACTTTTTGATCACGTTAGGATACCATTTTCTCTTAATAGAGAAGTAATACTTTCTTAAGAAGCTATGGGTTTATTAGGCTTCTCAGCATAAATATATATTCGTTCTAGTTTATGAACTAAGGACTGAACTTCAGGAGATTCTGGAGTATATTCTGAAGAAGGTAAGTGTCGAGATACTTTAGGAGATGAGGGGGAAGTTTCTACAACTTTTGATTTCTGAGTGGGTGACTTAGAACGTGATTGAGAAGCTGTAGGATTTTTTGAGGGGGATTGACTCTTGTGAAGGCTTCGAGTTTGAGATTTAGATTTATATGCCATTCATAGTCGAGGCCCTCCTTCTAGCGCCAAAAATGTTGAGGCCTCAGAAATCTGTGGCAACAACAAGGGGGATAACCACCCGGTCCGGACCTTAGAGCAACTCCTTTTCCGTTTGGGATAGTGGCTCTGACTGGATATGATGGGACCAGTTTCCCAATGTTTTGGGTTTATATGATTTGTGGGATTTTTCTGATGATTTGCAAAAGAATAACTAGAAATTAACACAACTTTATTCTAAGATGCAAAACTTTGAATTAAATCTATTTTAATCTAACCTGGGGTATTGCTGGTTTTATGCGATATAAAAAGATGTCTATGTAATCTATGATGATATAGATCAATCACAAACTATATAGAGTTAATATATTGTAAGATAATTCCTTTGAGAAAATAGTTAATAAAAAAGAATTGTGAAAAACATATCACATATTCTAATGATCACATATAAAAAGACCATTCTCTATTCTGACATCGTACAATAGTGTAACTGATACTTTAAACAGAGATGACAGATTTCATACATAATTCATGAAAGATGAACTTATCACTAATACTAGAACAAAGATTTAGCAAACATGATAATAGTACCAGATGTGTGCCGTTCTTCTCATTTGACTAGTGACAATAGGCCATAATCAATCTTCTACCAATAAGCATCCCAAAGAATACAATAGTGCATCAACAGTGATCAACAAAAAGATATTTGATTGAAAAGACCATGTTCCATGATTCCATCAAGGCATCTACAAACTTACGATAGCGCATTCTTTGTAAATGTTCTTAATAAAATTCTAGACCCTTCTCTAAATGCATGAGAAGGGTTTAAATACTATTCTTAATTAACTAAAAATAACTTATACAAAATATCTATGAGGAGGTTTCAAACAACCTTCTTGTTCCTAGTATCCAACTTTCCAAAAATAAAATTGCTCAAAAATGAATCAGGTCTTCATTGATTAATCAACACTGGCAGCTTTGCCTCTCAGCTCACAAATGTCGGACATTGGCTTGACTTGTGGTGGCATCCTGAATTGTTTTCTCAACTGCCCTGCAAATATAGCATCATGTAAAGGTGGCAACATTCTCTGTACTGAATCGAAGGAGCAATTCAAGGTCATGATCTGACTGTATGGTTTGACCAAAAGTTGCCATACTGCTTCCCAATCGATTTTTGATAGCCCCTCAATTGTTTCCTTCTGTTGCTGACTCTTATTCTTCCAATTCTCATCTAATGCTTTAAGATCAGGAAGTATTTTTGGATCACTCTCCTTTATGAGATTGGATGTGTGCAACGTGTGATTTATTGTTTTGATAATGCTTTTTGAAATACTCGATGCTCTGGCTATTGCTAGTTTGGCCTGTTTCACCTGTGAGTCCCAATCAGTGAATAGAATATCCTTATGTCTTTCATTGATCTTCAAGAGACTTGACCTTTTCCCTTCCTCTGAATCCTACCACTCAATATAATCAAAGATCTTAGAATTGAGTTCATTGAACTCAATTCTTTGATCAATAATGATGTTTGTTAATTGTTCACTAGTATTCAGAGGTGGAATGATATTTGATATATGTTGGAGGAAGAGCTACTTTTGCTTTGTCAGTAAAGTATTCAGTGTTAAAGCCTCATTAATGAATTCCTCTGCAGTAGGAATATCCTTATATTTTGCTAGGTCACTCTTTAGCTCCTGGATTTGTTTGTTTTTAGCAGATAAGTCATTTTCATGACTTATTTTCAGTACTTCCATATCCTGTTGTAGCTTATGCAGCTGTTCCTCTGCTTGACGGTTCACGCTGGCTCTTTCTTCATCTAACTGTCGCAGTAATAATGTGATCTGGTCATCCTTTTCTTTAATCAAAATAGAGACTTCAGTTGCTTTGTCAATTGTTGTTGTAGCATAGGCTTTAGCTAATTGAGATAGCCAAGTCAAATGTTCAGTCAGATTTATTTGTGTGTCCTTCCATACGACATCCATAAATTCATGTTCTGAAGGAGTTTCAGTTCTCCTCCTCTTTCTCTGTCTTTTTACAACAACTTTATGAAGAGGGTTGTAAAAGAAATCTAGAGGAGGGATATCTGTTACATTCAAGACAATTTCAGTAGTTGGATCTGTAGGGATTACCTCTATTTCTTGGAAACTCTTTTTTGGACCTTCAGTGGTCACTACTGCTATTTTCCCTGGAGGGGTTTGAAATCCCGTGGTTTCTTGTGTTGATGATACCTTAGGGGTATCTTGTAGTTTGTCATTGAATGCATCCTAGAGCTTTTCTAACTCATCAGTTTCTGCTTCCTGCTCTCGTGACGTGCCTGGCTTATTCTGCTTCTAAGACTTAGTTTCAGTTCCATGATCAGTAATCCAAAATTCTTGTGGGAGGTATTCTAACCTCTGTCCTCTAAACTCCTAGAATCTTTTGAATTTCTTTGGGTCGAACTTTGTCTTGGCTGCATTCAGAATCTGCTCAAAATCCTCGGCTGATTCCAGTAAATCTTCAAACTCATCTACTGTATGAGTTACAGGTCTGATCTTAACTGAAAGGGTGAATTTGTTTGCTATTTGTTGTGGATCAAAAGGCCTTGCTGGTAGAACGGGGAGCTTTAATAACTGCATATTCTGATACTCTTTATATGCATGACCATAATTAAGAAGGGTAAATGACCCACACTAAAGGGGAAAATTTGGCCATAGGGATTTCTTCATTTCCCTCAATGTTTTTGTGAGGCCATTTCCTACTGTTTGGTATGCTACTTCTCTTGCCAATAATTTATCTGATACATACATAGGGAGGACATGTGGGAAAGCTTGGCTACCAAATATCCTGATATAAGAGAAGGACTCTTCAAGAAAATACCTTCCAATTGCTTGGAGGTCTGTGATAGCTTCTTTTGTGAATCTCGGTTCTTTTGAAAACTAACTGATCTAAGGGAAGAACAACTCCCTGGCATAATTGGTGAAAATGTGGAATATAATCTTGTTCCCACATTTGCTTATAACTTAGGAAGATAGGAATAGGATCATTGGTAGTCCATTTCCAACCCATGGTTGGAAAATGAGTGCAGAAACAAATGGCATCGAAGACATATGTAGACATGAAGAATTGGGGAACTACTCTAGAGGAGGCAGCCCTGGTTTGGCGATATTCAGTAATCGCTTTGGCCAAATTCTCAGACAAAATGGTTGCCCAATTCATAATGTGAGAATTAACACAAGCCTCAATTAAAGGAACCCAATTGATCGAGAACTTATAATTATCAGGGAGACCATACAATCTACATAGCATAGAAGCTGCAAAATTATAAGGATTGACCAAAGAAGCAATGGGGTACATACCCACTTTATCTTGTTTGAATTTATTGTTTGTTCTCCTCCATTCCTGCATCATTTGAAACGGGTCTTCATTTTCCTTTACAAACTTTGCAACAAATTGTTTGTCGTAGATGTCCTGGGCATCGAGTAGCTTGTACATTTGTTGTAAATTTTCGGCTCTGAAAGAACCCAAGGTTGTATTTTTAGCTGTCTTGATAAGTCTGTCTTTGACTTATGTATTCTCTACTACCCATCTTATCATATCTGTGTATGGCAAGAGCCTAGCCCTTGCTGCTATTCGGTGAAGGAAAGAGAACACAACGTCTCTGAACTGCACTATTGATGGTTATGTGCTGTCAGCGGTTGGTCGAATTTCTGTTACTTCAGGGTTTTCATTCTCCAACGTAGTATATATAGTCTACCATGTAGTGGCACCTCCATCTGCAGCGCATACTGTATCTGTAAAGATGGATGACATCTCTGTGTTTTCAGTTTCTACAATAGATTGGTTGGTATGCTTCTACATCACCTTTCGAATGGACATCGCTTGAGTGGAGTTCCTATTAAAACCAACAACAATTAATTGTTGCATAAAAGAAAAGATTTGATGAAACGACTGCACTTTGAAAGAAAAGATCCGGGGGCGAGTTCAACATTAATCAACCATAACGAACACCATGATTACATGCATAGGGATGATAACCGTATTAAATCATCCTGACCTAACTTGTGTCCAGCTTTAAAACACTATGAAACATCTGTCAAATCTATCATGTTGGATATTTAAGCTATAACGCGAATGACACTTTGTTTGATGGATCTTGTGATCTACGATATGTGACATCGCAAAATTGCAAGATCGCAATATTGGGGTTTTGATAGGTAACAATTAGACTCTTGACATAATATCCTTCGATGTGCGATATGCGATCGGGATGTCGCATACAAAGTTCAATCGCAAGTCGCATATCGGATTTTTTGGATGTGCTTAACGTTGCTACTAAGGAATCATGCGATTTGCGATTTGAGATGAGGACTTTAATATGTTTTAAGTTAGGTTTAAAAGGGATTTTTTGAAAAGTGACCATTTTCTAAGAGTTGGCATTTTATTGACAAAGAGAGGAAAATTCAATTTAAAAGGGTCCTTATTTGTATTATACATAATAATAAAAAAATGGTGTGGGGGGGGTGTTGTTGTTGCATAGCACAACACTAGCTAAGGTCTCTTTAACAACCCCATTCCATGTGACTAGGGGCTTGGGTTCAAAACCCCAATCCCCAAAATTCTCTAATACAATTTGCAAAATTCTAAGTTATTTTACAAGTCATGGAAAGAAAATATTCATCTAACGAGTAGTCAGTATTTGTTCCATTGTAAGGAACCACAATGTTGAATGAGTCTTGAGCCAATGTCTTAAGTACTCATTGATTAGATTGATCAACCTTTTCAGTACCAAAATTGTCTCACATATACATGTCTCATACATATCATAAGGTGTCAAACCTTAGTAATATCCTTAAGTCTATATTTTGTTATTCATGCTCAACAACTTATAACTTGAAGTGGCTACCATGGGAATAGCAATAACATCAATACAATCACCAAGCAAGAAACTTAGCTCATCAATATCTTACTGCTTGAGGTGGATCATGCTTTGAGTCATACTTAAGCATATAGGCCTTATATATATTCTGTCATAAAGAACTCAACAAACAACCAGTCATATATTATGTTGTTAAGACAATAAGGAGCTCAACCTTAGCTTTTAGATTTGTAATAACACTCTACTCATATACTGGAAAAACCACAAAAAGTTCATCATCCATAGCAACGTCAATTAAAATGGTACCTAGGCATAAACAACTTTTTGTTATCATGGAAGTTATGGAAACTTCACATAATAAACCTTAACTCCATTGTTCTATATGTTATTTATGTGACATTAGTTGGCTACTTTTGACATGGTTCATATCTACGATCTTGAACCTGTTAATCATCGCATTGGCCAAATGTGTAAACTTTTGTGACATGCTCCATTGTTGTTTCCATTGATTGTGCTTCACTCTCTAAATGTGCACAACAAGATTCCATAACCTTGGTTACTCTCTTATCAACACAGAGGTCAACACAAGTCTCTAAACTTTGTTCAATTCACAAAAACTCAGTGCACACACTGTTTCACATAGATATTCTTCATCAACGCATAACTTGGCTTGTCCTCTTACGACTTGGATGACTATGTGCATTCGATCTAGGTAAAGATCCAACATCCAACCATTACATGCATTTCAACAAGGTATCACGACCTCGCTATGTTATGCCCTAATGTGATTTCCATTGAATAATTGAACTACATTGTAATAATAATTTTCAAATTTGTGTACCCTTAAAGGTTTCCATGATGAATTGTGTGCGTATCCCTGTTGTGGCCCACTGGGGACAAAGACAATTGTCAAAGGAAAAGTTTAAACCATGATTTAAAATTTTCAAGGTTATGTGCCCTAACAGGGGTCAAAATTCACAAAGGTGATAGGGTCGAATGGTGCGTAATAACCTGGATTAATCTATTTGAATGGTCTTAAGAGATTAGGCATGGATCTCTTCCATAATTTTGTCTTAATCTGGCATTGACTTGCCTTCCACAACAAAAGAGAATACCCAGTGAAAACCCAATCTATTAAAAAAAAAGAAATAATGCCAGTCAATCTTCCAAATTTTGACCTTTCTTCATATGACAACAACATTGCTAGGCCGCAGAGAAAATTCATATCAAATCGACTTGGAATTGTTCACTTGTGGGTGCCTTTACATAGATCTTGAAGAGGTTACATTAGAAGATCCAACTTGTACATAATGGAGGGAAAATCAAAATTCAATTTTTTATTTTTTATTTTGGAGCGCTTTCTTTGAAAAAAATGCCCTTAATGAATTGCTTTAGCCACTAAACATTTAATTTGATCTTTTAAAAGTCCTTTGGACTTTATAATTTTATAATTAATAATAAAATGCCACATCATCTCTCTTTGGGCAATTTTGACCACTAGGAGTGGCTTTGATCTTCTAAAGGGCATATTTTGAAAATCATGAGGAGCCACGAGGCATGCCATGTATTGTTGGAGTCAACACGACGAGAAGCATCAACTAATGATGGTCACCAAGGAAAATTCATCGATATTTGTCCTAAAAAATCTTCAACAAGTATGGGGCTTCTGAGCTTTTCCAATCATTTGGATCTTCAATTAATGAAAACCATACAAATATTAAGAGCATTCAAGAATCGACGTTGGCATCAATGAAAACATCATTCAACAATCTCCCCCTTTGTCACTGATGGCAACACATAATCCCCCTACGATCACCACTTCCCCTGGCTCCATGCCTCTGATCTTATTTCCATGATTTCTATCCCCTTTTGACATCAATGGAAAAGGGTGACTCCCCTTGACAATCTACCTATTTTTCTTATCCTGTAACATAATGTTTCTCCCCCAGACGAAATATCTTCCTCTAATTTGCTGCAACATGTCTGCCTTCCTTTAATTACTTCTCTCCCTCTGCCATGTTATGGTTTTCATGGCTTGCCATACCTGAGATCTTTTGCAATTCTTTGCATGACTCTGCTTTCCAAGCTGCTACTCTGTCGAACACAAAGTTGACTAATCTACTCACCTTGTTTATGACTACTTCACAACTGACATATATCAACCTATCAAGGATAGATCTTGACAAGTACAACCACTGCTACAAAGACTCCCCCTCTTCAACACTCATAAAAGATGGAATCATCAAACTGGATTCTTCAGAATAATGTATGAACCAACTCTTTGGTCAAATCATCTTGAACCATGTCATCACCCATTGTAGATTCATGGCAATCCTTTGACCTTATGAAACCTGAAAGCATGACTACAAAGACTTTTTCATGTACTTGATCTTCTTCCTTTTGATTCTTCTCCAAGCCTTCTTGTACCTGGTGTTAGGGTTGTCTTTCATGTAAGATTCCATCCTATACCTGGAATCACGACCTATATGTCTATAGTTATGGAATTTGTAACATTCAATGTTGGGCCTGAATAACGACATAAACTTTCTGCTAGAAAAGTCATTTTGAAACTTGTCTTGCGATCTTGTAAACTTGGTTCTAGGTTTTTGATAATGTCTTTGATAATCACACCTCTCATACATTCTACAATCTCTGCCAATATGCCTGAAGTTAGAAGAAATAATAACCATTAAACAAACTAGGGTACTTGGATGATATGTCATGTCTTAATGATATTTTGTAGACATTCTTTCTTAGAGGTGGTACAATCCTTTATTAATCCTTCTCCTTGATTTCTTCAATATTACTTCTTGGAGTTGCAATATATTTAACCATATTTTGTCCTTCATTTTGATTTGGCCCTTAAGGGATCCTGTTATCAATATTTCTCTCTAAGTACTTGGAGCTTGGAGCTTCACCTACCTCTTTTGCCTTCAACTTCAATTTACCCGCGTCTTTATTCTTCCTTTCGTCATCCAACAATTTTTGCCTCCTGAGCTTAGTTTATTTCAATTAGGGAAACATCAAGTTCTTTTTTCTTTTGAGAAATATCTTCCTGAAATTGGCTCTTCAAGAATTTTATTCTTTCCTCTGCCTCCTCTACTTGCAGCTTTAGAAGAGTGACCTTTTATGTTACTCTGTTAAAATTTTGTATTTGTTCCTTCGACCTTTAATTTTCTTTTTTGAGCCTGATAATTTCTACTAAATATGCATCTAGTTCCTTTGTTTTTTAGCAACTTCAATTACGTACCTCTAACCAAATTTCTCTAATTGGCTTGCCAAGTCTTTCTCTTTCTTTTCTACTTCCTGCACTTGGAGTTTTAAGAGCGCAACTTCTTCTTTGAATGTGCGATTTATCTTCTCTATGTACTTCAAATCTATTAGGGTACTAGTTAGTACTTTTTCCATCTCCGCTTCTGCTTCTTCTTCTTCATCATTGCCAGATTCTTCAACCTCGAAGTCTACTTGATTTGAATCATGAACATGATCATCTTGATCTGCATGCTTTCTTGAGTATAAATCATGGAGCTTCTTCCAGAGACGTTTGGCTGACGAGCATCTATCAATTTTGGCTTTTACAGTGTATAGCAGAGCACTAAGAATGCCATTTATTGTTTTTTATTGTACTTTCTATATTCATCGGTACATGTGTCTCCAGAAAGAATAGAGTGTCATACATCACATCCTTGAGATTTCAAATAGACTACCATTTTGAATTCCCAAATTTCATATTTGCCTACATCGAATTCAGGAGATGGTGGACCAACTTGATTTACTTCATTCACGACAACACTAAATACTCCCTCTGATTCTTTTGATTATTTGGTGCTTACATTTTTTACTTTCCCATTTCAGCACTTTGAGATTTTCCTTCCAATTGTTAAGTTGCAACTGAAAAAACCTTCTCTGATACTAATTGATGGAAATACTAAGAGGGGGCGAATCAATATTTCTCTTCAATTAGTTATTTTAACATCACAGAGCATTATATTCATATTAACAATAACAACACATCAGTAAACAATGCCATTCAATAATGCACAAACATCAAGATAGTAGACAACATATTTTTAGGTGGAAACCCTTATGGGAGAAAAACCACCGAATGCTTATTAATATTTGCCTTCAGTAAAATTTACATCAATATTTTCAGCTCCAACTAAAGGAGGCTCCAACCCCCTAGTTTACAGGCTCCAACCTAAAGGACGCTCTAACTCCCTAGTTAACCAACTCCAATTGGAAGTACACTCCATTGCCTTGGTTTTTAGGCTCCAACCTGAAGGATGCTCCAACACCCTAATTACTAGTTGCAACTGGAAGGACACTCCAACACCCTATGCATGCCCCAACCTACCCGAGCACAACCCTGCCACCCTAATCAGTTGGCGAACCGTGTTTCACAATTTTTAGACTGGATCCACCTGTGCTCGATATTAATACAAATGAAACTACAATATAATCTCTATTGCTTCTACTCAACATGTATATCTATAGTAAACCCTAGCTTTATTGCTTATCTCTACAATGATCATTAGCATGTATATCATCCAAGCACGATGTCCTCTCAACAATGTTTACATACATCATCCTATGAATAAAATATTTGCTCAATATATTTTTTCATCCCCACTTAAATCACATTAACACTATAAAACCTAGCACATTTTCTTTGCTAACATAATCCTAGTATTATCAAGTCCCAATAACACAACCGGTTCAGGATGGGCTTCGTTAGCAAGGCGATCCAACATCAAACCTCATGGGGGTTGGTTGTGCCCAGTGCTAGGGGGAGGAGACATGCTAAAAGAATTCCAGTCAGCATAGGGTTGGTGTGCCCTAGGCCGAGTGTGATCCTTGGGTGACTTTGATGAATTAGATGCCCCTAGGTCACAACTCCTCAAGCCATAGCTCAAGCCTAGAGGATCACACGCAACTTGGAAAAAAAAAACATAATCCTAGTATCACGGTTACACTACCTCTACTTCTCACACAACTTTCCCAACATTGTTGTCAAAACTTCACTACAATACGAATCACTCAACATCTCTACAACGATAACAGTCAATAAGCAATCCAATCCTTGTGACATAAACCCTGCTCAAAGGTAAAACCATAGGCACCATGTACTATTTCTCTATCAGCACATACATCATATACTATCTCAACATTAAGTAGAAACCCAATATGATCACAACCACAAATCTTTGTATTGCCTTTGCCACATAATAATTAACATTGTTGCTTTCCCGTTGGCCTGTAATAAAATTCTGACATAACCTTAGTAACCTTCCCATATATTCAACTTATACCATACTCAAAAGAAATTTGTTTTCATAGCAACAACAGTAATATCATGAGGAAGATCTAGTCACTGAGTTGGCAGCATACATTAACAAAATAATAAACTTTGTCTCCAAAATAAACCTCTACACACAATAGTTTCCCTCACACATACATCACCATATATATGAAAATACCAAGAGCTTTGCAACAATATGTTTCTATGTCAAACTTTATTCTCAATGGTCATGCTTTGTACTTGAAGATGTCCTTAAGCTTGGACTCAAATGTGTCATTGGTGTCTGAAGATGTTTTCTATGTTGTCCAATGTTCAACCATATAAATGTTGACTTAATTTGTCTGTAAAATGCTTCACTGTAATATACTTTTATGCAAATAGTGTTAGCCACACTCTTCTCTAATTATTGACCCTACCAAAAAAAAAATACATTGTCACATATGCCTTTGTCCAATAGTCAATATATGTTCCGTTGTAAGGAATCAAAATGTTTAATGAGTCTTGAGTAAGCGTCTTAAGTACTCATACGTTAGAGTGATCAACGCTTTCACTACCAAAATGGTCACACATATACATGTCTCATACACATCATAGGGCTTCAAACCTTAGTAATATCCTTAAGTCTATATTTTGTTATTCATGCTAGGCAACTTATAGCTTGAATTTGCTACCATGGAAATATCAATAGCACCAAGCAAGAAACCTTAGCTCATCAATATCTTAGTGCTTGAGGTGCATCATGCTTTGTGTCATACTTAAGCATATAGGTCTTATATATATTCTATCATAAAGAACTCAAAAGACAAGTAGGCATATATTATGTTGTTAAGACAATAGGGAGCTCAACCTTAGCTTTAAAATATGTAATAACACTCTACTCATATGCTGGCAAAACCCTAAAAAGTTCATCAACCATAATGACGTTAATTAAAATGGTAACTAGTCATAAATAACTTTCTGTCATTGTGGAAGATACATAAATTTCACATAATAAACCTTAACTCCAATGTTTGGTCTGTTATTTACTTTACATTAGCTAGCTTCTTTTGACAGAGTTCGTATCTATGATCTTGCACCAGTTAATCATACACACAGGCCAAATGTGTAACATTTTTGTGACACGCTCCAATCTTGTTTCCATTGGTTATGCTTCACTCTCCTAATGAGTAGAACAAGATTCCATAACCTTGATTACTCTCTTATCAATGCAGAGGTCAACACAAGTCTCTAAACTCTGTTTAATGCACAAAAATTCTCATTAGTCTCATGAAAATTCGAAAATTCATATGGAAGTTCAAAAGTCATGAGGGGAGTCCAAGAGTCACAAGGGAGGTGGAGAGTCATCTCATTTGTTATATATACACCCTCATATCTCAAGCAAAGGAATTTTCACTTTGGCTTATTCTACTAGGAATTATAGAGGAAGATAGTTCTTTTGGAGAGCAAGTAGTAGCTCTAACACTCCACTATTGGAGCTAGTGATGTTCATTATATCGATGTATCTTGAAGCTTTTGCTTAATACTTGAATCTCTTTGGGCCGACACACTTTCATGCATATCTTGTAAATGTTGTAAGACTACTCCTTGAATGTTTGCGATGTATGTTGTTGTTATTTTGTACAAAAGAAATTGAACTATTTGAATGACTTTGGTGCTTATCTTATTGAATATGTGGTGTATTTGTTTTAACGATTGTTACTTCTATGTGAACTATATATATATATATATATGTATGCTTGTGTGTCTATATTAGATTAGTACTATTACTCTTCTCTCAAAGACTCACTTTCGTTTCTCTTTTGTGAAAGAACCTTGATACATTCTACAATTGAACATTTCACAAGGCATACTCACTTGTTCATTCAAAAGTACATGTACATTGCTATCTTGTGCTGACCATTGTAGCCAAGGAAAATCTTTAAGAACAATGGCAGCCGAGCCTTATTTCCGGAAGGTCTCCTATATCAAACGGTGTGCGTTCTAATTGGTACTTCACATCAGGGAGACCCCCTTGCATGTTGGTAGGTTCCATCATTGTCAACGTTCTCACACTAAAAGCAGGGCCACCACCTTTTAATGGCTAAAAATTCACCTCATCCAAACAATTCTTCTTTCGTGCAATGTAGTAACGGGCCAGGTTCCATTCCAACTCATACTCCTGAAGTAGGAGGGTCTTCTCATCCTGATCTAGAACAAAATTTTGAAGTTACTTACGACCAACTCTGGACATTTCAGCCTATTACTCATCGATTTGCAAGAGATCTTGGGTTACTTCCTATTTCTCACAGTCTCCCTAATAATCCAAGAAAGAAAGAAACAACTTGTACTAGTGTATTAGTTTCATTGGTGGACGATTTGGTTTTTTCCACCCTTAAGGAGTTAACAGACTCCCAAGAAGAGATAGTTCAACAATAGGAACTTCCACCTAATAAGGAAGTTGTAGAAGGTGATGAGGGAGATTTTCATATTTTCTAACGAATAATAACCGAGGGAAGAAGAGCTACCTGATTATAATGAAGATTTGAACGTGAAGGTGAAGACTCTTTCAATTTAGAGTGTGAGGAAGAAGAAGATGGTGAAGACATGGATGATGAAGACTTGGATTGGATGGCCCAAGCACCTCTTGCTCTTTTGGGTAATCTTCATTGCATGCACAAACACTTGGAAAAGTTTCTTTCAAAGTTTGATCCTGATAAAAGGACAAAGGCAGAAGATCATATCGATGATTTCTACATGCATTTGCAAATGCTTGAGGTACTTTTTGATGACGTTGCTTGTTGACTTTTTTTTGTACACTCTAGTAGGTAGAGCATCGGTATGGTATCATATTCTTCTGACTAATTCAATCCATAGTTGGAGGGATTTTAAGAAGTTATTTTTGGAAAAAATTTCTAATGATAAAACTCCCACCATGTTGTTAAAATAAATTAGTAGGCTTAAGATGGGGGATAAGGAAAAGGTAAAATATTTTAATCAAAGATTTACCCATTTGTTGGACAAGTTCCCCACAAATGTGCAACCCCACGATTCTATCAAAAAATACTATTATACAATTGCTTTGCCAACTGACAATTATGTGTTTGTCAAAAGAGATGCAAAGGATACCTTGGCCTTAAACTTTACAGAAGCTATTGTTGTGGAAAAGAACTTGCAAACAATTGGAGCCATTAAGGGTCCTAATGATTATAAATACTCTAAGGAAATTGGTAAGAAAACTCAAGCCTCATCCATTAAGGCTAGAGAGAAGGATTCTTTTGATATGGAAATCTTGACCAAGTCTTTGAAGTTTCTTGCCAATGAAGTATCAGAATTGAAGAGGAGGTCAAGTGAGACATCCACCACCAATAACAAGTCTTTGAAGCCACCTTTGTTTAAAAAGAATAACAACTCATAATTGGCTAAATCTGCTCAGAGTTCTAACATGATGTTCAATGTCGAAAGTTTGAGCATGGATAACTTTTGTACTTTCCACCAGGAGAAGCGTTTAGAAAAAACATGCCCACATTGGAATCATAATATGAACTCTATGATGGCTAATCATGTAGACACATTATTAGCAAAGGAACAATTTGAGTAGAGTGAAGAAGCAAGTGAACCTACCATGACTGAAGAAAGTTCAGGTGTTGGACACACAATGAATATGTTTGGTATTATATACAACGTTGACAAGAAAAGTACTGACTAACCATCAGTGAGTGAAGCTCTTCCTCAACAACCAACTGGTCGTTATAATTTGAGGAGAAAAGGGCTTATTGAAGAATTCAGCCACCTTCTAATTTAGCTCAGAATTTGCAGAACAAGTCAGGAAGTCCTCCACCTTCTAAGAACAATTCCGCCAACAATAAGAATAAGTCCACCACTCCTAAAGTTTCAAGCAAAGAAACACCACCCGATCTATTAGTATAACTAGTTAAGAATGAAAATATTGATTAAAGCATTGTTGAAGACATGAAAAGAGCTTCTGCCAACATTTCAATCTTTGAGTTCACAAAGATAATGGGACAACGAGAACTAATTATCCAAGCACTCTCATCGCTCTCTTTGGTAGGTAAGGAAGTTTTTGCTTCTCAAGTTATGTCTAGTAACTCTCACGATATTATCCATTCATTAGTTAACGTTGTCAATTTAAATTCTAACACTCTCCACCCCTCGTTTCTTTTAATGTTTGAAATCTTTAATTATAATGTCCATAATTGTTTAGTTGATTTTGGTCATCCGCAAATGTCATGTCATTATCTGTTTCCAAGAAAATCAATGCTAAATGGGAAAAGACTGATGCACAGATCATACAGTTGGAAAGATCATTTGTCTAGGCAATTAGTGAACTTAACAATGTTATCATTCGTTTATCATTAGACCATAGAGTTGACCAGTGCATAAACATTGTTATTGTCGACATTCCCAAAGCCTATGGTCTACTTTTGAGTAGATATTAGTCCAACAAGCTACAAGCGTACTTCTCAACCGACTGGACACATTTATGGCTTATGTATAAGGGAAGAAACAATTAGATTCAAGTAGATAGCGGGTCCTATATAAAATATACCGTGACACCACTTGAGGGACATAACAAGCTAGTAGGATTTGCAGATGTAATTTTTATAAATTGTTTTATGGAAGTAGATCATGGATGTTGTCTAGCACAACCTTCACATGTCCCACCAGATACACAGTTGGAATTCCTTCCTCGAAATCCAATTGATGCAAATGACACTTGTATAGTAAATGTAATTAATATTACTGTAGGACATAACTCTAGCATTGCTAACATTTGGACATTGTATTTCGATGGTTCGTAGATGCAGGAGGGTTTTGGAGTTGGTTGCATTTTAATAGACCCGCAACAAAACAAACATCTGATCTCTTGCTGCCTGGAATTTGAGTGCACTATCAATGTTGTTGAATGTGAAACACTCATTATTAGTCTAAAGAAAGCCATCAACCTCAAAGTTGAAGCGCTCAAAGCAATAGGTGACTAAAAAATTGTTACATAACAGGTATGGAATACAATACATTGTGTGTCACCTAATCTCATAAATTATCAACAAGAGGTATGACATCTAATTTCACATTTCCAAGATTTTAACATTATGTTTGTTCCTTGAATTCGTAATGCCATTATTGATACATTAACAAATGTTGTTGTTAGGTTTTCACCTTTAAAGGATGGATTTTCAGTTGAAATGATTTATAAGCCGTCTGTGCTTGATAATTTTGCTAACTTTCACATTTTTAATGACGACCAAAAAATACTGGACTTTATGGAAAAAGCTAATGTATTTAAGGACACAACCATTGATGAAGACAAGAACGAAAAAGCATTGCAGGGGTCAATTCAAGAAAGAAAAAGAAACCCCATGCCCAAGGGTGTGGTATCATTAGAAAAGTTGTATGACCTTCGAAATTGGTGTAAGGCGCTAGTTAATGCAAAACTGAAAACTCCACACTTTCGCATGAACAAGTGAATCTTGGTATGAAAGAAGATCTGAAGTATGTAAATCTTGATACTTATTGCTCACCTCAAGAGTGACAAGCTTTTATTTTCCTCTTTAAACAATATCAAGATGTGTTCAAATAGATGTACGATGACCTAAAAACCTACGATACACAAATAATCCAACATTTGATTCCCATTAAAGAAGGGGTCAAGCCTTTTCAGTAGAAATTGATAAAAGTTCATCCCACGCTTGAACCCCTCATTCAGAAAGAACTAAGACAATTGTTGGATGCACTAATCATATTTAAAGTTCATCATTCAACATGGTTCTCTAATTTGGTTCCAGTAAGAAAGAAGTATGAGGAAATACACATGTGTGTTGATTTTTGCAATTTGAATCGGGCCTTGGATAAGGATAACTACCTCATTTCGTCTATGGAAAAAATTCTTCAAACCATATCGGGGTCAGAAATGTTCTAGTCGTTGGATGGTTTTTCTGGCTACAACAAGGTTCTAGTAGCGGAACTCTACAAACATAAAACTACTTTCAGGACCAAGTGGGGTACTTTCGCCTTCAAAAGAATGCCTTTTGGACTTATCAATGCAGGGGCTACATTCCAGTGCTCCATGGACATCATATTTCGCGGTTACATTGGACAAAGTGTTTTGGTTTCATTGGATGATGTGACAATTTTTTTGAAGAAGAGATCTAATCGCTTGCGTCGTCTAAGGAATTTTTTTTAGCAATTTCGCAAATACGAGATAACTCTAAATCCTAAGAAGATTATATTTGGAGTTTCTGAGGGAAATGTCTTGGACCATATTATCACAAAATAATGGTATTAAACTGTACTTAGAACAGGTCGAACCTATCACTCAAATTCCCATTTCGGTGAGCAAGAAAGCCATGCAATCCTTCCTAGGGAAAATTAATTTCCTCCGTAAGTTCATCTTAGACTATGCATAAATAGTGAAATAGCTACAAGGTATGATTAAGAAGGATGCAATCTATAAATGGGGTAAAAGGGAAAAATATGTCTTCACGTGTATTAAGCAAGAAATCATTGAAGCTCCAACACTATAAAATCTATATTTTAACAAATATTTTTTGTTGTATATTTTCACTTTTGATAATTCTCTTGCAATCGTTCTCACACAAAAGGATGATCAAGGTAATGAGTGATCTATATCATTCATGACTATTGGCTTGCAAGGACATGGGTTAAATTATACCGCCATTGATAAACATGCTTATGTAGTGTACAAGGCAGTGAAATATTTCATGCCTTATCTTCTGAAAAAACACGTTATTATATTTATGCCTCACCTAATGGTTATATCGTTGTTTTTTCAATAAGAGTTAGGTGAAAGAAGAGCGAACTATATGACAAGATTGCAAGAGTACAATCTTGAGTTCAAGTCAGTTCACAATAAAAGGTCATGGTATATGCCAGCTTGCAGCAGAAGTGGTGAATATACTAGAAGAGGAGTTTTCTTGGTGGGAGCAGGAAATTGAGATGTACAAGATCGAACAAGATACCCCCACTGACACACCCACCTCTTGCTACGCAGATGTGTGACAATATCTTGAGCATGATACCTTTCCCTCACACTTATCGATGCAATAAAATAGGGCTATTCAACTTAAAGCTCTATCTTATCAATTGGTACATTGAGTGCTTTTTTCAGAAGCATCATAGTGGGGTCTTGCTCAGATGTATGGAAGCACCTGATTCATAAAGGGTATTACATGACCTTCACGATGGACCAACTGTTGGACATTATGCGGGTGATACTACTACGCACAAGTTCATGCAGGTTGGTTACTATTGGCCGACACTTTTCAAGCATGCCCATGCTTATGCCCGAAAATGTCTAGTTTGTCATAGATGTGTTGGTCGTGACAAAAGGCCAGCTGCACCATTGCAACCCATTATTGTAGAAGAACCTCTTCAACAATGGGGGTTGGATGTCATTAGTGAAATATTTCCACACTCATCGAAGCAACATTGGTATATTCTCACTGCTACCAATTATTTCACACATTGGATAGAAGCAGTTCCTCTCAAACAAGTGAATTAACAAGAAGCCATCAATTTCCTCAAACATAATATCATCACCACGTGATGAGCCTCATTATTGAGTAATTATATAGGCCTTAGTTGGCATTAATTCACCTCCTAGCTTAGTCAAACCAACTATCCTCAAAACTTATTGCATACTTTTGATTATATTTTGTTTATGAAATGAGTTAGAGTTGGATATTTGGCTTTGTGGTCTAATGTGCATCTAATATAGGAATAAAGGATAAAAGCAAGGAAAAATGTAGGTATAAAGGATAAAAGCAAAGAACTATGGCAAATACCTTGGTAAAGACTCGAATGGGACAAGGAAAAGTAACTATAGGAGGTAAATCCTCCTCATTTACTACCCCTCCATTCGAATATTCCACCATCAGCTCGAAATGCACACAACCATCACTTTGAAGACTAAAAGACAACCAAGCAATGGAAAGGGACAGAAAACAATTTATCTTAAGTTGGGAGCCAAGCCTCCCTAATGGGAAGGAAGTCGTTAGAGACTTCAAATGTATAGGTAGAGAGGCTTAGGACCTCAGTAGGATTCAGACTTCTATTGTAAAACTCTGTTTCATTTCTGAGCTGCAAAGACTTCTGACAGTTTTCTCTGTAATCCATGGTTTTTCTAATAAGAATGAGTTTTGTTTAAGCCAACTTTGAGTTAACTCCGAGGGCTGAAGCTCTTGAGTTAGGGCCTGACCCAAGCAGCCAAAGATCCTCTTCATTGTACATATATGCTAGAATAAGAGTTTTGTTCTGTTTATTTTCTTAAGTAGTTTCATGGTTTGCTCATTCATTTGATCAAGTAGTTTTCTGGTTCTGATTCATTTGTTTAAGTAGCTTTCTGGTTTTGTTCATTTGTTTGAATAGCTTCCTGTTTCTGCTCATTTGCTTCAGTAGCTGCATTGGCTTTAAGTTTACTTCCATTTGTGTTTTTTTTTTTTTTTAAATTCACAGGTTAGTTAGAGGAAAAGATTACTATTAGGTTGTGCGCAGGTGTCTCGGCCTCATCTCCTCCCTCTGGGACCATGACTTGAGGCAGAGACCCTTCAGTAGCCCCAAAAACACAGGTCTCTAGTTCTCGCATGGGCTATGGAGTTTGCTGTTTAAAGCAGTTGTTTGTTCACCCGCACTGGTTCTCTCTATCATTTTCATTTGAAACCGCCTCCAGTACGTTCCTCATGCATCGCTTCATCACCGTCCGATCACCAACAAACCTTCACAATCACCGTTCGATTCACTATTTTCTCCAACTGCTGCCTCGCGTGGAGTCCACCACTCACTTTATGAACTTTAAGTCCCCACCATCGATCTGCCTCGTCTGATCCAATGGCCATCGCGTGACCTCCACACCTTTAGGCGCTTTAAACCCCCACCTTCGATCTGCCTTGCCTGATCCAACGAATATCGCTTCACCCAATCGCCAACTATCTTGGCTGATCTCCACCTTTGATCAACCCTGCCTGATCCAACGGCTATCGTGAAATCTCACGTGGATTAGTGGACGAACGTTATCTGCCTGAGAGCATGTGAAAAGTGGTTTTCTCGTGCTACGTGTCACAGAATAAGGCTAATCACGTGAAATTTCCAAAAATTGCTTACAACCTGAAGGGCGCGCGAGAAACTACTTACCGCCTTAGAAACCCGCTCCCTCATTTCCACACGTTTCTTTTCCCCGCGATATGATCTTCGTCTTCCATCTCTTGACTTCACCCACGCGATAAGATCTCATCCGTCCATCGCTCCTGTTAGCCTCATCCGTCTATCTCTTGACTTCACCCCCGTGATTAGATCTTGGCCATTCATCGCCTTTGTTAGCCTTGTTCGTCGATCCCTTGAATTAACCCGCATGATATGATCTCCACCATTCATCGTGTGCATTCATCTTGTTCATCCATCTAGTTACTTAAGCCTTCGTGATAAGACCTCAGCCGTTCATCCTGTTCATTAACCCTGTTCGCCCATTTATCTACGTAACCTCCTACGATCCAATCTTCGTCGTTCAGTTGCCTTTCACTCGACTAATGCAACGGTTCTTATGCACTGTTGCTCCCTCACGTCCTCCTTTCACTAATTTTGACCTCCGAATGCTTTTTCCGCTTGAAACCCGATTTAGCCTAAGTTTCTTTGTTACACCTTAGTCTAGTTTTGATGCTCTTTACTTCTACAACTTTGATAATTAGCATTAGGTTAGTGTTAATTTAACAATTCTGCTTAGCATAGCTGTTTAATTGGTTAGTTAGGTTATGGTGTAAGTTTATCATCTGATGTTGTTTTCCTCATTATTGTAGTAGAGTAGCTCTCTCTTAGAGTAGGTTTGCTCTCCTTCCATAAAATAATTAAGCTTCTTCTGACCCTATAGAAGTTTGGCTTGGAACCCCTGGGGTCTCTTGTCAGACAAAAAGTGACAACATGCAGGACCTTCACTTCTACTTGTGCATATAGCACTGTCACCTCCAAGTTTGTACAAACCCCGAGTTGATAAGTAAAGCTGGTAGCCCTGGGAGTTGCAGCATTAATTTTGCAATACCTAGGCTTATCAATTTTTGGCGCTGTTGTCGGTGAGGTGTCTAAGTAGAAGTAATTATTGCTTTCTTCTATTTCTAGTCTCCAAACTTTCTTTTCTTCTACTTCTAGTCTTCAACTTTCTTCCATTAGTTTATTTCTGCAAAAGTAGTCTAGTTTCTTTCTTTCTTTCAGTTGTCATTATCTGCTTTCCTTTCCATTCTGCAAGTACTTTCTAGCTTTAACAAAATATTACAAAATCCAACCCAAAAACATTTCCTTTCATGCCTCGTAGGATTAGGGACACTTCAGGGAAATTCTTGTCAAATACCCCCACTGCATCCAACAGACAACCTTCTCTCTTCTTTAGTGATGGTGAATTGGAAGACCCTTTAGGTGAGCAACCTTACCTATTTGAGGAACCTATAGAAGAAGAATAAGAGGAAGAACCCATTCCTACTGAACCAATGGATGGAAACCAAAATGACAGGAGAGATAGAGAAAGAATTGAGAGTGCCTTCCCCATTAGGGAAACCAATGGGGACACCAAGATGAAGAATATTAGCCCCTCTACTCTACCTCATTTCCATGGCCTGACCACAGAGGACCCTAACACTTTCCTATTTGAATTTGTTGTTATACACCGAAGCTATGACTATATAGATGATGAGCAAAAGTTAAAACTATTCACATCTACCCTCAAGGATGTAGCATTGCGCTGGTTCATGGGTTTACCTGGAGATAACATCAAAACTTGGGCTTAGATGCAGCAGACTTTTAACAACAAATAATGGGACTATTGTAGGTCAAAGGACACTAAAGAAGATATTTTTTGGATGACCATAGGCTAGGATGAATCCCTACAAAACTATGAAGAAATATTCTAACTTAGTTACAAAAGGGCTAAGTGCACACTTGACCCTGAGTCACTAAAGCTGGTCTTGCTTAGAGGAGTAAGGGAAGATCTTCTGGATACCTTAAATATGATAGTAGGAGGAGATGTCTACCAATTACCCTATGAGGATATTAAGACTGTCTTTAGAAACCATTCTAGGGAAGCCAGGAAAAAGGGTAGGGGTAGTCAACCTATGGCCAATACATCATCCTCTAACTTATCCATCAAGGGTGAAATTGGAAATATGCTGGAAGATTTCAAAAGTGACATGATGCAAACCCTTGCCTTGCAATTGGACACCATGAACATCAAAAGAAAGCAAGAGGAAGCAGAGATAACCTTGGCCATCTTTTCTCCTAGATGCACCATGAGGCATCCTAAGGACGAATGTCCATTGAATTGTATTAATATTTGCTTAGTCTGTGAAGAAAACCACTCCAAAAACAAGTGTCGTTCTTTACCTGGACTCAAAGCTGTATATCAAGGAGCCGAAGGGGTCACTGAGCAGCTTTTCTACATCAACCAAAGGACACCTCTTGGGCCTAGACCATACCATCAGGGTATGCAAAGGCCATCCCATGCATATTACAACCCCAACCAAACCACAACTATACATTCCTAGGGACCCCCTGCTCATCCTTCCTGGTCTACACCCCCTCCTTGGTCTTATGCATCTCAATATCAATCCCAGCCAGCCATTTAGTCATTTCAACCTTATGTTCAGCCACAACATCAGTGGAATACCCCACCTCAAGGTTGGAGGCCCCAATTCAACAATGTTCCAGCCCTATTGCATCCACCACCTACCCAACCACAACTCCTGCACACTGCTCCACCTAAGCAACCCTAGATTCCTGCCTAGCCAAAGCCGAACCCAAACAATAGGCAGGCTCAACAAGCATATAGTGGAGAGACATGATACCCATCTTATGTTGTAGAAATCCAGGAGATTAACCTAAGATCGGGGAGAATTATCCCTGATAACCAACCTCCCTCTCCACATAGGGAGGTCGAGGAAGAAAAAGAGGAAAGCAACCTTAAAGTAAATCCACCCTTTCCTAAGAGATTAACCCAAACACTCCAGCCTACCCCAGAAGAAACTGAACTTCTGAGATAATTGAAGAATATATGTGTAAAGATCCCCCTTCTCCAAGTAATCAAAGATGTTCCCATTTATAATAAGTTGATAAAGAAGAAGTGCTTCAAGCATCCAGGAAGAAGAAAAAGGGATGCCCCTACCTCCAATGTCATTGGGCCGTTGTTTGAATTAATGTTGAGGCAGGTAATATGTCCAAAATATTTAGACCCTGGAAGCCCTGTGGTAGATGTGCACATCAATGGCACCATTGTCCCAGACACTCTGATTGATCTTGGGGCTGCCATTAATGTGATGACTAAGGACACCATGCTCAAGCTAAACCTCCAAGGGTCATTAAGGAAGACCATAATAGTTTTGCAACTTGCAGACCGTTCCACAGTCACCCCTAAGGGAATTGTGGAGGATGTGATGGTCTCCATTGACTCCTGGGAGTACCTTGCAGATTTCCTAGTTCTACAGCCTAAGGCTAAGCTTACTGGTTACCCTCTCATCCTTGGGAGGCCATGGTTGGCCACAACTGATGCTTACATTAGCTGTAGAGCTGGAAATATGACCATTAAGAATGGGCATATGTCCAAACAATTAGTCATATACCCTCCTTCTCAACCTACCCTAGAGCATGATTTACCTTTATGGTTGGAGGAGGAGGAAGAGGATGAGTTTTATTTTTCCCAACTTTATACTTTGGAAGCAATCATAGGAGCAGGAAAACAAGATGAGGATGATTTAATTGAACACCTGCTACAAAGTCCAACTCCTAGTTCACTGCCATTAGAAGAAGAAGTAAGTGAAACCCAGAACAGTCATCCAATTGACTTATGCTTGGCCAATTCCAACCCACTCCATGTCAAAACCAACACCTGCTACAAAGTCCAACTCCTAGTTCACTGCCATTAGAAGAAGAAGTAAGCGAAACCAGAACAATCATCCAATTGACTTATGCTTGGCCAATTCCAACCCACTCCATGTCAAGACCATAGAATTTGGCCCAGAGAAGACTTTGAACATTAACCCATCCTTTTCTGCTTTAGAAGAGGAAAAGTTATGCCACATGTTGAGAGAGAACCTAGAAGTCGTTGCTTGGAGTTATAAATAAATGAAGGGAGTACACCCCTCAGTGTGTACTCACCACATATACATCAAATAAGGTTGTAGGCCAGTCAGGCAACCACAAAGGAGGATGAATCTAGCTCTCAAAGATATAGTCAAATAAGAACTGCAAAAACTGCTAGATGCATGATTCATTTACCCTATCTCAGACAATGAGTGGGTCTCTCCTTTAGTGTTAGTTCCCAAGAAAATTGGTAAGTGGAGGGTTTGTGTTGATTATATGGAGTTGAACAAAGCCACAAAGAAGGATCATTTTCCCCTACCCTTCATTGATCAAGTGCTAGATGGCTTGGCAGGGAAGAAGTTCTTTTCTTTCCTAGATGGATTCAGTGGGTACAACCAAATCCAAATCTTCCTAGGAGACCACGATAAGACCACCTTCACTTGTCCTTACTTTTGCCTATAGGGTCCTCCCTTTTGGCCTATGTAATGCTCTTGCCACTTTCCGGAGAGCAGTCTTAAGTATTTTTGTTGAATTAGTACATGATGCTGTGTAAATATATATGGATGATTTTTTACACCTTATGGTTGTGATTTCTAAGAAGCCCTGACTAACCTAGGCAAAGTATTACACAAATGCATTGAAATGAATCTGTCTCTCAGTGCAGAAAAGTGTGAATTCTTAATGACTGAAGGGACTGTGCTAGGTCATTCAATATCTCGGCAAGGACTACAGGCGGACCCAAGCAATATAGCAATCATCCAAAGGGTCCCACCTCTACAAAAGCAGAGAGATGTCAGAAGTTTCTTAGGATTGACTGGATACTATCGAAGATTCATAAAGGACTTCAACAAGTTGGCCTCTCCTTTGTTTGGATTGTTGGCCAAAGATTCTGATTTTATATGGTCAAAGAGCTATCAAAGAGGCCTTAGACATTCTAAAGGGGAAGTTAACCACTGCACCAATCCTTAGAGGCCCAAACTGGGCCCTCCCTTTTCATATTCATGTTGATGCCTCACACAAAGCCATAGGAGCAGCCTTAGGTCAGGAAGAGGAGAAATTGCCCTATGCCATCTATTTTATCAGTAAGAACCTATCAAAGGTTGAGCTAAACTATACTGTGACTGAAAAGGAACTCCTGACTGTTGTGCATTCATTAAACAAATTTAGGCATTACATTACAGACTATCAAACATTTGTGCATACTGATCATGCTGCAATCAAATATTTAATGAACAAACCAGATGTGAATGCTAGAATCATAAGATGGTTGCTTCTATTACAACAGTTTGATCTAACTATTGTTGATAAGCCTGGCAAGGAAAATGTTGTTGCTGACTTTTTATTTAGAATGAATCTGCCCGCAGGTGAAGAAGGAATGGTGGATGACCAGTTACCAAATGAGCATTTGTTTGCTATTTTAGTTTTCTCCCCATGGTTTACTGATATAGCAAACTATCTGGTATCAGCACAGTTCCCACCAAACTTGCCCTCCAAAGAAAAGAGCAAGATAGTAAGAAATAGCGCCCCCTTCACCTGGATTGGGGGCAATCTGTTCAAACTTGGCCCAGATCAAATCTTAAGAAGGTGTGTAAGGGAAGAGGAAGTCTTTGAAATCCTTCTGACCTGTCATGATGGGCCTTGTGGAGGTCACTTTGTAGCAAAAAGGACAACATTAAAAGTGTTGCAAGTAGGCTATTATTGGCCTACTCTTCATCGGGATGTGAAAAAAGTATATTGGTCAGTGTGATTGGTTCCAGAGGATGGGAAAGCTTACTCCAAGAGATGAAATGCCCCTACAACCTCAAGTGACTTTCGAGCCATTTTTCAAGTGGGGCATGGACTTCATTGGGTCTATCAACCCTCCTTTAAAGCAAAAACAACACATCATTGTGTGCACTGATTATTTGACTAAGTGGGCTGAAACCAAGGCAATTAAGGCAACAACAGAAGAGAAGGTGTTTGAGTTCCTAAGGGAGAATACCTTCTACAAATTTGGGTACCCTAGAGAGCTAGTCACAAACCAAGGCAACTAGTTTACCTCCAACATGATTGAAGAATTGCTTAGCCATCACAAAATCAAGCATAGGACCTCCATTCCTTATCATCCACAAGCTAATGGGCAAGTGGAGGTGACCAATAGGGCACTGGAGAACATCTTAACCGAGGTAGTGAGCATCAACGGGAAGGATTGGGCAGAGAGACTAGTTGAGGCCACCTAGACCTATAATACAACATGGAAGACCACCACTGGATTTACACCCTAAGAGCTGGTTTATGATAAAAAGGTTGTGTTGTCCATTGAATTTGAAGATAACACGTTGAGGATGGTAGCCCAAATAGGTTTAGATCTCAGTCATTCACAGAAAGAAAGGTTGTTACATTTAAATGGCTTGGATGAATTCAGAATGTAGGCCCTCCTACATACAGAGATAGTTCAGCTTCAGAGGAAGTTTTGGCATGACAAGCACATCAAGGAGAAGCAATTTCAAGAAGGATACTGGGCATTGTTATATGATTCCAGGTTTAAAGACTTCAAGGGCGAGCTAAGGAAAAGATGGCTTAGACCTTATGTGGTGGAAATATAACATGACAATGGTTCAGTGCAAATCAGAACTATTGATGAAGAAGCCATTCCATTGCTAGTTAATGGACACAAATTGAAAATTTACAAGAGGCCTTTATCAAAACAAGAGTTCATTGACAATATCAATAAGACAGTGATGATGGTAGAGCAAGTTCCAACTCCTCCCTCATTAGGTCACTGAAAAAAGGAAAAAACAAAAGAATAAGGATTCAGGTTAAAACCTCCATGAGGCGCCTGAGTCACATCTTTGGGTTGAAAACCTCATAAGACGGCCCAAGTGTTGTTGGGAAAAGTATCTATTCAGAACGCCCCTATCCCACTCTAAGGTGTGATAGTGCCTTAGCAACAAACAAGGAAAACTACTTGAGTATTCTTCTTTATGAAATGTAAATGAGGAGAAAGGATGTAACTAACCTGTGTCTTTCGCTAGTTTGTTGATCCAATCACTCCTCTCTTCAATAGCTCCCAGCTCCCTGCTCCCTTATCGGCCGAGCTTCACCGAATTCCTGCAAGATCACAAGAGAGAGAAACTACACGAAGATATAGATATACATTCATAAAAATCTAAGGATCAGATTAAGCTAAACATGCAAATATAACAAAACATCATTGATACACAGCATGTAGGAGAAACTCAAATAATTTTATTGATATGATAAGAAAGTCCAAGAGGAGATACAACCAAGTGAGTCCCGATCCAGCATCTACCTCCCAACAAAGGAATCCCTTCCTCTCCTCCAACAAATCATAAATCACCCAATGTACTAATCTCAATCTCAAACCAACAGCAATTCTCTGCAAAGTACAAAATTCCAGCCCCTTGGATCTTTGGGATGAGGGATCCATATATAGATGTAAGCAGAGAGGATGAGTCAGTTTATGTTTTGACTTGTGGCTTCTCTCTGTCAGTTCTTGTTTCCACTTGGAGACTAAGAGCCTCTTACTCATCACTGGTCGAATTCAGTGAGGCAAGTGTCATTGGAGAAGATTTTGGAAGCTTCCATTGTCTCTCCACCTCGTTGAATGACTCTGCCACTTGTCATTTCCCACTCAACGCACCTGGGTAGTGCATTCAAGTGCGTTGCAATGCACCTAGCCAGTGTATTTGGGTGCTTTGCAACGCAGGCAGCTAGTGGAGCTTCTAAATTGATCCTGATTTGACTAGTTTTGAGCAGTTTCTGGTGGAGAACTTCTGGGAGAAGCTGTCATTGGTTGACCTTGTTCCTTTAGGGGTAGGAACAACACTTTTAGGGACTTTGGATCCCTCGGATTGTGGACATTTCATGCTTAGAGCTGTAAGGCACAAAAATGTCTATAACAGTTTCCCCCTAAAGTATGAGGCCGTTTATCGGGTGAAATGATTTATTAGGAGGATCCGAAGTTCTTTCAATGTTGGGAGGAGACCTGTAATAAGATACAATACAATACATTATTTTTCATACTGTTTTCATGATCTAGCTGAGGCGGGCATTCCCATGCTTAGCTTTATAAATTCATTTTTATGTACATAGGACAGACAATCGTCTGATGGTAGACTGATGATTCTGATGAAATCATCATCCTTTTGGTAGGATGATTATCTGTTATGCAATGCTGTACATGTCAATGTCTTTATTTTTTCTGAATATATATCGCAGCCCGGATGGATGAAACTAGATCCGGGGTCTTCAATCTCGTCCGATCTTCACTCTAAGTACAAGTCGATCCATGTGAGAAATGTTTTGAAGTCGAACATGGAAAGACATCGCTTGATTACCAGTCAATGATGTAAACTGTTAACAAGCGCGAGAGGAATCACTGATAATGATAATGACCCTCAAGGTACTGCAGTACAATTCACGTGGTGTGAATAAAGGACTTGGCGTCGAACACCACGCAAAATCTTTCGGTTGAAGGTCATTGATGTATACCTGTCGCCGGAAGTGAGAAACTTGCCATTGAGGCATGCAAGCTTCAAAGTACTGAATGGGGTGTTCCTAGATCAACTTCTTGGATAATGAGCTGATGTCGACAAGAAGCGATCCGTCAAAGGAGGGCCTTGATGAATCCCACATCAATGACAAGGAATGGAGCAAATGATTTTGATGGAGGTGAAAACGATCTGATGATATATGGTTTAGGGTGGCGGTCATGAAAGAATGAAGTATAATGTATGGTAGTGGATGGGACATGGGTGACTTCTCTGGATGACTTCTCTTGAACATGTCGGCGACACTTATGTGATGGATTGGTAGCATTTACCCCAAAGGTGGATGGTATGGCGAGACCATGGTGATGTGACCGGTGAATGAAACAACCCAACCCAACTCAGGCACGGAGTGGAAGTGTCATGTTCAAGAGCGACTTGCTACCAATAAAGGTTCTTTGAGTTTCTTCCCAATTTTTCCCCAGTCATTGCTGACCAGTACCTCTTTATTTTTGTCAAGCTTGAGGAGGATAACATATGCTTGTTCTATAATTTTCCCTTCGGGCAAACCCATCGCTATGTTTTAACGAGCCTAGCGATAGTGAAACTCGTTCTCGTCTAAAGACAAGTTTGTCGCTATTAATGTTTTTAACGAGTCTAATGACAAAGATAACTCGGTCCTTTTCATTTTTAGAGAGTCTGAAAAGGTACGTAAAGTTAACTCCGAAATTCCTTTTTCGTCATCTAATCCCTTAAGTCCGAAAAAGTATAAAACAATACAGAAGGGATGAATTTTCGATAGTTTTAACGAGCCGAACAAAACAAGCGCTCGATCTTTTTGTGCAATAATCCCTCAGGTCCAAAAAGATTAAAATCTAGAGGAGGGATAGCACTTCCGATCGCTTTAACGAGCTGGAAGGCCAAAACTCAGCAATCTTTTCATGTTTTACGAGTCAGATGAAAAGAGCTTAAAGAAGACTCGTCTTTTGAGGAACGAGTGATAAAACGGGTAGCAGCTGATTCCAGGTAAGGGTTGGAATTTTCCAATCACGGCAGTGTCACAAGGATGGCTAGTGAAATCACTCTTCGCAGCTGTTCCTCAAAATGGGTAAACAATCAAATGGAGGTGAGTGATCGACCAATTGAAAAGTGGAGGTGACGGTGCAAACACGACCAAGGCTTTAATGGCTGATAACGTTACATTCACGGTGGTTATTTACCGGAGGATAGTTCATTTTTTAACGAGCTTAAACGCGGATTGAAACACTTGCTCGGTCTTATGTTTATTTTTTAACGAGCATGAACTATGTGCTAAAACTGCTCGATGATAAGTTTGTATGCCCCCAGCATAATAACACAAATTGAGGTGCATGCCCCCCAAGCTTCATTGCATTCAACTTGGTGGTTGGAATGAAGGTTTACCTTTGAGACTTGGAAAGGGTTGACACAGTAAAAGAACTATCCTCATAATCCACTGTATTTACAGTATTTGATAGAAAATAAAAAACTGAAGGATGATAAAGGTCATCTTGAGTGTCTTCTCCACAATCCGGGAGAAGGGAACGATGGTGGGAATCATTCCATGGTGCCCCGTCAATTACCATTGATTGGACAATTCCTTTGTCGGTGACATGCACTTGCGACCAAGGATCTGAAGGGGTACCATATTCTTTAGACCTATCTATCCAAACGCTTGATGAGCGTTGATTTGGGTTTGCCCCCCAGGCCAAGAAAATTGATTGCTACAATATTTCTATTAGGGCGATGATCCATGCTGACAAAATGTTTAGGAATCTTCCGAATCCATTAGATATAGAAGATTTCATATTGCCGGTTTCCACTGTGGCCACTTCCGCCAGCTTACTCGGAGGTGGCAGGGCAAAAGTACCCATTGAGGCAGGGTCTTTTAGGAGGCCTACTCCAATATTTTGAAGCGAATGATTGCTTCCATGGGTCATTGGAATGCTTCCCGTAACTTGTGAACTGTTGGGGAGAAATGTTTGTTGGTCGACGATTGTAATTCCTCCTTGGAAGGGAAATGCAATCTTCCTAAAATAGGTCGACACAACAGCAGCCATAGCATATATCCAGGGCCTTCCCAGTAGGATGTTGTAATCGAGGTTTCCGTCGATTACTTCAACATCAACTTCTATTGTTTTGCCCCCCAGTTCAACTTGCAAGTTACTTAAAATCCCGTATGGAGTGTATGATCGTCCATCAAATGCTTTTAATGTCGTTGACGATCTCGACAAGGGTGGTGAGCCTAAATTTTTCCAGCAACTCATCGACATAATACATGTAGATGCCCCCTCATCAATAATTGTTCGATGAACAGTTTTGTTGAGGGCTTTCACTTGAATAAGGAAAGCTAGTTGAGCTGGTAACTGAGGGTCATATCCTTTATGATCAAAGGCCACAAGATTGGAATCCATTGGGTCAATCCCACCTATTGCTGATAATAAAGCTTGCTCTTGGGAGAGGAAATTTTGTGGTACCTCAAGTGTCGACATAGCGGATGGCGATTGGGCCAGGTCCTCTATTATATTATAATTCTGTGCTACTTTTGCACGAGGATTAAATGTCGATTTGTGTACTACTCCCTTTGGCGACTTTATCATTTGTTCAGGAATGATGGGTGGCACAACTTCGGTCAAAGTTGTTGTCGAACTACTAGGTTGTTCATTAGCCTTGTTATTCGACAGCTGCGGATTCCCGTAATCTTTATTCCTTGTCAAAGCATCATTTTGCTGCTTTGAGATAGACAACATAAGCACTTGGGATCGGGAAGCATTTTGATTAGCAACCAGTTTGGTTCCCGAGCTTGGAAACGGATCAGTCAATACTGCTGAGGTTTTTGAACTCTTAAAGAGTTTCTTAACTTCAGCTATATGTGGAAAATCTCTCGTCCAATGATCCTCATCGCATATATGACACCCCGCAGGGGGTTTCCTTTTTCTCCCTTTCTTTTTCTTCTTGCCCCCCGGTTGCTTCAGTTGTTTGCCCTTGTCGGTCGACACGGCATTTACTTCCAAGGCAAGAAGTTCCTCATTTGCATTTTGACTGGAAATCTTACGGGCCTTTTTAGATGTAGCCTTTGTCGATTTTGTGTCTGTCGCGCCAATCACGCCATCGCCAGCGTGAGAGTCATTGTTCAATTTAGGAGGAGGAGGAATTGAGAATTCCGGTCTAGGGGCGTCGGGTATTTTGTTGTAGAGCGTGCCGAACTGATTGTAAATCAAGTCCAAATATTGCGCACGAGCGATAACTTGCTCTTCTGTGACGACTCCCCCTTTTGCCACATCTTCCGTGATGGAAGGCAGTAATGACTTAATAAACCATTCAGCTAAGAGCTGATCGGGAACATACGTTTTCACCATTCTACGACGACGTCGCCATTCATGTATATGATCAGATATGTGAGTGGCCGTCGTTTGTTTGAAGTTGGTAAGAAGTTCGGTTCCCGTTTCATACCTTATCGGTAACTGAAAATGGGTTAAAAAGGTTGTGGCTAGGGTACTGAAGTTTTCGAATGAAGCTCTAGGCAATTCGATATACCATTTTTCTGCCGGACCAGTTAACGTCCTCTGAAAAAGGCGAAGCCTAATCGAATCATCGTTTAGGGTGTTTGATGAACACCACAGATGAAATGTCATCACATGATTCGACGGATCTTCACCCGGATTTCCATTAAATTTAGGAATATCTGACGGAAGTTTATGCGGAATCGCTGGCCACCAAGGGGCATAAGCAATTGGATCATTCGTCAGCCGGTTTAGATCTGGTAATTCTAGAGTTGCTACAAAGGGAAACTGTTGATTCAGGTTAGGCGAAGCATACCCAGGATAAGATGGAATCGCCTGAGCAATGGGTCTTTGCATACCAACATAATGTATCTGATGTTGGCAACTTTGACAAGGTTGATGGGCATAACCACTATAATATGGTTGTTGATAACCGCTGTGGAAATGTGGTTGCCCATTACTTACAAAGACTTGTTGCTCAGGTCCTTGATATGATTGCTGGAATGGCGGTTGTTGAGATTGAACCAGCCCTGGTTGTTGGACCATTTGCTGTTGTCCAATACTGGATGATTGACCATGATGAGGAGTCATAGTACTTGTTTGATCCTGAGTCGCTCCAGATAAGGAGGCACTAACCTGAGGTTGTGATTGAGTCGTTGAGACAAGAGGCTGTTGTATTGCAACCTGAGGCTGTTGGGGTTGACATACAACAGGTAACGCTTGTACTTGCGATGCAGTCACCATAGCAGGTATAGTGGGAGTATTCGACGCAGGGTGGACTGGTTGCATTGAATATACAACCCTTGGTTGCTGAGGCAGTATTGGTACCCAACCGCTGGATGTAATTCCAGTTTGACCTGAACTTTGTTGTAAACTCTCATATGGTTGTTCTCTGGGAGGGAACAATGAAAAGGCATACTGCCCTCCATATGGTGGCAATCCAGTACTTAAAGGGTAGATTGGCCTTTGAAGACACATTGGATCAATTTGTTGAGTTTCAACATAAGAAATACCAGATGATAATCCGGATGAAGAAATAGGAACTAACCATGTCGTCGAAGCAGTCCCTGATGGGACTCCGGCTTGTTGTTGATAACTTGCCGGGACAGATGGTATACCATTGAACATCATTGGAGTAGCAGTAGGAGGCTGTGCCACTGCTGTGTCGGACGACACAGTCCTGGATGTCGACGGTTGTTCAGACATATCTAGTCTATCCAAAAGATTTTCTAGCGATTTCGATTGACTTTCTTCCACAATCGCGGATTACTTGATCAACTAAAACAAAGGGGAAGTATGTTTCCGAATTAAATGAATTTTAGACGCTTTGACACAATTTGTTTTTTCAATTTTAAAGAGTCGAGAAAAAACAAAAGATGACTCTAGTCTCCTTCGATTTTTAATGAGCCTGAAGTGACAAGTGCTCAGATGGACCTTTTCCGTTAAGGAGTCTGAAAAGGAACGAAAGGGACTGCTCTGGAGTTCTAGGTAGAGGGTGTGCCAAACCAATCACAAAACCGCAGAATACTTTTTAAGGTACGGGCGGTCAATCTTCCCGAATGCTGTGTTCAGTGCATTGCGATCAGTAGGGCGGCCGACACGGCTTCCTATGGATAAAGGTTTTATGCCTATAGGGGTCTCCCAATATATACTTGATGGTACGTGGGAGCACAATCCGTACTGGCGCTTATCGTCTCTCAGGAGGAATCACCCAACCATCAGTTAGGCCGACAGTCACCAGGTTTTACAACGCTGAAACACGTCTCTAGCCTAGACCTCTATGTTGTGCGTTAAGTTACAAAGCGTTGTTAAGTTCATTCAATTTATTTTAGGTTGATCTTTCTTAGAAGTTTGCCTTTTTGGATCACCACGAGATGTAGATACAATTCCTAAATGCAGTCTAAAGATGATAAGCAAGCTTTTATCTCTTTTCAAAAATGAAAATCCTAGCTATAAGGGGAAAAGAAAGACACAATCTTTTCTCAAAGAGCAAAGAGCACACTGTAAATGCACTTTTCCTAAATCAAACCATACAAACTATCAATATGCAAATGCACAAATGCATGTATTTGTTTTCACTTTCTTAATATTGATGCCTAAAAAGAAAGCTGTTGTACAATTTGAATTCGATTTCAAGTGAAAACACAAACAAGTTTCTTTTTGAAATCAAAAAGACTATTACGACACTTTATGATTTTGAAGTAAACACTTGTTTCGACACTAGAAATTCACAAATTCAAACCAAAAGACAAAAGTAAAAGCGCAATCAACTGTCAACAGCAAACAAACTCACTCCTAAGATCAAAACAACACTTACGACAGGTCTAGATCTAAGGGCGACAGTATGACTAGTTTACTTTTGTAATGGGAAACTGCAAATGATGTAACAAATACACAAAAACAAATACAGATTCTTTTATACAACTGAGGCGGAATTAAGGCAGAGAAAAGGGGTTTTCAGATAGGTACACACACTGATAACAGGCTGCAAAAAACAGAGATAAAACTGAACACAAGGATGCAAAGAACCACAGCTGCACAGGGCAAAGGCGGATCAGCGCACCTGTTGCACAGAGAAACTGAATTGCAGCGCAGGTAGCCCTCTCGGGACCTGCGTTGAAATGCAGAGTCTCTTCACAGAGCCTACGCTGAAGCAGAAACGAGAATTGTCTCCGGGTTCTGGGTCACGGTTTGCAGTTTGATATGAGGTTTTTGGCCGGATAAAAGCTATCAATAAGGTACAATTAGAAGGATGATTTAAAGGAGGACTAAGAACTATCACAAAGGGCAGTTAGAGAATTTGTGGATCAGCTTGTTCAGATCATAAACAGGCCCAATGAGTGGACTAGAGTGGCAGATCTCTACTTTGCATTTGTAAATGGCAAATGCAGTTCGATTCGCCACTCCTAAGTTTATGAGAAGAACAACAATAGAAACACAAATAAACTAACTAGATACAATCCCCAGCGGAGTCGCCAATTTGTTGTTGGGAAAAGTATCTATTCAGAACGCCCCTATCCCACTCTAAGGTGTGATAGTGCCTTAGCAACAAACAAGGAAAACTACTTGAGTATTCTTCTTTATGAAATGTAAATGAGGAGAAAGGATGTAACTAACCTGTGTCTTTCGCTAGTTTGTTGATCCAATCACTCCTCTCTTCAATAGCTCCCAGCTCCCTGCTCCCTTACCGGCCCAGCTTCACCGAATTCCTGCAAGATCACAAGAGAGAGAAACTACACGAAGATATAGATATACATTCATAAAAAGCTCAGGATCAGATTAAGCTGAACATGCAAATATAACAAAACATCATTGATACACAGCATGTAGGAGAAACTCAAATAATTTTATTGATATGATAAGAAAGTCCAAGAGGAGATACAACCAAGTGAGTCCCGATCCAGCATCTACCTCCCAGCAAAGGAATCCCTTCCTCTCCTCCAACAAATCATAAATCACCCAATGTACTAATCTCAATCTCAAACCAACAACAATTCTCTGCAAAGTACAAAATTCCAGCCCCTTGGATCTCTGGGATGAGGGATCCATATATAGATGTAAGCAGAAAGGATGAGTCAGTTTACGTTTTGACTTGTGGCTTCTCTCTGTCAGTCTTGCTTCCACTTGGAGACTGAGAGCCTCTTACTCATCACTGGTCGAATTCAGTGAGGCAAGTGTCATTGGAGAAGATTCTGGAAGCTTCCATTTAATACCCCTCCATTCGAATATTCCACCATCAGCTCAAAATGCACACAACCATCACTTTGAAGACTAAAAGACAACCAAGCAATGGAAAGGGACAGAAAACAATTTATCTTAAGTTGGGAGCCAAGCCTCCCTAATGGGAAGGAATTCGTTAGAGACTTCAAATGTATAAATAGAGAGGCTTAGGACCTCAGTAGGATTCAGACTTCTATTGTAAAACTTTATTTCATTTCTGAGTTGCAAAGACTTGTGACAATTTGCTTTGTAATCCATGGTTTTTCTAATAAGAATGAGTTTTGTTTAAGCCAGCTCTGAGTTAACTCCGAGGGCTGAAGCTCTTGGGTTAGGGCCTGACCCAAGTAGCCAAAGCTCCTCTTCATTGTACATATCTGCTAGCATAAGAGTTCTGTTCTGTTTATTTGCTTAAGTAGTTTCATGGTTTGCTGATTCATTTGCTCAAGTAGTTTTCTGGTTCTGATTCATTTGTTTAAGTAGCTTTCTGGTTCTGTTCATTTGTTTGAATAGCTTCCTGTTTCTGCTCATTTGCTTCAGTAGCTGCATTGGCTTTAAGTTTACTTCCATTTGTGTTTTTTTTTTTTTAATTCACAGGTTAGTTAGAGGAAAAGATTACTATCAGGTTGTGTGCAGGTGTCTCAGCCTCATCTCCTCCCTCTGGGACCATGACTTGAGGCAGAGACCCTTCAACAACCCCAAAAACACAGGTCTCTAGTTCTTGCATGGGCTATGGAGTTCACTATTTAAAGCAGTTGTTTGTTCACCCGCACTGGTTCTCTCTGTCATTTTCATTTGAAACTGCCTCCAGTACGTTCCTCATGCATCGCTTCATCGCCTTCCGATCACCAACAAACCTTCACAATGACTTTCTGATTCACTATTTTCTCCAACTGTTGCCTCGCGTGGAGTCCACCACTCACTTTATGAAGTTTAAGTCCCCACCGTCGATCTGCCTCACTTGATCTGACGGAAATCGCGTCACCTCCACACATTTAGGCGTTTTAAACCCCCACCGTCGATCTGCCTTGCCTGATCCGACAGCTGTCGCTTCACCTGATCGCCAACTAGCTTGGCTGATCTCCACTGTTGATCAACCCCGCCTGATCCAATGGCTATCGTGCAATTTCGCGTGGATTAGTGCATGAACGTTATTTGCCCAAGAGCACGCGAGAAAAGTGTTTTTCTCGTGCTATGTGTTGCGCAGTAAGGCTAATCGTGTGAAATTTCCAAAAACTGCTTACAGCTTGAAGGGCGTGCGAGAAACTACTTACCGCCTTAGAAACCCACTCCCTCATTTCCGCATGTTTCTTTTCCCCACGATATGATCTCCGTTGTCCATCTCTTGACTTCAGTTAACCAACAAAAATCTGATCTGCATTATCAAGAAAACCATTTACTTTGAACAAAGGAACTGGCATAATGTTTTGGTGAACGCTTTATGAGTTGATCGTGTTACGCCTAAACCCTCTCTGAAAACTTCCCCTTACTTTTTGGTGTATGGAAAAGAAGCCATCCTATCTCTGAACATATACCTCCTAACTCTCCAACTTTCTCAAGAGTCTCGGGGGAAGCCATGTGTTATGGTTTAGAGTAGGATAAACACTCTTTTGAAGTTACAAGAAGAAAGGAGGAAAGTAAAAGAAAGTTTTCCATTCATCAGAATCGTATTAAGTGATTGTTTGATAAGAAGTTTGCGGGGACTAAGGAGTTCGGGGTGGGATACTTAGTATTGAAGTGTGGTAAATCCCACAAAGAGAAAGGGAAACACACTAATTTCCAGTCCCTATGGATCAAACCATTTGTAGTTCATGAGAAGCTTGGCCACCACACTTATCATCTTTAATCTTTGGATGGGAAGATGGACTCTCTTCCTATAAATGGGCAAGATATCAAACAATATTTTCTATATTTTCTATAGCAAACTAGGGTTGTTTCCTTGCCCTATGTACATATTTCTTTCCTTGTCTCAAGTTTGTTTGTTTGCTTTGTCATGTTGATTATTTTCCATTGTTTTTGTGTTGTTCGTGTGAATAAAACCTTGTATGAAATTGTTTTGTTTGGTTCCATTGCATGTGAAAAAATGGAAAAGGGCGTTGTGACACTATAACATTTGGCTAACCATTAGTCCTTCTTCTCTGTCTTAGTTCATATCTTTCGATCTATGATGTTTCTATTGAAAATATGATCCTTCCATGAGGAGATATTTATGTAGAACCAGGATACTTGTATCTATTCTATGAACCTTGTTTCTAAGTTCGGTTCTTTATGATTCAATGTTTTGCATGCTGATCCAATCAAGTAGAGAAGGGAAAGGAGGAAATATATAACAAGCATGTTAATATCAGAGGTTGTTCTCTAAAGGAACAACCTCTTCTGCTCTTAATAAGTCAATATCCCTCTTCCACCCCATGAAATAATTAGTGTCAAAGCACAATTTTCTAAAATAAATAAATAAAGGGTGAAAGAAGGGAAAGGCTTCCTACGCAGGGAGCTATAGCAAGAAACTTCGTCGGGGTCCTGACCAGGCTCGCTAGCGATGAAGCAATGCTTGTGTTCCTAGGCTAAATCAAAACAATTATGATATGGTTACCTTTGTGGATGAGTTTAACTAAGAAATGAATAGATGGGATTCTATCTATAACCGAATTAAGTGGCAAAACCAAAGTAATCCACGTGATGAATCAATACTTCATGAGAAACTAGACCCTGCACATAAAGTTATTCTAAGGCAGAGAAGTTGGAGTTCTACCAGTGTGTCTGCAAGTGTTGTTGTTGCTACAACACCCTCTAAAATTTTAGCCTACATCCAAATTTCAGAGCCTACTTTGACCATGCAAGATATCGTTTCTAGTGGTAAGAGACATTTCATGCATATCCTCTAAATTTTTTAATCCCTTTGTGAAGAAAACCAAATTGTCGTCTTTTAGCATGGGAAGTGTCACATGTTGTGAAAGCAGAGCTTTGGGTTCATTGCAAGAGGAAACTTTGGTAATGATGGGTCCTATTTATCATATAGAACTGTATTAAAATAATTCCCAAAGTTTCATGCATTGTCGTACTAGTGTCATCACTGCCATCACAAAGTGTATCCTAAGTGTCGTACTTGGGGGAGAATGTTGTTTTGTCATCACATTAAGGGGATCATGTTGATTTTGAATGTTAAGTGTTCAATATTTTGTCTTCAATTATTCTAAGTGTGTGATCATGTTTAAGTCCAACCTTGGTTTCATCTCTGCCTCATTGATCCCGTACTTACTCAAATTCTGGAAGATCTCATGCCCAACCAACTTGAACTCACCCTGCCCTCTGGAACTGTTCATTGCACAATTGCAAGCCTCAACCTGCATCCCTACCTCATGGAATTGCATAATGCACAATTATTTCTTCCAAGGACTGTGCATTGCGCAGTCACAGGTGCCCAAGAACTACCTTTTGACCTCCAGAACTGTGCAATCCTACCTCCCAACCAGTCTCCTTTTGCACATTGACCAGTTGCAAGCAACAATTTCTCTCCCTACCTTCCTGAACCACACAACTACATATTCATTTAGCCCTTTCTCTCTCTTGAACTACACATTGCACAGTTATAGTGGGCAAGCCTGCCTCACTGTGATACTCAACTACACAGTCTTGTTTCCTGGGCCTCCAGTGCTGCACATTGCATAGTCACAAGCATGAGTCCCTCACTCTTGACCTCTAGAACTGTGCACTATGCAATCCATGAGTCTTCCTCCTTGTCCAATGCCCAGTTCTAGCTCAACCAATGATTATTATGAAACAAGCTAGACTACGAGATTTTTGAACTAATGTGGTATTTTCATGAGTAAATTTCACTTGAGGTACTATATCTTTACATGATAGGATGATGATCAAAGAGGAGGAGAAGAAGACTATGCCAGAAGACACTTATGAAGCAGTGAAGACAAAATGATCATTCAACAAGAAGATGAAGGGACACTAGATTGCGACAGAAGCTGGAAGATCATGATCATAGCGAAGACTCCATGTCTTCAAACTTTATGAAGGAGGAAGAGGAATAACATGCATCATTTTTCAAGAAGAAACAAAGATAACAACAGAAAGAGTAACTTGACATTGCCACATCACCATCTAGTCCATGTCATCAATGTCAAGTCATGTCTTGTCAAGGCGTGATTTCGAGAGTCATATGAGTCATCATGTAGCACATCATTTGTGGATGTAATTATGTAATTTTCAATAAAATAAGAAATGTAAAGAAAAGTGGAAGTCCAAGAGTCACCTATAGAATGTGAAAATTCATGTAGAAGTCAAAGAGTCTCATGAGAATTTGAAAATTCATATTGAAGTTCAAGAGTCATGAGGGGAGTCCAAGAGTCACAAGGGAGGTGGTGAGTCACCTCATTTGTTATATATACACCCTCATAGCTTAAGAAAATGACTTCTCACCTTGGCTTCTCCTATTATGCATTATAGAGGAAGATAGTTCTTTTGGAGAGAAAATGGTAGCTCTAACGCTCCACTATTGGAGCTAGTGATGTTCATTGTATCGATGTACCTTGGAACTTTCACTTAATACTTGAAGCTCATTTAGATGACACACTTTCATGCATATATCGTAGATGTTGTAAGACTACTCTTTAAATGTTTGCAATGTATATTGTTGTTATTTTGTACTAAAGAAATTGAACTATTCGATGACTTTGGCGCTTATCTTATTGAATGTGTGTTGTATTTGTTTTAACGATCGTTACTTCTATGTGAATTATTTCGCTAGTTGATTAAAGATTATTTCATATATATATGCTTGTGTATCTTTATTAGATTAGTATTATTACTCTTCTCTTAAAGATTCACTTTTGTTTCCCTTTGGTGAAAGAAACTTGATACGTTCTACAATTGAACATTTCACAAGGCATACTCACTTGTTCATTCAAAAGTACATGTACACTGCTCTCTTGTGCTAACCATTGCAGCTACGGAAAATATTTAAAAAAATGGCATCCAGGCCAGATTTATGGAATGTATCCTATACCAAATAGTGTGTGGTCTAATTGGGAGTTCACATTGGGGAGACCCCCTTGCATGTTGGCGGGTTCCGACACTGTCAAACAAGAGGGAAAATCAAAATTCATTTTGTTTTTGTTTTTTGGAGCCTTTTCTTTGAAAAATAAAATTAATGCCCTTAATGAATTACTTCAGCCACTAAACATTTAATTTGATCTTCTAAAATTCCTTTTTCCTATATAATTTTCCAGCTAATAATAAACTGCCACATCATCTCCCTTTAGGGATTTTTGACCACTAGGTGAGGCTTTGATCTTCCAAAGGGCATAATTTGCAAACCATGAGGAGCTACAAGGCGCCCCATATACCATTGGAATCGACACAACAAGGAGTGTTAACTTACGATGTTCAACAGGGAAAATTAACCAATCTTCGTCCTCAAATTTTTTCAATAAGTGAGGGGCTTCTGGGGTTTTCCAATCATTTGGAGCTTCAATTAATGCAAACCAGAAAAATATTAAGATTGTTTAAGAATTGACATTGGCATCAATGACAATACCATTCAACAAGGATCTAGCAACAATGTAAGAAAAGTTGGAAATGAAGCTAAAGATTAGCAAAGACATGACCCTATCAACAACAAAAGCATCATTAGAAATGAAGCCAAGGACCAACAAAAATATGATTTTCAAATGAAAGAGAGTAGCACTAGAAGGGAGTAAATAATCAACATACATCTTAGTTTCCCCACAAAGACAATTAGAATGGGTTTAGGAGAGTAATTTCCCCAAGAAGGACCTTCATATCCAAGTATCAAGATATCTTTTATGACTATTTCTTTTCATGTAATAATTTTGGTAATAAGGAAATATATTGTAGAGCCTATGTAAGAAATGGCTATATATGGAATAGAAGTTGAAGAACATATAAGATCTTAAAGAATGGTTGTGTGAGCAACAATCCTAGAAGTTTTAATGAGAATTTTGTAAAAAATTATAATTCATTTCCCCCCTTATGAGATAATTTTGAATGTTTAAAGGGAAATAATTTTGGGCACAAAGCTCATGATTGTAGAAGCAGTGCATTAACTCTTCTAAATCAAAGTAGAGAAGAAGATATTTTCAAAAATAGAAATCAAAGAACAAAGATACAAAGAAGAAAGCAAGAGAAGCAGGAAGAATATGGTCTAGATTTATGTGTTCAAAAAAAAGAAAGCCAATGCTATATGGACAATGGGTGTTCACATCATATGATATGAGATAAAAGCATATTCCTCTCTCTAAAGGAAGTCAAAGGTGGAAGTGTCACTCTTAGAGATAATACATCAACCAAAATAATGGGAAAATGAATAGTTGGCCATGATAATGAAAAATTTAATGCTGAAGATCTCCTGTTTGTTGAAGGTTTAAAGCACAATATTCTAACTGTAAGTCAAAATTTTGATAGAGGACGTGATGTCATATTTTATTCTAAAGATTATAAAATGAGGAAGGAAGGCTTTGGAACATTAATGGAAAAAGAAACTAGGACTTCAGATAACATATATGTCCTTAATAAAGGTAAAGGAGAAGATTGTTATATGAGAGTCTTATTTCTCTCATCGTATTAGTAAAATACAAGTAAGAGGCTGCAACACTTGAGGCTGCATTAAGAAGATGGGGAATTTTGAGAGTGAGGTGCAACAAGATATGAATTAGCAATTGAAAATAAAGTGAATAATGAAATTCAATTGAAAAAGGGAGGGACGGGGGGCAGTGGCAAATAAGGAGAAGCATTGGTTCAAGGGTAGCAACACTTTGGTTTCAAAAGAGTTAAGTTGTATTGAAAAGGAAGCATGATCCTAAGGGGAACAAAGATCCTAGGGGGAACTATAAACTCAAAACGAGAACTCTAGCAAAAAAAAATCCAAAAAAGACATGAAAAATAGTGCTAAAAACAAAAAGTGTTGATGTTGGAATAACAATTTTTTTTTTTTTTTTTTAAACGGTAAACTTTCAACATCTTTTAAAAATGGTAGTGAAAACCAATTTTTTGTGCAAAAATTGTGCAAAAAACACCCTCAAAACGAAAAGTGTTATGGTGCAATAATACTTTTTTTTTAAAAGTAAATTTTCAACATTTTGAAATAATGGTTGTAAAATATTTTATTATGACTCCAAAAAAACATTAAAATTTTAAAAGAATAATGAAAACTTAAAATTAAAAATAAAAACAATGAAAAAAATAAAAATAATAAAATGTAAATAAAAATATATATTAAAAGCAAAGCATAAAATTAAAAAAAAAAATCAAATATTTAAAAAAGACAAAAAAAAAATCAATCATAAAAATGTTAAAAAACAAAACAAAATTATATAGATAAGAATTAAAAATCTAAAAAGAAATTAAAAAAATATAAAGAAATAAATAATAAGAAAAACATATTTTCAAAAAAAAATGTAATTTTTTTGTAAACCATAAAAAATTTGGTGAAAAAATACAAAATTAAAAAAACTATAAAATTAAGTAAAAATAGAAAAATTACAAAAACATGAAAAAAAATAAAAATAAAATAAAAATAAAAACAGACTAGATTAAAAAAAGATTAGAAAATTAACAATTTTTTTTTTTTTTAATAAAACTACCAAAATTAAAATTAAAAACATTTAAAAAAAAATAAAAAAAAAACAAAAATATACTCAAACTAAAAACAATCCATCAAAATACATACATATATATATTCAAATTAAAAAAAAAAAAACCAAAAAACATTTAAAATTTAATATATATATATATATATATATTTTTTTTTGTTTTTGATTTAAAAAAAAAACATTTAAATTTTTTATAAAAATATATATTTTAGATTTAAAAAAAATAAAATAAAATATAAATATATATATATATATATATAAAAAAAAATTAAAATTTTTAACAAAACATATATTTTTGATTTAAAAAAAAATTGCGCCCTGTTGGCCATGCCCCCACGGGCGGCCAGGTGGTGATAGGTCGATTATGAGAATTAACTTGCCACACCGCCCGTGGGGTGCGGTTCGGGCGGTCGACCTGCCACCTCCCGGCTGCCTAGGCCGCGCCCCCACGGGTGGCCGAGTGGTGGTAGGTCGATTATGAGAATCGACCTGCCACCGCCTGACCACTCGTGGGGGCGCGACTCGGTGGCTGGGCGGTGTCGCCCGACGGCCCGGGCGACCAGGCGGTGGCAGGTGGATTCTGGGAATCGACCTACCACCGCTTGACTGCCCATGGGGGCTAGCTTTGCCGCCTAGGGTCGCGTCCCCATGGGCGGCTAGGCAGTGGCATGTCAATTCCCAGAATCAACCTACCACTGCCCAACCACTAGTGGGGGCATGACCCGAGTTGTAACGCCCTGCGGTTGGCGAGTTGCCCGGGCATGCCCATCCGTCGAACAAAGTGTTAAAGTGCGCGAAAGTGATGAGGCGACCAAGGGCGAGGCATGTTAATGTGGGGGAGTTGGTCACCTTGTATTTATATGGGCGAGTTGGGGTGACTTGCACCGTGAGGCCGACCAAGGCGAAACAACAAAAAAACGAAGTGAAGGTGGGTGGTCCCGCGCCATGGGCGAGCTGACCTACACGAAGGCGAGTTATGTTGTATGGTCGCGGCGGTTGGAGCTCGAACGAAGGGTCGGCCGGGTGGCACAACCTTCGTTCCATAACCATATATATATATATATATATATATATATATATATATATATATATATATATATATATATATATATGCGGATGAAACTTAGCAAAGAGGAATCACATTCAACATTGATCATTTTATTTGAGTTGCGAAGGAGGGTAGTAAAGCCGCAGTGAGGTGCAACTCTATGCGCCCGCTTGCTAGGCGAGTCTACACGGGACTTAGCACGAGGTTGGAGTTCGGTTGAAGGCGCGGGTGGAGGGCGTGTGTGGGCGCCCGCCCGCCGAGCATTACACAAGTTCGTTTGGGAGTTAGGTGAGGGTCGTGCACAGGTGCACTCGCCCAAACTTGGCAAAGTCTTGTGTGTTGAACGGTAGAAGGGTGAGACCACCGTGCGGGTGTGCACGAGGTGGGCGCCCGACTTGGGTATAACGCCGGTGGAGCCTAGCTCCCAGTCATTGTAAAATTCTTCATACATATATAATAAAAGATTCTTACTTGCATATGAATGTGTTCTTGCTACTGTTTTATGAATGTTGATGTTGATATTATAATGTTAATGGATTTCGCACATTAATGTTATGTTATTCATGAATGAAGATGAATGTTAAGGCATAGTTCGTAAAGTAACTTAACAATGGAACATTTTAATTACTTAGGCGGTGCCGCACCCCGGCCAATTAACGAAAAAAGAATTGGGGGCGTGACACGGGTGGTCAGGCGGTGGCTGGGCGGTGGTAGGTCGATTCCCAGAATCAACCTGCCACCGCCTAGCCACCCGTAGGGGCGCGGCTCGGGTGGCCGGGCAGTGGCAGGTCGATTCCCAGAATCAACCTGCCACTGCCCGGCCACCCGTAGGGGCGAGGCTCGAGTGGCCGAGTGGTGGTAGGTCGATTCTCTGAATCAACCTGCCATTGCTCGACCACCCGGCCACCCGTGGGGGCGCGACTCAGGTGGCCGAGCAGTGGCAGGTCGATTCTGAGGTGCAAAAGTTTTTTTTTTTTTTTAAATCATATATATATATATATATCTAAAATATATATTTTTATAAAAATTTAACCTTTTTTTATTTTAAATAAAAAATATATATATTTTAAAAAAATTTATATGTTTTTATTTATTGAGTATATATATATATGTTTTAGTTTTTTTAAAATGTTTTTAATCTTAATTTTAATAGTTTTTAGTTTTTTGTGTTTTTTTTGGTTAATTTTCTATTTTTATTTATTTATTTTTAATTTAGTTTGTTTTTATTTTTTTGGTTAATGCTTTTTTAAAAATTTCTATTTTTACTTACTTACTTTTATAGGTTTTTTTTGTTTTGTTTTTTTTTAAGTAATCAACATTTAAAAAGAGAAAAATAAGACAACTAGAAAATTTGTTAAGTAATTATGATTTCAAAATAAATTGGGCATAAAAATTTTAAAGTGTCAAAAAATGTAAATTTAAAAAAATATCCTTACTTAATACATAAAAAAATTTAAAGTGTCAAAAATAAGCCCTCTAAAAAAAAGGTTGATGCTACATCAACACGTTTCAAAATCAACATGAAAATCACTAACATTTAAAAACAAATATTTATATTTGATACATAAGAAAATTTAAAGTGTCAAAAATATCCTAAAAAAAAAGTGTATTCTGCATCACCACTTTTCAAAATCAGTTGAATTTTTTGCTACTTCAACGAAACAGGTAATCATATCAGTTCTCGTTTCAAAGTTTACATTGTTAATCCTAAAAAGAAGAAGTAAAATGAAGTTTAATAATAGGGGTAGTAGTATCAAGAATAGAGATACAAAAGAGTAAATGTTCCATGCGGGGGAAAATAGACATAGCCTTCATAGGGGGAGCCTAGTTGTAGACAAACGAGAAGTAAGAAATCAAAGAAAGTAATTGTTTTTCTATTAAGATCTCAGGAGTATAAATTGTAGTTTCCAAAGATAAATGGCATTCTCTCTAACTCCATAGGAACGAAGAGATATGAAATATTTTGTCAAGATGACTCAACCAAAGTACAAGGAGGCCGACCTAACCAATTTTAGAAGTTGCCCCATAAGGGAACACAAAAAATATATAAATAAAATATAGATGATTTCATTTGAAGATTATCTGAGAAAGAAGAGATATGAGGTTGCAAGAGGAGTCGAGGAATATTTTTTGGGGTGATTCTTGGAGTCTAAAGATGGAAGTAAAAATGTGATTTATTGGGTGAATGAGTCATCTTGCAATTTTCACTATAACTTCTCATTTGGAATGTTTCAGACTGTGAAATTGGAGGCGTAAGAGAGAAGATATTTATGTACATGTGATTAAAATTGTATACCTTGGCTTGCATAATTTTGGAGATATGCTCTGAGGAATTTAGGCCTCCCGAATGCTCCTGAAATCTTCTTCAAACATGTTAGTTTGGTATTTTCACTATAAATTTTCTTCTAGAATGTTTCATAATGTGAAACTTGGATTACACGGATAAACAATCTTCATGTACCCATGGATAAACTTTTAGACCTTGATTCACTATAAATTTGGAGATATGGTTTGAGGAAGTTAGGCTTCTTATATTCTCTTGAATTTTTCTTCAAACAATTTAGCGTGACATTTTTTATATAACTATCTTTCTGTGATGTTTTACACTATGAAATTTAGAGGAAACAAAGAACAAATCTCAAGGTACTTGTGTCGTAAATTTCAAACCTTGTTTTGCTATAACTTTGAAAATATGATATGAGGAGGTTAAGCTTCCTCAATGCTCTTGAAATATGCTTCAAATAGGCCAACTTGGTATTTTCACTATAACTTTCTTTTTGTGATGTTTTAGATTATGAAATTTGAAAAATACAAAGAAGATATCTTAAGGTATCTATGGTAGAAATTTCATAACTTATTTCACTATAATTTCAAATATATTTTTCCAGGAACTTAATGTTCCTAAAGGCTTCTAAATCATGCTTCAAAAAGGTCATATTGGCTTTTTTGCTATAACTTTATTTTTGAGATGTTTCAGATTGTGAAATTTGGAGGAGATAGAAAAAAGATCTCTCGGTACCTATGGTAGAAATTTAGAACCAGATTTGCAAAATTTGCGACATGTTGAACAAGTTTGGTCTTTGAAAGAAGCCAAAAACAACAAGTTTTGGGAGAATTAGACTTTATGAAGGAAGAAGCAACAAGTAGGCCTAGTGAAGGTAAAAGCAACTAGCAAACCTAGTGAAGGTAGAAGCAACAAACAGACTTGGTCAAAGCAAAAGCAGGTAACAAAAATTTAGAAGTAGATTTAGTGAAGTAGATTGGTACCTATGAATATTTGCAATAGTAAGGATTGGTGTCTCCTGTAGGTTGGTCCCTACAAAGTAGCAGAGGGGATTGATGTGTCTAGTAGTTTGGTGCTTACAAAGAAGCAGTGGGGATTTGTGTCTCCTATAGGTTGGTTCATACAAAGTAGCATAGGGGATTGGTGACTCTTGTAGGTTTGTGATTACAAATCAACAGAGGAGATTGGTGTCTCTTGTAGGTTGGTTCTTGTTATTACTCAGAAATTTCTCAAGGCTGAAGAAAGAAATCACCGAGGTAACTACAAACCTACTTTGGAAGCTGGGATCTAGCCCTGCCAGCTTCTAAGAGGGCTCTCTCTTTCAGATGTAACTTTGTTTGGAAAAGTTTTAGGCTAGCTATGTGGAACTGATTGGTTTTTATTGATTTTGGTTTGGTGGGGAGACTACTGCTTCAGATGGACAGATGCAGATCTATTTACCATTGGGTTGTGGAGTCAAAAGTCAAGCAACATAGCAGAATCAAGTTTCTAAAGGAAATGTTTACAGGGAAAATAAATGAGCCATTTCAGATCTTTAGGTAGAATGATGAAAAATTGGAATCAAGGAGCAACTAAGAATTCCTTAATCCAGATCATGGAAGAAATGGAAGGGAGATCAATCTAGATTAGAGGGTAATTAAGAATCCTCTGAACTGGATTACGAATGAATCAATCGAAACTAGGGACCAATTAAGAATTTCGTTATCTAGATATCAGAGGAAAATATAAAAATGGAAAACAATTTAAGACAGAGTGCTTTTAGACATGTTCTGAAATATGCTTCTTGTTATACCATTAAGATTTAGAAAACATGTGATAATGAAAACTTTAGAAAATAACTGGACATTGGAAAATACTTTACTGGAGTAGCTCAACATAGGAATCCTGTAATATGATGTTTTATTGCTCAATCAAATCTGCTAACTTGAAACAGGTATAATCACCCTTAGGTTCCAAAAAATTACAAATATAAAACTATTTAGAAAATCATCCCCCTAAATACTTCCCAATGTGAAGTATTTATACAAAAATTTATAAACTGTTTACATAAATGTTGTTTATAAATGACAAGACATTTTTAGACTATAGCTAAACTAAAAAACTCTAACTGCTCCAAAATTATAGACTTGGTGAAGTGTTGTGCATACAAAAATTTATAAACTGTTTACATAAATGTTGTTTATAAATGACAAGACATTTTTAGACTATAGCTAAACTAAAAAACTCTAACTGCTGCAAAATTATAGACTTGGTGAAGTGTTGTGCAAATGTTGTTGCTGTAGAAGTGGGAACATTTAGGATGTGGACCCAAATTTGTGGCTGTGCTGTCAAATAAATTAACAGATGCAGATGTATCTCTCTTTTTCTAATAACTGACTCAAAATTGTTTGTTGATCCTCTGACTAAAACTCTGAGATTTCCCTCACTGCTGGCTGATCCTGTGACTGCGCTTCCTCTGTTTTATGTCCATTAGTGTCACAAAATATTTTGGAATATATATATATATATATATATATATATTTGAATACTGTCTCCAAAATATTTTAAAATGAAATCCATAATTTAATTAACAAATAACCATGTGTTGTTTACAAAACCATGTGTTGTTTGTTATTTACCTTCCCTTGTAAATTCATTTTACCGGGACTTGTAAATTCCTTTTTGCCTTGTGAAATACCTGGATGGTTTTACAAAACCATGTGTTGTTTGTTCTTTACCTTCCTCTGTAAATTCATTGTAAAATACCTCGATGGTTTTAAAAAAACATGTGTTGTTTGTTCTTTACCTTCCTCTGTATTTTCCCTTGTAAAATACCTAGATAGTTTTACAAAACCATGTGTTGTTTGTTCTTTACCTTCTTCTGTAAATTCATTTTTCCCTTTCATGTGCAACATGATTTTACACATGCCTGTAAATGTAAAAACATTTTACATTTGAATTCCATTTCACAAACTTAACCTTATATCCATCTCTAATATTTTACTTAATTAACCCTAATTCCCGTACCATACATTTGATAATCTTCCTCTCCACCATACGTTAGGATATAAGATAAATAATGGAGAAACTTTAGGATAGGTGAAAATCGCAAAGAAATTTACGGTGGGTGAACTCGAGTGGTAAGTGGTTTATCACGCATTGTGAAAGTGGTAAATTTTATTTTGAAAGAACGCGATACCATCCGTGGCTGCCAAAATGGGACCCGGGTAAAACCACCCATATCTTGAATTTTAGTGGTCATAGAAAGTATGGAGGCAGGTTAATCATTTTTTGGGATTAAAAGTGACTCTAATTAGTCACTTTATTAAATAAAAGAGGGGAAAAGTGTTTAGTTGGAGAAAAAGGCCCAAAGAGGAAAATTAACTTACAATAAAATAAAATAAAAAGAGTCACTTGGATAAAATTAAGGGAAGAGCTTGTAGAATGAAAATAAAATAATAAAATAAAAGTGCTTTTAGAAAGTTGGAGAGAGATCCACGAGGTCTTTCAATGAGGGGAGAGAAAGTAATTAGGGGCATCTTGAATTTTGGAATATTTTCAATTGGAGAGGTTTTGGGAATGTGGTTATCAGCTTCAAAGAGTCCTAGGATGAAAACCCTCAGGTTGTTGGTGTGTGTTGGACGAAACTCTAACTCACCATTGAGGAGATTTCATCTAGAGATCTCATTGGTCTTCATCAACATGAATTGGTGAGTAGATCTAAAGTATATATGTGGATTAGGAGTGGAGAACACCCAAATCTACAATTTGGGCTTCATTTCACTATAGTTATGGGGAGGCCAGGATTAGCATTGTAGTAATTATTTCTGAGGCTTCAACTATTGTCCAACTAGTTCAATTGTTAGGTTATCCTATAGTTTATTAATGTAATTTCTCCTTAATAATAATTAAATCAAACAAGTTGGAGTTTGCAATATTTTCTTGCCAATTTTTTTGGATTGCAATTGCATGATCTATTTAACTTCTGTCAATTTATCGCAAGAGTTTATTGAGTTTCTCATAATTTTTATGGTGTGTTCCACTGTGGTAATTTTAATAGAATCCAGAATATTCCAATTTAATTTGTCCTTGAATTAAATTGTGAATTAAAATCTAATTTAGTCTTAACAGTTACTTGGAAATAATTAATTAAGTTATTTTGACTTAATTAGTTGGAGAAATTCAAGTTAGAAGTCTTTTTGAGGTCATGCAAGAGTTATCCCTTAAATTAAGGAGATAAGCCTTAAACTAAGGAGATAAGATTGACTTATATTTGAGTTGTAATTAGTTAACTGAGTTTACTGAGGTAACTCCAATAAAAATTACTTCCAAACGAGGAACTAATGGTGAGTTATCAGTCAGATGATGCATGCATGCACTCAACTAGTGCACTCCAGTTAATTGAAGATTCCCTCATCAAAAACTCACACATGTCTATTCTGAGAAAGACCCAATTGAGATTAAAGACAGTACTATCAGTTGCATGTGTTTTCCTATAAATAAAACTCATGCATGCAAAAGGAATAACTCCTTGAGGATTGCGTAGTTCTAATAGTGTGTGAGATCAGAAGATCATCTTACTTGGTAAATCGAGTTTTTCCACTTGGTTGAAGGAGAATCATTCCAGAGGAACAGCGCAAGGAAATAGGAGCTTGGAGGGTAGAGAGGAAGTCTTGTGAGAAGGCAGGATTCCATCTGTGAAGATTGTACTGAGAGCTAGCTAGCTGTGAGAGCTAAAGACTTTGTATAATTCCTATGTATTTCCACCTTGTATGATAATACAGATAGTGGGGTTTTTAGCTGAGGCTTTCCCCAAAGTATTTTCATGTGTGTTGTGCATTGATTCTTCTTCTTTTGGTTATATGTGTTCAGCTCAATCTTTAAGCTTCCGCAAAGCAAACTTTGATAGTAGAAGTAGGTTATAGTATTCTACTTTGATTTATATTGCATTATCAAGTTAACCTACATGCAGATTTTCTATATGGTCTCAAAGCGATATTTGTAGAGAATTTGCAGAATTTCTACAAAAACATGATCAATTAAATGAAAAATAATATCACAATGGCATGAAAGTTGGATTTCCTTCCAGCCTGAGGGTTTGTAGATTAATTTCATTAGAGCGATCAAGTGCATGCTCAGGATCTAAAGATGATAGTCTTAGTGAAATTGCATTTTTTCTATTCTATTTTTTCTGGTACATCCATATATTGCAAGAATGTGTAATATGGTGTGCAATTATGGTCTAATAGTGGTTCTTAGTCCCCAATTTGATATGGAGTATGGAATCATATTATTTGTTCTGATTGCAGTTGTTTTTTCTTATGGGTAAATCTCATGCAATACACATGTGATGCACACAATACCGTTTCTAATATGATCTGGACATTTCTTTTTTAATTTGGTGTAAGGTATGACAAGGGATAATTTCATTGTGTATAGTTATGAGAGTCCTATGTTTGACACAGGCGTTGCTTCGTATAGTGCAATTAAGTGATCATGGACAATCTGAGACACCTTGTGCATGGTCAAGGCTCCCATTTGGTGTGTGATAAATCAGGTTATTTTGCTTGGTTGGTTGGTGGGCTCCAGTATTACAGCAATAATGCTGCAACTCTTGGGACTCCCTTCTTTACTTTTATCAACCCGGTAGTTCGTAACAAACTTGGAAGCGACGGTGCTGTATGCACAAGTACTAGCTCTTGCCACAACTGTCACTTGGTCAGCTGGCACAAGTCCGCTAGGGGCTTAAGCCAACTTCTATGAGCTCTTAGAAGAAGCTTTTTAACTGATGGATGGAAGCTAACTCAAAGGAAGATGATATACTTGCGGAAAGAAACTAAAAGCCAAAAAGTAACGCAAACCCTAATTCTACCAGCTAGTCCTACTGATGCAAAGGAGAGAATGCAAACCATTAAAAGAGATGCCATTACTTCTATGAAGGTAAAATGCATGTGTCTAGGCTACCTCTATCTGAAGAAAACATCTTTTTGTATTTTTGAGTAAGTTATTAGAATTATCTTGCATGTGCTTTTAACTGGCTTTTTGCTGTGCAGGGGTGGATCAAGGAGGAGAAGTGCTTGGAAAAGGTTGGGAAGGTTCAGAGAGGATCTAAGGAGTCCCTAACACTCTTCCAGAGAGTTTCAAAAAGTTTGGCTATCAAGAAACCTCATTTGTGAGCTTCTACAGGAAGTCTGCAGGGGTTCTACAGGATGTTTCAGGAATTTCTACAGGATGTTCAGAAATTTCTACAGGATGTTTTAAAATTGGATTTTGGAGGATGGGTGAGTGAGGGAAGATGCATGAATGGATAGGGAGGTAGGGTAGGGGCCTGAAATGACCCAGGGACTGATGGATGGAGTGATGAGAGGGTGTGGAAGGCTGACTTGGCTTAAAGAAGGCTAAGACAATGGAGGAGCAAGAAGGTAGGGTTACGTGGGCAAAAGAACAGTTGTGAGACAAGGAACCTAACTAGGAGATGGGGCAGCTGGCCTGGACGAAGCTTAGGCAGATGAGGGAGTGGTGGAGATGCCCTGCACGGTGTACACTTAACCGAATCAACCAAGTCCTGCACACAATCGAAATCTTAGCTAATCTATTCTAACTGTCAATGAAACAAATGAACAACAGCTTTATTTATAAAGAGAACCATGTACAACACTTAAGCAAAGAAACATTTCAAAGGTCTGAACGCATAACTAACTTCTACAAATGAAAACATTACACCAAGGATTGCATGTTTAAGAAAACTAGTGTTTTTGTTGGGGCAGCATTGTTTTTGCAATTCCAGCCCCTGATCCAATAAGGAAGAGGTGAAACTGAGAGTGTTGTCAACCCTTTTCTTGGAGCTTTATCTGTTATTATCCTACCAATCTATTCTACACATCTGAAGCAATTCTATTTATCACCAGTGACCTATTTAACCAACACAACTAAATCTGCTCAACAGAAACACGTTTCAAATGCATAAAAGGAAAATCACGATGCATAAAGAAAAGATAACAATACAAAGAAGGAGGCCCTAGGCTCTCAGGTTGGGCCCAACCCCGAGAGCTATGGCTCCTATAGAAAACTCAGAGCTGATATCAAATCAGACTGCTTCTCATTATCAAAAAATAATCATAAGTCAAGAGTTATGCCAAAAATGGCTACAAGAGAACAAAATGAAGCTAGCAGCACTGTAGTGCAAAGTATGCAAGAGTTTCCAAAAGTCCCTCACGAAGGCTGAGGCCTTAACATTTATACACCACGAGGCCCTAGCTGGCCTCCTAAATCTATGGGACTTGGCTGCCCAAACTGTGAGTGAACAACTCCTTCCAAAATCTGTTTGGCTGCCTTCTAGATCTGGTTTTGGTGGCCTTTGGAGCTCGGAGTTGGGGGTGAAGATCCCGAGGGAGGCTATTTAATGCCATAGACAACCCCCCTACGAATCCTCAACCCAAGCTTGGCTGTCTCCTAGCCCATGACTGCTCGGTTTTGCTCCAACATATGTCAAAAAACCTGAAATGAGCACGTGTTAGCCACCTAGGAAGAGTGACTACCCTTATTCGTATTAATGACATAAACATACTAAAAAATAATGCATAAGTTATGGAAAATGAAGGATTGAACAAGGATAATTAGGCCAAATGAGCCCAAAATGTTACCAAATTTGGGGCTCATCATCACCCCCCTGCTAAAATGATTGCTCATCCCTGAGCAACTAGTCCAGCTCCTCGTCTTTCATTGCTTTAATCGCCACCCTCACATCCCAGGCTTCTGAAGTAGTATCCTCCTCACTGTCATGGAACCTGGCCTTCCTTTCCACCTCTTCCCACTGCTTATGCTCTTCTTTTTCTGTGCTTCCTTCTACCAATCCCAAAAGTAAAGGTGGGCTTAGCTTGAGGCCGATCCAGCTGGCCTGGAGGTTCTGCATGGACTTCTTGTAGAGAGGCACCCGTGCCAGGGCCTCCCTCATTCTAGTTGGAGTGTGATATTCCCTGATTTTGAGGCTGTGGGACAATGTGTTCCACCTACGGGTGCAAGCATGAACATAATTGTCCCCTAATAATCGCTCCATATCCTCGAAGTGTGCTATAGCCTGAGCCTGCTGATCCATGTATTTTAATAAAGCTTGAGAGTTGGTTGCTAGGTGCTGGTGGGCTGATATCAATGCGGTGGGGTCCCCTGGCTCTGCTCTAATCAGTAGTGGTTCATGTAACTCTCGGTTCATGACATCTTTGACCTTTGCCGCTCTCTTTTCTTCGTGGTTTAACCATGAGGTTAGTGCCATCAGCTGCATATCTCCCACGACTGTGTTGGGGTCCCATGAAGTTACATTTGGAAGGGCCAAATTATGAAGGTAGAACTCTGATAGCTTGGCCTTGTCCTCTGTTGAGCTGCTGTTACATAAATTTGTGAACTGCTGGGGGTTTTGGATTTGGGAGATACCCCTCTGTGCCAATGCATTAATTTGGAATTGTAGCCACTGGTCCCGTAGGTATAGGCCATAAGATTTGGCCAACTGCCTACATTGCAGAGCGTCCATTGCCCAACTGGCCATGCAGGCCAGTTGTGCCTCCTTTTCTTGCACCTGCTGTTTTAGAGCTTGTATCTCTATGCTTGCCTGCAATTCTCTTTCCTGTAGTTGCTGGATTAGTACCTCGAGATCAGCTTGCTTTCCTTCTTTTTCTTGGGGTTCTGCTGTGGTGTCCTCTGGTGCTTTGTCCCCTTCTTTCCTCTGTCCTAGTAGCTGTAGTTTGAGCTTCTCATTTTCTTCCTGTAGAAATACTCGCTGGCAGTTTCCTACATGTTTTGCCATAGCCAATTCTCTTCTTGCCTCCTTGAGTTGTTCCTCCAAAGGGCCTATATCTGCTACTCCTTTAGACTTGGCTATTCTCATCCATGTGTGGGTCCTCACCCTTTCTTCCTCTAGTGCAATGAAAAGCGGCACTGTGAATTTCTGTGGAATGATTTTTCCGGCCTCCAAAAAGTTATAATAAGAGCCCAAGCTGGGCTGGGGGCTAGGTTCCATAATGTGCTCTACCTCTTCTTCCTTTTGTGGTGATTTGGCCGCCTCCCCTTCCATTCTTTCGGTCTTCTTGAGCCTGGCCAATGTTTCCTGTAGAACGGCTTTAACATCCTGTAGAGAGGTTTTTGAAGCTGATCTTTCCATTCTCTCCCTCCAGGTAGATGTCTTCGGGCTCCCCCGCTCATAAGTGACTGATACTTTGGAGGGGGACTTCTCCTTTGGCGAGGTAGGGGTGTCTTCAATGGTAATTGGGTCTTTGGATGGAGGTTGGGGCCTGCCGGTTTTAATTCTTACACTTCTTCTTACTTTGAAATACAGAGGAGTCTCCCTCTTTTGTTTTTCCTTTGGCTTGGGAGAGGTACTTAGGGTGGCTAGCACAGCTGCTGCCTCCCTAGCAAGAATTTCGGCCATTTTCTCCTTCTATTTTCCTTTTTCAGGACTTCCTGTAGAAAGCCCTGTAGTGGCTGATTTCTGGCTTCCTGTAGAAGCCGTTTTTAAACTTCCTGTAGAAACAGACGGCACCGTTTTAGCCTGCTTGGCTGAGGGTGCTTTTTCTTTTAACTTGGCTGAGGCTGCCTTAGAGGTGCCCTCACTGACGTGGACTTTTTCAGTCCTTTCCACCCTGCTCTGTATTCTTTTCTCCCTGGGTGTTGGTGTGGTTTTATCACCCCCTGTTTTGGCAGCTTGGTTTTTCTCCTGTGTTCTCTTCTGTTCTTTCTTTGGTGTTTTGCCTGGGGTTTCTTGGCCTTTACTTTTCTTCTCTGCTTGAGTGTGCTCCTTCTCCTCGCTGCTGGAGGAGGTGAGCTCCTCAGCCAAAATTCGGATGTCATCATCCTTAGTTAGATTCCGAAAATTTTCCTAGGAGAGAGGGACAGTGTACGTGTGGAGTGCATCTTCCACGAGGAGCTTGATGATCCCATGATAGGCTATCTGGTCTGGCGTTCCCTCTATCAGTTTGGTGGCACACTCAGTCATGGATTGCAGGAGGAAGTAAGGACTGCTCAACTTTTCCTCTGAGGGTAGGTCCAATTGGTGCCTGAGTTCTTTGAGCAACCGGAAATGATAGCCATACACGATGCTAAATCGCCCCTCACACGTAATATACTTTATAATCTGGAGGCTGACCTCACTCCAGAATGGCTGTAGGCTAGTTCTTCGAACTCCATTCTTGTCCTCTGAGAATTGTTCCTCTGGCAAGAAGAACTCCTTCTTAGCTTTCTGACCCAGTTTTCTCTCCTCCTTATCCCAGGGTACCCCCATCGGTAGATCAGTTACTCTGCTAATGAACTGTGGGGTGAGTCTGAGGGTTAATCCTCTGAAGTTGACAATGGCCAATGTCTTTGACTTTGGCTTCAAGGACCTTAGGAAATCTTCTGTAACCTCGTCATTGTGACCTTGAAGCTTGTCACAGAATGACATCCAGTGTGCACGGGAAAACAAGTCCACCACCTTAGGGGTTTCCCGTAACTTCTTGGAGTCTGAAGGATCTTTTCTAATGAACCCTCCCGGCACGGTAAAAACTTGTTTTGTTGTCCTGAGCTTGCCTGCTCGTGTACAGAAGTAGAGCTTCGGGATTTTCTTAGACAGAGCACAGAGCTATGTCTCTGTTATGCACACAGTCATATAAAATTCACAACTTTCTACCAGTGAGCCTTGACAGTGGCTCAATTATAATTCAAAACCCCGGAGAAAATCCTGCATAGATACTACGACGATAATTCTCATGCAACGATAAGAAAACGACTTGTAAATTCATGAACAGACTTTTGTTCACGGTTTCCTACCCCTTCAACACGTCGACTTCACCACCTTTTGAATCAATTGCATGGGAGAACTATGTTTAGGCTTACCTTATTCCAGAATTGCCACCTTCGACGTGAATAGTCAAATTCCTCCGTAATGCTAGGCTTCCTGTAGTATAGCTTCCTGTAGGAGTCGTGCATGGATTTTGGGGAACACTTCAATGGTTCTGGACCTTCTGTGCAGAAACAGGACGTTGGAACAGGCCGAGAACTCGGGTTAACAGCCTTCAGAGAATTGAGGATGCGTACTCGGCTGCAAAACGGTTGTGAATAAATGACTGCAGAGCGCCATAAGTGATTCAGCCGGCTGATTTGAATTGCTGCGAAATTCGTGGCGTGGTGGTGAGCTGTCCCCGTCGACCCGTTGGCCGACGTCACCGCTATCATTCCGCTGCATGTATTCCTGACCGCTGAATCCTTCCCTTTGTATCTACCGCCGCCATTCCTGATAGATCGTCGCTTCTCTCCGACTGGACGCTTCCCACGTGTCCAATTCCTGTCTTTTCGACATAACCAAAGCCTTTAGGATCCGACGAGGCCGTCAGACTGGTTGTGGTGGTCAGTTGAATAGTTACCCGACTTGTTCAATCCGTTCATTTCCATAGTTATGCACATTTTAGAGTATAGCTTATGTAATTTGACGAAATAGGGTGAGGCACTTACCTGTGCGGTCGTGGACGTGATTTTTCTTAGGCTTCAGGACGAGGAATGATGGATCTGCTTGCTGCTGCTTCGTGCACAGGCACGGGAGCTCCTCTTCATTGACTGCTGCTGGTTACGAGACCTTGAGACTCGGTTTCCTGGCTGTGAATGTTGCATGCACCGGCTTCATGAGCTGCGGGTGCCTCCATGGTATGTGCTCTAGCCGGATCAACTGCTACAGGATTCCTGTAGGACATCCTGTAGCCGTTTCTCCTCTTGGGGTGCATGCCGAAATAATTGAGTCACGTTCACAGGTGCAGGGTCCTTAGATTACCTTGACAGGTAAAGCATTGAGCCTTTGCATGCTTTATTTCCCAGTTAAAAATATTTTTTTTTCTGAGAAACCAACGTTCTGGTATGACTGTGCAGGTATTTCGATCATATGGCAACAATGGTGGTGAAAGGAGGCGACAGAAGTGGAGGATGGAAAAGAAGTGGTTGCATGCCTCCTCATCAGACTTAGAGCTTCAAATTCTCCTTCATAGTCGATCCTGGCCCGTCCAAAGGCTCTACAGGAAACATCCTGTAGAAATACAGAACTTCCTGTAGAAAGTCCTGTAGCTTCCTGTAGAAGGCTAAATTATGACCAGATTGCGTCCAAACCTTGGAAGAGATGAGTGTTTATGGAGGGAGTGTTTGTGAGGTTGCCTGGTAGCATGGTAGGGACCCTTGTACTTGAGTTGAGAGGCCTCCTTTTTGCATGGAATACCTGCAACCTGCAACAATTTCCAAAGATTAAGCCTGTTTTTCTGTTTCTGCCTCCTTCTCTTTTTTCATTTCCTTTTTTTCTTCTTTTTTTTTTTTTAAGAGACAGCAGGGGCGCCTCAATGAGGTTTTCACCCCTACTATCTGCCTTGGGCGCCTTAGAGAGGTTTTCACCCAAGGGTCTTTTTATTCCAATTCTTTTTCAGGGAGACAACAGGGGCGCCTCAATGAGGTTTTCACCCCTACCATTTGCCTTGGGTGCCTCATAAAGGTTTTCACCCAAGGATCTTTTTTATTTGCATTTTTTTTTTTGATTCTCAGGGTATGCCCAAAACAGAGGCAGAACCCTTCTCTATGACCAGCATTGATTTTTCCACAGTTTTGATGAACTCTTGCCTCGAAAGAGGTTTCCTGTAGATCTTTAGTCGATGCCCATTGATGAGCATGGGGATGGCTTCCTCATCAATGGTCCGAATAAGGACAGAAACATTGTCATTACACTTTTCCACTGCATATGGTCCTAGCCATCTTGTCCTCAGCTTCCCCTTGAAATCCTTATGTCTGGAATGATACAACAGCGCCTAATCTCCCGGCTGGAATTGTTTGTCATTGAGGTGCCGGTCATGCCATATCTTCCTCTGAAGTTGAACCACTTCTGAGTGAAGGAGGGCTTGCATTCAGTGTTCATCTAACCCATTCAGCTGCAATAACCTTTCTCGTTGGGCATGGCTGAGATCTAGGTCTAGCTGAGCTGCCATCCTCAATGTGTTGTACTCGAACTCAATTGACAGCAAAGCTTTCTTCCCATAAACCAGCTCATAAGGTGTGAAGCCGATTGTGGTCTTCTAGGTGGTATTGTAAGCCCAAGTGGCCTCAACCAGGCGATCTGCGCAATCCTTTCTGCTGCTGCTACCACCTTAGTCAAAATCCCTTCTAATGCTCTATTGCTGACTTCCACCTACCCATTTGCTTGAGGATGATAGGGGGTGGAAGTCCTATGCTTGATCTTGTGATGAGCGAGCAAGTCTTCAATTAAGTTGGAGGTGAACTGGCTTCCTTGATCGGTGACTAACTCTCTTGGGTAGCCAAATTTATAGAAGATGTTTTCTCTTAAAAACTGAGCCACCTTTTCTTCTGTCGCTGCTTTGATTGCCTTGGTTTCTACCCACTTTGTCAGATATTCTGTGCACACAATGATGTAAGACCTTTGCCTTGAAGGAGGATTGATAGGACCCACAAAATCCATACCCCACTTCTCAAATGGTTCAAGAGTCACTTGAGGTTGGAGAGGCATTTCGTCCCTTGGGGTTGGCTTCCCCATCCTTTGGCATCGGTCACATTGGCTGATATATCTTTTGACATCTTGATGAAGTGTGGGCCAATAGTATCCTGCCTGTAGAATTTTGAAGGTAGTCCTCTTGGCTGCAAAATGTCCTCCACAAGGCCCATCATGACAGGTTAGGAGGATGTCAAAGACTTCCTCCTCCCTTACGCAACGCCTTAAGATCTGATCGGGGCCAAGTTTGAATAGGTTGCCCCCGATCCAAGTGAATGAGGCACTTTTCCTCACAATTCTGCTCTTCTCTTTTGAGGATAGATGCAGAGGGAACTGTGTTGAGACCAGGTAGTTTGCTATATCAGCAAACCATGGAGAGAGTACTGAGATAGCAAATAGATGTTCATCTGGCATCTGGTCATCCACTGTTCCATCTTCACCTGCAGGTAAATCCAATCTAGACAAGAAGTCAGCAACAACATTTTCTTTACCTGGTTTGTCAACAATAGTCAAATCAAACTGTTGCAACAAAAGTAACCATCTAATAATACGAGCATTCACATCCGGTTTATTCATTAAATATCTAATTGCAGCATGATCAGTATGTACAAATGTTTGATAGCCAGTGATGTAGTGTCGGAACTTGTTCAGGGCATGGACCATGGCCAAGAACTCTTTCTCAGTTACAGTATAATTCATTTCTGCCTTGGATAAGTTTTTGCTGACAAAGTATATGGCATATGGGAGTTTTTGTTCAACCTGTCCTAAGGCTGCCCCTATGGCTTTGTTCGAGGCATCAGTGTGGATGTGGAAAGGTAGGGCCCAGTTTGGACCTCTCAAGATTGGGGCGGACACCAACTTATCCTTTAGTTCATTCAGAGCCATTTGACAGTCGTCCGTCCATTTGAACTCAACATCTTTTGCTAAGAGGCCAAACAATGGCGAGGCTAGCTTACTGAAGTCTTTAATGAATCTTCTATAATATCCTACTAAGCCTAAGAAACTCTGAACATCTCTTACCTTCTGAGGAGGTGGAACCTTTTTGATGAGGGCAATTTTATTAGGATCCACCTGTAATCCTTGGCGAGAAATGGTATGTCCTAGCACGGTCCCTTCAGTCATCAGGAATTCGCATTTTTCAGGACTAAGGGACAGGTTCATCTCAATGCACTTGGTTAGAACTTTTCCCAGATTGGACAATGCTTCCTGGAAGTTGGACCCATAAGGAGTGAAGTCATCCATATAGATTTCCACCGAATCATGGACCAGCTCCGAAAAGATGCTCAATACCGCTCTCTGGAAAGTGGCAGGAGCATTGCATAGCCCAAAGGGAAGGACTCGGTAAGCAAAGGTACCCCAAGGACAAGTGAAGGTGGTCTTATCTTGGTCTTCCGGGCTGATTTGGATCTGGTTATACCCACTGAATCCATCTAGGAAAGAGAAAAACTTCTTTCCCGCTAGTCCATCCAACGCTTGATCTATGAAAGGCAGAGGAAGTGGTCTTTCTTGGTGGCTTTGTTCAGTTCTCGGTAGTCCACACAGATTCTCCACTTTCCATTTTTCTTGGGTACCAACACCAGAGGGGACACCCACTCGCTATCCGAGATGGGGTAGATGAATCCTGCATCCAACAATTTTTGCAATTCTTCTTTGACAATGTCCTTAAGGGCTGGATTCATTCTCCTCTGAGGTTGCCTGACCGGTTTACAATCTTCTTTAATGTAGATGTGATGGGTACAGACCGAAGGATGGACTCCTTTCATCTCCTTATAGCTCCAAGCAAAAGCATCTAGATGACTGGCCAGCAGGCTATACAACTCCTTTTCCTGGGAAGGAGATAGGGAGGAGCTGATCTTTAACGTTCTCTTGGGGCCAAACTCCACATTTTTAACTCTGGGAGAGGTTGGATCAGTCACATAGAGGTCCACTAAGGTGCTGGCTTTAGTATCCTCCACCAATTTCTCTAAGGACAATGTACTGGGAGGCGGATTCTGAATCAAGGTCTCAATCAAATCATCCTCGGTTTGAGGACCTCCCCTGGTGGTTTCTAAGGTGCACAAGGGTGCAGAGTACACCTCATCCTCTTCTCCTTATTTTAACCAAAGTGGTAAGTCATGCTCTAATAGAGGTTGGGCAGGAGGGTATAGGACTAGCTGCTTGGACATAGGACCATTTTTGATGGTCATGTTTCCTGCTCGGCAGCTTATGTAAGCATCCGCAGTGGCTAACCAAGGCCTTCCCAAAATAAGGGGGTATCCAGTAAGCTTTGCCTTTGGTTGAAGAACCAAGAAGTCCGCAGGATACTCCCAAGAGTCAACAGAGACCAAGACATCCTCCACAATCCCTTCGGGAGTCACGGTGGAGCGATCTGCCAACTGCAGGACTGTCGAGGTCTTCCTTAAGGAACCCTGAAGGTTGAGTTTGAGCATGGTATCCCTGGTCATCACATTAATGGCAGCCCCTAAATCAATCAAGGTGTGGGGTATGATGGTGCCATTGATGTGGACATCAACTACAGGACTCCCAGGATCCAAATACTTTGGACAGATTACTTGCCCCAACATAAGATCAGACAGTTGTCCTATGACATTGATGGTTGAGGCATCTCTTTTTCGCCTGCCTGGGTGCCTGAAACACTTTTCCTTAACCAATTTGTTGTATATCGGTACATCTTTGATGGCTTGGAGAAGTGGTATTTTCACACACAACTGTTTGAGTTCTCCCAGAAGCTCATTCTCTTCTGGGTCGGGTTGTGTGGTTACTGTTAGTCTCTTAGGAAAGGGTGGAATGGCTTTGGGTTCACTTTCCTATTTATCTTCCTCATCCTCTGGGGGAGGAGGTTGGCGATCCGGAAGAGTCTTCTCGGATCGCAGGTTGATCTTCTCGGAGGGCATGTTGTTTCCCCAGTATATACCTGCTGGGCCTGTCGGTTGTTGGGGTTCGGGTTCGGTTGAGCAGGCATTTGGGGTTGTCTGGGAGGAGCAGGAGGTAATGGTTTTGGTTGAGCTGGTGGTGGAGGCAAAATGGCGGGAGGAGTGTTGTACTGGGGCCTCCACCCCGGTTGAGGTGCATTCCACTGAGGCTGTGGCTGGACATGTGAGTGAAACGAATGAGTAGTGGGCTGAGTATGGTATTGAGGTGGGTAAGACCATGGAGGAGGTTCAGACCAGGAAGGATGAGTGGGGGGACCCCAAGAAGGCATAGGAGCAGATTGGTTGGGGCTATAATATGCTTGGGATGTCCCTTGCATCCCCTGCTGGTAAGGTCTAGGTCCATGTGGCCTCCTTTGGTTGAGGAAGTAGAGAGGTTCGGTGGGTGCCTCAGTTCCTTGGTATATGGCGTTAAATCCAGGTAAGGTTGGGCATTGGTTTGTGGGGTGGTCCTCCTCACAAACGAAACATACCTCTACTGAGTGTAATGGACACTCGTTCTTAGGGTGCTTCCTCGTACACCTAGGACAGAAAATGGCCAAAGCCCTCTCAGCTTCATCTTTCCTTTGCTGGATTCGGAATGTATCAAGTTGCATGGCAATGGTTTGTCTCACCTCACTTTTGAGGTCCTCCAGCTGATTAGCAAACTCATGCTTGGAGAAGGTAGTACTAGCTGAAAGTGGGTTTCCCCTACCTCTTTTCCGGGCTGCCCTAGAGTGGTTTCTAAACACAGTTTTTATATCCTCATAAGGTAGTTGGTAAATATCTCCTCCAGCTAGCATGTGAAGGGTATCTAGAAGGTCTTCAGGGACTCCTCGGAGCGAGACCAACTTGAGAGATTCAGGGTCAAGTGTGCACTTGGCCCGTTTATAGCTAAGTTGGAACCTTTCCTCTTAATCTTCTAAAGACTCATCGTTTCCCATGGTCATCCGAAAGATTTCTCCCTTGGCTTCCTTGGACCTACAATAGTCCCAGTATTTGGTATTGAAAGCTTGTTGCATCTGAGCCCAAGTGGTGATACTGTTTCCAGGTAAGCCCATGAACCAACGTAATGCTGCATCCTTGAGGGTAGAGGGAAAGAGTTTCAATTTTTTCTCATCTTCTGTATAGTCATAGGTTCGACAAAGGACAATAAACTCAAATAGGAAGGTATTAGGGTCTTCAGTAGTCAATCCATGGAAGTGAGGTAAAGCGGAGGGGCTTATGTTTTTCATTTTCATGTCTCCATTGGTCTCTCGGATGGGAAAGGCACCTTTTATTCTCTCATCTTCTCTTCTACCGTTTCGGTTTTCAGCCATGGCTTCAGATGGAGTGTTCTCTAACTCTTCTTCTGTTATAGGATCTTCGTATATCTCAGGAGGCTCACCTATAGGTTCTTCTGGATCACTGTCACCAAATAAGAGAGAAGGGTGACTCAGTGAAGTGGTGGGGGTGTTGGGTAAGAATTTTCCGGTTTTATCTTTGTTCCTACGAGGCATGAAATGGAAAGACTTTTGATTGATTTTTTCATTTTTTTTTTATTTTTTTTATTTTTTATTTTTTCTGCTTATACCTGCAAAAACTAAAATAGATTGAACTGCAACTAACTATCTTGCTGAAATGAAAATGCGGAACTGAAATGAAAGTAGGAAAGGACTAATCTATTTTACTCAAATGAAATTGCAGGAATGAAATGCTAGTCTACTCTTGCAGAATTGAAATGCTAATCTATGCTTGCAAAATTGAAATTGCGGAATTGAAATGCTAATCTATGAAAGAAGGAAAGATCTACTCTACATTTGCGGGAATGAAATTGCAGAATGGAAATGAAATAAACTATTTAACAGAAGGCGAGAGTAGAAAAATAGAAGAAAAGCAACAATCACTAATACTCTGACGCTTCCCCGGCAACGGCGCCAAAAAGATGGTGGGCTCCAGTATTGCAGCAATAATGCTGCAACTCCTGGGACTCCCTTCTTTACTTTTATCAACCCAGTAGTTCGTAACAAACTTGGAAGCGACGGTGCTGTATGCACAAGTACTAGCTCTTGCCGCAGCTGTCACTTGGTCAGCTAGCACAAGTCCGCTAGGGGCTCAAGCCAACTTCTATGAGCTCTTAGAAGAAGCTTTTTAATTGATGGATGGAAGCTAACTCAAAGGAAGCTGATCTACTTGCGGAAAGAAACTGAAAGCCAAAAAGTAACGCAAACCCTAGCAAACCCTAATTCTACCAGCTAGTCCTACTGATGCAAAGGAGAGAATGCAAACCATTAAAAGAGATGCCATTACTTCTATGAAGGTAAAATGCATGTGTCTAGGCTACCTCTATCTGAAGAAAACATCTTTTTGTATTTTTGAGTAAGTTATTAGAATTATCTTGCATGTGCTTTTAATTGGCTTTTTGTTGTGCAGGGGTGGATCAAGGAGGAGAAGTGCTTGGAAAAGGTTGGGAAGGTTCGGAGAGGATATAAGAAGTCCCTAACACTCTTTCAAAGAGTTTCACAAAGTTTGGCTATCAAGAAACCTCATTTGTGAGCTTCTACAGGAAGTCTGCAGGGGTTCTATAGGATGTTTCAAGAATTTCTACAGGATGTTTAGAAATTTCTATAGGATGTTTTAAAATTTGATTTTGGAGGATGGGTGAGTGAGGGAAGATGCATGAATGGATAGGGAGGTAGGGTAGGGGCCTGAAATGACCCAGGGACTGATGGATGGAGTGATGAGAGGGTGTGGAAGGCTGACTTGGCTTAAAGAAGGCTAAGACAATGGAGGAGCAAGAAGGTAGGGTTACGTGGGCAAAAGAACAGTTGTGAGATGAGGAACCTAACTAGGAGATGGGGCAGCTGGCCTGGACGAAGCTTAGGTGGATGAGGGAGTGGTGGAGATGCCCTGCACGGTGTACACTTAACCGAATCAACCAAGTCCTGCACACAATCGAAATCTTAGCTAATATATTCTAACTGTCAATGAAACAAATGAACAACAACTTTATTTATAAAGAGAACCATGTACAACACTTAAGCAAAGAAACATTTCAAAGGTTTGAACGCATAACTAACTTCTACAAATGAAAACATTACACCAAGGATTGCATGGTCAAGCAAACTAGTGTGTTTTTGTTGGGGCAGAACTGTTTCTGCAATTCCAGCCCCTGATCCAATAAGGAAGAGGTGAAACTGAGAGTGTTGTCAACCCTTTTATTGGAGCTTTATATGTTATTATCCTACCAATCTATTCTACACATCTGAAGCAATTCTATTTATCACAAGTGACCTATTTAACCAACACAACTAAATCTGCTCAATAGAAACACGTTTCAAATGCATAAAAGGAAAATCACGATGCATAAAGAAAAGATAACAATACAAAGAAGGAGGCCCTAGGCTCTCATGTTGGGCCCAACCCCGAGAGCTATGGCTCCTATAGAAAACTCAGAGCTGATATCAAATCGGACTGCTTCTTATTATCAAAAAATAATCATAAGTCAAGAGTTATGCCAAAAATGGCTACAAGAGAACAAAATGAAGCTAGCAGCACTGTAGTGAAAAGTATGCAAGAGTTTCCAAAAGTCCCTCACGAAGGCTGAGGCCTTAACATTTATACACCACGAGGCCCTAGCTGGCCTCCTAAATCTATGGGACTTGGCTGCCCAAACTATGAGTGAACAACTCCTTCCAAAATCTGTTTGGCTGCCTTCTAGATCCGGTTTTGGTGGCCTTTGGAGCTCGGAGTTGGGGGTGAAGATCCCGAGGGAGGCTATTTAATGCCATAGACAACCCCCCTACGAATCCTCAACCCAAGCTTGGCTATCTCCTAGCCCATGACTGCTCGGTTTTGCTCCAACATATGTCAAAAAACCTGAAATGAGCACGTGTTAGCCACCTAGGAAGAGTGACTACCCTTATTCGTACAAATGACATAAACATACTTAAAAATAATGCATAAGTTATGGAAAATGAAGGATTGAACAAGGATAATTAGGCCAAATGAGCCCAAAATGTTACCAATTTGGGGCTCATCATTGGTTAAGCACAAATCAACGACGCAGGTCAAATAACCATAGGTCTGCAACTTAATCATAAACACACACCATAATGCCAAAAATCAAATAAGATTCACCCAATAACAAAATACAAATAAACTCTCAAAATAAGTAATTAAAGAAAATATTTACAATAAAAATCATGGCCCAATGATTGGCCTCTCATTCCTCACACTCACTCATACACTTCTACCTCTTACATGCCTCATGGACTCACCTAGCTTTATACAAATGGATTAGAATCCAAGTAGGTTCTATATCACTAAACTAACTCCCAAAATATCTCTCATGATCCCTAACATCTCTCATCGAATCTCTTATCTCTATATAAGACCTAACTAATCCATTATCTTCTCAAACCTTCCACAATACTCTCGAATCTTGTCCTATTTACAAGAATTATCATTTTCTCTTAAAACTATTAGAAAAATACATTAATTAATTAAATCATAACTTTACAAACTAACTCCTCTAATAAACAATTGACCCAGGTTAAATGCACCTGCATCAGACTCCCTGGGTAAAAGAAAATCACAGTCTCCCGATCATAAGGTTTCATAAGATAGAAATCCTCATGAATTCCAAATTTTAGTTTGTCGTTGATTATGTACTTTGTTATGTTGTTGATGTTCTGTGGCTGTCTTTTCTTGTCTTCCAGACTTCCAAACTTTATGTTGCAATTCTCCCTTATCCTTGCTGATGTATGCTTGTTATGTTGTCATCAACAAGCTTCTGCCATCTTCTTTCCTTCCTGTAATATGTCTCTTTTGGGATACTTTCACCATCAATCTTCTATTCTTTTAAATTTTGATATCTAACTTGTCTTTTTGTTGCACGTTATTGTTTATTTGATGAACTTTGTTGTCGATCTCTACGCTTCTGTTGCGCTAGATTTGTCGATTTGAAGGCATGTTGTATTCCATCATAATTTCCTTTGCGTCACACTCTAGTTTTGGATTGTCCAACCATTCTTCTAAGAACTTTAGTTCTGCTGCAATATCTTTCATGTTGACATTTGGCCCGTCATTTTCCAATTCGTCAGCAACTTGCTTCATTTATGTATCAATTTGTTGTTCAACAACATATCCTGCACCTACACACCAATGGTTAGATTTAAAAACACGAGGTTTGACAGATGAATTTGTCTTCAGGTCTTCATGCTAGTCTTCTGAACAATTTGTAGCGCCGTCTGTGGGAATCGAACCCACGTTCATTTCATCATCATTGTCTCCCAACAATGGTCCTTGCTCTGGTTCACAAATATATATATTTGTCTAGGGTTTCTCTGCTTCTAAAACTTTCAGTTTGTGCTTCAGTCTTATTTCCATCAACTGTTTAATTGACCATTTAACTATTCGCTTTATTACCCATCCGTGTCTCTGTCTTTGTAATAGCTCTAGAAACACGTCAAGTCGTACCTTTAATTCAACAATCTCTTTCTCGTTATCACCAATGCCAATTGCTATAGAATCATCGTGGCTTTTCTCTGGAATCTGCATCTTCTTATTCTCCTCCTTTCGCTAACTTCACCTTCTTCAGTGTAACCTGCATTTGATTCACTTTACCAAGTTATCTCCTCTGAACTTGGCCAATGATTTCTTTCACTTGACACTTACTCTTGAGCACTTCTTGCTCCTTTTTGTTGCAAACAACAACTGCAGTAACTCTTTAAATTGTCCTTACAACAGTTTGACCAGACTTTGGATGTTGGGCTCCGCCGATCACACACACATTACAATCAAGGACACTTTTGACTTGACTCTAAATCTTTTGACTCCATACTTTTACATCAACTCTTTAACGGACCTTGACTTAAATTTTTAAATTGAGAAACTTCTCTCACTTCAACTCAACTTTTGCAAGCACTTTTGTCCATTTAAACATTCATAATCTCCTTTAGGTTTTACAATTATAACTCTAACCTCAAAAATCATGACTAAAAAAAAAAAAAAAACCTTTCATTACATTCTCCCACAAATACCTTTAGTATACATTATGTTTCAACCAAATTAATGATAACTTTACACCCAAAAAAAATAAACAAAAAACAAAAAACATTCAGCGAGAACTTTAGTATACATTATGTTTCAACAAAATTTAGATGCCAAATGCTATTGAGCTTACTCCACTTTCATTGCGCTACATGTATTTAAAACTATGCCAAGTTTATCCTCTCTTCCAAAGCCCCATAAGAAATAACAATCCTTATAAATTCTTCCACTAATTCTCTTCCATAATCCTTGCATTAAAATATTATGAAGTAAACATATTCCTTCTTTGCCTCTTATAAATTAAAAGGGGAAGAGTCATGACATCATATTATGAAGTAAGAATACTCCTTTACCTCTTTATAATTTGAAATGAGAAGGAAAAGGACTTAATTTTAAGTTTCACATTCTTGTTTTTTATCTGCAAGCGAATGCATTGAAAATTGGAATGAATGAATTAAAAAAAAAAACGATAATTTAAGGGTTGAGTCTTTTATGACAAATTTCTCTTTCACACAGATTGTTGGCTGCCTGCTTCAATGTTATCTCAAGTAAAACCTTACAAGGTGCAAGCGACAAGAAAAGATGAAGATAGAGCATATGCTGAAGCATTGCGCACCCACGAAAAGAAGCAACGATACGACACCCAGAAAATCAAAAACTCATATGAGTTTTGTGATTCGCCCTCCTTGAAACATTTCGAGCTATCCGGATGCTGCAAATTGCTAGGTCTCAAACTCAGTCAAGTAGTCATTTTTCTCCGCAAACTGTAGTTTTCATAACTACACTCCCCACAAACTGCAAACATATGCGCACTCAATTAGGCAGATCACGAGCTCAGAGTTCGCATTGTAGTCTCTCACAACAGATCTTCACAAGATCGACTTTTAAACTGCAGATACATTTGTCAACTGATCGGATCAAACACATTCTTATCCAACCTTAAGATTTGATACCAAAATTTGACGCAAGTCAAATAACCATAGTTCTGCAACTTAATCATAAACACACACCATAATGCCAAAAATAAACTGAAATTCACCCAATAACAAGATACACATAAGCTCTCAAAATTATTAATTAAAGAAAATATTTACAGGAGAAATCATGGCCCAATGATTGGCCTCTCATTCCTCACACTCATTCACACACTTCTACCTCTTACATGCCTCATAGATTCACCTAGATTTATACAAATGGATTAGAACCCAAGTAGGTTCTAGATTCCTAAACTAACTCCCAAGATATCTCCCATGATCCCTAACATCTCTCATCTAATCTCTTATCCTTAGATTAGACCTAACTAATCCATTATCTTCTCAAACCTTCCACAATACTCTCGAATCTTCTCCTATTTACAAGAATTATCATTTTCTCTTAAAACTTTTAGAAAAATACATTAATTAATTAAATCTTAACTTTAAAAGCTAACTCCTCTAATAAACAATTAACCCAGGTTAGATGCACCTGCATCAATCAGGCATAGATCAAACACTGACGTGATCCATTCATGTGATTCAAGACGAGTTAGGTAATTCGACCACGGTGAGTTCATTTCATCAATGGACACCGGATTCTACACAGAACACAACCAATGATTGGGTCCTTCCACTGAGGGCTTGCTTTCTTCTAGGCCAAATTACTATTCATATTACAAACTGAATTTGATGACATTGTTATGCATACCAGTTGTGTGTGTGACACCTACACAACGACTAGACCAGATTTAGAGTGTATGTGCAATCACATAACAATGAGAAAATTGAAAGATGATTGAAATCCTACACGTTGAATTGTATTGGAACTTGTGTAGAGTGTGAGTTGGTTTGAGCGAGTAGGAAATAATTGAGGGCGCATTTTAAAAAGTTTGGTATATCACTGGCCACAATCAAGCGCTTATTTGATTAATATTTTTTTCCATGTCTGTCCAAGTGTAATAATGCCTGAATCAAGCAATATTTACAATTGTCAAGGCCACGTATAAGTAGCATCCATATTTCTTAGGAAGTGGTCACTCACATAAATCTCTCAAGCTAGGTTGAAGGAGTGTTAAGTTGATTCACATAGGCAAGTTCTCATATTTGTAGGACCGAGTTCATTTATTAGTCAAGGCCAAGTATTAATAGCATCAACATTCGCCAAGGGGAGTGTCTTCTTGTTCTCTAGGCCAATGACATGTATATATGCTCAAGGATGAGCCCAATTAATTGCTCACTAATTCAGTGGGATCAAACATTTATTCAAGCTAAATAAGAAAGGGGGAAATTAAACTAACAGGGAGACTATGAGTCAAATCTCCCAACTACTACAAATCAAGTCATTATAGTAGCAGAGAAGCTAGACGAAAGCCTAAGTTCCTGTGAATAGACCTATAGTCACATTGGAAATAAAGAACCCTGAACTCTTCCCAAATCTAGCAGTGCACCAATAGGGGATCCCCTCTTGATGAAGAAGGTCATTGGGCACTATAATTCTGAACAAGTTTGTCAACACCGGAATGGATGTCTGTGCATTTAGAATGCTACCTGAAGTGTTTTGCTTTTTGGTGGTTACCGAGCTCGATGGATCAAGGGCGAGATCACCTGTGTGTTTTTGATCTGTTGTGAGGACATAATATGGAAAGTCTTGCATTTTGTTTGTCACCGCTAACAATTTTTTGCTATGGATTATATGTTGCAACTAATTTTCTTGTTATAGCCTTCGTTCATTATGGAACAACAATGCTAGTGTGTTGTACGCTAAGTTTATATAGCTAAGAGGGCATGCTGGTGCTGTGTATTGTTGAGGTTAGAATCTTGCTATTGTAAGTGAGGGTTTGTTAGTAAGGTCAGAGTGTATGACAATGTTTTTATTGATCTCCAGTTAGTGTTATGTAACCGTAACATAAAAAGAAAGAAGAAAAATAGATCAACAACTTGAAAATAAGCCTCTTTGAGGGGGAAACCTTCTTTTACATCACATAAATGAACTATTCTTGGATGACTCAAATGACAATACCTCCTCTACATATATAGGAGTCTAAGGGGTCACAATATAATTAGGGCATACAAAACAATAATAATGTAAGGGCTAAAAATTAACATTATTGGGCTTCTATGGGGCACAACAACAAAAATATGGGGGCTACAATAGTATTATAGGGACCTAAAATGGGAAAACAAATAACAATATGGTGGATATACTAATATTATGGGGACCTAACATTCCCCTCTCCTTTAAATTTTTTTTGTCCTCAACACTTGAGCAATTCTAGATGCTTCTGTATGAAATGCTCATCCTGCCATGTGGAATCTTACACAGGTAATTTCTTCCACTTTATGAGATACTTTGAAATTGATCGATTCCATAGCTGTTAGATTCTTGTTTCTGTGATTACTTCAAGCTCCAATATGATTTTTCCTTCCTCGTCAAGTTTTGGAAATATAGTTTGAACTGAGAGCTTGTCACTTGTAACCTTCTTTAAGCATGGAACATGGAAAATTGGGTGTACTTGAGAAGATGCAGACATCTCCAATTTGTATGCCATAGTACCAATTTTTTACAACACCTTATAAGGGCTGTAATACTCAGGCGATAATTTATTATCCTTCTTAGCTTGTTTGAGGGACATTTGTTTGTATGGTTGTAGCCATAAAATGATGCAATTGCCAACATCAAAACTTCTTTCAATGCGACACCGATCTACTTGTTGTTCCATGTAATCCTTTAAGAGTTGGAGAACTTTTTGTTGATGCTTGATGTGATCTTCCACTGCTTGAACCTTATAATTATCTCTTGAAGACGATGTGATGGATGGTGGATGATATCCATAAATTTCCATAAATGGGGTCATTTATGCTATAGTATGGAAGTGTTATACCATCATTTTGCCAAATATAGCCAATTGACCTAGTTTGTTTGTTTATCAGATACAAAGCAATGAATATATCCTTCCAAACATTTGTTCACTATCTCATTTTGACCATCAAATTGAGGATGATAAGATGAGTTATGAGTAGCCTAATTGAGTACCAAGACAATTAAATAATTTTGTCCAAAAAATTACTGCGAAAATGGGATCTTTGTCACTTACATATTCTTTTGGTTTCCATGTAGCTTTTGAACTGTTTCCACAATTGCAGTAACAACTGTATCGACCTTGAAAGAATGAGATAATGCACAAAAGTGTGCATAATTGGTAATTCTATCAACAACCATAATGATGACACTCTTCCCTTCAGACTTGGGTAAACCAATGATATAATCCAATGGGACCTCCTTCGAACAATGACTTGGAATGGCTAATGGTTGTAAAATACCTTGAGTCTTAATTGTATCCAAATATTCTGCCACAAACTTCTAAATATCAAATTTAAGGCCATCCAAAAAGAATATTTCTTGACCTTGTGGTAAGTTTTAAAAAATATCAAGTTCCCTCCTATAGGAGAGGTGTGCAATTCCAAAAGAACCTTTTGTTTGAGTTGGGAGTTCTTACATAGTGTTGATAGTGCTAGATCGACCAACATTTAGGGGATCTTCCTGATATGAGGGTCCAACTAAACCTCACACCGTTTAGTGTAGGAGTCCCATCCGGTATGATGGCCTGGTTGCCATTTAGATATTTTCCTCAGTTGTTGTTGTTCAGCACATGAGAGTATTACACTGGTACCTTCGAACAACAAGGTGAGTGTGCCTGGTGAATGTGCAACGTAACTGTGTCTAGGTCCTCTTACTACAAAAGGGAGGGGGGGGGGAGTGAGCCTCTAAGTGAGAGGTAATAGTACCACCCTAGAAGAGACACACGCGAACCAGGAAGGTGTGCCCAACATCCAATGGAATAGTCCACAATGGATGTGGCTGTTGTTAAAACCAAAGTATAGGGAAAGATCCGTCCACCATCCAATGTAATAGTCTACAATAGACGTGACAACCATTATAACTAGTAAGCGAGAAATGTCTGTCTAGTATCTTGCGAAGTAGTCCACCAAGATGAGACAACAATGATAGCCAATACAACGCATTCCCAACAAGGTAAGCACTAAAACAACTGAGATAGTTCAACTATCTTAGAACATGTGAAACGAACATGAATTACAAATGCTCAAAGAATAGTCTTACAAACATCTACAAGTCATGCATGAAAACGTGCTATCCTGAATATGTTTCTGTATTAAGGAAAAGTTCCAAGACACATATTTACATCATACATCACTAGCCCCAGTAGTGCGACATTGGAGTCAGTCCTTGCTACCCAACGAACTAACTAAAACTCTCTATGCTTTGTGGGATGAGCCAAGGTGAAAAGTCATTTCTCATACAATGAGGGGGTTATATATAACCAAGGGTGATGCTTGACTCTTGTGACTCTTGGACTACCCTCATGATTGTTCAACTTCCTATGATTTTTCAACTGACATGACTCTTCATATTCATGTGTGCCCATTGGACTTCCACTTTACATTACATTCAATTTACAACAAATCTGGCCCATAATAGTGATGTGGCATTTGACAACTCATGACACGAATTGACATGACACTATTAACATGGACTAGATTGTTGAGGTGAAAATGTCAAGTCGTTGTTGCTGCTGAGTGATATATATGTTCTTGGATGTGCTCTCTCTTCTCCTCTGCATAGCTTGATGATGCAGGGTCTTCAATGATCTTTGGTCTTGAGAGGTGGTTGAATGCATGTTCTCCCTTTTGCTTGTTCTTGATAAGCTTCTTTGTTCATTCAACTATAAGTGAGTTTTTTAGCATGTTCGCTACTTCCTCATCTTCTTCATCATCTCGCCATGATCTAATAATGTACCTGTTCCAACGATTCACTCATGACATGACGACACCAAATCCAAAAACCTCCCAGTCTAAGATGATGCATTGTTATCCATGGACTGGGCCTGGGACAGATGACAAGCTGGGAAAGAGGGCCCAGTAACTGCACATTGCGTAATTCTAGGTGACAGGGAGGGAGACTGGCTACTGAGACTAGGCATAGCATAACTTAGGCTTGACTGAGGAACTCCTGAACACAATATTCACTGTCGAGAAAGATTAAGCAAAAGTCACTGGGAGATAGAATTTCGAAGTTGAGGCCATCAGTGGTTGCTACAAGGTGGGACCTTGGGAGGCAGGTTTGCGCAATTTGTAGAGGCAAGGCAGGACTGGGCAGTAGAGGGACCTAGGAGGAAAAATCTGCACAATTATTGGTATCAATGTGTCTTGGCTGAGGGAGAACACTGGGAGACAGTTTTGCATAGTTCTGGGAGGCAAGGCAGGCTTGGGTATTTGTACATTGTGCAGTTCCAGCAAGTAGGGAGGAAGCTTGATGATAGATCTTATGAAATGCACAGTTCAAGTCAGTCTTGAAGAAGCTATTGCAGAATTCTGTGGAGGAAGGCAGTCTACTTAACTCTGGAATTGCGCAGTGCAATTTCCATGGGGAAAATGATTATGCATAAAATGACAATACCTCCTCTGCATATATAGGAGTCTAAGGGGTCACAATATAATTAGGGCATACAAAACAATAATAATGTAAGGGCTAGAAATTAACACTATTGGGCTTCTATGGGGCACAACAACAAAAATATGGGGGCTACAATAGTATTATAGGGACCTAACATGGGAAAACAAATAGCAATATGGTGGATATACTAATATTATGGGGACCTAACATTCCCCTCTCCTTTAATTTTTTTTTGTCCTCAACACTTGAGTAATTCTAGATGCTTCTGTATGAAATGCTCATCCTGCCATGTGGAATCTTCAACAGGTAATTTCTTCCACTTTATGAGATACTATGAAATTGATCGATTCCATAGCTATTAGATTCTTCTTTTTGTGATTACTTCAAGCTCCAATATGATTTTTCCTTCCTCGTCAAGTTTTGGAAATATAGTTTGAACTGAGAGCTTGTCACTTGTAAACTTCTTTAAGCATGGAACATGGAAAATTGGGTGTACTTGAGAAGATGCAGACATCTCCAATTTGTATGCCATAGTACCAATTTTTTGCAACACCTTATAAGGGCTGTAATACTCAGGCGATAATTTATTATCCTTCTTAGCTTGTTTGAGGGACATTTGTTTGTATGGTTGTAGCCATAAAATGATGCAATTGCCAACATCAAAACTTCTTTCAATGCGACACCGATCTGCTTGTTGTTCCAGGTTATCCTTTAAGAGTTGGAGAACTTTTTGTTGATGCTTGATGTGATCTTCCACGGCTTGAACCTTAGAATTATCTCTTGAAGACGATGTGATGGATGGTGGGTGATATCCATAAATTTCCATAAATGGGGTCATTTATGCTATAGTATGGAAGTGTTATACCATCATTTTTCCAGATATAACCATTTGACCTAGTGTGTTTGTTTATCAGATACAAAGCAATGAAGATATCCTTCCAAACATTTGTTCACTATCTCATTTTGACCATCAAATTGAGGATGATAAGATGAGTTATGAGTAGCCTAATTGAGTACCAAGACAATAAAATAATTTTGTCCAAAAAATTACAGTGAAAATGGGTTCTTTATCACTTACATATTCTTTTGGTTTCCATGTAGCTTTTGATCTGTTTCCACAATTGCAGTAACAATTGTATCGAACTTGAAAGAATGAGATAATGCACAAAAGTGTGCATAATTGGTAATTCTATCAACAACCATAATGATGACACTCTTACCTTCAGACTTGGGTAAACCAATGATGTAATCCAATGAGACCTCCTCCGAACAATGACTTGGAATGGCTAATGGTTGTAAAATACCTCGAGTCTTAATTGTCTCCAAACATTCTGCCACAAACTTCTAAATATCAAATTTAAGGCCATCCAAAAAAAATATTTCTTGACCTTGTGGTAAGTTTTAAAAAATATCAAGTTCCCTCCTATAGGAGAGGTGTGCAATTCCAAAAGAACCTTTTGTTTGAGTTGGGAGTTCTTACATAGTGTTGACAGTGCTAGATCTGCCAACATTAAGGGGATCTCCCTGATATGAGGGTCCAACTAAACCTCACACTGTTTAGTGTAGGAGTCCCATTCGGTATGATGGCCTGGTTTCCATTTAGATATTTTCCTCAGCTATTGTTGTTTAGCGCATGAGAGTATTACACTGGTACCTTCGAACAACAAGGTGAGTGTGCTTGGTGAATGTGCAAGGTAACTGTTTCTAGGTCCTCTTACTGCAAAAGGGGGGGGGAGTGAGCCTCTAAGTGAGAGGTAATAGTACCACCTTGGAAGAGACACACGCGAACCAGGAAGGTGTGCCCAACATCCAACGGAATAGTCCACAATGGATGTGGTTGTTGTTAAAACCAAAGCATAGGGAAAGATCCGTCCACCATCCAACGGAATAGTCTACAATAGACGCGACAATCGTTATAACTAGTAAGCGAGAAATGTCTGTCTAGTATCCTGTGGAGTAGTCCACCAAGATGAGACAACAATGATAGCCAATACAACACATTCCCAATAAGGAAAGCACTAAAACAACTGAGATAGTTCAACTATCTTAGAACATGTGAAACAAACATGAATTACAAATGCTCAAAGAATAGTCTTACAAACATCTACAAGTCATGCATGAAAACGTGCTATCCTGAACATGTTTCTGTATTAAGGAAAAGTTCCAAGACACATATTTACATCATACATCACTAGCCCCAGTAGTGTGACATTGGAGCCAGTCCTTGCTCCTCAAAGAACTAACTAAAACTCTCTATGCTTTGTGGGATGAGCCAAGGTGAAAAGTCATTTCTCATACAATGAGGGGGGTATATATAACCAAGGGTGATGCTTGACTCTTGTGACTCTTGGACTACCCTCATGATTGTTCAACTTCCTATGAATTTTCAACTGACATGACTCTTCATATTCATGTGTGCCCATTGGACTTCCACTTTACATTACATTCAATTTACAACAAATTTGGCCCATAATAGTGATGTGGCATTTGACAACTCATGACACGAATTGACATGACACTGTTGACTGAGTGATATATATGTTCTTTGATGCGCTCTCTCTTCTCCTCTGCATAGCTTGATGATGCAGGGTCTTCAATGATCTTTGGTCTTGAGAGGTGGTTGAATGCATGTTCTCCCTTTTGCATGTTCTTGATAAGCTTCTTTGTTCATTCAACTATAAGTGAGTTTTTTAGCATGTTCGCTACTTCCTCATCTTCTTCATCATATCGCCGTGATCTAATAATGTACCTGTTCCAACGATTCACTCATGACATGACGACACCAAATACAAAAACCTCCCAGTCTAAGATGATGCATTGTTATCCATGGACTAGGCTCGGGACAGATGACAAGCTGGAAAAGAGGGCCCAGTAACTGCACATTGCGCAATTCTAGGTGACAGGGAGGGAGACTGGCTATTGAGACTAGGCATAGCATAACTTAGGCTTGATTGAGGAACTCCTGAGCACAATATTCACTGTCGAGAAAGATTACGCAAAAGTCACTGGGAGATAGAATTTCGCATTTGAGGCCATCAGTGGTTGCTACAAGGTGGGACCTTGGGAGGTAGGTTTGCACAATTTTCAGAGGCAAGGCAGGACTGGGCAGTAGAGGGACCTAGGAGGAAAAATCTGCACAATTATTGGGATCAATGCGTCTTGGCTGAGGGAGAACACTGGGAGACAGTTTTGCATAGTTCTGGGAGGCAAGGCAGGCTTGGGTATTTGCACATTGTGCAGTTCCAGCAAGTAGGGAGGAAGCTTGATCATAGATCTTGTGAAATGCACAGTCCAAGTCAGTCTTGTGAAATGCACAGTGCAATTTCCCTAGGGGAAAATGATTATGCATTGCACAGTTCCAGGTAGCAGGGGTGCATCACTGAGGGTTGAGACTGGGCAGTGCGCAGTCCAGTCGGGGCCTAGTGAACGAGAGTTGTTCGGTCATGAGGATTTTCAGAAAAAAGGCTAAGTGTGCGACGCAGGTGAACTTGTGAGGAACTTAAAATTGTGATCACACACTTATCATATTTCAACAACATGACAAATAAACCACCAGAACAACAAGACAAAGCATTACCTTTTATGATATTGTCTAGAAGAGAAAGCGACAAGTGTGACACTTGAGATAGACCCTAGGATGACTGTGAGGACACTTGTGTGACAAAGCTTAAAAATTTGTGTATGAGTGCGATCGATGTTTACATAGCTAGGACAAATTGAATACACAAAGACAAACCTTTGAACTCACCAGAAAAGGACCGCAAGCGTGATAAAACACTCAAACATGCCAAAAGATGACAATTGATCAAACAAGCAAGAATGGTGAAAAGACTTTGAGGAAGCTCATGGAATGAGCTCGAGTGCTTGCAAAAATAAAGGGAAAGACCAAGGAAGGCTCCAAAATTTAAGTGCAAGCCAAAATTTTGGAGGGTGTGCAGCAACTACAACACTTGGCGACACATTGTTTGGATACTAACTTCTTTGTCTTAGTTCATTTCTAGTGCAGGGCCTTGGTCCTTCAAGGAGTATTGATTCATTGTGTGGATTACTTTGGTTTCTCCACCTACCCCATGTCAGAAATGGTTCCCTTTATACCTTCTCAGTTGAAAACAACATAATATTCAACTAGATCACAATGTTTCAAATTGGGAAGGGTAGTTTAGCTCGTGAGCTTATGATTTTCAGAGTATAGTTTTTATCTCCGGTGTTGCTCCGCTGCCAGTAGGCCTGGACAGTACCCCGGTGGAGTTGCCTGCTTCACCTCTCTGTGCATGAAGCCTTTCTCTTCTTTCACCTTTATTATTTTAAAGAGAATTGTTCATAGGCACTTTTTTATTTTTCGGGCAAAAGAGGGATCCTGAATTATTGAGAGAAGAAGAGGTTATTCCTTCATAGAAGTGTGTAAATACCTCTGATTTAGATTTGTTCGTTTAGATTTCCCCTTCTCTATTTCTACTAGTTGGATAAGATTGAAAACACCAAAGCATAAAACTGAGCATAGGTAGGAGGTTCCCAAACTGGACACAAGTTCATGGTTGGACCAAAAATATCCTTACAAACGGATCATATTTTCCATTAGGACTTCATCGCCCAAAAGTTACAACCACATACAGACCTAGTTGTCCTTCCTCAATATTTCTATAATGACATTGCCAATGTCTAAGTAAGCATAAGAGAATATAATGAAAGCATGCAAATTTAATCTAAGAAAGCTTTGAAAGAAGTGAATCTTGCTCAATCTTAGTCCTAGCTCACGGAGAAGAGGTTGTTTTCTAAGAGACCCGTTTGTCCTTCCAGATTCAAGCTAATTACTAAAAGGAAGCAATCTTCACTTAACACATGGCCATAAAATGAATTCACATTAAATATATTTACAAATATTTACAACAAATGAATATAATAAACATGAAGAATTAAACTAACATATCCACAAATATGAGCATCATACAACAAAGTGTACTTAGCTTGGTATGGGGGCCCTCTAACCTTGCTGGCACACTGTTAAAATGCTCAGCTACAAGAACTCATCCACTCTAGCAAACACAAAGAAACCATGAAACAAAAACTCCGTCTTCAATTATCTCAAAATAATAATCTTCAAGTTTTTCTACATGTTCTAACTATGAATGCCTCTCTTTAAATAGGAAAAATAATAACCATATAAGCTAAAAATTCTGAAACAATCATCATTAATGTTATCCCACTTCATCAAGTTGAAGCCATCCATTAGTTACAAGAAATCTGGAAAAATTCCAAAAAATCCTAAAACTGCCCCTTTTAATAGGGATTTCTCGGTGATAGGTCAAGTTTGACCAACATTGACCAGGCCTGTATTTACTCTGTTTGATCGAACCAATAGATGTTCATCCATCTGCGGTTCCTAATCTTTCCAAATATGCATTCAGCTCACGCCCAGGTATTTTGCACATATCACTTCAATGGAGCTATTACGAGAATTTTTAATGCAGTCTAAAATTAATTTTAAAACCCATTTTTTACAAAAAATTCTAAAGATTGAAAATCTTAATTTAGTTACTTGAATATGAAAAATAAGAGTGAAATGAAACATATGTAAGTGAAGTATGATGGTGGTAAATGGATGGGTTTAGGATAGACAAAAATGACCAAAATTGAGGGCCAACATCTCCCCCTTGCCGATTCTCAAGCATGTCCTCATGCTTGTCTTTGTCTCATTGATCTTCTGCCTCTACATGCTGACCTCCCTGCTATTTTTCCTGTGGATCTAGTTCCTGATGTAGAAAATTTCGCTTGTGCTTCTTGAAGAAATATAATAACCCTCTCCATTTCTTCCTTTGTCAATTCAATTGGAGTTGTCCTTTATTTGCCTACTCAAAGGATCTTGAATTTGAGCACATCCAAGGATTAACTGAACTCTTTGCCATGTGAATCATGTCCATTACCATACTTTTGGAGATGTGTCTAAAAGATTTCTTTGATTTTGAAAGAGGGTATTAATTTCCTTTATCTGAACCCTATGAGTGTCCTTATGCAACCCATTCCTTTGTATCAACCAAACTATAATTTCCATTTCTTAATGCCCAATAACCAAAACCACTCTTTTTTCCCAATTTATGATATTGATAGGACATGAATTTTTTTCTTTTCTTTTCCAAAATAATGATCATTCAATTCTAGCAATGCCAGTGAATTTGAAGCAATTTGCACACGAAGTTGCAACAAACATTGTACAAGTAGCAACAAACTTTATTAACCATTTTCTCATAAAATACAAACTTGGTTTCTCTAAAATTTTGCAAAAATTTTTATACCACTCCATTGCTTCTCTTCACCAAAAGTTGGAAATATCCTCATCACGGATTTTGAGAAAAAGATAAATTGGTTGTAGGTGACATTGCTTGATTTCTTCAAAAATACAAATCGGTTTAACTTGAAATTTATCGTACCTATTGATCTTGCAATGATGCATCCCCCTGTTAAATTTCATGATAATCTGATGCACAAAATTCAAGAAAAATGGGAAATGGATGTAGGTGATGGTGGTTGATTTCAGGAAAAATGAAAGTTCTTTTGGCATGAAATATTCTGGGTTTATTCATCTTATATCACTACATATTCCCTCAAAATTTTGCATCAAATGGATATACGGTTTAAAATTAAAGAGCAATTTTTGAAAATGCAACTATTTGCTTACCAAGACTATGCAATATATTTTCAAAAAATCTGAATTGGAATGTTGATTTGCTCGACTGGTATGAAAATTTTAATCACTATTTAATACCCACGAGAGAAATTTTTGAATGGAAATGTCGAAATTTAGGATTGATATGTTACCTCTGTCACTGCTGCAAATGGTATCCAAACAAAATCCTCTGTTTGTAAACTGAATAAAAACTCTTATTGTGAAAAATACCCAAAACAAAAATCTCCACTGTAAGAAGACCTCTCACTGTTTTTGAAAATCGTATTTCTTTCTTAAATCTCTTCGTTTTTGCAAAGTTTACTTATGCAAAGTATGAGAAAGAAAGAAAGAAAGAATTCCTCTATTCTAAAAATATGCGTGCTGTAACTTTCACTGTGTAAAACATTTGACAAATTGTGTATGAATAAATCGTGGTGTGATACCTGAACTGGAAGAGGAACTCATTGAAAAACTTTGTGTTAATTATGTCTCTTCCTGTTAGTCATATAGTTCAAAAACTAATTCCCTAGCATTTCGAGAAATTTTCGACTCTTACAGGTGGCAGAGGATTTTAAGCAAAACAAATCCGAAATTGAAGTCTCATGTGACACATTTCAACAAAATCTGAAGTCCGATTTTCCAAATCGTTTTTTTTAATTGCTGAGGGGATCGATGCTTACCTTCACTTGGAGTTACTGTGTAATTTAAGGGATTCTTTGCGTAATTCGTGGCTTATGTTGGAGCTTGGCGCAAAATGTTCTTTCTTCAAAGCACCATTAAATCCCTCTTTAACTCTCCACACTGCTCAGTGCTTCCCTTATTTCTTTGTGCTTCTCTTTTTCTATGCAGCACAGGGTTTTACGCTGCTCTTTTCACAATTTCCATGGCTCAATAATTTCTCTAATTAGAGCTTATGGAAATTTTTTTTACAACTTATTCTCTATGGCTCAAATTATTCCTTTACGGCTTAGAGTATTCCTCTACGACTCAGGAGTAGCTCTTCTCTACGTGAATTCTTTGTGCTTATGAAATCATTTGGCTATGATGATCGTAGAGCATGCCTTTGGAAAAAAAATTAACTGTTTTGAATTATCCCTTCAATGTCGATTTTCGATGCTGCCACAATTGTACTCCTTCGACATTTGTTTTATGAGGACTTTAGGTTATGATTTCTGTTTCATTCATTATACTCATATTTCGTCAACGCATTTTCAACCATTATGTGCATGTTACTTTGTTATGTTTTTATCATTGTAGTCTCTTGTCTTTTGTTTATCATATGCACTCATGTATTTGATTTAAAAAATGACCATAGTTTTAGGTCATTTTAAATCAAATATTTTTACAATGATAGTAACTTTTTTATCATGATTTTGTAGATGCATAACCTAATGAAAAGGAAGGAGATGTGGTCAACAAGATTGGTCAAAATTTGTAAATGATAGTGTTAAGATATGAATGTATGGTGGAATAATGAATGAATAAATGTGTAAGGTAATGTTATAATGTATATGGCTAGGAATTGACATATTCAAGATTTTAAACTAAATTATCAATCGTAGGAATTTTTTATTTTATTTATTTATTTTTTTTAAATCAAAGAAACTTTCCTTTGATTTGATAGCTCATTACTCTTTTGTCATCACTTGACTTTTCCAAATGAATTCATGTCAATACTGCACTGTAGATAGATGCTTGTAGTTGCTTTAGGTCCCTTTGATATTAATTTTGTTAAGGTCCCTTACTGATACTTGTTGATGATGACGTTTCAGGTCTTTTCTGTAGAGCAACTTCTTGATATCAAACCATTGCATGGTTTGTTGATTTATTATGAATCTTCTCCCCTTGCTGATCTTGAGACTTATCCTCAAGTCGTAAGTTTTTGGAGGATGATCCTGCAAAAATGAAAAACATAAAAGAGAGAATTCATATTGGCCAAACAAGTTAGTTTTTTGATATGAATTCGAGTTTGTATTGTGCCAGTATCCTGGATTTTCACAACCAAACTCCTTTATTATTTTTGATTATTTTTCTTTTCTTTTTTCTTTCCTGGATGGAGGTGGGATATAATGGTGTAGGGAAGTATGGAAAGCTTATGAAAGTAAGATAGGCTGAAGTCATGATCTAGTAGTAGATGGATAGATAGATACATAATAGGTCTGGACTTCAACATGCATGATCGCGATGCTTAACATACAATATGGATGATGGATGAAATCATGAAAAATATGGCTTATGAAAGACTTCTTAGGCAAATGATGTGACTTGTGATGGTACAAACCTTGAATATTTCTTTTGATGATTAGCTTCATGCATTTTGCCTCGATCTTGATTCATGTTGTAGGGTTGTTGGTCAGCAACTGAGAGCAAGATTCAAGAGTTTTGAGTTTCTTTGAATGAACTCAACATTAGGTGAATTCCACTTTACTTTGACTTGGATATTTTCATTTCATATTCATAGATATGAATTTTTAAATATTTGACTTTGAAAAGTCCTTCATCCATGGAGTTCACTCCTTAGTTCTTCTTATGACCTGCAAAAACATAGCATTTGCCTGCAATAAAATATTAGATGATGAAGGAAGAGAGGTGTACAATCTCTCTTCTTCCAAGAAATATGTAAAATAATTATAAGCATTTCTTAGAAAACAATTCCAAATATGATATACAAATAAAATGCATTCTTTTACCCCTTGAAGAATGGTGGCCAACCTATACCTCCTAGCGATATTTTGTTCACAAAATCTTTGTTTTGTGTCCAATTAGAATTATTACAAATAAAATTTGAAGTGAATACATATGAATACTTCCAGTATAAACTTGTTTTCAAAATGATTTGAAATGATACACTAAAAATGACGAAGAATACTTTGTTTGATAGAGCTGCTTGTGAATTTTTTACTAGACCAACAATGACTATTTAGAGTGTAATTTTTTCGTTAAAGATCGTATTAATGTGAATCCACTTGGAGATTAAAGAAGATTAATTTTTTCTTACCAAGTAGAAACATGTTTTTAAAATCCTTATGTTTGATATCACAAAATTGCTGATGAACAGACCTAGGAGGCAGAGTTTTACTACGCTGACTTGAAGACATGCAGTGACCAAATGTGGCATAACTTTTTCATTTGTCCTCCAAATGGGATGATTCAAATTGTTTATTGACATGGACTTGAATATATATATACCATATAAACATGTTTTGAAAATAAGATGATTTTGGACCTTCGTCTTTCTAATTTCATAATGAATGAAATGGTACACGGGGGAAGTGAAAAAGAGCGTCTCCTTCTCTTTCTCTCTTCTGCAGAGGCAAAGGAAATTCTCCACAACTTAGCAGGCTATTCTCCACTACCTTAAACCTTTTAAGGGGTTTGGGTCATAGGGTAGGTAACGTTAGCCGGCGGAGGTTGTAATACATTTATAAGACTGAAGTCGAGTAATAGTCCTAGGACATACCACATATGCTTCGATAAATCCATATAAGTTCGACAAGTCCTGGCCTTCCAAATTACCATTCTATATAGGTTTGCCATAAGGCATCTTAAATTCTTGGTATGTTAAATATGCCAATGAACAATCAAGGCCTAGAATTGTCACTATGCAAAATTTTCGACAAGCAATTAGTATTTTGAGCATAACTTTTTCATATGATACCGGATTGAGGTGATTCAAATTGATCTGGAAACTAGTTTTGAAGGGATATCTTCCCTGTAAATATAATGTTAAAATGTTCCCATTAGACCCCTCAAAGCAAGGCTTTACTAACTCTGTCCCCAAAATTTCATTTGAGACCTAGTTTTTATTTTGATCATATATTTTTTAATGTGATCCAAATTGAAAATTTCAAAATGGATTTAAAAACTATATTTCAAGAAATACCTTTTTTAAAAACAAGGTTTGAAAATGATCCTGCATTTTGCCATGACATCCTTCCAAATGAATATTGAACAATGATTTGAAGAATTTGTTCACGAGAGTTTGAACCAAAAAGTCTTATTGTGAACTCATTATACCCATTTATTTATTTATTATATTCTATCATACTCTATTGTATAAAAGAAAAGTCATTCTCTCAAGTATAAGAGAATTTACAATGTATCCATTTGCGTAACAAGATTATAAGTAGACTCACATCCAAGTTTGAAAAATATACCTTAATGAATACTTGGACTTGAAAAATTAGTTGATCATAAAGATTTGATGTTAAAGAATGTTGAAAAATGGAATGGTGTTGTGGTGTAATAACTAGTCGAAACCAAGTTTGAGTGTCATATTTAAGTCTTTGGTTCTCCTTAATTGTCATATCACAAAGTTCTTCTTGTGGAATGCGTTCAAAATCATGAATGCACAAGGGATCATATGCTAGATATGCTTGAATATCTCGCTGTATTGTTTGAACTTCATCGCATGTGATCCATAACTCATTAAACCCCTTACAAACATAACTAGAAAAAGTTTATAGGTTCTCTTCTTGTGGATCCTCTTCATGGATGCTTTGTTGCTCTTCTATATTTTGAAATGAAGATTCATCCTTAGTGATCATTCTAAATTGTGGACAAGGGTTTAAGAAGATCCTTGTGGTGGCATACCCCCCTTCTCTAAATGACTTCTTTAACATCATATTTTGTAGACCTTTGTTTTGCAAATGGATTTTATCATTAGTGAGTTTTTGTTAGTTGGTCGGGGGTTTTGTTTTCGGGATCTACCTTTCTAATTTATATATCTAAGCATGAATAACCATAATGAAAAATCCTATTTATTTTTTTATGTTTTTTTTAATGGTATTCCTAATTAGTTATATCCAAATATGCTTCCCTGGCAATGACGCCAAAAATGTTAGCTCAATTTATTGTGTAAATTAAGGCATGTATTTTACTATCAATCCAGGTTGGTAATCTTAGAATCAAACCACAATTTATGGATTTTTGGATAAGAACTAATATAGAAAGTAGTTATGAGAACGGAAATTCATATTACAAATATAAACCATTCTACACAACTAAGCAAAAAAAATTACGTCTATTCCATAAAAGCATACGTGATTGGTCAATGAAATTAGACTATTTTAGAAAACAAGGAAGAGGCTCTTTTCAATGAGACCTGATTGTCCTTCCTCAATATTTCTTTAATGACATTGCTAATGTGTAAGTAAGCATAAGGGAATGTAATGAAAGCATACGAATTTAATCTAAGAAAGCTTTGAAAGAAGTGAATCTTGTTCAATCTTAGTCCTAGCTCACGGAGAAGAGGCTCTTTTCTAAGAGACCTGGTTTTCCTTTCACATTCAAGTTAACTACTAAAAGGAAGAAATCTTCACTTAACACATGGCCATAAAATGAATTCACATTAAAAATATTTACAACAAATGAATATACTAAACATGAAGAATTAAACTAGCATATGCACAAATATGAACATCATAAAACAAAGTGTACTTAGCTTGGTATGTGGGCCCTCCAACCTTGCTGGTACACTATTAAAATACTCAGCTACAACAACTCATACACTCCAGAAAACACAAAGATATCATGAAACAAAAGCTTTCTCTTCAATTATCTCAAAACAATAATCTTCAAGTTTTTCTACATGTTCTAACTATGAATGCCTCTATTTAAATAGGCAAAATAATAACCATATAAGCTAAAAAGTCTGAAACAACCATCATGAGTGTTATCCCAAAAAATCCTAAAACTGCCCATTTTTAATAGGGATTTCTGGGTGACAATTCAAGTTTGACCAGCGTTGACCGGGCCTGTATTTGCTCAGTTTGACCGAACCAATAGATGTTCATCCATTCTTGGTTTCTAAGCTTTCCAAATATGCATTTAGCTTGCGCCTAGGTGTCCTACACATATCACTTCAATGGAGCTATTACAATAATTTTTAATGTAGTCTAAAATTAATTTTAAAACCCATTTTTTACAAAAAAAATAAATTCAAAATTCAAAAACTTAATTTAGTTACGTGAATATGTAAAATAAGAGTGAAATGAAGCATATGTAAGTGAAATATGATGGTATATGGTGGTAAATGGATGGGTTTAGGATAGACAAAAATGACCAAAATTGAGGGCCAACACTTACCTGAATCTTGTGCCTCCAAGCACCTGAGCAATACACCATTATGGTGCTTTCTATAGCACCCCATGCACCAATTGGTCTAATATAGCTTTGATTTGGAGTGCCCTCTTCGACCACAAAGATAAATTAGAGGGCACTGTGCCATGCTCGAAGTATCAGCGCACATCTTTGTACCAAGAGTTTCCATCTAAAGTTGTAGAGGCTCTCTCGGCATTGTACATTCCTATTTATTGCTCCCAACCTGCGAGATCTTTTTCTTCCTCTTGTGCATGAACCTCTTTCGTTGCTAACCTACAAATACCATGTCCCTTGATGGTATTAATTGGTTTAATGTCAAGATCATATTCTTGCAACCCAGTCATCTAGTTTATCCTTCTCTCACCCAACTCTTGTTGAACAAGCTATGATCTGATTGCTGGGTGTGGAACAAAGATAATATAATGATTTCTCAATAAATAGGGTCTGAAGTGCTTCACGACAACATAAGCTTGTTTTTCCACGACGAGATAGTTGAGCTCTTGACCTTGTAGTCTTGCGCTCGTGAAGGACATGGGTCACTTATTGTTCAACTCATTCTTCTGAGTGAGTACAATAATGATAGAAGTGTTGAAAGCGAAAGTGTAGAGCAAGAAATATTTGTTGAAGTCTAGTTTATACAACACTAGTGCTTCTGCTATTGCTTTCTTTATATAGATGAACACGTCCTTTTCCCTTTTTCCCCAACTGTAGACTGTGTACTTCTTGACCATCTCCTGTATGATTTTAACAATCTGAGCATAGTCGGAGATGAAATTTTTGAGGAAGTTGATCTTCCCTAAGAAAGACTGCATGGATTTCTTGTTTACGGGGTGGGGAATCTATGTGATGGTCTGAACTCTGTCTAGATCTACCTTGATCCCACTTTTAGCGATAATGTGTCCAAGCAAGTTATCCCCGGACACTGCAAAGATGCTCTTCTTGGGATTCAAGGATATCCCATATTTTTGGCATCGCTAATTTTTTTCTTGAGATGACGTAGGTGGTTTAACCACTGTCTTGAGAACACTGTTACATCATCAAGGCAGACCACTATTCTTTGTTTGATAAGCCCATAGAAAGGAATGTCCATTGCACGTTGAAATGTTGCACCTGCATTAACCAGCCCAAATGACATTTTGCGAAATGTGACATACCCCACTTGGTATGAAATGTTTTTTTTAGTATGTCAGGCTTTGCTTCCACAACTTGGGTATAGACATAAAACCCATCAAGCAAAGAAAAAATCTCTTCTCCAGATATTGTTTGCAATATATACTCCATGGACGACACTGGGTAGTTGTCCTTGTCCGAGATGCGATTGAGGTTGCAGAGATCTACACACAGGTGGATCTCCTCGGACTTCTTCCTGATAGGGACTAAGTTGGATAACCATGTTGAATGTCACACTTTATAGATGATTCGAGCATCCAACAACTCGGTCAATTCTTTTTATATGAGGGTTCAAGTGTTAGATGAACTTTCCTCAGTTTCTGCTGAGAAGGCTTAGCCCCTTCTTTGATCGGTATGGATAATTCATGTCTCATATGTCTTAAGATCATCATACGTCCACATGAATACATTACGGTACTGCTTGAAGAGGCAAATAAAAGCTTGCCGCTCTTGTGGTGTACAAGAAGTACCGAGATTCATGTATTTCAAATATTCTTTTGTTCCAAGATTGATTTGTTCATGCGACAATGTAGAGTTGTGGTTCTTAGCATTCATAGGTCCCTGAAAACAGTTCTGCAAATCATACAACTTCTCTAGTTATACCACACCCTTGGGGATGAGGTTGCCTTTACTTGCGTCCTGCAGAGCTTGTTCGTGCTCGTCCTCGTCTATCGATGCGTCCTTGAAGACGTCATCGTTGGACATGAAATGTAGTATATGTTGATCATCCTAAAAAATGTGTAAGTTAGTTATGTTGGATGGGACAGATGATTTATACAAAATCTCAATAGAAAAATTGTCCCTCAACGATAACATCCTAGCAGCTACGTTTGCTAAGGAATCCGCAACTGCATTACACATTCTTGGCACGAAAATAATATTGAAAGCTTGGAAATGAGAAATGAGTCACCATACCTCTTGTTGGTAACTCTTAAGACACGATGAAACCCAATTTATAATGTTATGTACCCGACACACCATAATTTTAGAGTCACCTACCACTTTCAGAACAACAACCTTGAGGTCAATGGCTTTCTGTAAGCCCAAGACGAGTGATTCATACTCTACTGTGTTGTTCGTTCACTCAAAATCCAAACAAATAGAGAGTAGATGTTTCCTCTATAGTGGGTCTATTAGAACACAACCGACTCCAGATCCCTCCTGCGTTTTGGATCCATCAAAGTACATGGACCACATATCATTTGTATAAGGACTGCTTACATCACTAGTACTATTACCACTATTTCTACTACTACTTACTGTACAAGTTTAATTTTTGCTAGTTGGGCACGAAATGAGGCCCAACTGTGTGTATGGTAGGATAGGGTATGGCTCTACAAGATAACACCCCAACTGTGTCTCTAAAAAGCAATTGTCGAACATGAGTTCTGCGAAAGACAACGACTCATTTTCTCCATTCAAGGGAGTCACATTATGCTTCATGTATTTCTCCGAAAACACTAAGATATGGTTATTCCTGCCCTTATACGGAAGCCATAAGTGTGACCAGTTAGTGGCAAAGTATCCTTGCAGCTTGCTTGACCAGTGTCTGCTGAGAAATACCCCGTATGTTTTCGAGATGTCCACAATTACAATATTTATGCATTTGATGAACTCTCTCATCAAATGTTAGCCATATGACCACATCCCTGAGTTCACCAATTGCTGAGACACAAGTTCTGTCTAGTTGGATCATCTATGCACTTGTATTACTCCATTGGGCATTGATCTTCTTGGCGATGGAGATTGGCATGACATTGACCGATGCACTAGAATCAACCAAGAAGTTGTGAACATTGAAGTTAAAAATTTCAAATGATAATAAGAATGGTGGAAAGAGTGAGTTCGCCTCCTCCATGCAAAGCATGTTAAGCACAAATGTGGGAACGTCAAGAGACTTACTAGATACCTTGTTTGAAGAGGTGGCCTGACTAGTAGATGTTTCCCCAAGTGCTCGTAGAAGAATGTCCCGTTGACTCATGATTTTTGAAAGCTCAAATAGAGAGATATTGGCACGAGTCTTCTTCATGTATTCTCTCACTGAGGTGTTCGGGGGTGGAACTGAATTCATGGTTTCCGGTGGGATGGTTTTGTCTTTGCTGCTTGCAGAAACACTTTTCATTGAAGTTGTCTTCTTGGAATTGCTCTAAGTGTTCTGTGTTGAGTTGACCAGAGGATCCACTTTCCTTAACATACCTTGTTTTATTTTTTTGTTCAACATCTCAATCGCAGTGGTGGCCCCTTGACTTCTCAAGTTATATCAATTATTTTTCTTTGGGGCCGAACCGTCGCTCAGAGGCTCCTTATCGGTGGTCATATTTTGGGCTGTGAGAGGGTATTGATACATGTTTACTACATGCCTAGTGCTTGGAGTTTCATCAAGTGTAGCAACTTCTTCTTCTTCATGGTTAAGCTCGTCCCGCTCATCAACCATGATTGTGTTGGAAAACTGCGTAGCCAAACTGCTCATTGCATGGTTTCATTATGGGCATGTTCTTTCCAAATAGGGTTCATGTTAAAACATGCAGTATGAATTTGTAGCAATTTTCTTAAGGTTCAAAACCAGGTTAGAGCTCTCTGCAGATTTGGCTGGCTGGCTGATGTTGTTGCTGCTACTGGAAGCTACAACCTTATTTTGTGGGTATTTGGGGGGCCTGCTGCTCACAATAGTATCTATTTTCCTTTGTTTAAGTTCTACCACTTCGGTAGTCAGGGACTTGAGGAGAAGAGTAAGGTTCTCGATATCACTTGATTCATTTTACTTAGCCTTTCTCACAGAGGTTTGGAACCTCTTGCCCATGTATTTGGAGTCCTTGGTGGGTTCATCGTCTGCAATGAATCCAATAGCGCATCATTATTTCTCCATGATAATAACCTCTTCATAATTTTCTATTAGTGATGGTTTCACAGCTCGCTTGACGAACTATGCAATACTGGTCGCCATGGAAGAAGTGTAGTAGTCGAGAGAGATGGAGTTGTGAGGTTTAGTGTCGTTTGAGAACTTGTTCAGAATACGATTGAACCTTTCATTGAAATCTTTGACCTTTTCTTTCTACTCCATCTTGAGACGACCCAACTCCTTCAGTAACATGGCAGGGTTCCTTTTGAATACCCCCCAATTCTGGATGGAGTTTGGAGGAAGGTTGTGGTACCAACAACTGCTCTACCATCCACGGTACATGGAAACAATCTACATGAAATGTCATTGTAACATACCTTGAGTGTTTGCATATGTAGGTAGAAAGTGTTTAAGTGAGCTTCTGCCTTCACTGTCTTGTCAGGGTCATATTTCGTTAAGAGATTTTCCGCGTGTCTTGGCATCTTGTGCAGGAGACCCGGAAGTGCCAAGGGGATCTGAGTCATCCAATCCATCTTTTGGTATGCCATGTTTTCCTCTTTGCTGTCCTCCTCTTCCTCTTCTGAATCTAATGATTCCTATTCTGAATTTGTTGGTTCCTCCTCTTCCTCCTTCGTTTCCTTCCCCTCTGCCTCCTCCGTCAGACCTTGAACCCAAGAGTAAGAGGTTGTCCTCTTCTTCCTTTCGAAAAAGGGGTTCCTCTTCTTTCCCCACAACTTGTACCAGCTCCTTAAGAGTGAAAAAGACTACTTCTTCGACAGATGTAACTACTACTCATGTCGGGGTAGTCTTGTGCTTCTTTTGAGAGTATGGAAGGGTGTACACTCCTAGAATCAGTCCAACAACTTTTTTCAAATTGACGGGTGATGGGATGGAAAAACCAGATTTGATGATACAAGATTTCACGTTCAGGTATGGGAGGTGAGAAATTACCAACTTCAAAATTGTGAGAAGGGGAGAGGGATTGAATGCTACTGCCTTGACCAAAAAATGGATGAGTGGGTTTGGTTGGATAATCAAACATAAACTATTGTCCGCTCTCCTTCTAGTGCTAGATATGTTGACGATGCTGGATCCGCCAACATTCATGGGATCTCACCAATATGAGGTCCCAACTAGACCTGACATTGTTGGGCGTAGAAGTCCCATCCGGTATGATGGCCCGGTTGCCATATACTTAGATATTTTCCTTGGTTCTTGTTGTTCAACACATAAGAGTGTTACATTGGTACCTTTGAAAAGTAAGGTGAGTGTGCCTGGTGAGTGTGTAACGTAATTGTGTCTAGGTTCTCTTACTATAAAAGTGGCGAAAAAGTGAGCCTCTAAGTGAGAGGTAATAGTACCACCCAGGAAGAGACACATGAAAATTAGGAAGGTCTGTCCAACATCCAGTAGAATAGTCCATAACGGATGTGGTAGTCGTTAAAACCAAAGTACAGGGAAAGATATGTCCACCATCCAGTGGAATAGTCCACAATGGACATGATGAGCATTATAACCAGTAAGAAAGAAAGGGTTTTCTAGTATCCTGCAGAGTAGTCGACAAGGATGAGACAACAATGATAGCCAATACAACACATTCCCAACAAGGTAAGCACTAAACAACCAAAATAGTTCAACTATCTTAGTACATGTGAAACAAACATGAATTAGAAATGCTGAAAGAATAGTCTTACAAAGATCTACAAGTCATGCATGGAAATGTATTGGCCTGAACATGCTTCTGTATTAAACAAAAGTTCCAAGACACATATTTACATCATACATCACTAGCCCCAGTAGTGGGACATTGGAGCCACTCATTTCTCCTCAAAGAACTAATTGAAACTCTATATGCTTTGTGGGAGGAGCCAAGGTGAAAATTCCTTGCTCATACGATTAGCGGGGTATATATAACCAAGGGTGATGCTTGACCCTTTTGATTCTTGGACCACCTTCATGATTGTTCAACTTCATATGACTTTTCAACTAAATGAATCTTCATATTAATGTGTGCCCATTGAACTTCCACTTTACACTACATTTGATTTACAATAGATATGGCCCATAATAATGATGTGGCCTTTGAAAACTCATGACATGACTTGACATGAAACTGCTTACATGGACTAGCTTGTTGAGGTGGCAATGTCAAGCCTCTCTTGCTGCTGAGTAATAGATGTATTCTTGGATGTGCTCTCTCTTCTCGTCTGCATAGCTTGACGATGTGGGGTCTTCAATGATCTTTGGTCTTGAGAGGTGGTTGCATGCATGTGCTCCCTTTGCTTGTTCTTGATAAGATTATTTGTTCATTCAATTGTAAGTGAGTCTTCTAACATGTTCGCTCCTTCCTCATCTTCTTCATTGTCTCTCCATGATCTAACAATGTACCTATTCATGTAATTCACTCATGACAGGATGACATCAAATCCAAAAACCTCCTAGTCTAAGTTGATGCATTGTTATCCATGGACTGGGCCCGAGACAAATGATACGCTGGGAAAGAGGGCCTAGTGTTACACAATATTTTGTCGCACTTCTCGTCCTGTATCCTGAAGCATCAAAATGATGAAATATGTCAGTGTACTCACCATGAAACACATACCAAAACATCCCAGAAGAAGAGAAGAAAAGATGCCCGGAGAGAATTATGGAGAAATTTTCCTGAAACCCTAGTTTTTAGGATCAACGCACTTTGCACTACTGTTGGCCTGTGTTGATGGTTTGTTGCGACATGTTTACCTAGTGCTGTCAACATGGATTTTGATAGGAAAACCCACGCTGAACCTCTTGTGGCAGGTTTTCCTATAATGGAGGAGAAGCTTCTCTTACTAAAAGCCTTGAGAACGATGAGTTGGATGTTGTTGAATGAATATATGGTCAAGTTCTCCTATTTTGAGTCCTTGATCCTACCTTTATGGATCTTCCCCTTGAGATGTGGAACTTCCTCCCTCTTTTATGGATCGCTAACTCCCTCTCCTTTCCTATATATCAAGTCCCTTCTATCCCCAAATGGTTGGTCATTGCTTGGTTGCATTCCTATGCTGAAACTATGCCTAAATGCTGCACATTTAGCTAAGGAGAAGGAGTGCTTGAAGGTCTTGGCTTAGAATTGGCATGCAAACTCCAAGGTACTGAAAGGGAGTTTTTAGATTATTTTCCTAGATAATGAGTTGAAGTCGACAAGAAATGATTCATCGAGGGAGGGCCATAATGTATCCCACATCATCGACACAAAACAAAATATATAACAGAGTAGGTAAGAGTGATTCAAGATTGTTGCATGATCCTTTCTATTCGAATGGCTGCGACCATAATGTGGGTCCATATATATGATCCTTTCTATTTGGATGGCTGTGTCCATGCTGTGGATCCTTACACGTGACCCTTTCTATTAGGATGGCTGCATCCATGTCGTGGATCCTTACACATGATCCCTTATATTCAGATGGCTGTGTCCATGCCATGGATTCATATATTGTTAGATGCCTATTTAGAGATGTGTTTTTAGGCATATTTACATTAGGGATTTCAACTATCTATATTGTATCATGATTGATTTACAGGTCTCCTGACAGTGTTTCTCTGGGTCCTTGCCTTGAATTGTAAAGCATTTCACCCATCACTCCATGTTCTGCCTTCAAGCTTTAGGGGTCATCTGTTACACAGTATTTTGTCACACTTCCCATCCTGTATCCTGAAGCATCAAAATGATGAAAGTTGTTAGTATAATCACCATGAAAAAGATATAGAAACATCCCTAAAGAAGAGAAGAAAAGCTGCCCTGAGAGAATTATGGAGAAATTTGACCGAAACCCTAATTTTAAGGATCAGTGTGCTTTGCACTACTGTTGGTCTGTGTTGATGGCTTGTTGCAACATGTTTACCTAGCGCTGTCAGTGTGACTTTTGATAGGAAAAATATCATTGGACTTCTTCTGGCAGTTTTTCCTACAGTGGAGGAGAAGCTTCTCTTACTAGAAGCCTCGAGAACGACGAGTTGGATGTTTTTGAATGAATATATGGTCGAGTTCTCCCATTTTGAGTGCTTGATCCTACCTTTAGGAATATTCCCCTTGAGATGTGGACCTTCCTCCCTCTTTTATGGATCCCTAAATCCCTCTCCTTTCCTATAAATCAAGTCCCTTCTATCCCAAAATGGTTGGTCATTGCTTGGTTGCATTCCTATGCTGAAGCTGTGCTTAAATGCTGCCCATATAACTAAGGAGAAGGAGTGCCTGAAGGTCTTGGCTTGGACTTGGAAATCCACCACAAAGGAGTCTTCCAACATTATGGAACCTATGGTTGTATGCTTCCCTCATTTCTATTAATAAATATATCATGTGTTTACATTCCATAAGTGTATAAATCATTATTCATTTAGGATGATGCTCCTTGATTTGTCATGTAGTTTATGTTAGAGTGAACTATGCTATGTATGTGCTTGTCTCTCTTGTTTGATCTTCCTTGTAGTTACTCATCTGTGACGATGTAAAGAGGATTGAACCTAGAAGCGAGAAGGTCGATAACGACATTAACAAGTGCTTAAAATCAGAGTGAGGTAGGTTATCTGTCTTACTTTGAATTTTCCAACATAAACTAGGAAATCCTACACTTGTTTGTCCAGTTTGTTGCTATATCCTCTCATAGGAATAGAGAGATCGCTTTTGTTTGCAGAAGGGATTGTCTTCACGACATCCAGTAACTGCGCTTTGCTCAATTCTAGATGATAGGGAGGGAGGCTGGCTACTGATACTGTGCAGAGCGTAGCTCAAGCTTTGCTGAGGAACTCCTGAGCACAGTCTTCATTATTGGGGAAAATTGTGTAGAGGCCACTCGAAGATAGAATTGTGCAGTTGAGGCCATTAGTGGCAGCTGCAAGGTGGGACTCTAGGAGGCAGGTTTGTGCAGTTTGCAGAGGCAAGGTAGGATTGGGCAACAAAGGGACCTGGGAGGACAGATCTGCATAGTTCTTGGGATCAGTGAGTCACAGCTAAGGGAAGACACTAGGAGACAATTCTGCACAGCTCTGGGAGGCAAGGCAGACTTGGGTCTCTGCTCATTTTGGGGTTCCAGCAGGCAGGGAGGAAGCTTGATGACATATCTTGTGAAATGTGCAGTTTAGGTTAAGCTTGAAGAAGCTACTTTGCAATTCTGTGGAGGAAGGCAGTCTTCTCAACTCTGGAATTGCGTAGTACAATTGCCCTGGGGGACAGTGACTATGCACTGTGCAGTTCTAGGAAGCTGGGTTGCACCATTGAGGGATGAGACTGTGTAGTGGGCAGTTTAGTCGAGGCCCAATGAATGAGATTTGTTCGGTGAGGAGTATTTTCAGAAAAAAGGCTAAGTGTGGGAGGCAAGTGAACTTGTGAGGAACTTAAAATTGCGATCACAAACTTAGCATATTTCGACGACAAGATGAGAAAACCACCAAAACATTAGGACAAAGCATTACCCTCTGTGAGATTATCTAGAACAAAAAGTGACAAGTGCAACACTTGAGATAGACCCTAGGACGACCGTGACAACAATTGTGCGACAATTCTTAAAACTTTGTGTATGAGTGCAACCGATGTTTACATAGCTAGGACAACTCCAACACACAAAGACAAACCTTAGAACTCATTAGAAAAGGACCACAAGTGTGATAAAACACTCCAACATGCCAAAAGACGACAATTGATCAAACAAGCAAGAAAGGTGAAAAGACTCTGAGGAAGCTCATGAAATGAGCTTGAGTGATTGCAATAATAAAGGGAAAGACCAAAGAAGGCTCTGAAATTTAAGTGAAAGCCAAAATTTTGGAGGGTGTTGCAACTGCTACAACACATAGATATAAGAGATATTTGTACCATAGTGAATCATTTTTCCATATAAATGTGTCTGATGCACTGGGATCTTGTTGCAAATTTTCAATGAGTTTCCATACCTCTTTGTCATTCTTCAACATCCTAATCCCTTCTTGGGAGTGCATCTGCAACAACATTTTTCTTCCCTTTTTTGTAGATGATTTCGAAGTCACAACCAAACATCTTTATGACCCATTTTTGTTTCTCTTCTAAAGATAATATTTGTTCCAAGAAGTATTTAAGGCTATCATGATCTATTTTTACCTTTAAGTGTCTTCCCATTAGGTAAGGGCACCATTTCTTTAGAGAATGTAGTATTGCCAACATTTCCTTCTCATAAAGGGGTTTGTGTGAATACTTTCCCTGATTGGATGACTTTCGAAAGAAATGGGTCTTCCTTATTGCATTAAAACAAAACCAATGCCATTTCCTGAGGCATCACATTCCACAATAAAGGTTTTTGTGAAGTTTGGTGTATCTAAGATTGGAGCTCAACACATTTCCTATTTAAGATGTTCAAAGACATCATTTGTTTTTGGAGTCCAAAAAAATGCATCTTTCTTCAGTAATGTTGTTAGTGGTGTTGCTATTTTCCAATAATTCTTAATAAACTTGTGAAAATACCCCGTCAACCCGAGAAATCCTTAAAGATGCTTTAAGGATGTGTGTATTTTCCATTCCTTTATGGCTATAATTACATTAGGGTCTACCTTAACACCCTCATGGGATACAATATGACCCAAATATTTCAGTTCATGTACCCCAAATAAGCATTTGGAGGTTTTTGCACGCAATTGTTTCTCTTCCAATAGTTTGAGCATCCTTTCAACATTTTGAACATGATCTTTCCAAGAATTGTTGTAGATTAGTATATCATCAAAAAATACTAACACAAATTTTCTAAGGAAGGGTTTGAAAATAGAATTCATCAAACCTTGAAATGTGGAAGGTGCATTAGTAAGGCCAAAAGCATGACCAAAAATTCATATTGACCTTCGTGAGTTCTGAATGTTGTTTTTGGAATGTCCTATTTCTTCATTCTAATTTAATGATATCCTAAGCGAAGATCCAACTTGGTGAAGTAAACTCCTCCATGTAGTTCATCCAACAATTCATCAATGACAAAAAAGGGAAATTTATCCTTAATAGTGAGCTTATTGAGCTCTCTATAATCCAGACACATACACCATGATCCATCCTTCTCGTGCACCAATACTACTGGAGAAGAGAAATAACTTTGGCTGGGTCAAATTATACATGCCTCTAGCATTTCTGCAACCATACACTCAATTTCACTCTTATGGGCATAGGGATATCTGTAAGTTTTGAAGTTTGGAGGAACACTTCCTGGAATCAATTGAATATCATGTTCATGATCATGAATAGATGGGAGTCCTTTGGGAGTCACAAATACCTTGGAATAATTGTCAAGGACTCTTTGGATATCTATAGAAATGGATGACTTAGATGTTTGAACATCTAGTGAATATAATTGTGAAATTACCCCTCGTTGTTCCTTCTTCAAAATATTTGTCATGCCATTAGAACTTCTTATCTTCCCAGGTTTCCCTGTGATACCCTTTCATTCAATTTCCTTTCACTACAAGGACAATACCTTCTAGCGAAGGTTTTTGCAGAAGCCCCCATAAAAATAGTCCAAAAATCCATTTGTAGTGGAGGTGGGCAGGCAGATGTTTTAGCGATTGTTTTTTGGATGATGCGTGTAAGATATACAAATGCACCGGTGCTTTACTAAAAAGTACAAGCATCGATGCTTCATATAACATGGTGCACAGTGGAAAAATTATTTGTATAAAATAAAATAAAAGACACGGTGCACTAAACAACACAACGCACTGGTGCTTTAATAGTAGATAGCATTGGTGCCCTTCATGTAGAAAAATGACCCAATGTATACAACTAAGGAGCACTATTGTAGTTTTAAATTTCAAAAAAATGCGGTGCTATTTTCAAACGACGCTCCAGTGCAATAAATGTACTTAAACGCCTTGAGGCTTCTTCTAAAGAGCATTGCTAGGCATTTTTAAATTTCTAAATATTGAGCAGTGCTATAGTAAAACCACAACACTGATGCGTTACATGTATAGAAACATCCCGAGGCGTCTCGTGAAACACACCACAATTTATTTTTAATTAAAAAAACATAGTGCTTTTGGATATATTCCGCCTCGGTGTAGTTATCTAACGCTCCAAACGAGGGTTAAAATAAAAAAACCCTCCTGACCGTAATTTTCATTTTTACCATCTACAGTGCGTGAGAACTCTTAAGCACCAGTGCCAATATTTCCACATGAAAGCGCCCTGACATCGGTGCTTCTCTTTCTCACTGTGTTTCTGCACCGTGCTTATTGTTTGAGTTTCCAATTTCTTTAACGATGTTAAAATTTGTTTGTTTGTTTGTTTTTGTTTTTGTTTGTTTGTTTTTGTTTTTGTTTGTTTGTTTTTGTTTTTTTGTTTTTTTTGTTTTGTTTTTTTTTTTCATTATGTGTCCACAATGCCTACCCGATGACCAAATGTCTAGGTAATGTCTATGTTTCTTTGTATTTTAAGTTTTTAGCGGATTAGAATTGAAAATTAGGTTAATTTTCCCACTATTTTTGAAAAAAAAAATCACCATGCAATGTGCTTGATATGTTCGGCTCACACTAGGCGTGATGCGCCTTGTAAATTTACAGGGTGCACCGCATATCGGTATGTGAACGTAACACATTGTAGTTGTTGCGGTGAGTTTTGTAAATGAAAATGTACCAGGAAAGATATGACAAATTGTACGTTGGTGCATCACACCTAGTGCATTTATATTTACCAAACACACTGCAAAAATAATATTTAAAAATAGAGTTGTAGCTCGATGCGTTCGGTAACCTGAATGTTTCAAACTGGTGTGAAAATGTTATACGTTTACACATTTCATTTAATTAAAAATGAAATTGCACCAGGAAAGATACGACAAATTGTACGTTGGTGCGTCACACCTAGCGCATTTATATTTACCAAACACACGGTAAAAATAATATTTAAAAATAGAGTTGTAGCTCGATGCGTTCGATAACTTGAATGTTTCGAACTAGTGCGAAAATGTTATACGTTTAAACGTTTCATTTAATTAAAAAAATATATTTTATGTATGAGGCTGATGTATTTTATATGTCAATTATGTAATAGAGATGTTAGCAGAGGGAGTAACAACAGGAGCAGGAGCAGTAGGCAGACCCATACAATATGGTCTGAACATGGCAGGAGAGAGAGAGGGAGAGGGATTTATACCCTCACCCTATTATTGCAGGGACCCAAGCACTCTTGAGGCATGTAGGCCTCCTCAAGTACTATGAGGAGGCTATATCCCTGAAGGCGCACTCTATTTTATTGGCGCATCTGATCTGTTGATGGAGTGCCTAGGAGCAAGATTTCTGTGTCAGTCCTACGATGTGGTATATGCCCATTGAGGAGGACATATACCTTATCACTGACCTATCCAGGAGGGGGGGGATTTTCCCTAGTTTCCTAATGTCCCCTGTGGTGTTACAACTGAGGTTCAACTTGTATACACTCAGAGATATGTCGGGCCTCATGCGGTTGTCCATCAAATTTTCACGCTTGTGGTGGACAACTAAAGATTTCTTCTTTTGTTGTAGAGACGTTTAGGTGCCTCTCGTTATTAGTCACAACCGTTGCATACTCTAGTAGTTATGGGCAACACATTAGTTTTCCTCTATTGTAATACATTGACTCTTTGATTTGGATGCCACGTTGCATCAGATGGTCTGTGATTTTTTTAAGGCTATTTTGCATGGCTTTAGATAAATTTTGTGCACTGAAACATGGGAGGGATACATTTCCTTTTGCTTCTGAGCTTTTTTGCTTATTTTTTGTGAGCTTTTCAGAGACGAGGTCTACATTTGACTGTCGCCCTCCTAGGCTGATCACTGAGCTTTAGATGCACATGTGGGCGTAGATGATGCCCAAGAGGGGCTTGCCGAAGTTTTCATCCAAGGTTTCTCCTCAGGCACTGACGTTATTGGGCAATGAGGATGGCCATGCATTTGTCACGTTGGTATTTCCGTATGCGGGGATTGGTTGGAGAGGGTGTCCTAACATATTCTTCATAACAATGAGCCTCTAGATGATATAGGTAGTATTAGTGTTTTCTTTGAATTAATCTAGTTTAAATTTCTTGTTTTAATGAATTAGAATAAAATTTATTCTAGCACGTTCTTTAACTTGTTTAATGAAATTGTCTAATTATTTTTCTATACTATATATTTTTTAGACATCGACACATTCAATGGGGACATGCATCCTCTCCCATTGCATGTTGGAGGTGATGAGGACATGGGCAAGGCCCAAGAGGGTGAGGCACATCCTCCGGGGGGCGTGGGCATTCGAGGCCGTAGGGCTGGTCTGCGAGTTCAAATGGACTACTGCGACATATTGGCTAGAGTTTTGTTTGATGCAAGGGTTCGCCCTGCGATGGCTTGAGATATCACTGTAGATCCTAGTTTCATGGGTCTATACAAGGAATGTATACGAGAGATGATGTCTCTTGTGCGACATATCATCGAAGCCAATAGGGTACATATAAATATGAGGGATGCAAGCCGACATCATGCAACGACAAATATGTCAAATGAGGGTAGCGATGGTGATTATCAGGGTGATGATCATGATTCTAATGATGAGGGTGGCGATCATGATGCTTCTGATAGTACCACCCCATCGGATCATGGCTGTCAGGGTGTTGGTTATCCATATGGAAGTACATCTCCTTAGTCGCTTGATGACGAGATGCGAGAGCTAGAGGATGTGCCTCATGTTTCTCCTCATAGAGCAGACTAGCCACATCCTCCTCCACCTCAAAGTTCGCTAAACTACATTGAGGGTGCAAACGTAGTTGACCATCCATCGTCTTCTACCCATGTAAACCAACCACCTCCTCCTCCACCTTAGAGTTCACCAAACCGCGTTGAGGGTGCAGATGCAGTTGATCATCCATCATCTTCTACTCATGCAGACCAACCACCTTCTCCTCCACCTCAGCTGAGTTCGATAGACGCTGATCATGCAATATTTGACCATCCATCGTCTTCTACTACAGACCAACCTAACACTACGTCTGTTTTATCAGATATTTGATTACACTTATTTGACTTGTTTGTGTGTGTGTATATATATATATATTTGATGCATTTTTTTGTTCATATTTACGTACTTAATTTATAGGTTGGTGTTGATGTGTATATTGTTAGGTCATGTTAGATATGTTCATTTAATGTGCTTGCAGATAGATGTGTATGTGACAACAATGATTTGACCTGAGATTTATATAAATTTGAGGATGTGTGTGGTGATGATATTAGATTAGAATGTTTGTGTTTTGTTAGATGTAATCACGATGATGATGCCCTCTTAGATTATTAGATCTATGTGCTAGCTAATGACGTTTATATGTGCTATAGGTGTATATAATTAGATGATGGTAGTGAATTCGAATGTGTATCTTAGATGATGTTTATGATTGTTAGATGATTATCATCATGATGTTTATTTTTATGAAATAGTATTTATTATATATTATGTATTGGTGAACTTATATCAAACTTTTATATATGAAATTGTATGAAAAACAACTTAAAAAAAATGCAAAGATATTTTTATAAATTACAAAGTTTAGTATGGTTGAAACTATCATTGTAAAATTAGGCTGATATAATAGGGTGATATGGATTTACATTGATATAACATATATGTAGTTGACATTGAAATATTTTATTTATATTTCACATTCTCCACATTAAAATGTTAAAATATGCCCCCTCATAATATTTTCCTGTATATATACATTTAATTATGTTCATTATTAATATTTTGTAAAATATTCCATATCAAATCCATATTAAACATTGAAAAAATTACAAATATCCCTCATACATTGAATTAGAAAGAAACTATTAATGGAATAAGAATACTCTCAATCTTTCTCACTAAAGTGAAAATGAAAAAAAAATTCAATTTAAATTACTTTGCATTTCTCTATATAAAGTATCTATAAAATTATGTTATTTAATATGGACATTGAAATATTTTACTTATAGTTGTAGTAGAATATTTATTGTTATAAATATATTTTTATTTTAAATATCACATGTAAATCGAGCATGAATTACACATAATGTAGTATCAATAATACTATTTCTTGTCATGTGAAAAAATTACATTTATTCCTTGTAGTAAAAAGTAAATTATATTTTTCACTCATTACATTTCTCCCTCATAATAATAAATTTATTTATTTATTTATAAATATTAAAGTGTAAATTGAAATATTATAATTATGGCCGACATTAATTTCTTTTGTTACTACTATTTTTAATTTGTTGATTTAAATTATTATTTTAGTATTTTTAAATGTAACTTTACGTGACAACATCTCTCCCATGCCATGCTGAGTTGTAGAGCTAACATCTCTCCCATGCTTAGTTGTAGAGCGCTTAAGAGAATTAATTTAGATTTAATATAACTTAAAAAATTATATTTTTTATAAAATTTAGTTTATTGCTAAAGTTATGAGATTTTCAAGAAATTTAAATTTAATATTTATTGCAACTATTACCAATTTAAATTAGAATTTCAGAACTCTAAAGATGAGGATAAAGAAATGTAATATGATAAGGCTTCATGTGAAGTTACTTGTAGTTGGAGATTTTGTCTATTGGAAGTTCTCCCTTAAAGAGGCAAGTGAATTTTTTACTAGTAATAAAGATACAACAATTTGATGCTATTTTTGTTCTTTATTTGCTATTGTATTGGTTTAAATTTAACTCTTTTTAATAATAAATATGAGTTAAATACAAAAATGATAATAAATTAGATTTAAACTTTGACAGATAATATATTTGATTATTTCTTAATGAACAACTCCAAAATTATTACTTTTCCACATACTTATCACAAGATAATCACTAAAATTCATGTTTTTCACATTTCTCCTAGCTAATCAACAAAAACATACAACAATAGTATAAATGATGAAATAACACAAGTACATATCACTCTCCATTGTCATCACCCTGACTATCTTTCTCGCTTAGCATGATAACAATGTTGTTCTAAAAAATATGTTTTGATCTAGGGTCATGTCTTAATATGAACCACCAATCCCTATCCAACACATATAGGTAAAAATAAAGCTTGTTTGCAGTGTTTTGGGAAAACATAAGCCTCCCTAGCTTCACGCCACATCTTTCTAGAGTTGATAGATATCATTCCACTATCGCGATCTTCCTTTACATTATTCCGATCAAAGGTGTACCACCACTTGCACCTAAAAAAACACATTGGAATGAAGAGAAGTTCACTTGAATGATCTCTTGTATCTTTCCAACGTAACCTAATGTCCCTTGCATTAGGTTTTGATCCTAATGGCTAGCATGACTAGATTGTTTGAACTCCACTTCCACTTCATAGTCTTGTGTCATGCATCCATCATTGACATCCTCGCAAAAATGATGTCCTTATGCCCATATAGATGGGAAAAAATGCACTTATAAAAAGTGAAAAAATCATAGTGTTATGTGTCTAATAACCTGAACATAATTAAAAATTAAAAAAATATATAGATGTTACAATTCAATATGAAGTTAAAGCTATACAGAAAGATAATATAATTACCGAGTTGTTGCACCCAATCCCTATGTTTAGTGCATCCTCTTTAACACGCGAGTAACGACTCGATACACCGTATTTCTCTCTGACTTGATCAACAACCCAACTGTTAGGGCATGTCATTGGCATATTATTTTTAACTGATTAGGATAAGGCACACTTCTACCATTCAACCATTTGAATTATTTCTTGTCATTGTCCCATTTCCTCCTCTTCTCTTCGTATAATGCGACCCACAGTTGTGCCACTGCTATATTGTAAAGAATGAATTTGTTGATGGCTTCAATTTATGAATTCACTGATGATAAAATCAAACCAATATATATCTATATATATATATATATATATATATATATATATATATATATATAGTACTGAGATCAAAATATGCATTAATATGAAGTTCATTGTGAATAGTTACTGTGTAGTAATTTGACAAATACTAAGTTTGCACTTACTCCTTATAATGTCTCTCTTTCCATTCGTTTCGAGAATCGCCTCTTCTCTTTTGTCTTCATCCCTTTCGTTGTCCCAAATCATTGAACTTGGTGTGTTTTCGATCTCCTTGATGTACTCATTGGCATAATAGAAAGACTCATACATATATACCCCTCTGCCATAAACCCCTCGAGTTTTGCTTTTTTTTGAACAAAACCTTTCAATTTCTTCATGTACCTCTCTAAGAATAATATCCAACGACAAGAAACGACCCCAACTAATTCAACCTCATCTACTAGGTGAATTAGAGGATGAACCTGCAAGTCCACGAAACTTGTTAGAAACTCCTTCTCAAACATACAAACAATATTAGCTATCTCTTGATGCCACAATGGAATGCTAGCAATATGAATCTTCTTTGAGGTGATCCAACATACAAATTAAGATAATTTAGATATGGCACGACTTAGGTCTTGGGGGAAGTCACGGTTCACACACCCATGCACAAATAGAGGATAATGACATTGCACAGTAAATAATACGTTATTCAAAAATTAATTATAAAGTATCTCGTTACATAAAAAAAAGGGTAAAAAAATCATGTTTTTGACATATGTACTCTTAGAAGGTTCAAATGGTTGTGCATTTTCAACCCTGACAAACAATCTTCCACAGTGAAGCAACACGGTAGTGAAGACCCATATAAAGAAGGCACCCTCACACTCATTATAACTTCATTTTCCAAAGAAATATCATCTTTGTTTAAAATCTATGGGACATCACCTTGTTTGAAATACCAAGAGGGACCAATCTCTCCTCTAGTTTCTTGTCTTGGCCACTGTTTCTTTTTAGTTTTTGAAGAAATTAAATCTCTCCCAACAACCAATGTGTCACTATATTTTGATGATATGGGCCTCCATAAAGAAGATGATACATTTTTAAATATATGCATGGGATTTAATAAATGGGCAATCTTAAGATGCTCCCAATATGGGAGCTCATAAAAGACAATTTTCCTTTTCATCCCAATGGGAAATTTATCAACATAGGTGTCGAAGAATCCTAGATCATCGAACATAGACTCCCCATTTGAATCGAACATTTCTGCAAACTCCTTCTTCTTTTCTCTCTCATATGCTCTAAGTCATTCAACTAGTGTCATTATTGCGGGCCTTTGGGTTCTCTCTGGTTTACCATTGAAAGTAGATGTTTCTCTTCTGCAAGGGTGTTCTTCTAGGAGGAATACCTTGGAGCAATTGTACACTAGCTTTCGTAGGTGGCTGAACCACCTAGCCTTCAGAGAAGGTCCACAACATTTACATCCATGATACCCTTTTGTTACAAGACATGTGAAATTATTGTGTACAGATTGGCATGTTAGCGACCATGAAAATCTAAACAATTGTAGCGAATTAAATTAATATGCGAAACAATATTGTTACTAAAAAAATCAATAAGAATGTAATTTGCCAGAGCAAACTCCTAAGTGTGGATAATCATGTATGGTATAAGCACATATGCCATACAATGTAAAACTCCTCTCTATTGCGATGGGTCTTGATACATCGTACACATGTATCCCTTCCCATAATTTTGTTAATTCATCTAACAATGGTTGTAAGTAAACATCCATATTCTTCACTTGTGCTCTACGAGGGACTATGAGAGCCAACATAAGATGTTCATTCTTCATGGACAACCATGGGGGGATATTGTTATTGATCACTACTATATGTCAAACATAATAGTTGGTGTTTTAGAGGGAATATGAGTTGGTGCCATCCATGGCTATGCTTAGTCATAGACTTCGTGCTTCATGTAATATTCCTAATTGGAATTTAACAAGTTATACCAAGAAATGGACCAGGAATAGTAAATAAACTAGAACTCATACACAATAATTAAAACACCAAGATGTCCAACAACACAATTTGAGCCATTTTATTAATTTTATGATAAAAGAGTACATAAAATGAGCTGAAGTTTTGGAACCTAGGCTTGCTATGCAAGCTATTCAAATCCCATGCAGTACGAATCTGATATGGAGGAAATATTGGCCCAAACTGGTACCGTGCACTACCCAAAAAATTATTGCTAGTGATGCTGGAATGAGACCGAAGCTTCTACACTGAAGAATGCTTGGATCATTCTAAAATTACAGCCACAGGCTCCGCTCCAAAAACTCAGAAATACCCAGAAAGGGTTTGGCCGAACTCCAAGCCAAAATTGAGCCCATCAAGTGATGCAGATTCCCCAACTAACTAACAATTCACCATGCTATAAGAATAAGGATTTTAGGCCTGAATATTGCCCAAAAAATTCTATAAAATTAGTTGGAGACTCCTCTCAATAAACCCACAAAAACCCATAAAGGGTTTAACCTGAGTCCACCGACCCTCGGTGACCCCCAACAAGTGTGAATTGCCCCAGAAAACACCTCATAGTTTTGATATTACTGAATTATACCCAAATCAACCACGGGAAATTCTTCCCAGCTCCAGATAAATTCTCCACTGAGAAATACCTCCTATCTCCATCCCTTATCTCTTCCGGCTCCACTTCTCTAAACACTTGTGCAACACTTGGTCAATAGCTTCTACGCCCTTGCCAAAAGATAGAAAAATTGACCTGCAATCCAGCTCAGAAAATCACTGTCCAAAATTCGGTCTAACAATAAGATAATTCCCTACAAAATCTCAGATCCTCTAACCCACGCTTTCTCCCACAATTTGCTCCACAAAATACCTCTGCACCCAATAAAATTCACTACTGAATAAACTCCTGCAATGATGTCCAATGGAAGCTCTGAATTGAGCTCCCCAAATTGCCTTACTAGGGAGACACTTGAAGTTCTCCGAAATGAGGATGGAATTCCTCTTGAAATTCCTAGTGCTAAACAACACGCTAGCCCCTGTGCTAAACAACTCGAAGAGAAAATGAAATATGAAGTGTAATAGTTAAAAGATGATCCACAAAATGAGTCCCTCCTTTTATATTTTCTCTATCCTTTTAGACTCTTTTTAATATTATTTTATTGGTGGGGGTCATTTTCCACTTAGTTATTTTTTCTACCATTTTAATAAAATAATAATTTTCTGCCAATCTGCAATAAAATAATACTTGCCACCTTTCTCCAAAATATTAGTTGCCCCTTTTAATTAATATTACCAAAATTGGGCAAAATTTCCATGCTCACAAAATTGTGGATATTACAGTCCTCCCCGCCAAAAATTGCTTGTCCTCAAGCAATGCCTGAACAAGCACTCTCTATATCAACTAACCAAAATTGCTACTGGAAATGATATCTGGGTCCCAAACTATCCCCGAAACTATCCTGTCATGAAGGAGTCCCTTGATACTAGGGTCCCAAGCCATCCTAATCAATGTGAATCACCCCTTGCTCCATTCACTGTTCAACCTGGTACAGGCACTCGAAGCCCTCTATATATTGTCAATAAGAAGAGCATCATGATAATATAAATTCCTGATCAACTTATTGTGAAACTTCTCTACTGAGTCATCCATCTCATTCACTCCATGGGTGGACTCCCGAATATACAATCCAACCCTGGTGGAGATGAATCATCGCATGCATGAGCTTCGCCTAATATCCTCCTGCTGATCATCCCTCCATGCTAGTGAAATCCCCCACGCCAATAGCGAATCACTAAAATCCAATGGAAGATCAAAATTATCTCCTCCTATCGAAACCAACTCATCCCTAAGGGTAGCTGAACTTTCAAGTATTGTGACGCCAAGGTCCCATGCCCATTTCAGGAAGAAACTGTCTTGCTGACCTTGTGGCACTCTGGTCTTCACTGATTGCCCAACATGCTTGTACCAAAGCCTCATGTCCTGTAACTCTCGACCATAATATATTTGATGATCGAGGTTATGCCCAACTTGCCCAATTAACTCAGCAAGACCAGAGCCTATCACTCCATGGCTAACCCAAATCCTGAGCAAAAATCTACCTTACCATATGATGAAGACCTTAGTGATCCCCCATGTGTTAGTATGAGAATGAACCAAATCACTGACTATCTTGATTGTACTCGCTAAGAAATGGAGTGTCCCACTAATCAATTGGATCCCTAGATCTCATAGCCATACTAGAGGTCCACAACTCCCAATCCTCACTACCTGATGTAGTGACATGGAACTAGCTACTGAGACTCCTTTGTGCCTTGTCTCTAATCCTTGTATGTATCCAATAGATGGGCACCAAGCATCAAGAATTTGTCCCACGTATGAAAAATTTCTCTTCTCCTGCCAGACCACACAATGAAACCTACTATCCCATCTCCTGATGATGTAGTTGGATACTGCTTGGAGCTTAGGCATCCTTTTGCCAATGAGGACTACCATCCCCTGTACCTCATGCTCGCATAACACCTCGAGTTGTTCGATAGTGCACCTTGCAGCTCACTCATAGTCACTTCCCTAAGCCTGCACCCGTCAGCTCGTGCCCTAACCAAGTTCCACCATCGAGAAGTCTCTCCCTAGATACTTTGTGTCCCAACTAACTGTCTCAAGTGAGCCTCTTGTGTCCTGTTTCTCATGATAACGGTGTCAAGGGACAACATACAACTCCTTTGTGCCTGCAAATAATGTATAAGTGAGAGAGGCACACGAGTTCCCATGGATATCATCAAATGATGCTCATCCATGTCCTCATTGATCCTGGGTGATCGATACCTAATGGCATGCCTGTTGTCTCTATCAAGCAGTCTCCCTGGTGGTGATGCTCCAAAATCCCTATGGGAAGCATCACACATCACTACATATGACAAAGCATCCTTGTGCTCCCCTTCATAAGAACACGTATCTCCATGCCCCTTATCACACGAATGAACCTAGTTGGACACCTTTGTGCATTGCTGGACACCACTACCAGCTGCCATAACATCCTGAATCATCTGGTACCCCTCCTGTGAAGAAGTAGTTGTCACTCCACGTGAAACCTCGAGGTGATGTGAATTTCTCCTCCTAATCCATAGTGCAAGCCCACATAACACGACACTCCATCATGCCCCTCTGTGCTCCTCGAAAGAACACTAAAATTTGTGGCATGACTCTGCACACCACTGAACACTTACGCCAACTGCCACACCACCCTGCATCCTCGACCATCCCACATGTCTCCATGCATCCGCTACTCTACTAGTGAATCCACTACATGTTAACGGAAATGATACTACTATGCCTAGCCTAAATAGCTCTTGCATCCAATATGCCCAATATGCCAATAAGAGAGCACTGTCTCCATACAATTCCTTGACTGATGGCTCGTTGATGGCACCTCGTCCGACCAACTCTTTCAAGAGTAAGATAATCACCCCGTGACTCCACGCACAGTCAATATGCCAAGACAACCCATGAAATTTGTTTGCTCCCATGTCAAACCATCCTGTCACTAGCGCTGACCAGGGCTCTGATGGAGATTTGAAAATGTGTATGCACCCAAACGTAGGATCCATCATGTAGCTACTACCATCACCTACCATCTCTATGATGTGATGGGAAATCCCACCTGGATCCTAACAACAATCTGTCCCTCGAGTCCCTCTGGTAATCCCCGACCTCAGATGAAATGTGGCCATGGATGTATCCAACCGCTTAGCCTGATCCATTGGGTACCAGCTCAGTACCTCTCACCATCCAATCCCAAAGGAGGGATTGAATGTACAATCCATTGTGGAAGGAACAAGTCCTCCAATATGATGCAATGTCATACTCAACTCATGTCACTCAGTCCTACTAACCTGGCCATCCCCTCGGGTATGTTTAGACAACTATGCCTCTCTCAACCCAATGCGTAAGGGTGGGCTAATAATGCTGTAGATCACAGCAGTGTGCCTTTGAGGTGAACTGTGTTGAAATCCTAACATGTGGTCTCTATGCCACCCCTCATCAATGGCTAGACCAAATGATGGTTGAACATCCTCCTCCATCATGGACTCAACACGAGCCTTTGACTGCCCCTCCATAGACAACCCCACACGCAAGACATGCTCACCAGTCAGTTGTAGGTGATTTTCATTTTGAAACTCTATCATAGATCATGATGGATCTGTACCTATTGAATCCTCATCAATAGTGGATATGTCTCCCGAAACCTCATCAACCCGTGGTGCGATACTATCACCTGAAAACTCATTCACATCTTGCGATAACTCATCAATGGATACCTCAACAATGAATGACATCTCATCACTGGGTGTATGCTCAACTCTCTCCTTGCCAACCATGGTCCCTTTAACTACTCTTTCATCTTCTGACTTAATCCTCCTCATCATCCTTGCATAATTTCACTGAATCCCCACTGATTTATGCATGACTCTTAGTTCACAAAACTCCCAAAAAGAGAGGGACGCTTGAATGCCATGACCCAATTTCGGAATGAATCAATCGCTTCCCCACATCAATCATCATTTGTTGCATCCTAATCACCTCATTCAAGGTGTTACACTAAAATTTGTCACCATGACTATTTGCAGTCAGTATGGCTCCATCAATTGTCATACTGTCCTCCTTGGCAAGTCTTATACCTCTGCTCCTCATGTCAAACTCCAAGAAAGAGAGAAAGTCCTTAAAAGTCAATATAACTCTGGTTACACAGTTTCTCTTACCCTTACCTGCGTGTACGCACCTCAAGTTCATAATACCTGCGTACTTGTACGCTCTGTCTGTAAAGGGGTGGGTGCGTACTCCTGTAAAGGTCAAAAGGCGCAAGTTTTACTTCAAAAAAGTTACTTGTGGTCAAATCTAGAGCATTCTAGAAGATGGTTTGACGTGGATTGAGCGCCTCCAGATGGTTCATGCATCCCAAAGAAAGAGGAACTTATCCCATCAAGAGGGGAGCTATCCCATTGAAAGAGGGGCTTATCCCATTGATGGTGGAACTGATTAACTTCCTCCAAAGCATTATAAATATAGGCATTGGGCCAGAGGGAGGAGAGGTTGAAAGCTGAACATTCCTAAGGGTAGATGCTGCTGAAATTAGGACTCCCTTATAGAGATTGAGAGGAGAGATTCCCATCCTTTCTTAGCTTCATTTGGAAGTGGGTGAGCTGATCAAAGTAAAGGAGAACTCTTGCTGGACCCTGGGAGGGACCTGCACAACACCAAGGCACTGGTTGTAATGGTTTCTTTTGTTTCCAATTAATACAATTAAGTTCATTTTTCTCAACAAGTTGTTATATATAATTTGTTTCATAAAATCCTTGGTCTTTATGATGAATATGTTTTATTATATGAGTTATTCAGGTGCTATGTAATCGTTTGCTTGTTAGTGAATGCAGGTTTCAAAGAGAAGGAGGAGCTCATCTGGATCAGAGAGGCTTGGCTGCTACAAACAGCGTTGGACTAAAGGTATGCTTTAAACACCTGGTTGCTTTTATTTTAAATGCATATTTAGGGAAAGACAGTGTTTGATTGTCTTGTTTGTCACTAGAAAGCCTTAGCTTCTAGGGAGGTCGGTTTTGTCCGCAAAATTGACTCTTTCCGCATGACACAAGGTTACTGCCATATTGTTTGATTGTAATATTTCTTTGGATCCCATGATTTCTTAGCTTTTTATTATGGTCTTGTCATAGAATGAAGGGTTTCACACAAGCTGAGCCAAGATTATGGATTTGATACCACTCTAATATTCCTAATTGGATTTTAACAGTTAATACCAAGAAATGGACTAGGAACAATAAATAAACCGGAACTCATACACAATAATTAAGACACTAAAATGTCTAGCAACAGAATCTGAGCCATTTTATTAATTTTATGATAAATGAGTACATAAAATGAGTTGAATTTTTGGAACCTGGGCTTGATCTACAAGCTATCCAAATCCCATGTAGTACAACTCTGATATGGAGGAAATACTAGCCCAAACTGGTACTATGCACTACCCAAAAAATTACCACTGGAATGGGACTGAAGATTCTTCCCCAAAGAATGCTTGGATCACCCTAAAATTGTAGCCATAAACACCCCTCCAAAATCCCAGAAATACCTAGAAAGGGTTTGGCCCTTAGCTAACTAGCAATTCACTTTGCTATAGGAATGAGGATTTTAGGCCCAAATATTGCCCAAAAAATTCTATAAAATTAGTCGAAGACTCCTCTCAATAAACCCACAAAAACCTAGAAAGGGTTTGGCCTGAGTCCACTGACCCCTAGTGACCCCCAGTGACCCCCAACAAGTGTGAATTTCCCAATCTAGTTAGAAAGCACTCCATAGTTTTGATATTACTCAATTATTCCCAAATTAACCATGAGAAATTTCTCCCAACTCTAGATAAATTCTCCACTTAGGAATACCTCCTATCTCCAACGCTTATCTCTCCCGACTCCAGTTCTCTATACCCCTGTGCAACACTTGGCCAACAACTTCTGCGCCCTTGCAAAAAGATAGAAAAATTGACCTCCAATCCAACTCAACAAATCACTATCCAAACTTTGGTCTAACAATAAGAAAATTCCATACAAAATTTCGGAGCCTCTAACCCACGCTTGCGCCCACAATGTGCTACGAAAAATACATTTGCACCCAGAAAAATGCACTACTGAATAAACTCCTGCAATGATGTCCAATGGAAGCTCTGAATTGAGCTCCCCAAATTGCCTCACTAAGGAGACACTCGAAGTTATCCGAAATGAGGGTGGAATTCCTAGTGCTAAACAATACTCTTGCCCTTGTTCTAAACAACTCCAAGAGAAGATGAAATATGAAGTGTAATAGTCAAAAGATGATCCACAAAATGAGTCCCTCCTCCTTTTATATTTTCTCTCCATCCTTCCAGACTCTTTTTAATATTATTTTATTGGTGGGGGGCATTTTCCACTTAGTTACTTTTTCTATCATTTTAATAAAATAATCATTTGCCTCCAATCTGCAATAAAATAATACTTATCACCTTTCTCCAAAATATTAGTTGCCCCTTTTAATTAATATTACCAAAATTGGGCAAAATTCCCATGGTCACACAATTGGGGATATTATACTTCATCCTTGAATTTTTCAGGCCATGTGCCCTCTATATGCTTCATGGCTATTGAATATGTTGGGATTCACATAAATCTTGATTCACTTTTGTGTGAGGCATGTTATCCCTGCAACATAGCTAATTCTTTGCAACGAAATAGTCTTTGAATCCTTGGGATTATAGGCATGTGCCTCAATATCTTATGAGGAGGACCATATGATTTACCCGTTTTTTTTTGAATTATGGTTCTTGTCATGCCCACATTTTGAGCGTATCTCTTTGTCTGCGTATTCTCCTCTATATAGAATACAATCATTTGGATATGCATGATATGATATGTACTCAACACCCCACATTTTCAACAACTTTTTTGCCTCTTCGCAGCTAATCGACAAAACATTATCACTCGGAATAACCTTATCTTTGAATATCTTGAACTTCATGGAGAATATAATTTTACAATGTCAATATTTAACATTCATAAAATCAACCATTTTTAAATTTGATTTTGTGACAAAATATAAAGAAATTGATTGATCATGCAAGTCAATTACCTCAATATTGCCGAGAAACATGCATTCGACATGCCAAACTTACTTTCACACTGTGTAACAACATCATTGTCCCCAGCTGACTAGACTTTGAATTTTCGCTAGGGCCAAAGAGAGGGGTGGTGCAAGCAAATTCCAGGCTTTCAAATAAGGTATCAGTGATATGAGCATCATCCCCTAGATCGTCATTCTAGAATGCATATAACAATAATGCCTCAATGGAAGTTGTATCCCGTAAGTAATCATCCACACCCACCTTAATTTTATTGTCTCCATTGCCAACTTGTGATGAAGAACTACTATTGTTGTAGTCATTCCTAATTGGTGAGTTTCGACGTAGTGGGAACTGAATAGGTGGTTGATTCAACCATTCTTTGTACGCTTCCTCTTTGATTCTTGCTCTTAATGCAACCTTATCTCAATTTGACATTGTAGTGGGGGTGCTTTAGAAGATGGTAGGTGGGTCGCTCATCATCAATAGAATCCTAAGTTCCAAAAAAATATTGAATGTAACTAGTATAATATCAATGATATTAGTAAGCATGCCAATGCAATTAGTTTAAATAAATTACATTATACCAAATAATTATTACCATCGTTGATCCACGATTGCATTTGGAAGATGCCATTTTCCAATTGGTGATCCAAAAATGGATCCTGGATAAACCTCTAAGTCTAAAAGACTTCATATAAGAGGTAGAAGGTGCCAAATGGCACAAATCCTTTGTAAATCAGAGGAAAATGAAAGTCACTGGCTACTGTCAGAAATAGTCTCATTGCAAAGATCTCCTCATTCTGAATCCAACGCAACTTGAATGGGCGAAAACGGACTTCAGATGGGAAAGTTATCAAAAAATGAAGCAGCCCCTTTTTCAAAGGAAAAAGAGGCAAAAATCTCTTGATAATGGGTCCTAAAAACCCTCTAAGTCTTCCAAATCTCCCAAAAGGGCAAAACCATCGCAAAAGGAGGACCTCTTAACAATTCAGATTACACTATCGAGCCTTAAAAACATGAAGAAAACCATGAAATTGAGGCAATCAGAGGCTTAAACCAAAACTGCACAGGAGCCATCGGATCTGGCCGATCAACGGTCCAGATCCGATCGGCAATCGCAATCGGCGGTGGCTGTCAGAAGGTATTGGAGGCAGACGCATGATAGAACTGGGCCGATGCATACCGTGATCGCCGATATCAGTGGATCGCAATCGACAAACAAAATGGAGTGGGGCCTTATGTGTGTGTGTGTGTGTGTATATATATATATATATATATATATATATATATATATATATATATATATATATATATATATATATATATATGCGATGGGATCGGGCCGAGTGATGTGTCGATCACCGATATTGGTGGATCGCAGTCGACGTTGGCATCAGTCACGCCATATGGCTTCCCCCAGGTTCCCCCCGATATGCGACAACGATATTACGGACCTGATGGAAATATAAACATTGTTGCATAAGATTTGAGATCCGCCAAATGCCATTTTCAATGTATTTTTGCATCTTTCATTATTTAACGAAATACAAAGGAACAAGGCCATTTGCGATATGTGATAGCGAATTCAGGTGGACCCGATAGGGATATAAAGCGGGGTTATGAATGTGTTATGAAACCAGCTCAAGAAAAGATAGAAAAGATAGATCAACGCCTTAGAATTCAGCCTCTTCGAGGGGGCAACCTCCTTTACATTACATAAATGAACCATTCTTTGATGATTCAAATGACAAAACCTCCTTTCTATATATAGGAGTCTAAGGAGTCACAATATAATCCAGCCGACCTAACAATAATAATATAAAGCCACAAAAATAACAATAGAGGGATTCTATGGGGCACAAAAATAACAATATGGGGGTAATAGGGGCACAACAATATAAATAAGGGGTATAACTATAATAGTAATGGGGTAATCACTAGTATTATAGGGACCCAACATGCCCCCCTCCTTCAAAAAAGTGTTGTCCTCAACGCTTGAGTAATTCTGGATACTTTTGCATAAAATTCTCATCCTCCCATGTGGAATCTTCAGCGGATAAGTTCTTCCACTTGATAAGATACTCTGAAATTGATCGATTTCGTAGCTGTCGAGTTCTTGTTTTTGTGACTGCTTCTGGTTCCAATATAATTTTTCCTTCCTCGTCAAGTTCTGGGAATATTGTTTGAATTGGGAGCTTGTCGCCTATAACCTTCTTTAAACATGAAACATGGAAAACTGGGTGCAATCGAGCAGCTGCAGGAAGCTCCAATTTGTATGCCATAGTACCAATCTTTTGCAACACCTTGTATGGACCATAATACTTTGGTGATAGTTTATTATCCTTCTTAGCTTGCTTTAGGGACATTTGCTTATATGGTTGTAGCCGTAGGAATACCCAATCACCTACATCAAAACTTCTTTCACTGCGATGTTGATATGCCTGTTGTTTCATTCTATTTTGTGCCAACACGAGGTTATTCTTTAAGAGTTGGAGGACTTGTTGTTGATGTTCGATGTGATGTTCCACTGCCTGAACCTTAGAATTTTCTCTTAAATATGATGTGATGGATGGTGGTTGATACCCATAAAGTGCCATAAATGGGGTCATTTTTGTTGCTGTATGGAAGGAAGTGTTATACCACCATTCAGCCAGAGGCAACCATTTGACCCATTGTGTCTGTTTATCAGATACAAAGCAACGAAGATATCCTTCCAAACATTTGTTTACTATCTCAGTTTGCCCATCGGATTGAGGATGATAAGATGAGCTATGAGCTAACTGAGTACCAAGACAAGAAAATAATTATGTCCAAAAATTTCCAGTGAAAATGGGATCTCTGTCACTTACGATAATCTTTGGGTTTCCATGTAGCTTTTGAACTGTTTCCATAAATGCAGTAGAAACTGTACTGGCTTTAAATGGGTGTGATAATGCACAAAAGTGTGCATACTTGGTAAGTCTGTCAACTACTACCATGATGACACTCTTTCCCTCAAACTTGGGTAAACCTGTGATAAAATCCATTGAAACCTCCTCCCAATGTTGGCTTGGAATGGATAAAGGTTGTAATAGACCCGGTGTCTTAATTGTTTCAACTTTATTTTGTTGGCAAACCAAACATTCCGCCACAAACTTTTGAATATCTGATTTAAGGCCATCCCAAAAAAATTCCTTCTTAACCCTGTGGTAAGTTTTTAAAAATCCTGAGTGCCCTCCTAAGGGAGAAGTGTGCAATTCCATAAGAATCTTTTGTTTTAGCTGGGAATTCTTACAGAGGTATAAGCGATCTTTGTACCATAACGAATCATTTTTCCAGCTAAATGTATCAGAAGTACTGGAATCTTGTTGTAGCTTTCGAATAAGTGCCCACACTTCTTCATCATTCTTCCATTCCTCCCTTGCTTCGTTTATCCAATCTGGTTGGATAATAGAAGTGGCACACAACAATGCTTCCACATCCTCATCCTTTCTTGAGAGTGCATCTGCCACCACATTTTTCTTCCCTTTTTTGTAGATGATTTCAAAGTCATAACCCAACATCTTTGTGACCCACTTTTGTTGCTCTTCAGAGGATAATCTTTGTTCTAAAAAGTATTTAAGGCTATCATGATCCGTTTTTACCTTGAAGTGTATTCCCATTAGGTAGGGTCACCATTTCTTAAGTGCAAAGAGTATTGCCAACATTTCCTTCTCATAAATAGCTTTGCTTAAAAACTTTCCCTTGATTGGACGACTTTCAAAAGCAATGGGTCTTTCATCTTGCATTAGAACAACACCAATTCCATTTCCTGAAGCATCACATTCCACAATAAAGGTTTTTGTGAAGTCCGGTGTAGCTAAGATCGGTGCTTGGCACATTGCCTCTTTAAGATGTTCAAAGGCCTTTGTTGCTTCTGGAGTCCATGAAAATGAATCTTTCTTCAATAATGTTGTTAGAGGTGCTGCTATTCTCCCATAATTCTTAACAAACTTGCGATAATACCCTGTCAACCCAAGAAATCCTCGCAGATGCTTTATGGATGTGGGGATTTTCCATTCCTTAATGGCTTTAATTTTGCTAGGGTCTACCTTAACTCCTTCATGAGATACAATATGACCCAGATATTCACTCCAAAGAAACATTTGGATCTTTTTGCATATAATTGTTTCTCCTCCAATAGTTGTAACACCCTGTCAACATGTTCAACATGATCCTTCCAAGACTTGTTGTAGATTAGTATATCATCAAAAAATACTAACACAAATTTTCTAAGGAATGGTTTGAAAATTGAATTCATCAAACCTTGAAATGTTGAAGGTGCATTGGTAAGGCCAAAAGGCATGACCAAAAATTCATAATGACCCTCATGTAAATTCCATTTTCGGAATGTCTTCAATCTTCATTCTGATTTGATGATATCCCGAACGAAGATCCAACTTGGTGAAGTAAATTGATCCATGCAATTCATCCAGTAATTCATCAATGACAGGAATGGGGAACTTATCTTTAATAGTGAGCTTGTTGAGCTCCCTATAATCCGGACACATGCGCCATGATCCATCCTTCTTGTGCACCAATACTACTGGAGCTGAGAAAGAACTTTGACTCGGTTGAATTATACCAGCCTCTAGCATTTCTGCAACCATACGTTCAATTTCACTTTTTTGGACATAGGGATATCTGTACGGCCTGATGTTTGGAGGAACACTTCCTGGAATCAGATGAATAGCATGATCATGATCATGCATAGGTGGGAGACCTTTGGGAGTCTCAAATACCTTGGAATGATTGTCTAGGACTTTTTGGAGATCTGGAGAAATAGATGATTCCAATGTGGAAACATCTAGTGAACATAATTGTGCAATTACACCTCTTTGCTCCTTTTTTAGAAGCTTAGTCATGCCATTAGAGCTGATTATCTTTCCTGGTTTCCCTGCAATACCCCTTAATTCAACTTCCTTTCCTTCCATAGAAAATTTGATGAAAAGTTCTTGAAAATTAAAAGCTATTGTACCCAAGGATTGTAGCCATTGGACTCCTAGTACAACATCGGCACCTCCCATTGGAATGGAAAGCATTGGGCTAGTCAATACATATTCTCCCATGGATAGCTTGATATTATGGCACTTTCCAGAGCAATTTATTGTTCCTCCATTTGCAATCATCACTTGAAACTCTGGTGCTGGATATAGGAAGCAATTCAATTCTTTTGCTACCCTACAATGAATAAAATTGTGGGTGCTTCCTGAATCAATCAACACTATTACCTTTTTCTTCTTGATTTGTCCTTCTATCTTGATGGTTTGAGGAGTGGTAATTCCCGCCAATGCATTACAAGATATGGTCGGATTTATTTGTTCTTCATCTAGGTTTTGTTCCTGGAATATATCCTCTTCTTTTGACCTTTCTTGCCCCTTTTCTTCTTCCTCTTCACAATCTATGTAGAATAATTTCTTCTCAGCACACTTATGACCTTTTGTGTATTTTCTATCACAATTGTAACAAAGCCCTTTTGCTCTTTTTTCTTCCAATTTTTGTGGTGTCAACCTTGTAGGTTGTGGAAGACTAGGGGCAAAAACACTTCCGTCTTTATAGTTGTGAGTGGTATGCTTCCTAGTTGCCATAATTTTGCTTTCCATTTTTCTTGCTAACCTGAATGCCTTCTCTAATGAATTAGGTTCCCAAAGGCGAACATCATGTTGGATATTATCCTTTAAAGACCCTATGAACACATCAATCCTATGCTCCTCTGGAATATCTTTTACCCTTATGTTCAATTTTTGGAACTCCTCAATGTGCTCCATTATTGAACCCTTTTGTTTGAGACTTATCAATTGGCTAAAAAAAGTGTTTCTTTTTGTATCCTCATAATGTGCTATCAATTCTTCCGTAAAAATTGCCCAAGTGATAAATTGTTTACGAGAACAAAGCCATTGATACCATACAAACTGATTTGGTTCCAAATATACAGTTTCCATACGTACCTTTTGTGCGTTTTGCACATTATTGAGATCGAAGAATTGCTCCATCTGTAATATCCATGTGGCGGGATCCTTTCCATCAAACTTCCTCATATCGATTTTTGGAATATGGTGATTCTTCGATCCAACATTAGCATCTATGAAATCATGATTAACATTTCTTTTGTTCTCATCATGAGTTTCCTTTACTACCTTTTCACCATTAGTAAGTATTTCTTGTAGAAAATTTGTCAAATCTGTCTTCAAATCTGCCATGCCTGTCTTCAAATTTATGTTCAAATCTATCTTCAAATTGTCCATCTTAGCTTCCATGCCATTCATCTTAGCTTCCACACCATTTATCTTAGCTTCCACGCCATTTATCTTAGCATCTGTTAACTTTTGTGAGCGTGACATTTGTTGCACTTGTTCTTGTAATTTTGATATATCGTGTAGCATTTCTTCCTCTTCTTCATGAGTCATGCTAGAGCTTTCAGGTTCCTTACTAGGTGTTTGCTTTTTCTTTCCTCGGGGCATCAGTTACCGATAATAATGCTCTACTATGCCCTTTGAATTCCTTCAAAATAAATTTTCAAACCAAGCTTAAGCAAAAATTTAAAAAAAATCTACACACCTTTTTTCACTTTGCAGGAGCTCGATATTGCCTCTGATGTATCTCTGTACTTTCTAATCATCTAGTTCTGAATTTGTGATCCATAGTATCTCTCTGTGTCCTCTTTCCAATGCCACCAGTCTGATCCAAATTGGATTCTACAAGAAAGAGTTATGCACAATCTCCCAAGATGACCTGATTATAGACCTTTCCAGAAGAGAGAAGTTGTATGAAGTGCCACGTGTACAATTTTTGATATTTGGTTCTGAAAACGATATACAAGAAGCTACAGTCCATCCTATTTCTGTACCTTCTTACGAAATTTCAATCTGATTCCCATAGAGAAAGTTATGACAATTTTCCCCAGGTCACCTGTTCGTAATGTAATTCAGGAGTCTGCAAAAAGACCAACTTTCCTCAGATCATATCTCCGAAAATATCGCGCAAAAAGCTCTGAAATTTGGACCCAAGGTTCAGCGTGATTTCTTCTCAAATGGGTTTTTTTTGCGACTTCTGACACGTCACAGAAAAAAATTATAGCGAAAATGCCACGATGACCTGTTTAGAGCAGCGAAACCCTAGAATCCAAAGCTCTGATACCAAATGTTATGAAACCAGCTCAGGAAAAGATATAAAAGATAGATCAACGCCTTAGAATTTAGCCTCTTCGAGGGGGAAACCTCCTTTACATTACATAAATGAACCATTCTTTGATGATTCAAATGACAAAACCTCCTTTCTATATATAGGAGTCTAAGGAGTCAGAATATAATCCAGCCGACCTAACAATAATAATATAAAGCCACAAAAATAACAATAGAGGGATTCTATGGGGCACAAAAATAACAATATGGGGGTAGTAGGGGCACAACAATATAAATAAGGGGTATAACTATAATAGTAATGGGGTAATCACTAGTATTATAGGGACCCAACAGAATGTTTCAAGTCTGGATGAATAGTGTTCTGCGGATTTTTCCATGTTCTGCAGCGTTTTCCTATGTTAATAGAAAACGACTGTTTCAAAGGATTGCAAGCGCCGATTGCCCCTTCCGTTATGGTATAGGTGGCATCCATCTCCGAGAGCATTTAGCAATGATTGCTAAAGCTCCGAGAAGGTATTTGAGCAGACCAAAGTGGGAAGACAGAGAACCCGAGAGGGACAATGAACAGGCAGCGCCGATTTGGCTTAAAAAGTCACAGAACAACAAAACGAGGGGATTGATGGTTGTTGCTAGGTTGTTGGTCATTGTGGGAGATGTTGCTGAAGCCGAGCACAAGCAGGCAACACTGTGACAACAACGCAGAAGTAAAAGAGCAGTCTACGGGGTCACTTGGAAGCCAAGTGAAAAAGCCAAGAGGGTTGTGAACTGATAGGGAGCCAAAGAAGCCAGAACTAAAGAGCCAAGAGCTAAAGAGTCAGAGCCAAGAGCCAAAACCAAGAGCCAAAGAGCTAGAGTCAGAGCCAAGATACAGAGCCAAGAGCCAGAGAGCCAAGAGCTAGAGCTTCAAGAGCCAAGGGATAAAATGGTGTCTGAACCCACTGTTTATGTGTGGAACAACAAGAGTTGAGCCAAAGAGCTTGTAAAAAGACTTATACCATAATCCCAGAGAGCCTAGTTGAATTAACTAGAGCTCACGGAGACGTAGCCCAAGAGTTGTGGGTGAACTCCAAATTAATATTGTTGTTCATGTGTCTGTTTTACTGCTGCATTGTCTCTGCTGCTTTATTTACTGTTATATGCATTTATATATCAGTTTCAACACATTAATTTACAACACATAATCAGTTTAAAACAAATACAAGCATACACCTATATTTTCAAGAATTTCTTATTTCCGCATTGGTTAATCAATAAGACTTGGGAAAATTTAAAGCTTTGCAAGTGGGAGAGGTTATTGTAAGTTAGACAAGAAGCCTAAGAGCCCTATTTTCAGATCAATTGGCAGAGTGAAAAGGCTGTCCATTTTCATCTACCAAATGCTTGTAATACGCTGCTCCTGATAAGAGCTTCTGACGTTTTTGAAAATATGGAGTAATATTTTCTGCATCTGAACTTGATTCTGAATCAAGTTCATGCAAATTTGGGTTCAATTTTATTCAAATTAACATGGATTAAAAAAATAATAATTTAATTAGATAATCAAAATATAAATAAAATCTAAACTTACTGGAGATGGAAAGGGAGAACTCCGTGAAGGACTTTGATTAGCAACATGGAACGAGCTGGAATTTGAAGAATTAGCCATTTGATATTACTAAGAATTTGTCCCTACATTCAAGAAAAATGAGAAATAAAAATTTATATTCATATCCAAAATTAAGCTCGACAATCATCTAACCACAATTTGAATTTCAATATAGTTTTCAGACCATTTTTCAAGATTAAGGCGACTTTAAGCAGAAAATATGTACTATGAACTACTGTAATATATGTGGATGCATTATGAATGATAATTTGAGATTAATATGTCATTTTATGTGAAATTAAAATTTTGGATAGCTTTTAAATGAAACTAGTGCATTTATCAAATCAAGATGTGTTTAAAACATTAACAACACCAGGGTGTTCAAATAATACTCGCACCGGTTTCCGACATTCCGAAAAAATATGTTATCATATTGGTGTTTTTATTTAAAAATGCACCGATGCATTTCAACAAAAAAAAAATCCACTACACACATATTTCATGATTTTAAAAAACAAAAACGAATTGAACCAACTCAGTACTCTTATAACAATTAGAGCACCGATGTTTTTAAATAGAAACCGCACGATTGCATTAAAAAAATTAATTGCACCATTTTTCGGGATTTCGAAAAATAAATAAATAAATAAATGTATCATGTCGGTGCGTTAAAAAAATTTGGCACCCCGAGAATGTCGGTGCGCTTGACTATTGAATGCACGAATGTGCAGATAAATTGAAAAAAACACAATTTTTTTTTTCTTTTTTAAAATTAAAAAATGAGCAGCAATTGCTAATTTCATAAAGTATTTTAAATCGTAAAAAGTTATTCACCATTTCATTATTTTACTCAAAATTTCAGATAAGTGATTTGCAAGAGAGACATACCAGGAGCACTATGCAATAACAAAATACTTTGGAGGAACATAACTATTTAGAAGATCAAAAGCTGAAAGGTATGGTGATTCAGTAAAAAACCTACATAGTAAAATTTTTAAATTTTATTGTTTATTTTACTAATAAAATATTTTACAATTTATGTTAGATTCATTCACAATTTAGAAAAAAATTAAAAACCCTATATAATAAAAAAAATATTATAGTTTTTACTAGTAATTTTTTTTACGATGTGCTTTCCTATTTAAATTTAATTAAAATTTACACAAAAAGCAAACAAATTCAATACTTACCTTAAACCCTTGCTTCTTCTTGCAAAATTTCACCTTACAATTTATCTTCCTTTACCACTTCACAATTAGGGTTTTTCATTTTAGGGATTTTAGATTTAATGGGTTTGTGTACTTACTATATATAGGGTGTTTGACATGTAAAGTAGGGGAATCAATTATTAAATTAAATCAAAGCCCTATCAGTCATCTTCGTTTTTTAATTGACTATATGTTTTGGGGTGCGTCCTCTGTAATATAACACACGGTGCTCCCTATGTAATACAAGACACCGACATATTAGACCACTTTCTATTTTGTTTAGTTTGTTGATCATTGCTTCCAATGTAATATAATGCACCGATGTGCCTCTTCCAAATAACATCATTAAATCATTTTAGCGTGTTTATCCTTATAAATCACACCTTAATAATTTAAAATTAATTTTCCATGACATTGCTGAACAATTATACTTCCGATGCGTTTAATTAAAGTTTTTTTGGCTGTAAATTATTTGACTTATTTGTAAAATATATCTAATGATTTCTATATTGAATGTTATAGGTTGTATATTGATAAAAAAATGTCTCAGGAGGTCTCAAGTAACAAAAATACTAATCGACACAGCGATAGCACATAAAAAAATAAAGAATGCAAGTTCTTTGTAAATTCTTTACAAAATTAATATGTTTGATCTATATGTAAATTTAAATAATATGTATTGGTTGGTGTGTGTCATGCAAAGCCGGAAAATGAACAATATCGATAAAATTATTTCTAACCTAAATGAACAATATCGATAAAATTATTTCTAACCTAAGTGCAGAAGAGCATAAAATCCTGATAGAAAAATTGCAGAATGATGAATCAAGTGAATGAAAAAATATTATTCAATAGGGTTTTTTTGTTTTGAATTTTCAATAATAATATACTTAAGAATATTAGAGAACATGTTTTAAACAATATATTAATTCATATATGTTTAATGTTCTATAGGGAGCAACAACAGAGGAAAAAGATCAATGTCCTTCTAAGAAAAGAAAAACTATAGAACATGTAAATGATGATGAATTGGTCCTTAGCTCATTTGGAGTGGTGTTGAAAGATAATGAAAGGGAGATTTTTTTTTTTTTTTTTACAGAATTATGAGAGATCTAGTGGAACAAACATATAGATGTACTTTCCACTTACAATACAAAACTCAATCAAATGATTCTAAGAACCAAATTATATTTAAACAACATGATGCATTTCCAGAGCAATGGTCAATGAGACATGTCGGACTTGAAATAACAAAAACATATAACAACAAAAAAAACATTCAGAAGGTAATATTCATAATTGTATAAAATGATTTTCTAGAATTATATATATATATATATATATATATATCTATATATATATATATATATAAGCCATTAATTTATTAATATCAATTTGTTATACTTAGTTTTCATATATCATTATAAAAATAGTACTTTTTTTCAAGAAGATCATGAAAATCCAAAATGATCAATGTGCTGATATGCGAAACATGCCAGTAGGAATGTCCAAAAAAAAGCATAAGGAGATGGTCAAAGAAATAGAGATAATTGCATCACGAGAGGAGTCATCTCAACAACAACATGCTTCAAATGTATGTAATCATGATTGACTTTGTACATATAAAAAAATAATTTAGCATTAAATATTAATTTTTTCTTGTAGAGGAGAAAACAAGATGGAACTCATTCAACACATAAAACAGGATGACAAGGAAGAAAATGGTTGATTTCAAAGTTTGTAAGAAATGTTAATATTTCCTTATAACAACTCAAGGTTTCATTTTTGTATATTTTAAGCTGTTTTACAACAACCTTCCTTGAATGTCTTTAAATAGGTGCTAACATACAAAGAAGAGCCATCAAAAGAATTGATTTTCATTAGGTTAAATAAGGGTTGTGAGTATATGTTGGCATATAAAAAATTAATTGTGGAATTTGTAAGTATGATATGTTGTTTTAATTCTCTGAGTTTATAATTAATAGAACAAAAAAGCTTTTATATTAAATCTATGATTTATAATGGGGTTTAAAACATGCAGGAAACAAAATGTGAAACTATGCTAGCAGAAGACTCGTTGCAACAGGGCATGAGACTTGGTTTTGAAACCATGTGCACAATTTATGAGTCACTTCTGCTATGGTACAATGCTATTCGATTTACATTGATGTATATTATTTATTTCAATTTTCATTATTCTCACCAATGTATATACACTCATTATATATTTTTTTAAATGTTTGCAGTTGAACATGAGCAAGAAGAGGAAAACAATTGATGAAATCAACAAAACAGTTGTCTAGATAACCCAATTCATGGAAGTAGATCAAGCACTGACAACAGTTCTATCGAAGAATGATGATCTATTTGGATATCAATGCAAGTTGTTGTATATTTTGAAATAATTGTCTGTGAAAATCATACATTTTGTTTAATGTAATCGACATAGTGTTCCAATCGAAATATGAGGGGTTACTAATAACAATCCCATTTTGTATGACAAAGAGTCTCTTATTGATATATAATAAAATACATTTTAATTTATTCTATTGTGTTATCTAAGGTCGATGTGAAATGTTACACCATTGATTAAATATATGGATAATTAAATATAATAACGAAAAGATGCGAAATATGATAATCTAACAAATTAATCCAAACATCATATATAATTGAGCTAATCAAATTTTAATTTATATGAATAATTCTATAAGATATATGTCAATTTTTGATGAATAACGGATTTAAAAAATCACAATAATTGCACTGTCACAGGTCGATGTTTCCCAAAAAGAGAAAATCTCATTCAAAAAACCGGTGCGTCTATAATATAAAAAAAACACCGGTGCATTATGTTATATAATAGCATCATGAAGACATACTTTTGCACGCCCAGTGCCTTTTAAGAAAATGAGAGAACTGATGCATTTATCACTTCAAGCACTGGTCTTGTTTGAGATTAATGCCCTAGTGCATTGTAATTCTTAACACACCAGTGCTTTCATATAACTAACTCCCCGGTCCTACAAAATATTATTTCCAGCCTGGTGCTTTATGAAAACTAACAACACCGGTCCTTTTGTATAACTAACACACCAAGGCCTTTGTACTAACGATACACATCGGCGTTGCAAGTTTAAAAAAAAGCAACGACACAACAATTATTTTTTGCGTTCCCCAATGTCATTCTTTAGAAGAATGGCTTGGGCATTTTTTATCTCTTAGCACCAGTGTGGTATATATTACACACCAATATTATTTGCATTCACTGCCTCGATGCTTTTAGTTATGTATGCCGCCTGGTGCCTTTATGTTAATTTTAGGTATGTTCTATGCTTAGAGCAATTTATTTGAATTTTCACAGTTAGCTCCATATATTTTCTAGATTAGCAATCACATTAGCATTAAAGTAAACTGTAGATAGAACATAAACATAAATCACAGAAGACAAGCCAAGACAAGAGGACACAAGAAGTGGTGCCAGCCAGGGACAAACCCCAATGTGGGGAAACCCTTGATCAATTCTTCTTTTATGTTCTTCAATAGTTCAACAGAGAAAGAGAGAGATATAGTACATTTACAACAGAAGTCAACACTTTGACTTTCTATATCTATATGAGATCAGTTGAAGACATGTTGCTTCAATTGATTCTCCAAGGTGACTCCTTCACCTATCATAGTGCTGCATCTTGTCCTCTTGCTGCATCATGCTGCACTTATCATGACCATGCTATGCACTTCATGTTGTTGCTCCTGTCACTAAGCTGCTCTTTATCACTGATCTGCACTCAATGACTTCTATGCTGCACTCATCATACAACATCCATCATCACTTTGCTGCCCCATCATGCTGCAACCATCACCATGCTGCATCCTTGTTATCTGACTTATCCTCAACATAGTCATACTAACCCATGACAATAGCTTTGTCCATCTCACATTATAGCAATGTCATTCAACTATCTAATAGCTTGAGATCTCAACAATATTATACATGACATCTCCATTTATGAGCCCTCAAATACCCATACGAAAAGCTTGACTGTGGTGTTATGGCCTGTGGCCTAACACACAATTTTCCTGTAGCAGCATAAACGTTATACTTGTTCTTCCAATGATAACCCAACATGTTTGCTCCACTGCTCCATTTAACTTTGCCTTCTAACAAGAAGAAACCACCCTCACACGGTTGCACAAGGGATGCTCAAACAATCCCTTAACTTATTCCTGATTCATGCTGCATTATGGTTCCTTCTATTGTGGCTAGGGCAGAACAAAATCCTTACTTCAATAGCAGTTAGAACTTACGGTTGGACTACGGCTTGAACAATAGATCTGGTCTCCTTTTTACCAGCGTATTAGGGCCTCCTTATTACTGCGTATAGGGCTGCTGATCAACCCTCCCTTTGCTGTGGATAAGGCCTCTTCCTTTACTGTGTATACGTGCCTTCTTTGCTGCATAAAACCTTGGTTGATTGTGGCCAAACCTCTTCCTTAACTACTGCTAGGGCTCTCCTTAATTGCGGCAAAGTCTCCTCTTTACTGCGGATGTGTGACCTTTAGATGACTGCGTCTTACTCTCCTTTAGGAATGCTCATGGGAGCCTTCTAGGACAACGGCTTTACTGTGGCTTGTTCTCCTTCAATCTGTGTTTAGAATCTTTCCTTCACTGCGGCTGGCGTATGGTAAGATATCCCTCAACTGCGGCTAGGATCCTCCATGACTGTAATTTAGGGTTGCGTATAAGGCCTTCACCTTCACTGCATTTAGGGCATCATCTGTAGGCCAGCGTATAATCTTGGTGTCTCTCCTTCACCAAAAACCAAAGATGTGGAGAGGAGGAGATCACATGAAGAGTAAGTGTGACAAATGATTTCAAGTCCTCTTCTATTTATACTAAAAACGTAGAGGTTGAACAGACATGACTGTTGGGCTTTTGAGCCTACATAAGTTGCTGGCCGACTTGTCAAATTGTCCATAATCAAAATAAATTCATATCTTCATAAATACTTATCGGAATTGGATGATCTTTAGATAAATCCTACACCTCTCGATGAGAGGGATCCAAGAAAAATATTAGTTGCCATAAATAATATGACCCACATGGAGTTTGGCCCTAGTTGCCAATTTTAACACTTTATGTATGTAGCACACTTGTGCTACTTGTTCCATTAAGAACACCGAAAAAAACATCTATTAGAACCTTTGACTGCCCAGATTTTTTCAGTTGTGATGAAGTTCTATTAAAACCTCCACTATCCCAAAAAGATGTTCTAGTGGATGTTTTTTTGACAATTTTTTCCAATTTAATAATAGTAAAAACCTCCATTATAACCTCCTCTAGAAGGTATTTTCCTTGTAGTGTTTCCTTCTGAGAAAAATTTCAAGAAACGTTCTTGAAAACCAAAAGCTATCATCCCCAAGGTTTATAACCATGGGATTCCTAATACAACATTTGCACCACCAATTGCAGTGGAAAGAATTGACTATTCAATACATCTTTCCATATGGTTAGATTGATATTATCACGCTTGTCTGAGAAATTTATAGTTCCTCCATTTACAACCATCACTTGACACTCTGGTGCTGGATATATAAAGGAATATAAATCCTTGGCTATCGCATAATGAATAAAATTACGAATACTACCTAAATCAATCAACATTGTTACCTTTTTCTTCTTGATAAATCCTTATGTCTTGAGAGTTTAAGGAGTGGTAATTCCTACCATGCATTACAGGATATGATTGGATTCATTTCTTCTTTTTTAGTCCCTAGGGTTGGTTCCTAGTGTATATCTTCTTCTTTTGATGTTTCTTGTTCCTTTTCTTCCTCCTCTTCACAATCTATGTAGAAATTTCTTCTCAGCACACTTATGACCTTTAGTGTATTTTCTATCACAACTGTAACAAAGCCCTTTTGATTTTTTTTTTCCTCTAGCTATTGTGATGTCAACCTTGTAGGTTGTGGGAAGCTAGGAGCTACAACAGTTCCATATTTATAGTTGTGACTGGTAGACCTCCTTGTTGCCATAATTTTTCTTTCAACGTTTCTTGCCACTTTGAATTCATTTCCCAATGACTTAGATTCCCAAAGGTGAACCTCATGTTGGACATTATTCTTTAAAGTCCCTATGAAGACATCAATGATATGCTCCTTAGGAATATCAGTTATTTTGATATGCAATCTTTGGAAGTTATCAATGTGCTCTGCCATTAAACCTTTTTGTTTGAGATTTATCAATTGGCTAAATAAGGTTTTTCTCTTTGTATCCTCATAATGTGTTATCAATTCCTCCATAAAAATTTACCAAGTTACAGGATATTTACGAGATAAAATCCATAGATACCACACAAACTGATTGGGTTCTAAATATAAAGATTAAATGTGTACCTTTTGTGTGTGTTGCACATCATGTAGATCAAAGTATTTCTCCATCTGTAGTATCCATGTTATCAGATCCTTGCCATCAAACTTCCTCATATCGATATTTGGAATGTGGTTGGTCTTCAACCCAAAGTTAGAGTCTCTAAAATCATGACTCACATTCTTTTTGTTCTCATCATGAGTTTTATGTAATACATTTTTTCCATTAGGAAGCATTTCTTGTAGCAAATTTGTCAAACCTTCCTTAAAACCTTCCATTTATGTTTTTAAACCATCCTTCTAACCTTCCGCTTTTTTTTTTTCTAAACCATCCTTCAATCCTTCCATGTCTCTTTTTATTTTTAATTTTAAACCATCCATCTTAACATTCATCATTGCTTCCAATTCATTATTGGTTTCTCTTTGTGAGAGTGAAATTTGTTTCACTTGGTCTCATAATTTTGATATATCATGTTGAATTTCTTCCTCTTTTCTTCATGTGTCATAGTAGATATTTCTAGTTTATTAAGGGGTGTATCCATTTTTTGTTGTTGTGAGACACGTTGGAACTAAATAATGATATATATGCTTCACTATTCCCTTTGAATCACTTCAAATTGATTTTTCAAATGATAGTTATGCAATCTTAAAATATACACACCCATTTTCTTGTTTTTTGGAGCTCGATATTGAAAATGTCGTATATTTGTAATTTCGGCTCTCCAAGATCTAAAATTTCATCTTGTGGTAGCCCTCTGGGTCTTCTTTCGAACTCCACAAGTCAGACAAGATTGTATTCTTCAAGACAAAGTTATGCCCAGTCTCCCATGATGCCCTGATTATGTACTGGTCTAGTATAACGAACTTGTATGGAATACCATGTGTCACTATTTCAACCTTCAGCCCTAAAAATGACACATGAAAAATTACAGTCCATGTAATTTCAACCACTTTTTTACTAAATTCAAGTCTGATGCTCATAGAGAAATTTATGCCGATTTTCCCTAGTTCACCTGTTTCAGATATAATTCTGGAGCATGTAAAAACCCTAATTTATTTGGATCATATCTCAGAAAATATAACGAACCAAGATCTAAAAATTTTACACAAAGTTCACCAAGATTTTGGCTCAACGTGGTTGGAAATTCAGCTTATGAATCGTCGTAGAAAAAAATTATAGTGAAAATTCCAAGATGACCTATTTGAAACAATGCAACCTTAGAATCCAAAGCTTTGATACCAAATGTTATGTAACTAGATCACAAAAAAAGAAGAAAAAAATAGATCAATGACTTGAAAATAAGCTTCTTTGAGGGGGAAACCTCCTTTTACATCACATAAATGAATTATTTTTGGATGATTCAAATGACAATACCTCCTTTGTATATATAAGAGTCTAAGGGGTCACAATATAATTTGGGCCTTCATAACCATAATAATGTAAGGGCTAAAAAATAACATTAGTGGGCTTCTATGGGGCACAATAACAACAATATGGGGGCTACACTAGTATTATGGGGACCTAGCATGTAGATGTTGGTGCTAGTTTGTTTATCGGAATGAGATCTAGTAGTTAATGTATTAATTCATATGTTGAAGTTGTCATTGTATAGGAAAAGTATAGAGAGTAGGTTAATATATATTGTAGCGTGATCAATGTATTGCCATGAGTTTTGATGTATGTGTTGTTGAATAAAGTTTAATGTTGTCGGTGAGAATGACTTGAGTCAGAGTATTGGATAGTCCTAATGCCATGTATATCTTCCAGTGATGTATTAATTGAAGTTGATGAGAAGAGTTGTTGTTGGGTGTAAGAGAGTCCATGATTGCTATGTATAACATTGCTATTTCCATAGCTGTATGTGTTGTTTCCAGGGTGCCAGTAGAGATATTGAATAATGGAGTTTTTAAGCGCCTCATGAACCAGGACAACATGCATCAGTTGGTTCTTTGGACTACAATGCTTCTATAAATTAGAGAAAAAGGTAGAAAAACAAACCCTTCTAAAGAGTAGTCCATGTTATTATACAATTGGAGCAACCAAGGGATCTGTAGAAAGAACAAAAGCTAGGAATTTTTCTCTTTGCATTTGGGTCAGATTTGAAGATCATGACGATGATGGTGAAAGATATTCTTAAATTGGACAAATTATACTCACATCTTTCCAAGGTGAACCAATAAGATTAGAGGAGTTTAAACTGGGCCCTAAAACCATCTATTCTTTCCTTGATACACCACAAGTTATTGGAGCACCCTTGTGAAGGGGTAAGACTTATAGTTTCCTCCTGTATTAATGAGATCATAAGGTTAAACTCACCTACACCTCCTTACAATGATGACATTATGAAGAAAATATTCTAGTTGATAGTAGAAAGCTTTCAGGAGTTGGATAACACTGTGGGTCCTACCTTTGGAAAGAGGCTCAATATTTTAGAAGTCGTGGTTAGAGTCAAATCACATGACATCATGCTTGATCTAGAGTTCAATGTTTTGATCCTTGAAATGTTCCAATGCTTATTCAACATTAAGGAACATCCTTCAAACAATGTGAAAATAGACATGCAAACTATTTTGTCTTTAGCCATGGGAGACCATGGCGCCATTTGTAAGTAGCTGCAATCCAATTTGTTTGTCATTTGGAGGAAGGAATAGATTGTATCCCCTGCTGCTTATGAACTACGAGAAAGGCTGGTTGAACATAACATGAGACTGTTGAGAAGGAAGTTGGCCAAGGAGGAACTGATGAGGATGAAGGAGAAAATTCATTCATCTAATCACTTGAGTTGTATTAATGAAGACAATGATGCAAATGTTAAAAAAATAAACAAGAGTAAATTAAGGAGGAAAAATATTTTCTTTAGCTGCAAGGGACCTTGGGAGACTAATCACTCATGCTCGGGTAAAATGGTAGATATAACTCCTTCTGATAATTTTGATGAGAATAAGAAGGGTTCTTCTACTATAGTTGAATCCATTGAAGAGTATGAGCAATCGTGTGAATATGATGTCAGCAGTGACTAGCAGATTGTTCCCATATATGAAGAAGGCCAAGAAGAAGAGCACTCAGAGGTGCATGAACATGAGGAGGTGTTTGACATACATAGTGTGCATGATGAATCATATTATTAGAGCCAATTGAAGGTTCAAGTTGGAGTCATGGGCGAAGGAGTTGAGCATCCATATTTGGGGTCAACCATTAATGAGGAGCAATTAGATGTTGAGGCATCCAGCAAGGCTATAGGACTTCTAGATGATATTCGTACGAGAATATTAAGCATCTTAGGATAGATTTAATGGCGAAGAAGAATGTCCAGACACTCTAAGGCACCATCTTGCAGTAGATAAGTAAAATTGAGGAGCTTAGAGTTGTGTGTGCCAAGTTAGCAACAAAGTTGTCTAGCATTGGGGAAAAACTAGTGTCCCTAACTGGGAAGCCATGGGAGAATATTCAATAGTTTCAACACGACCCTCTTTATGAGTACATATAGAGGGCTTGCAACATTATCAACCCACCTCTGTGTTGGTTGATGTAGCTTAGACAGGTGTTATAGCCTCAAGTGGAGTCAGTGAGGCTAGGAACACAAGAGCATAAAATATCTCCAAGCCCAAGTTATTCTTTTGAATGAAAATGCCTTATTTAAATTATTAGTTTTAATTATTTTCCTAAGTTTAAACTTAGGTAAATAGATTAATTAATTAGTAATAATTGAGACATGGTCGATTTTCCTCTAGAGACTTCTAGTAAAGTTTCAGTGATCTTAGCCATCGATTATATCATTTTAGATCTAGATCTTGGTGGTTTATTTCTCACGATCGATTATAAAGGAAATTGATGGTACGACTTGGAGATCAAAATGATCATTGTGTGAGGTTGACACCAGTGAGGGTTTCAACAAAAATTGAAGTAGTGAATATTTGAAGGGTTTTCTTTCATCAATATTCTTCCAATTTATGAGATCAGGAAAATGAATTCTCTTAGCATTTTTATGTAGATAGGAAGGCTAAGATTCCTAGTGAAAGTTGAGATTTACAAGAGGAGGATGTACATATTTCTAGGAGGGTCATACGAGTTTCTGTTGAACACCAAAATTTCCTCTTTTTGACAACCTTCTTATACTCGATTCTCCCCTTTTTTACCTTCATAACTCTAATTTGAGTACCAGTTTACAAGGTTTATGGCATAGTAGGTACATAATCATCTTCTATTTCATAAATATCATTTGTATTTATTATTTAACTCAATATTTACCTGAGCTACTGAATTACAATGGTTTTGCAACTGATGTATGATTCTACAGCTAAGTCCAAGGTTTGATGGGTTGTGAAGCTTCAGTTGAAGAACATGGCATATGAGCAGGTGGCAATTCACTGGTAAAATGATTTGTTCCTACCTTCAAAAAATGGATCGGTAAGGAAGGTGTTGTAGCAGCTCAATCAAAGCAAAGTCAACCATCAAGGAAGGCGAATCAAGCGAGTGAGGAACTAGTGAATGCAAATATTCAACCACATGATTTGCTTCATTGATATAAAATCATGAGGAAATCACACTATCTTATATTTTAATGTTAATTTTAGTCATTGTCGATTATCATAAGGATGTAATAATCTGAAAAAATTATGCGTAGGAGTTTTATAAATTTGCCTCTCGGCATGACAAACACAGATTTGGATATTGTTTTTAAACTTTGTTCTTGCAATTAAAGTCACTATTTTATTCCTTTGCTGTGTGACTTAATGTGTTGCTAATCATGTCATGAAGGAATTGTGTTGACACCTATCTCGCAGGAGGCCCCCCTCAAGATATTAAGGTTTTCTTTCATTTGCAATTAGTACTTTATTCTGTGTTTCCTGTAGGATTTTGTTAGTTCTCTCAAGTTTTGATTTTTGAATGTAAGTTTAAGATTGTTTTGCAACAGGTTTACTTAATCTTTCTATTGTTGAGTGAAGCAAGATTTCCTGTGCACATGGAAAAGGTATAAGTTGAAATATATCAGTAACATAGCTTTACATTGCAGTTGTATAGATCAGATTTTCATTTGCAGAGTTAATCTTTCTTTTTGTCAAGAGTAGATCTATTTACATTGTTAAATTTCATTTTCAAGAAAGTGTGATTTCATTTTACAACAAGTGTGTGTATGTGAATTCATTTTAAAGCAAGCGTGTGTGTTATTTTATTTCAAGAAAAGTGTGTGTGTGATTTTATTTTTAACAAGTGTGAATTTTATTTTTAGAAGAGTGTGATCTTTCCTTTAAGAAAGATAAATAGAATTGATTCCATTTTTATGAGTGATTTATTTACTTACATAGTTGTAGAGAAACATGTGCATTTCGATATCTCAAATTAACTTAGGAATTGTTTAAGTAATAAGGACTCCTAGCACAAACAATGCACATACATATTATTAGTTTACTAGCCCTGGTTGATAATTGAAGTAAGTAATTTAATATCAATTAAATTACCAAACATTTTGGCGCCGTTGTTGGGGAAGTGTATATAGGAGTCTTTTTTTTTTCTTTTCATTAAAAAAATAAAAATAAAAATGATATGCATAAGGAAAGAGATTCTAGAGGTAGATTTGTAGGTAGAGGTAGGAGTTTGATTCCAACATCACCACTCACCCCACCACGACCTCATAGTGCCACACCATCCACCCAAACTCATATTCCATAAATTGCAGGTAGACATAGACTTCATGAGGTACTTAGATCTGAAATCCAACCTAAATATTCACCAACTTCTTCAACTAAAGCTGTAATAGAAGAAGAATATCCTACATCCCCAACTGAAGGAGTAATTTTTCTATCTTCAACTAGAGAACAACTTCTAGGACAAGAACTAGAAATCCCTAGTGAAGAGGAAGAAGAAGAAACCTATTTTAACATTCCATTGATAGAAGAACTAGAGGAGCTAGAGGAGGAACTAGAAAATCCAATTTTGGAACCTTACATTAGTTCTGAGGAATCTACAATGGCAGGAGAAGTACATAATTTGAATGGTGACAACCTAGGATTGGAGGTGGAAGAGGAGGAAATAGTCGAGATGGAAGAGGTGGAGGAAGAGGAAGAGGAGGTGGTAGAGGAGATCCAGAACCTTTTGGATTTCCCATCCTCGATGAAGATACCACAACCACAATGAAAAATATCTCACCCTCCATCCTTCCTAATTTTCATGGATTAAGAAATGAGGATCTTGAAACATTTCTCTTTGAGTTTGAAGTCTTGTGTAGATCTTATGACTACTTGCTTGATACTCAAAAGTTGAAATTGTTTCCAACCACTCTTAAGGATGCAACATTAAAATGGTTTATGGGCTTAGGAGTACATTCTATAAGAACATGGGAAGAAATGAAAACTGCATTCTTAGAAAAATATAAGGATTATTGTATGCCTCATAATCTTAAAGATGAAGTCTTTAAAATGATGCAAAAAGAAGATGAAAATCTTGAATATTTCGTTGAAAGATTTTCTTATAATGTAAAAAGGGCTAAAATGCATAATCTAGATGAAGAAAATTTGAAAGCTCTCTTACTAAAATCTATTAGAGATGAGTGGATAGATCTTCTCAATTTGATGGGTAAATGAGATATTTCCCAGTTATGATTTGGAGATATTTATGATTTATGCATACACATTTCAAGATGAAAGGCAAGAACTGGTAAAAATCCAAGAGATTGTGTTATGTCTAGGATTAATAAATTTGTAACTCGGACAATAAGTAGGGAATTTGCTTGACAACTTTAAAACTGATATTTTGGGGAGTCCTAGTGAATAAATAGATACCCTTAAAGTGCAAAACAAGAAAAAGGCTAAAAATGTTGCATTATCTATCTTTTGTCCAAAATTTAGAAAGAAGCATACCTTGTGAGAATGCCCTCTTGACTTAAAAAGTGTGGAAACCTACGTTATATATGCATAAAATCATGATACAAAGGAATGTCCTTCAATACCGAGTCCTTAAGTTTTCTATCAAGAGGAAGTAATTCCAAAGCAAGTAGAGCCTCTTTGTTTTAATACTAAGAGACCATGGCAAAATCCATAATCAAATATTACCCAAGGTTTCAACACTCAAACATATGCACAACCATCACAAAGTAATTGGACTGCACCCATGCCTTGGCAACCTTGGCCTCAACCTTGGGCACAAGGATGGAAAAATCCTTATGGAAAGTACCCTCAATATCCTCAATTTCAACAACCTTACCCTATTTTTCCACCAAAATATTTTCCTCAACCTGTTCAACCCTCTCAACCTCAAAATCCAAACCCACAACTTTCACTATCATTTCCATAAAATCCAAATCAATGGCGTGCTGAGCCACTTCCAAAGCCAAATAATAAAAATTCATTGTCTGGTTAAAAAATGGAAGGACATAATTTCCAAACTTACATGATAAATCCATTAGATCTAAATAATGTCCAACTTAGATCTGGTAGAGTATTGGAAAAGAAGTCACCATCCGTTGTTATCCAGGAGTTTGAAAAAGATGACTTCTCTGAGAAAGAGACATCTTCTCATCAAGAGGAAAATTCTCAAAAAAAAAACACTCCTATACATTATGATGATATTTCAATAAACTCAACTGCCATTATAGAACAACCTTCAGCCTCTATTCAAAATCCACCTTTTCTTGAAAATTGACAAAGGGGTAGAAAAACAGGTTTTGTTTCCTGATTATGATATGATAGATGGACAAAGGAATATTTGTGTAAAAATTCCTTTGTTACAAGCTATCAAAGAAATACCAATATTTGCAAAAACAATCACAATCAGGGAGTTAAGTATTAACAAACCGGGAAGAAAAAAGAAAGAAGTTAGAAGAATCCAGTTAGTTGGAAAATTTGCACATATCATGATGGGAAAGACAACAGTTCAAAAATATCTAGATCCAGGAATTCCCATTGTGAAAAGACACATTAATGGCGTTGATATTCCAAATACATTGATTGATTTAGGAGTAGCCATAAATATCATGAGTAAACAAACTATGAATCAATTGAAACTTCCTAATATTCAATATACACCTACATTATTGCAATTGGCGAATATATTTGTTATCAAACCTGATGGTGTGTTAGAAGATGTATTTGTATCCTTAGATTCTTGGGAATATCCTGTTGACTTTATTATCTTGACACCCAAGAATAATCTAGGAGGACACCCATTGATTCTAGGAATACCATGGTTAGCTACAACTGATGCTTTTATAAGTTGTAGATATAGTGATATGTTTATCTCTGATGGAAGTTCGACAAAGAAATTCACATTATATCCTCCTGCAAAAACAATGATAGAAGTAGAAAGTGAAGTATGGATATATGATAATAATGAAAACTTTGATATACGACTAATTTTTGTTACTTCACAAATAGATGAAGAAGATCAAATTGTGAATTTAATGGAAAATAATGAATCTTCCTCATATTGTGAAAAAAATCACAGTTTTCAAGAACAATGTAATATTAAATATCTATCATCTCGTCAAATGGCTTTACATTCCATGGAAAAATTTGGCAATTCTTTAATAGAATTTTTTCCAAGGAAAACTTTGAATATTAATGATAATCCAGAAGAATCTCAAAAGAAAGAAATAATAAATATGTTGCAAGAACATTCCTCTGCTTATGCATGGGAATATACTGATATGAAAGAAATTGATACTGATGCTTGTATGCATCAAATCTATATTGAAGAAAATGGCAAACCAATCAGAAAACCCCAAAGGAGAATGAATCCAAATCTAAGGGAAAGTGGTAAAGAGGAATTACAAAAATTTTTAAATGTGAATTTCATTTGTCAAATATTAGACAGCTAGTGGGTTTCACCATCGGTAATTGTTCTGAAAAAAATGGAAAATGGAGAGTATGCATTGATTATAGGGAATTGAATAAAGATACTTTAAAAGATAATTTTCCACTTCCTTTTATATATCAAGTCCTAGATACATTGGCATGGAAAAAGTATTTTTCATTCTTGGATGGTTTTAGTGGATATAACCAGATCCAAGTAGCTCCAAAAGATCAAGATAAAACAACTTTTACCTGTCCATGGGGAACTTATGCTTACCGATTACTTCCTTTTGGGTTATGTAATGCACCTACAACATTCCAAAGGGAATTTCTAGGTATTTTCTTTGATCTAATTCATGATTGTGTGGAAGTTTACATGGATGATTTTACTATCTATGGAAATTCTTTTGAAGAAGCTCTTAAAAATTTGGAAAAAGTTCTCATTAGGTGTAAAGAAGAAAATCTCTCATTAAGCCATGAAAAATGTTTTATGATGTTTATTGAGGGAATTGTTTTAGGCCACCATATTTCAGGAGATGGAATCAAAGTGGATGCATCTAAGGTAGAAGTCATTTCCAAGTTATCAATTCCTACATGTCAAAGGGATGTTAGAAGTTTTCTTGGTTTTACTGGCTATTATAGAATATTTATAGAAAACTTTACAAAGATTGCCTCTCCACTTTTCAAATTGCTTACAAAAGATTGTGAATTCATCTGGAATTCTGACTGCCAAAAAGCTTTTGAAACATTGAAAGAAAAGATTTATGAAGCACCCATTTTAAGAGGACCAAATTGGAAATTACCTTTTTAGATTTTGACTAATGCCTCAGATACAACTTTAGGAGTTGTATTAGGACAAAAAGATTTAACTCCTTATGCCATTTACTACACAAGCAAAAATTTGACTCCTGTAGAGTTAAATTACACTATAACAGAAAATGAGTTTTTAGTTGTTGTGCATGCCATTAAGAAATCCAAACATTATATCGCTGGTTATGAAACCTTCATTCGAACAAATCATTATGCAATTAGATATTTAAAGAATAAATCAATTACTAATGGCAGAATTACAATATGACTATTGTTATTACAAGAATTCAATATTACTATTTTGGATAGACCTGGAAAACAAAACATAGTTGTTGATTTTCTATCTAGAATCCAAAATGATAATAATGATGTTCCTATAGAAGATAATTTTCCCGATGAATATCTTTTTGTGGTATCTATTAAATCTCATTGGTTCGCAGACATTGCTAATTATTTGGCTACAGGTAAGTTACCATCATACTTGTCTCCTCGAGAGAAAAGGAAGGTTATTCAAACTAGTGCATCTTATTCATGGATAAATGAAGAATTGTACAAGACAAGACCTGACTTAATCATTCGAAGATGTGTTAGAGAGGATGAAGTACCAGAAATATTAAAGGCTTGTCACGATGAACCATGTGGAGGACATATTGTTGATTAAAAAAATGTTTATAAAATAGTCCTATTAGGATATTACTGGCCTTCTCTTTTTAAAGATGCCAAGGAATATGTTAAGAGGTGTGACCATTGTCAAAGAATGGGGAAACATGTTACTTCAAATGAAATGCCTCTACAACCTTAGGTACTTATTGAACCTTTTGAGAAATTGGCTTTGGATTTTTTTGGTCCAATCAATCCACCATAAAGACAAAAAAGGTACATTATTGTTTGTACATATTATTTCAAAAAATGGGTAGAAGCTAAAGTGCTTTCTTTTTCTATTGAAAATGCTGTAGTTTCATTTTTTTTTGAGGATATTTTCACTCGTTTTGGTGTCCCAAGGGAAATTGTGACAAATCAAGGCACTCAATTTACATCCAAGTTTGTACAAAAGATAATGGAGGAGTGCAAAATCAAACATCAAAAGTCAACTCCATATCATGCACAAGCCAATGGACAAGTTGAATCTACAAATAAAGTAATTGAAGCATATCTTACCAAGATGGTGCATCTGCATAGAAGGGATTGGGCAGAAAACCTTCCAGAAGCTTTATTGGCGTATCGTACCACATGAAGAAACACAACATGACACACTCCTTATGAACTTGTTTATGGAAAGCAAGTCTTGTTTCCTGTTGATTTTCAAATAAAGACTTTTAAAACAAGCACAATGTAGTCTAGACACTTAATTTATATTCTTGATAATTACTTGTGAATACTAGATGTCTTCTTATTACTTCTTATGTCTTCTTCATCAAGCGATTATATAATTGTTCAATCTTTAAAAAAAATATACAAATCACAATGAGACAAAAGACACCAGAAATTAAGCTTGTAGCCACGACAAAACCAAAAAATCCTTTCCTTATAGAATCAAATCAAAATGAGAGATATCCAATCCAAGGCCAAGACTAAACTTCCACCAAGATACCAAGTCAAACCCTTGTCCAAGTTAACTCCAAAAGTCAAATTTAATGTTGGTCAAACTCCTTCAAACCTGGTCAAAATTCTGAAATTCGAGCCTATTAGAGGGGGCCAAAATTCGGCCCGCAACTACCTTAAAATTTTTGGCTTCTTCCACAAAAAAATAGACCTACACACATATGAACTGCAATAGTTAAAGATTCAATCAATGAGGGGAATATTATTCTAGTTTTGACTTTCTTTCTAGCTCCTCTGACTCAACTTCTTCTCTCCTTTGCTTGGTTTGGAAAATTCTTCTTGTGGTGATGAATGAATGTGTTCCAAGTGGGTTGAGTGTCTCTTATATATAGTTGTTTAGGAGGGTTGAATAAGTGTCACTTTGGAGGGTCAAGTCAACTTTTCCAAGGAGGGCTGACTTGGTCATCTTGTGGACTTATTGACTCAAAACTAAGAATATTTTTTTCTTTATTTTAAGTGTCCAAATGGGATGTGTTGGAATTGTAGTTAATACGTAAATAATATAGTACTAAAATGTGCTATGTCAGGGTTTTGAGTAGCACTTTTTGAAGCACTTGATAGCAACATAATTGTCCTTTCAACAATCATAGTCTCTTCACCTGAGGGTTCTGGTCGGGGAAATGAGTGCCCTTGCGGGGGGGGGGAGATCACCTCCTATCAGAGTGTGGAAACAGGCGAATCCAACGAAAAAATAGGTATTCCATCTACCCATCTTCATGGAGCCAACCCTAATGGGGGACCTGTAATGGGAGCCCAGTGGCAAGCAAGAATCCGCAGGCAATGCCTCCCAAGAGCAACCAATAAGCCAAGATTTGTGATCCCCTCTAACAAATTGGAGAACTACCACAAGTACATGAAAGATCAAGCTCTCATATATAATGTTATAGGCATCTGGCCCTCAGAAAAATATCTGTTTAAGTGGATCCAGCTTAAATGGAAACCAAAAGGCCATATAGATCTGAAGTTGGGAGCCAAAGGCTTCTTCACAGTTATATTCTCCAGTTTGGAGGATAAGGAGAGGATTTTCGAAAATGGCCCATATTTTTATTACAATGCATGCCTTTTCATGAGATACTGGGAAGAATGCTATAACCTAGATCGTTAAGAGTTCATGGTTTCCCTAGTCTGGGTTCGTCTTTTTCCCTACCAGTGTATTTCTAGGATCCCAAAATCTTGGAAAGGATTAGAAATTCCATTGGAAATTTTTTTAAAGTTGTTGAATCCACGCGTCGGGGGAGATATACTTTGTATGCTCGAATCTATGTTTACATGAACATTACTCAGCCCCTTCCTGAATTTTTGGAGTTGGAATATCAATATGAGGTCTGGCATCAGTCGCTGGATTATGAACACATTCATTTTTGCTTTCATCTCTATCATGAGTATGGCCATTTGTATAAAGCTTTCCCATTGAATCAAATGGAACTGAAGGTTGTGCAAAAGCCCAAGGAAACGACCTCACCACAAGAGAATAGTGAGGGTTTTCAAGAAGTTTCATATAAGAAGAGCGTGAAGCCGACTCAATCACACCCCTCATGCAACCAAGGAAATTAGAGAACCATAATCGCTTCGAGGTTTTGCAGGATTTAGGAGAGAGTTCCAAATCAACAAATCAAAAAAAAGATTCGACGCGAGTGAGAGACCTACCGAAAATAACTCCTAAGCCAAAGAGGAAAGCTTAGACGAGACCCTCGGACAAGGAAGAACAAGAGCAACCCATGGATCAATCCATCATGGACATCAATGCATCAATGGAAGATCTGAGTGTAGAGGGGCATATGTTGAAAATATTACTACATAAATGACGAAATCTGGATGAGAGGTTCATACCCAAGGGTCAAAAGAAGCTCTATTGTGACACATTTCAACAATATCAGGTGAAACAGAGCCAAAAGCCACATGATCCACCAGATACCCTTGGCTCTTAGATAGGTAGCTCTCAAGATCAAGGTAGCCAAAGTAAGGGAGGCAAGAAACGTGGGAGGAAAAATCTTCAAGAATCGATCCAGATGGTTGGAGATCTATCAGTGAAATTAGGACGGGTGGTACTGCTATCAACAGTCTTGAAACAAATTAACAAAGTTTCCCAATGATTGTAATCTCTTGGAATGTAAGGGGCCTCAACAATTGAGGTAAACAAATATATTTACAAGATCACCTAAAAAAGGAGAAGCCCCACATCATGATGCTTCATGAAATAAAGGTCACAGGGGAAAGAATAAAAGAAATAATCAATTGTATGTGTCCTAAGTATGAAGTAATATCTCTAGATGCAAGGGGCAGTTCAGGGGAGATTGCTATTCTTTGGAACTCTATGAAGATCCTCTTTTATCACTGGATCAGTATGCCTCACATTCTCTCAGGGAAATTTAGACATATCGGGACTAGTGAGTGGGTATTACTCTCGACGGTCTATGACCCTCATATTCCAGGGGAGAAGGAAGCTTTCCTTTAGAATATAGGAAAACTTAGAAATATGTGAAAGAAAAAACTTTGGATGATTGGGGGTGATAGTAACCTTATCACCTCTCTAGATGAGAAAAAAGGGTGGGATCAGACGCCAGGAACCAGAAATGGAACGCTATAGAAATCTGATTGCGGATTTGCAACTTGTAGATATGCCCACATAAACTGTATATTTACGTGGAATAACCATAAGGGAGGGTCACACCAAGTCTCCTCCTGATTAGATAGATTTTTGGTTTTGGAAGAACTTATCAGTAAGGACATTTTCTTTGAAGCTTCTGTCATGCCATGCCTAGGATCCGACCATTGGCCAATCCGACTGTAAATGGATTTGAAACTGGGCCACCATAACAAACCTTTCAAATTTGAATCCTTTTCGTTATGGGACCCATCCTTTCTAGATAAAGTAAAGGATTGGTGGGCATCTAGTTTGGTTCAGGGTAGGAACTGTATGCATACCTTTCAGCTTTTCTTGAAGGAACTTAAGCAACAGATAAAAAAGTGGAATAAATCAGAATTTGGACATATCCATAAATATTAAGAACTCCTCCAGGCTCGCATGCAAAGGGTGCAACAACATATGATCACCCAAGGCCACTCTAGACCCTTGTAATAGAAGAGGTACAATTCTTAACCCAGATACAAGAATGAAGAAAGAAGGAGGAAATACTTTGGAAAAAAAAATCCAGGGTTCAATGGATTCGTGAAGGTGAGAGAAACACTCATTTCTTTCTTAAAGCAATGATACAACATATGCAACATAATATAATCTTCTCGCTGCTTGACTCCACAAGGAACCAACTGGTGTAACATGAATATATGGAAACCCTCTTGGTCAACCACTTCCACAATATTTTGTCGGAACAGTGTCTAGACAGATTGGAAGTGATCGGGAGGATTACACGACATATTCCCCAGTTGGTTAGCAAAGATCAAAATCTGGCACTGATGAGGGCCATTATTCTGAAGGAATTTGAGGAGGTAGTAAAAGGACTGGTGAAAAGTAAAGCCCCAAGGCGTGATGGTTTTACTATAGAATTATTTCAGGTTGCCTGGCCCATCCTCAGGAATGAAACTTTGGAAGTATTAGAGGAATGACATAGATCCACGCAGGTACACCCCACTCTTAATTATACTTTTATTGCTTTAATTCCGAAAATGACCCATTCTGAAGACCCTTAGGGGTTTAGACCTATAGCCTTATGCAATGTTATTTACAAAATCCTCTCCACTATTATGGTCAACCGCCTTAAGCCTCTCCTTCCTTCTCTGATTTCTCCTGAGCAAATGAGATTTGTCCAAGGTCGCCAAATCCTAGATGGCATCATTACTGTCGAGGAGTTTATTCATTCCCTTAGAAGCCTCAAATACTGGGGCATGATGATAAAGCTGAACCTCTCCAAATCTTATGATTGCCTCAACTGGCCTTTCTTGCTGAATATTCTGAAAGCCTTTGGGTTTAACCCTCAATGGATCCAATGGATCTCCTCTCTTATCTATACTCCGGTTTTTTTAATCCTTATTGATGGTTCCCCTTCTCACACCTTTAATGCGACCAGAGGCCTTAGACACAGAGATCCTATCTCTCTCTTCCTTTTTATTCTAGCTGAAGAAGGGATGGGTAGATATATAAAATCCACTATTCAATCGGGCCATCTCAAAGGAATCCGCCTATGGGATAATGATCTTCCTCTATCCCATCAACAATTTCTGGATGATATTATGTTATTTTTCCAAGTCTCCCTACGGGAAGCTAGACTCCTTAAATCTATCCTTTAAGACTTTATGCAAGATTTTGGAACCCATATCAATAATGAAAAATCTAATATCTTCTTTTTCAACACCCCAGTTCCTTCCCAATCCTTCCTAGCCAAGACTTTGGGTTTTTGTATTGGCTCCCTTCCATCCAAATACTTTGGAATTCCCATAGTAATCAATTCTCTAAGAACTTCTTGTTGGAAATCCCTCCTTGAGCATATTCAATCCCACCTTCAAAACTTCTATTTTCGCTCTCTAAGCATTGTTGGGTGTGTTAGCGCTTGAAATTTCACCTAGGCTGAGATAGACAAATCTCAAGGCTACATCAAACCATTACACCTCGTAGCTAGCCCTACGAGGAAGGAGAAGGCTCTCTCCGGTCAGACTCAAGATATTTTCTCAATGAGGTGAGCAGACCAATTAGGATCAAAGATATTAGGCTAGTAAACTGATGAGGAGGATTGATTTAAAGTTTTTGGGGTTTTTGGTGGCAATTGGAGGGAGTGCAATTCAGGGTGTGGGGATTGAGCTCAGTTTTTGCAGGTGGGTCTTTGGGGCAAGGAAGGAGTTTGTGCTGATACCTTAAGCTGAGATGGATGATCAAGGAAGAAAGAGAGGGAGCTAAAGAGGGCAAACAATGACTTTGAATCCTCTTTAGACAGTGGAAAACATAAATATTAAACAAAATTGAAAGCTGAGCATGGCATGCATGAATTCAAACTTTATCACTTCTTTTGTTTAATTAGCAGCAATAGAATAAGAGATGGAACACATAAACACACTTACAATGACAAGTAGGAAACACACCATCAACACAATAATCCACAAGAATCCACAATGATGTCTGCAAAACCCTGGCCTTCCTTTTCCTCAAATTGCAGAGATACAAGTAAAATATACAATAGAGCTTCTCCCTCAAGAGTCCAACCATGAAAATGAGTAAGAGAAGGCATAATATAGATCATCTAACTCCTTTCCCCACCTCTAGGGGTCGAGCTCAGCTTCCTAGGAGCAGTTTGAACTAATTCTAAACTAAGCACTAGATAATAGGCAGTCAAAACAACTTGCCTCTAAAACTTAGGTAACCCATCCATGCATTTAATATTCATTATTTACATCAAGGAAACTTCTAGAAGGGTTAAAGGAGAGTAAATGTATCCATGTGCCATGAAAATTACCCAACAATCCATCATTTACAAGCATTAAGAGTCAACCATAGTAAAAACTGAGTTTTGCAGGCCGAAATGGTCAAACTGGCAAAATTTCCCTGAGTGGTCGCGCCCCTCCCTTGGAGTGGTCGCACACATTGGCAGCTGTGTTTGAGGGCCTTCCTGGTGTCCAAATCAAGTGCAAGATAGCTTGTTGGAAAGGTTTATGAGTCTACTTTCCAACCCCACTGGAATTTCTGAATTTGGAGTTGATTTGACCCCTCAAAAATCATTTGTCCCAAGGCAGCTTTCTGCAACTCAAAAAAGGGGCAGAAAGTCAAAATTTGCATGTATTTTGAGCTTTTGGAAGTCCAAATCTCCATAAAATTTGAAGTCCATCCATAGGCAAGTGTATTTTTGCATGAAAATTCCAAAAATGTAGAGTTTTCCCCATTCTGAGCTGTCCCCACGAGTGGTCGCGCGCGGGGTGAGACCACTCCAACGGCCAAAACCTATAAAATTGCACAAAAAATTCACAAATGACAAAATTTTCTCCAAATTTCTTGAAATTTGGGCTGGGAGTCCCCAATCAAGTACCATTCTCAGTCAAAGAGGCTTTGCCCAAAATTTGGAGTGGATCGGGCGTTTTCCTTCGTTTTTGTGCTTTGGCCAACTGTCCTTGGAGCACCTTCGTTCTCGCCGGTATTTTTGACATTTCTCTAAAACCATGACACCTGTGTAAAAATTGAAAGAGGTTTTTCTTCCTTGGCATGTTTTGGATAAAAAACTCTCTCAGTTTTGCAAAATTCATCTTTGATTGCTCAGAAACAGCTTTTGAGTGAAACTTGTCCCGATGTGTGAAACAAGGGATTTTGTCGAAATGGAGCGAAATGAAGGGGATAGAGGGCTTCTAAATTCTTGGGGAAATTTTTGGGAGTGGGGAGGTATGTCAGGAAGCAGGAGAAAGTGGAATCTCAGAGATTGAGTGAGGGGAAGGGGTCGAAAAGGACAAAACACAGGCCAAACCTAGAAAATTGCCAGGTTGTAGCTAGAAACTAGGGTTTGTGCAAAAATGAGGAATTTGGCGGATCTAAGGGATGGGAAGTGTTTGATAAGGTACTTTAAGGATGGGGAAGGTGTATGAACATCAGGAAACAAGTTTTGCCGGTGATTTGACCATCCAAGAGAAATTGCCTTCAAAACCCTAGGAGAGGGAAATGACCTTGCCTGGGCGCAACATGAAGCATGAACAAGGTGTAAAATGACTCATTAGACACTGACATGATAATGAAAACCCTACGAATGATGATAAACTCAGCTGAATGGTGACATGGACTGACATTTGGGCAAACCCTAGACCTAATGCCTAGTGACCAAATTTTGCTTGAAGACTCACTGAAATGACAAAATTTGACCTTGACAATCTGAGACCACTTTGTAAGAGCATATTTGATCACTGTAGGAAGGCTGGAAAGACTGACACTAACAGGGTGGGTGGTTTTGCTGAAGGTTATTCTGCGATCGATTCTAATATACCAGTTATCAGGACTAGCTGCTCATAAAATTGCATGTTCTAATATGACATTCATTTAAAAAAAAAATTATGGTAAGGGGCTCAGGAAGCCAAAAAATGGGCTCTCCTTTCATGGAACCACCTCACCAAGCACAAAATGGTCAGGTGTCTTGTTCTCTGAGATCCCTTTATCCTAAATCAAATGGTGGATGTGAAACCATGGCGGTGTTGGACTAAGGGAAAAACTGATCTATGGAAGACTATTTGGAGCTGGAAATACAATATGCCTTCCTCAACGGAGGATAGACTGTGAGTGCAGGGTATTCTAAGAGGCTCCTCAATTTGGAATTTAGCCTTTGTGAACAAAGAGTTAATCCGTAATCATACCTTATGGGAAATAAGGGATGGGAATAGAGCACTTTTTTGGTAAGCTTCATGGCAACAACGGGAAAATCTCTTTATTCGATAAGACCTTGCTGAGATTTTCCTTAGAACTAACATAATCCATAATTTGACGATTATTCAATTTTTGGGCCCTGTCTCTCTGACTAATTGGAGATAATGGAAAAGGAAACACGACTAGAATAACCCCCCTAACTCAAATGAATGGGAATTTTTTGATAAAGAGCTCCTCTCTAGAAATATCTCTATTTCTGTTGGTACAAATATTCTTCGATGGGGATACAAAACCATAGGATTGTTCACCATAAATGAAGCTTACCATTTCACAACCAAGGAACCTCAGGACCAATATAACCCACTCTTGCGAAAAATATGGATAGGAAAATTCTGGCCAAAAGTAACATGCTTCATGTGGTTAGTGTGCAGTGGTTGTATTCTCACCTGGGACCAATTAAAAAGGAGAGGAATCCACAGGCCCTCCTTCTGTAGCCTGTGTGCCTCTCAAAATGAAACTATTGAGCACCTTTTAAACCTATGCCCCTTCGTGGCTCAGCTCTGGAAAAATATTGACTTTCTTTTTGGTCACCTGGACAGAGATATTACCAGTATTTGATCCACAATTAAGACCTGTAGGCAAGGAATGTTCTCCAGTCCAGTCCTCAATAGGGCTTGGCATACATCCCTTGGCTTCCTCCTTTGGGTAGCGTGGAAACAAAGGAATAGAAGGATTTTCAAATACTAGAAGCTCCGCATTCGGAGATTTGGAAAGGAATTCTCCAAAACATAAGAGAAACTATCCTTGCAGAGAAATGACATCCTATTGATTGGAAGGTTACACCTTAGGAAGCACAGATCCTTTCTATCATAAACCTATCCTTGCAAATGCTTGCCTCCTCATCTCGGAAGTTAAAGGTGCCTCCCAGACAATCTCCCCCCTGATTCTTTCCTGATGGTTTTATTAAGCTAAACTTTGATGGGGAATCCAAAGGTAACCTAGGAGATGCGACCTTTGGAGGGATATTTAGAGACCCCCAGTGTCGGCTGGTTCGAATATATGCTTCAGACTATGGCTTGGCTAGTAAAAATGAAGCTGCATGCAATGCAGTCAAACATGGTTTACTCATAGCAAGATGAGAAGGGTTCAGAAGGATGGTGGTCGAAGATGACTCCACACTTGTCATTGATACTATAAAAAAACATAATCAAGGTGTTGGAAATAATACTGAGAGGGGGGGTGAATCAGTATTATCAGATCAATCAATCTTTTCAATTTCATACTCAGAAACATATACGCTACTTCAATTAAGTGAACCCGCGTGTACACGCTACTGTGTCTAATGAAACTCGCGTATACCCAGAGATCTTATAATTCAGTTAGCTTAATCTTCAGTAAATGCATCAGATCATTATTAAGCATATTAACAGTAAACAGGTGCAGAATAACAGAACAGAGCATCACACAAGAGCCACACACATGAACACAAAGATATAAGGTGGAAACCCAATGTGGGTGAAAACCACCTGCTGCAAGTCATCTCAATCTTCTTCTTAATAAGAAAATCCTTTTACAATATTTGTACTGGTGCAGTCTTATACCAGTACGCAGGCTACAACCTGCAGAAGGCTTCAACCTTCTCTCGTTCTCCAAACTTCCTTGGAAGGGAGCTCCAACCCCCTTTGCTCTTGTACTAGCCGATCCATTTACTAGTACGCAGGCTGCTACCTGCTACAATGCTCCAAAGATCTCCTTTAGCTTTTGTACTAGCTTAGATACTAGTACGTAGGTGCTTGCCTACAATCTTCTCACCTCCAGGTACCACGTTTCATCAATTTTCAGACTGGATACACTGAAGCACAACACATAATCTGTAAGGCCACTTTTCATCCAATTTTCATACTGGACCCATAACTATCATTGAAGCTCAAAACAATCATCAAACCCTGAATCACTGAAACCCTGTTAACAACAGTCACCAGAACACAGAGCAGACACAGAACTCTGTAATAACCATCAGATCCATCTGCAACTTCAAATATCAAGCTTTACAATGTATACGCTACTTCGATGAATCAAACCCGCGTGTATACGCGCTTTTGCCAAAGTCAACCCGCGTACAGATCTAAAAATAATTTCTCATAACTTGCAGCTGTACCAGACATCAGTCATACTCATAAAGTTTATAGAACAATACATGCGTCAGTATGTAGATCTAGAATAAGCATCATAAAGATAGTTCATTTCAAACCATTTGATCCCGATCTCTCCTTAGATCTAGTTCTCCATCAACCGATGAGATCTCTCCTTAGCTCAGATCAAGCAATGCATCATCAACCCATAACCCTGCATACTGGATCTAATGCTTCATCAGATATTCAAGACATTTCAGATGCACTTGCCTAATGATTTCCTTCTCCTTATATAGCCTTAGGCCTTGTTCAATACCAAGAGCCAAAACCATAGTAACACAATACCATCAACTTCAATACTAGGGATCGACACGCCCGTCGAGACATAATGGTCCGAAATCATAGGCACAACTTCCAAGGACTAACCGTCATGGATCAAAGGTACGTTTCCACATACACGCGCTTTTGCTGAAGCCAACCTGCGTGTACACGCGACTTGGGCTTAACGAACCTGCGTGTATAAACTTTCTCTTCTTCTTATAGTCTGATCATCAATTCCTTGCTGCTGACCTTCTGTCTGATCATCAATTCCTTGCTGCTGACCTTCTGTACTATGAGTTGTCATCAGTGAGGTTTGCCATCAAGGACAACACTTATCTCATAATGCCAACACAAGGTTCTAAGTGGGAAAAGATCATAAAAATTTGGAGGGTTTCCCGTTTGATTTAGGAAATAAGTGAACTTATTAAGGGATTTCAATACATCATTCCCCCTCATGTTTGTCGCACTAGAAACAAAGCTACGAAATTCTTAGCGAATTGGGGATGCCTTCATCTGGGTTAGAATATAGATTACCCTTGGGTAAGTGAGCCCCGGGAAGAGGGGTTGGAACAATTGATTCTGATTTTGGACCAGGATTCAGCTCCTAATCAGAACCCCTGATTGGGGTGCGAACTAGTTGGAGATATGCATGGGGATCGTAACCATTCTTAATCGAATTAATGTAAGGGCCGATGGGAAACCTCTCCCATGCTCACACACACACCATATCCTTAATGAAATAAATGATAACAGATCATATTGGCTCCATGATGCGAAGTTTGGAAGCATATTAAATCTCCAAGTGGTGGGAGTAGGGGAACATATTCGACCATATGTCTGGCATTCAATCTCGAGCTACAGGTATCTTAGGTGGTTTGAGACAATAGTTTTCTAGTTCGTGGCATCGAGAACACTAGGAGGAAACTCTGTTGTGGTTTATCTTGGCTCGCGGATGGCGCAATTAGTCTGGTATGTTCTTATGCTTATCCTTTTCCCTGGGTTGGGGGCTGACATTAGTTATCCACCTTGCGTTTGGAGGGGAAAAGGAACAATGGTGAATTGGAAAGTTTTTGTGTTAGCATGTAATGGCTTTCTCGACTATGTTATGTTGATCTCCATCATTTTTAGCAATTTTCTATCTCGTATGGGAATGTTTCACGGGCTCTGGGTTTTATTCACTCTGTTTACTATGCATGCTGAATGTGGGCTCCACAATTCCGAGTTTAAGTTTAATTGGAAAACCTAGAGGAAGGTAAGGGCACAAGCATTTGGGCGAGGCAGGTTCTGTGAACTTCAGGCTAAGGAGTGCAGGCGAGGCATTGTTAATAATCAGAAGGTGCCTCACACTTTGGGATGGTTCTTGATTTTCTCTGAGTATTGGTTCGGGTTGTTGATTCATGGTGTGGTGTAGTGCAGTACGACGATGCCTATGTCCTTTGATCCTCCTATTAAGTCTAAGTTTGATTGTCTGTTGCTTTTATGTATTGTTAATCTAGGTCCACCTAAGTTGCTTCTCCCTCCTACCTCTGCACATTGGGTTGGGTCTAAATTTTGGGTAGGTGAGAGAAAGTTGAAGAAGGGTGGTTTGACTTCGCCCATTATGGTGAAGACCCCTCCTAGTCGTTGCGCCTCTGGGTGTGGAGGCCGTGGTCACAAAAATAGGGGTGGTAAGGGAAATGAAAAAGGTTCGATGTCTGGCAAACCTCCACACCAATGCAGTAGAAAAAAGATGCTCAGATTCTGCAAAACACTGTTCAGGCCTATTATGAGGGGACGCCGACCCAGGTAAAGCATCTGATATCGACTTGAGATGTAGAATTAAACCTGAAAGCTGAGATTGAGCCACTGTCAGAGGATTGGAGTGGTCTGATCCCTGATCCTGGTTGCACCCGCGGTCATGTCACTTTGTATAAACAGTCAATTCACCTTTTCTAGCTCATGAAATGCTTTTTTTCCAAAGAAATGGATTCCTCTCTCAATATTGTTGCGAATGTGGATCCTGATCCTAGTCTCAGTGACATTCATAAAGAACTTCAGTTAATTCAACTCTAGCTTCAACACCTGAACGCTCTCCTTGGCTACATTGAGTGCCGCATTCCTTGTCTACCTCAATCCAAACTGTCAGGCTCAAGTGCAAAAGATCCTGCTCCAATGGAATCTTTAGATGAATAGATGATGGAAGGTCATGTCTGTTGTTATTTTTGCTTGTGTTTTGATGTATATGTTGGGTAGCATTTATGTTTATAGTTTTATGCTTAGTAGATGGTTTCCAGACTATAATTCCTACAAGGATTTGATAGAAAACTCAAACTATTTAAGTTTTGGATGGAATATAGTGTGATTTGGTGGCCAACAGACTTGGTTTCCCACTGGGCAGGTTGAGGCCACCGAACGTTTCTAATGTTTGTACTGCCAAGCTTACCAAAAAAAATGTCCAAATGGGACACGACAAAAATAATTTTTATTTTGACTCAAAATGAATCTCTTTTGACTCTAGCATGAAGAACATGCTTGAAAAAATATAATAAATAAAATACATCAATGATAAATTTACATTATGAAGACCGAACCTAGTTACAACTTCAACATAGATGTTATTTGGAGTGGATTATTTGGAGAAGCACATTGGTGTAATATCTCGTTGCAACTGGGATGAAGAGATCTACATAATGGGATAATGAAAAGTGACTTTCAATTGCTGTAGAAAGCATGGATGCAGGTTAATAATTTTCTGAGATTAAAAGTGACTTTAATTAGTCACTTTATTAAATAAAAGAGAGGAAAAGTGCTTAATTGGAGAAAAAGACCAAAAGGGGAAAAGTTACTTAAAATAAAATAAAAAGAGTCACTTAGATAAACTTAAGGGAGGAGCTTCTGGAATGAAAATAAAATAATAAAATAAAAGTGCTTGTAGGAGGTTGGAGAGAGACCATAAGGTATTTAAAAGAGGGGAGAGAAAGTCATTGGGGGCATCTTGAATTTTGAAATATTTTCTATTGGATAGGTTTTGGGAATGTATTTCTTAGGTTTAAGAACCCGAAGATGAAAACCCTTGGGTTCCTTGTGTGTGTTGGAAAAAACCCCAACTCACCGTTGAGGAGATTTCATCCAGAGATCTCATTGGGATTCATCGACATCAGTTGGTGATCAAATATGGAACATATTTATGGATTGGTAGTGGAGATAACCCAGATATCCAATTTGAGCTCCATTTCAGTTACAATTTTTGGGGAGGCCAGGCTCAACATTGTAGAAGTTATTTCAGAGGCTTCAACTATTGTCCAACTAGTTCAATTGCCAGGTTTTTTTGCAATTTATTAATATAATTTCTTCTTAATGATAGTTAAATAAAATGAGTTGGAGTTTGCAGTGTTTCCTTGCCAAATTTTCTATATTGCAATTTTATGATCTATTTAAGTTATGGCAATTTATTGCAAGAGTTTATCGTGTTTCTAGTAAATTTTATGGTGTATTCCACTAAGGTAAATTTTTGGAAGAATATGATTGATTAAATGAAAAATAATATCACAACACTGTGTGTTAATGAGAAAGAACTCACTCATGATTTTCATTTTGGAAGTCCTAACATGATTAACAATAGCGCTTCATGAATTGTTAAGCCTAGGTGATTATCTAGGGAAATCAAGGCACTCCTCATCCATGATGCTGAAGATGATTATTAAAGGAAATTGTCATATCATTGCTAGAAGAAAGTCTAATTGATGTAAAATGGTGATCTTGGGTGGTACATTGTAATGCCAATGGGAATTAGCTGTAGCACCCTTAAGGTGACATGTGTGCTTATGAAAGAGAAAGAGATATTCTTATAACCTTGATAGGAAGAATTTTCATTCTAGAAGAGGGATATATATGACGATTCACATGAGTGCACATTTAAAAAGATGAATGCACGAATGTTTTGAATTGTGGAACAAGGCATAAAACATGCTTTATGTATTTTGTGTGGTGTTAACACTACTTTTTTTTTACCTTAATTTAAGACATATTTAGCATGAGATTCTCTTAGAGAAGTATGCAAGAGTGCATGATCCATACATTGATGATTACGTCTCTAAAGCTTTTGGTTTGAATGAGTGTGAGCTCTTATAGAATAGACTAATCTAAAGCTTTAGTTGGAGTGCACGGGTAATGAGGAAGAGGTGTAGGTAATGCACATACACACATGCATGCCAAAATATGTGTATATACATCCATACAAATATCTATGCTAGAAGGAAACATCAAAATATGTTGGTAGGATTCATAGTGTGAATGCTTGGATCTTGTTGTGGACTCTTACTTGAGCCTAATTATGTAAGATATAGTCCTTACTATGTTCTGGGAAAGACTATCTTTGCATGTTGAATTTATTTTGAAGGTTGTGTATATAGTATTCCAAGCGGGTTGTAAGTAACTCCTTAGATAAAGCTATTGTGAACTACTCATGTGGGAGGTGAGAAAGGGTGTGGAATATGAATTGATGTATGACATGTTTTCCTTGTAATTATGAATATGCCTTTAAAAATTTCCATTTGAACAATGGTGAAATAGACTAACTTTAAATCGTTTTCAATATAGTGTTCATGGGACTAATATGTAAATTAACTTGTCTCAATAATATACAATCATTGCATGGTATGATATTATGCCATTTTGAAGTTTTCCTAAAATGGGGTAGTTGTTGTAATCAAGATATATTGTTATGAAATTAGTGAGAATTTTGATTCAATGGAGTATAATAGCTATAGGGTAAATGAATCAATCAAATACCAACTATGAAAAAGGAACATAACAAGTATTGGCCAATTGCATGCTAAGTGTTGTGATCTTGCTGGAATGCTCACATTGCATCAAAGAGGTTGCAGGCTAAAGTAGCTACATGTGGTTGGCCTATGGGAAGGTATTTTCAAAAGAAAAGAGTTGTGAAAATATGAATATGCATACCATATGTCTTAAAATGTTATCAAGTAGAATTTCATTGCATCTTTGCAACATCAGTTGAAACAATTTGTTCGCAGAAGTTCAAGGGGGAGGGTTTCCTTGAATTACTTTTATTGATTTTAACTTTCTTGATATGACCAGACATTTCTCCCACATACCACAAGGAAAAATATAACTATTGAAAACATAATTAAGGTTTTTTTAAAATGCTAACTCTATGCATTAAATCTTCCGAAGAAAATAAGTTGTGGTTTATCCAAACACAACTCAGATGTTGTTTTAATAGTTCCCATGTAGAAATTTAGATAAATTATTGTGGAAATATTATTATTCTAGTGTAGTTTTGTTTCTTGTAGGACATACATATTGATGTTGTTAAGAGAATGCAACATGTGATGTGTAAAGATGTAATTCTACAAGGTCCAAGTGGGCATTTATGGCATATGAATGTGTTGTGCTAACACATGGGAATATTTCACAGATGTTTGGGAAACTTTTGCTTCTAACCAATTTATTAAAGTTGGAGATATTCTAGTTTTCAAACATGTCAATGATGTGGGTAGAGTGCATATAGGTATCCTAGGGCATATTTGGTAATGTTTCTAAATTACAACGTGTTGTGGTGCATACATTATGATTAGCATGATCATTGATATGGTTGTGTTTGTGATTGTGTATGAAGAGATGATTGGAGTTGTTGATAATAAACCTCATGTAGAGGACAAAGACAAGAGGATTCTTGTTTAAAGGTAGATGAAGATATCATGTGAGCCCTAGGCAGTATTAGCTAGTTATGTAAGATTAAGAATGATGATAACAACTATGAAAATATGAAATTGGTCATGCATAAGTAGCATGAAATATGAAAGGAACTCGGTAAGTATTCCTTTAAATATAATTTTTCTATTTAGTGGCAAGAGAATGAACAAGCCATATATGTCATTGATACTTGGATAATATATAGTCAAGGCACAATATTGTTAGCATAAAATACTGGTAAAATTTTGGTAATATATTCATGAATTGATATGTCATGATTGATAGTGAGTGCATGAGTGGTACAATAATTACGCAAAGAATGTAGTTGTGTTGAGGGAATGCTCAAATAGGTGGTATACTAAAACACAATGCATTGATCCACACGTGTTGGAACAATAGTCTTTAAATTGAGCATTTTATCTCGTTATATAGTATTGTTGGAACAATAGTCTCTAGCTTGAACATTTGATCTCCTATATGAAATAAATTTGGAAGTGGAATGTGCAAGTTTGTGAGATGCAAGTTCAAAATATATTTCTATAATGATATCTCACAAGAACTATATGTACATGATACGTGTGAGATGGTGGATCTATATTGGAAGGACAAATGATGGATGTTGAGTTGAAAAGCATAGAGAAGAGGCCATTGTTAGGGCATTGGAACCTTGTGGTATGTATGATCATTATTATGATGAGTTATGCTATTTTGGAGCAAGGTGGAGGATGCCTTAAATGTAATATTATGTAAGTATTAATACTCTTTCGTTGTAGGGAAGCCATAATAAATGATGGATCACCCAAGGGACCATGTAATAAAGAAGGGGATTCTCAAGCCTAGAGGGTGAGTGATTGCAAGGAAGACGAGTCTAGAATAAATAACATGCTAGCTAGGATCATGAGTGCATTGGGATGTTCGAGAAAATAATGACCTAAGTTCTATCCATAAAAACCATATGGTTGTATATCCACAATCATTCAAATAAGTGTTGTATATATATATCTATATATATATATGCTTACTTGATAATGACTATATGTATATGCTATAATATGAAAGTTTGGTGGAATTCCAAGATAGAAAAGATTATTAGGTTGGAACAATTGAAGAATTAAGATATTTTGAATGATGTTATAGTAAATAAGAACACTAGGGATGGTGTATTGCTACAATAGAAAGGACTTCAAGGCCAATGCTATTCCAGAGGGAGAGGGTGTAATGTCACTCGTTCCTAATCCTTCGGATTGATTGCAATTGATTATATATAACAATATGTATTTTTTTTACTACACCAAGTTGAACAAGATAAATAAAAACATTGTAAGTATTTTATTTTCAATTAATAAGAAAATGCCAACAACTAACTAAGCCATGATCACCTTTAGGGACCGTGATACCATGAGTAGGGAACAGTGAGGGGGCCAAAAAGGGGTTTCAATATGCTTAATAATCCCTAGCCACTTTTTTCAAATAGTTTGAAGATGCCAACTTTATTTTGATATGACTTGAAAAGACTATCATTGAATACAAATGATGAAAGGACTACCCACAACAATTATGAGATGAATGGATTGAGTGACATCACCCTTTAGAAGTTTCTCCCTTGGAAAATGTGCCCACCTATAGTGTCCCATTTTCTCCTAGTACGACTTTGTGACACCTAATGAGGGTGATTTTTGATGGATTACGTATGGAAAGTATATATGTTATGGACTTGTATCAGTCACTTAATTGGGGAACATTGTTGTATATATTACATAGTTGTATTTCTTCTTATGTGCGGTTATATGACTTATTATCTCTTTTGTTTTGCATCTAGCTTATGACACATGATTGTGACATATGAATGAAAGTTGTTGTGGGAAATAGTTAACTAACTATAATCTTGTCAATATATATGCTTAACCTTGTATTGAGCAGGATTTGGCATGGAACTTAGTTACTTGCTAAGAAGGGTGCTTGAATCAAGAGTGATCATGGAGGTCACACATACATTTTGGTAAAACATGATTAAGTTAATTCGTTATGAAATTTTAATTGATTCTCTTAACCTATGATTTTGTGATGGCCGCAGGTCTATGGAATCAAGACCTTGCCAACAAGACCATCGAATGGGTCGATCTCAAAATCAAAACCTTGAAGGAAACATCGATTTTTAGGAAGAATACAAGATAAGCCTTGAATAAATTAGGGCGTTGAGCCCTAAATCTTTGAAATATGAAGACGTGGAGTCTTATATATATGTGATAGATAAAGGTGTGGAGTCTTGAATCCACTGGGGTGTGGAATCCTAGGTACAAGGTAGGGGCGTGGAGTCCTAACAGATTTGAGAGGTATACAATGGGGGTGTGGAATACCTATTCTCCAGTAGAAAATCACCACTCAGGGGAATAAATTAACCAAGTGAACCAACCTAGGATTAAACTTAGATTAATTTAATTTCACAATACCCACTTTGAATGGGCCTTTAAGTTAGATTTTATTTTAATAAAATGGTAGATTTCAGACTTTAAATTTCTGCGACCATTATCATTATGTTGCAAACAATTTATAGATTCATATCAAATTCACTATTTTAAATCAACGTTTCGAACCAACAACTATGGTTCATCTTCAGGATGAAAAGATATATGAAAGACAAATCCACCAAGGTTTTCAATAGATAGATAAAGGAGGTAAGAATAAAACCCAACAATAACCCTAAAATTGTAGATCCAATTATTAATTAAGAATTAGGAATGTATTGGAGATTAAAGTTAAAAATCATATAAATTCTAATGATTTAAATGATAATGTTGTGATAAAAGGAATATAAAATGGATATATACATTAATTAATAATGTATTGGTAATTAGAGTTTATAAAATTCATATAAGGTTTTTGATTATAATAAATATTTAAAAGATAATAATATGATAATGGGAAACATACATACATACATACATACATACATATATATATATATATATATATATATATATATATATATATATATTTTTTTTTTTTTTTCCACTGGAAAAATCGTAATCTTTCATTAATGATTGAAAAATTACATGTTGTAGATGCCTCTTGGCATATGCTGATTAACAGATTATCAAAAATGCTGCTCTAATGATGCATAGATCCTTGCACACCACGCAGGGTGTATGGATTTCATGAATAAACTGGTATATGCAAAAAATTTGTATAGTTGGGGAAAAGTCAGACTTTTCTCCCTTTTTTCTTCTCAACCTTTCTCCAAATCCCCTGTGACTCTGTGGGAGTTATGAGTGCTAATGCGTTTTCAGCCACAGGTTGTGGGTTATCAGAATCTGATGTGTCTGATGTGTGTATGCGTTTATTTCTGCCCATGTCCATTTCTGCTCTTCTTGCCAATACTGTCTCTATATTGTCCTGTGGACCTGTGTCTTCTACAACTGATTCTTTATTCATCTGATTGTTCTCATTTGGGTTGTCATATTCCATCTCTTCTTCCTCCTCATCATCCGGGGGAGGTGGTGGAATGTACCAACCTTTTGCTTGTTTTTCCGTTTTCTTTTTTCTGCGGCTGTCTTTTTTGACTGCTGGGCACGTGCTTTGTAAGTGTCCTGTTTGCCTACATGTTCGACATCTGAATGCAGTGTTTTCATAATCTAATACTTGTGTCCAGCTGCTCTGTCTATGCTTCAGCTGGATTTGGTCTGGTAGGCCTTTGCTAAGGTCTACTTCCACACATATTCGTGCAAAAGTATATATTCTTTCCTCCACTCGCTGGGTGTCCATTTTAATGTAGCGCCCAATTGTGTTTCCAATTCCAGTGAGTACTTGCTGGTTCCAGAGATGTATTGGGAGGTTGTGTAGCCTCACCCAAACTGGCATCTTCGAGACAACCATTGTGTTTGCATCAAATCCTGGGAACCATGGTGTAATGAAGAGTCCAGTGGATCCCCAAAACCAAGGCCCTTCCTGCATTACTATATCTCTTTCTGCTGCTGATAAAAATTTCACAATAAAAAACCCCTTGGAGCATAGGTGTACTTCGCATTCCGTGGTCCAGTTCGTGTAGATCCAAATGAAAAGATCCGCTGGTTTGGGCCAATAGCAGTTAAATCTGCATATTATTGCCTGACTTTCATATATGGTGCATTGCTCATCTATTTCTGGTGTATTTATGTTGTATTCTGGAGTGTGTTCCAGCTGTTCCACTATGTATGGCCTTGCGTCCATACCTGTTTGGTTCGGTGCTGTTCCTTCTGTGTTTTTCCCCTGTAGGGCGTTTTTGAAGGATATGTTGCCTGGTTTTTTCCCAATTGAACCAGTGCCACTTCCTCCCGCCCTATCTGAATTTTTGTTGTTGTTAGTTGCTCCTCCTCTTAGCCTCAGATTGAGGATGATTGTTGACAGAGGTATTATTCTATATTCCCAGAGGTATTTTGTTTCTTGTAACACTCTGCCCTCATGTATCAAGCTTTGGATTCTGATGGGGTAACCCAGCTGTTGCATAATAATTTCCTGCATTTTCTCAACTGTATCTGTACCTTTTACCCAAATTAATTTGGATTTTCCTTCTAGGTTTTTTATAAAAACTTGAAATCTGTGATCTCTTACCAGGTTTCCAGGAGTTGCTTTTGGCAGATCTAGCCCTGTAGTTCTGCTCAGCTCCTTTTGCTCGCCTTGATACAGCTTAATTGGTGTGGTAGCTTCCCGATCTGACCTGTTAGAGGGTCGATCTACCACGAGAGGGTCTGAATCTATAAGTCTGGGACGCTGTCTGTTCGCCATACCGCGGATCGGTGGATTTAATGCCCCTTCGGGGTTCCACGGCATTTTGCTTTCTAGATCTGCATCATAATAAAATGGATCCACGTTTTGATAAGCCGTGATCTGGAGGTTTTCTTCATACCTTTGATAGTGTCGGCGGAGGGCTCCATTATTGCTCCAGGCCGCTCCCTTATCATGCATTTTCTCGCGAGCAGCTACGGACTTTGGGCTGTTTGTCAAGTGCTCGATCTGAATACTTTTCCTCTGCTCCTCCAAACCCTTTATGCCGCTCAGGAGCTTTCCAACTGTCTTCGCCGCCTGTGGGAGTCCTGTATTCCCCAGATCTGGGCCGGATCGCGCCTCTGATTTCCTTGGGCGCCCTGGCTTCTGCAGATAGCATAGGGGCCTTGTTTTCTGCGCGCCACTGAAGACCCACGCAGGATGCACCGCTTCCAGCATTCTGAGCTCTCCGGAGTGGTTGCCGCTGCGTGAAAGCGCCATTGCCGTTCGAATCCTCCGCTCTAGAACCCTCCTCCTGTGCTACTCAGACACAACTCGTTAGTCGCTAGAGTCTCTCCTATAGTCATATATATATATATATATATATATATATATATATATATATATATATATATATATATATATATATATATATATATATATATATATATATATATATATATATATATATATATATATATATATATATATATATATATATATATATATTTATTTATTGATTTTTAAAATTTTAATGTTATTATTATATATAATAATAATAAATGTCATTAATTAATTATATGATTAGACTTAATGGGGTTATATATTATTAAAGTCAAGTTGAAATATTATGAAATATATAAAGAGATTAATGATGTCACAAAATCATGAGTCTTCATGGGTGGGGAGGGGAGGTTTGGGAGAGATTGATTTGGATGTCAAAGTGAGAATCCAGTTCTCACTTATAGTCCATATGTCATATTGATTTAGGTTATTAGGGTGCTTTCTGATTTCTATGGCTTCTATGAATTTCTTGTGGAAGTAGTGATCAATTTTAGCTAAGATACATGTATTTTCAATACAAATTTGATGTTTGGTTTTATCAGAATGCTCTGCCAATGCTGAAGTCTTGGAACGATTATGTTTAATGTCAGCAGAATGCTCCTGGATTCTAGTGTTGATGGATCTTCCAGTTTCACCTACATATGGTTTACCACAAGAGCAAGGAATTAAATAGACACCTTTATGGCACTTAGGGTCAATGGGATATTTTACAGAATTGAGGCAACTTCGAATGGTGTTTAGAGGCTTGAAGGTGGTTAAAATATTATTCTTTTTAGGATGCGAGAGATTTTATCAGTGGTCCCTAAAATGTATGGGAGGCTAACTTTGCCCACATTGTTATCAATTTTTTTTTTAATTCTTATATTTTCTTTGTTTATATCTTTAATGGCTTGATGTCTATTGTACCCATTCTTTAAAAACACTCTTATAAGATGTTACTTTTCCTTTTCTAAGTGTTCCTTGTCTAAGATTCTTAGAGCTCTGGTGGCCAAAGTTTTAAGGACACCCAATTTTTGGGTGGGATGATGATGAGAAGAGGCATGAAGATATTGTTTGGTATGAGTCTTCTTTCAATAAACTTGGTGTGATATGAAGCCATTAAGATTTCTGGTGATGAGGATGTCTATAAAAGGGATCCTATTGTTGACCTCAAATTCCATGGTGAATTTAATGGATGAAGACAAACAATTCAAGTGTTGCTTAAAAGTTTCTAGGGTTTCTCTTCCACGAGGCCATATGATAAAAGTGTCATCAACAAATCTTTTCCGTAGTTTTGTTTTTAAGGGTGAAGTATTTAGGGCTTTGGCTTCAAATTCTTCCATGAATAAATTGGCAATAATTGGGGATAAATGAGACCCCATAGCTACACCACAAGTTTTTTCATAAACTTCACCCATGAAATTGAAGAAGGTGGATCGTAAGCATATTTCAATTAACTTTGATGTGTCAGGATTAATTAATTTCTGATAACCTCCATGGCATCATCAATGGGGATGTTGGTATAAAGTGAAGTTACATCGAAAATTACCAAAATGTAATTTTGATCCAGCTTGGTAGTCTTAATTTCTTCAATGAATTGGGTAGAGTTTTTGACAAAAGAATCATTATTTCCAACTAGAGGTTTTAATTTCTTGGCAAGGTGCTTAACAAGATGATATGTGGGCCCACCAATAGTATTACTATAGGTCTTAGGGGGATACCTTCTTTGTGAATTTTCAAAGTGCCATAAATCCTAGGGGTATAAGAATTATTAACTAATAGGTTTTTATTGTCTTTTATCTTGCGTGTTTTGATTAAATTGCAAACATTTTTAGTGATTATCTTTAAAGGGTTTTTATTAAGTTTTATGTAGCAACCACTATTGTTTAGATGATCCAACATTTTTTCATTGTATTCAATTTTGTTCATGATGACAATGGCCCCTCCTTTTGTCATCATGAACAAAATTGACTACAATGAAAAAATGTTGGATCATCTAAACAATAGTGGTTGCTACAAAAAACTTAATAAGAACCCTTTAAAGATAATCACTAAAAATGTTTGCAACTTAATCAAAACAAGCAAGATACAAGACAATAAAAACCTATTAGTTAGTAATCCTTATACCCCTAGGATTTATGGTGCTCCGAAAATTCACAAAGAAGGTATCCCCCTCAGACCTATAGTAAATACTATTGGTGGCCCACATATCATCTTGCTAAGCACCTTGCCAAGAAACTAAAACCTCTAGTTGGAAATATTGATTCCTTTGTCAAAGACTCTACCCAATTCATTGAAGAAATTAAGAATATCAAGCTGGATCAAAATGACATTTTGGTAAGTTTCGATGTAACTTCACTTTATACCAACATCCCCATTGATGATGCCATGGAGGTTATACGAAAATTAACTGATCTTGACACATCAAAGTTAATTGAAATTTGCCTAAGATCCACTTTCTTCAGTTTCATGGGTGAAATTTATGAACAAAATTGTGGTGTAGCTATGAGGTCTCCTTTATACCCAATTATTGCCAATTTATTCATGGAATACTTTGAAGCTAAAACCTTTATACTTCACAAATACTTCACCCTTAAAAGCAAAATTATGGAAAAGATTTATTGACGACACTTTTATCATATGGCCTCATGGAAGAGAAACCCCAGAAACTTTTAAGCAACACCTGAACAATTTGTATTTATCCATTAAATTCACCATGGAAGTTGAGGTCAACAATAGCCTCCCTTTTCTAGACATCCTCATCACTAGAAATACTGATGGCTCCATACCACACCAATTTTATCGAAAGAAGATTCATACCGAACAATATCTTCATGCCTCTTCTCATCATCATCCCACCCAAAAAATGGGTGTCCTTAATACTTTGGCTACCAGAGCTCTAAGAATCTTAGACAAGGAACACTTAGAAAAGGAAAAAGAACATCTTATAAAAGTGTTTTTAAAGAATGGGTACAATAGACATCAAGCCATTAAAGCTATAAACAAAACAAATAAAAGACATAAGAATAATAATTTTTTTGATAACATTGTGGGCAAAATTAACCTCCCATGCATTTTAGGGACCACTCGTAAAATCTCTTGCATCATAAAAAAGAATAATATTTTAACCACCTTCAAGCCTCTAAACACCATTGGAAGTTGCTTCAATTATGTAAAAGATCCCATAGATCCTAAGTACCATAAGGGTGTCTATTTAATTCCTTTCTCTTGTGGTAAACCATATGTAGGTGAAACTGGAAGATCCATCACCACTAGAATCCAGGAGCATGATGCTGACATTAAACATAATTGTTCCAAGACTTCGACATTGGCATTTTGATAAAAACAAACATCAAATTCGTATTGAAAATACTTGTATCCTAGCTAAAATTGATCACTACTTCCATAGGAAATTCAGAGAAGCCATAGAAATCAGCAAGCACCCTAATAACCTAAATCGAGATGACGGATGGAATATAAGTGAGAACTGGATTCCCACTTTGACATCCAAATCAATCTCTCCCAAACCTCTCCTCCCCACCCATGAAGACTCCTGATTTTGTCACATCATTAATCTCTATATATTTTATAATATTTCAACTTGACTTGAATAATGTATAACCCCATTAAAACTAATCATATAATTAATTAATGACATTTATTATTATTAACATATTATAATCAATTAATCAACATTAAAATTTTAAACATCATAATATAATATATATTTATTTTCCCATTATCATATTATTATCTTTTAACTATTTATTATAGTTATAAAATCTTATATGAATTTTATAAACTCCAATTACCAAAAATTATGAATTAATGTATATATCCATTTTAGATTCCTATTATCACAACCTTATCATTTAAATCATTAGAATTTATATGATTTTTAACTTTAATCTCCAATACATTCCTAATTCTTAATTAATAATTAAATTTACAATTTTAGGGTTATTGTCGACTTTTATTCTTACCTCCTTTATCTATTTATTGAAAACCTTGGTGGATCAACCTTTCATATATCTTTTCATCTTGAAGATGAACCACAGTTGTTGGTTCGAAACGTCAATTATAAAATAGTGAATGCGATATGAATCTGGAAATTTGTTTGGAGCAAAATGGTAGACTATTTATTTAAATAAGTATAAATAATATAAACAATAACAAACTATGAAGACATGACATGTGGGGATGATGAATATTTTATCACTTAAGTAATTAAATAATTATGAAAAATTAAGAGATTGCTACCTGAAAGGATGGTGATGAATAATAGGAAATATTGAAAATTAAAAGGAAATTAATTTGACATTGGGGGGATGATGTGTCACACCACTCAGAGGATATAAATAGAGATGGATCCCCATGTTTGGGGGATGGGGGAGGACCAGGAGAGTACCCAAATTCTTTTGAAATGACTGTGGAATTTCTAAATTAGATGTATAGGTTGTTTTACTTAGTTAAATGTGACATGAGTGGTGTTAGAAGGAAAAGATGATTCATCCTTATTTGTGTGTCCCTCTTCTATTCTGATATTGTCCGTGAGCTCTATAGCTCAGGGGATTTAGGGGAAGAATTTATCCCTGGATATGGTTGGGTGGAAACTAGGCGGGTCGATTAGAGTTGGCAAATGAAGCTATTGAACAACACATATTGGTTGAGCATCAAGTCTAATTTAAATTTTGTTGCATTTAACATTAATTATTTTTTCTTATAAAGTTTCTTATAACTATATTGGTTTATCACCAATTTTACTTATGTTTTCATTATTTAGCATGTTAATTATGATCTAATCTACATGGAATTAGAGTAAATTAGTTGTAACAATTACTTGCAAATGGTTTAATCCTTGTATGGCAGCGATGGATGTAATTTATTGCAGGTGGTTTAACATCTCACATGGTATCCATGAAAGAAATTCTCATGATGAGCTCAAATAATAATTGTTGTTGGGTTTAATGGTTGTATCTTATTGCACATGAAGTGTTTGTCAAAATGCCTCAATGGCTGTAGCTTTCATGACTACAAAGTGTCTGTTAAAATGCCAATAGTTGTAGCTATTCATGTTGGTAAAGTGTTTATATAAATGTCTAAATGAAAATTATGGACAATACTCATTCTTCATGCAACTGCTATGTTGGATAGTTGGAAGATTTGTCATCTCAAGTGGCACATTGTTTTTTAATTATCAACTCATTACTAACTAATGGCTCGACAAAATGATAGGCTGCATGATATAGAGTTGGAGTTGGACTTTGATCCAACCTATTTCTTCGGTATCAATAGAAGATGGTCTCATTGGCTTCCTACTGTTTGGATGAATTTATTTCATGTTTATGCCTTTTGTTTTTATTTGAACTATAACCTTCTATAATAACAAAACTATGGTCTATTGTTTTCTAGCTGACATGTCTTAAATAAGTAATATGGTTACAATTTGTTGGTATGAGAAAATGTTGAGAGTAAATCTCACTCAGACCTTTAAGTACTATGTTTATGTGTTTTGAGGTGTGATTTTGCTAAAAACAGCATGGCACAGTACTACTTCGCTCCTTCTCTCCACTTGGGTAGTTTGCCGCATCATCCCATGTCATCTCATTGATAGTGTGCCTCTTCAGTCCTTCTGGTCTCCTCGTTTGCATCACTACCACAATCCGATGCCCACAAATCTTGGAAGTTTTGTTATCTTCATGATTAAGGCTCTTCAACAAAACATTATTGCTAGCACTGTGACCTTATATGGCTACAGAAGTACTAGAATTATAAGATAGATGCATAATGTATTATGAAACGAACATTAGTTATTTTTAGTTAATCATTTATTTGGAATTGAAGGTCCCACTTTATTAATTTATGAATTGATTTTTTTTTGTTTGGATCTCATCCCTAAATACTTCATCTCGAGAAGGGTATCTTTTGTTGAGATCTTTCACCACAAAGATCAAAGTCAACATAGTTTAATGTAATTTATTCCCTTATTTAGATATCTTATGTATTCAATTAGTGTTATTTAAGTTGTTCTTGTATGGTGTGTGGCTCTATGAATATATACACTCATGTTAACAAGTTGCAATTTATCGTTGTTAAAAAAAACACCTATCTTGGGTAACATAAGTAATAGACCTAGTTGGAAGGTTGAGGACCTGACACCACCATTCAAGGAGGTGAATTCACGAGTAATGAGAGATAATTCAAGGAGGGAGTAGTCATGCATGTGTGGGTGCCTGAGTAGCTTAGGTGGGCCATGTGCATGAGTAATAAATGACTCTTGCATGCAAAGATGAGGTGGAGTGAGGGATAGGATGTGAATATGGATACTATCAGTAGGGAGACTAGTAGACATATCCCTACCCTAAATCACATGGAAATCCTGTGTAATCACTAGAGTAAGAAAAATTGAAATGAAAACCTTACTACGCATGTGAGGGGACACTAGAAAAGGGAGTTTCCTAAGGGACTGTTACACATTAATTTGTCACACTTATGCAAATGATTCCAAATCCATATCTTTCACTATTTGATGAACTATTTTCATAAATCCCCTTGAAAGGTGGAAGAAATGTCTATTTATGGTGTATAAGAATCCTGGGTTAAATACCTAAAAGGACCTATTTTTGAAGGGCATTGTAGGTATTCAGTTTACAACCTATGATGACACGTGTTGCAGAGTAAACATAGAGCGATGTCATTGTGGTTTTCCTATGTTAAGGTTGCGATAATATTCTTACAAAGATAAAAAGTAAAATGTAAATGAAGCTTCCTCTTCCAAAACCCTTATGGAAGGTATCTAATCTGAATTGGTTGAGATTGGGCTCGAGCTCCCTTTATCCTAGACCTCCTTCCTACTATAGTAGATCCATCCCACTCATTATAGATCTCTCTCCTCTCTTCATTTGTCTCTCAACTTCCACTCCTTCCTATAAGTACAATGCACTCAAAGAGAGTTGGGTTGCCATTTCTGACTTCTGAACTATACTTACATGTTGCCCAAGTATCCATTGGATAGTTTTTGATTGCGAGGGATTGGATTGAGGATCATTGGAAGGAGGCTTCCAACATCAAGGACTAGTTGTAATTCTCATTTTCTTCATTCTTAATACAAATATATGTTTCTTTCCCATATAAATTTGTCATGATGTTTATTGTAAGATTCCTTGATCACTTACATGGTTTATGGTTGAATCATTGATTAGTTATATGCTTTGATAACCTGTTTGTTTATGTCTTTACAGGTCTCTTCTTGGAGCATCAAGAAAGAAAGGTTGAAATCTACAAAGGATAATGACAAGGATCATCATCAAGAATTTCGGAAAAAAAGGTAGGAGTTGTACATCCCATTTACATCTATGATTTAATGATAAATTAGGGAATGTTTTCATATGTTTGTTTCTAGACTTGGTTTTTGAGTATAGGGAGATTTGTCATGTCAGCAAGATAAGATTTTTCCACCAAAACAAATTGGAGACTCCATTGGGGAACGAGTTGTTCCTTCAGTTTCCCTTGTTTTTTGAAAATTTGAACTATGTTCTGAGTCTTTGGTTAACCCTTACTAATTCTAAAAACCAATATCTATGAGATATTTAGAAATTTTTTAATTTTTGCTTAGTTTTTGCACCCATCATGCCTTTCTGTGAGAGACAATGCAATGTAATCACACTTGTCTGTTTAATAGTTGCGACTATTGCACTAGTGTCTATTGTTGACTTGTGGCGGTCGATGACAAATTAAAATTTTCCTGAGTTTTTCTCTGTTTGGTCTTTGATTTGTGGATTAGTTTGGTTTTTGGGCCAATTTTCAATCTGCTATAAGTGGAATTTTTGGTTTGGTTTCATTTGATTGCTTTGTTGTGAAAATTTCCATTTTTACATTGTTTTGATTTGATTGCTCCATTGATCTATTGAAAGAAGGAATTATTGTTGTGGATATTTAAGTATGTTAGATATTTCTTTATTTATTTACAGAAATCCATTTCAAAGTTTTGTTGTTCATATTTGGGAATTTTTTTTATCACTTTGCATAAGATATTGCTTTTCACAAAAATAATTTTTTTATATCATAGTTAATAGGTGAAGTATTTTTTAGCTTGCATTTTTAAGAAAAGTAAGTATTTTTTTTTTCCCATAAGGAAAAAATCGTAACTTCTATTAATGGAGAAATTACATTTTACAGATGCAGTAGCATTCATAATTGTGGGACAGTAACCATCCTGTAGGAGCCTCGTTTATCATGTCTTCTGATAGGGAGTCCTATCAGCTAATGCTGAATATGCCTGAAATAACAGCTCACATTCCGGCTCTGCGCAGAGAGCCCAGCAGTTGCTGGTTCAGCTACATAGATGTTATACATAAAAAAAACAAATGGTCAAGTAAACTACAAAAAAAGCATTGGTTATATGTGGGACCAAGCCCAGTCCTAAGGTATATCATGAAATGGTCTGTGGTAGTATTGATGGGATGATCCATCAATCTCCTCTTGGATTAGCCAGCCATCCCTTTGAATTTGCGCTGTTGCTTTGGATCGCTGGTCTGCCACAGTGTTCTGTTCCCTGTATATGTGGCTGCAATTGAAGGATTCAAGTGATGCGATCAACCTTTTTGTCTCATGGAGGATTCATGTTTCTTGCTTGGAAAGTTATACTTGTTTCTTTGATTAAAACTTCTTGCTCCTTACTCTCATTAGTATTCATGAACTGAAAAAGATTACATTTTCATATTCACTACATTAGATTTGGAGTCAAGTCATAACCTCATTGGTTTCATATCCATGGAGCCTTTTGAGTACATAATAGACCTAAAAGTAACACTACTAAAATAAATTAGACTTTTATATTTCTAAGGCTCATTACACCTACATTAGATCAGTTGTAGGGATTTGGAATAATAATGAAATTTAACACTCCAAAGCTGGAAACAATTAATAGAATCTTTTCATAAGGAGTAAATCTATTTATTACAGTTTGGCTCTAGGAAGCTCCTCTTACAAGGGAGTTAAGCACAAGATCATATCCGACCTAGTGAAGTAATCAACCCTGCTTCATTAGTTACGGTAGTGTGATTTACATGCATTACAAATGATATTGAATGACAGTTGGGAATCACTTGAAAGGACTACCTTTATTTGAGCGATCTTTCAAGTGGATTGAGCTTTGTTACTCTGCCCTTTCATGTACGTATAATCTGCGACTATCCCCATAGATCAAGTTGTTGTACATGGTAAACTTAGTGACTATAATCTTAGGGCTATTACCCAAGGTGACGACGGGGGGACGTCCTTGTTGTACCTGGAACATACATTGATTAAACTCAATTGGGAATTCTTGGAGGGTACTTCACATGATATGGCATATGTGAAGCTACTTGCACTAGGTCATGATCATTAAGAAATTTGTCAGCATAACTAATTCCACCTACCCTATCTCTAGCCACCTTTCACATTGATCTCTACAACCTTGGGTTTCATCACCAATTAGTGATTTCACTGTGAAAAGTTTGTTTGCATGGTTTGACTCAAATTTTTTAGCATGTGTTAATTAGTTTGTTTTACTTTTTAGAAGACCTTAGGTTGAATATGATGGTAACAGTTTTGGAATCTACCAATCAAGGAGCCCCTTTTAACATGGATCCTAGTCCTTTTCCTTGCTTTGGAAATGTTGGTCCTCCTTATATGGCTACATTGTCTCTTCCTAGATTCACGATAGGTATATCGATGTGGTTGTTTTAAACCTCATTGGTCCCAAATACCAACCTCAACCAAATACTTCACCTCAACACACCAACCCCTTGTTGACCCTTTACCTTCTTCACCCATCATGTCTGCTTCCCTTTTTTATTTTTTTTCTCTTGGTGAAAGTCTCAATGCTACTAACCAGGAGGCTAAGAAGAAAGATAAGATAGGGAGAAACCAAATAACCATTGTTGTAAGTGTTGGTAATATTAAGCAACCCTCCAACATACATCACAAGCTCAAATTCCCTTTCAGGATTTGTGTTGGGTCCCTATAATACTAGTGATTACCTCATTACTATTGTATTTATACCCCTTATTAATATTGTTGTGCCCCTATTGCCCCCATATTGTTATTACTGTGCCCCATAGAATCCCTCTATTGTTATTTTTGTGGCTTTATATTATTATTGTTAGGTCGGCTGGATTATATTCTGACTCCTTAGACTCCTATATATAGAAAGGAGGTTTTGTCATTTGAATCATCCAATAATTGTTCATTTATGTAATTTAAAGGAGGTTACCCCCTCGAAGAGGCTGAATTCTAAGGCGTTGATCTATCTTTTCTATCTTTTCTTGAGCTGGTTTCATAACATTTGGTATCAGAGCTTTGGATTCTAGGGTTTTGCTGCTCCAAACAAGTCATCGTGGAATTTTCACTATAACTTTTTTTCTACTACGTTTCAGAAGTTGCAAAAAAAAACCATTTGAGACGAAATCGTGCTGAACCTTGGGTCCAAATTTCAGAGTTTTTCGCGCTATATTTGCGGAGATATAATCTGAGGAAGTTGGTCTTTTTGCAGACTCCTGAATTACATTCCAAACAGGTGACCTGGGGAAAATCGTCATAACTTTCTTTCTGAGCATCGGATTGAAATTTCGTAAGAAGTTACAGAAAGAGGACGGATTGTAGTTTTTTTGTATATATTTTTTGGAGTCAAAGGTCGAAACAGTGACACGTGGCACTTCATACAAGTTCGCTCTACTGAACTAGTCTATAATCAGGTCACTGCGGGAGATTGTGCATAACTCTTTCTTGGAGAATCCAATTTGGATCAGACTAGTGGCATTGGAAAGAGGACACAGAAGGCTACTATAGGTCACAATTTTTTAGAACTGGATGATTCGAAATTATAGAGATACATCAGATTCAATATCAGGCTTCTACAAAGTAAAAAAAGGTGTGTAGTTTTTTTTAAATTTTTGTGTAAGCTTGGTTTGAAGGAATTCAAAGGGCATAGTAAAGCATTATTATCGGTAATTGATGCCCCGAGGAAAGAAAATGCAAACACCTAGTAAGCAACCTGAAAGCTCTAGCATGATTTATGAGGAAGAGCAAGAAATGCAACATGATATAGCAAAATTACGAGACCAAGTGCAACAAGTGTCACTTGCACAAAAAGGAACAAAATCTAAGATGGATGGTTTAAAGAAAGATGTAGAAGCTAAGATGGATGGTTTAAAGAAAGGCGTAGAAGCTAAGCTGGACGATTTGAAGACAGACATGGAAGAATTAAAGAAGTTGCTACAAGAAAGGGTCACTAATGGTGAAAGGGTAGTAAAGGAAACTCATGATGAGAACAAAAGAAATGTTAATCATGATTCCATAGACTCTAATGTTGGATCGAAGACCCACCATATTCCAAAAATCGATATGAGGAAGTTTGATGGCAAGGATCCCGCAACATGGATATTACAGATTTAGCAATTCTTCGATCTCAATAATGTGCAAAACACACAAAAGGTACATATGACAACCTTATATTTGGAACCAAATCAGTTTGTATGGTATCAATGGCTTTGTTCTCGTAAACAATTTATCACTTGGGCAATTTTTACGGAAGAATTGGTAGCACATTATGAGGATACAAAAAGCAACACTTTTTTTAGCCAATTGATAAGTCTCAAACAAAAGGGTTCAATAATGGAGCACATTGAGGAGTTCCAAAAATTGAACATAAGGGTAAAAGATATTCCAGAAGAGCATAGGATTGATGTGTTCATAGGGTCTTTAAAGGATAATATCCAACAAGATGTTCGCCTTTGGGAACCTGATTCATTAGAGAAGGCATTTAGGTTAGCAAGAAAAATGGAAAGCAAAATTATGGCAACCAGGAAGCATACCACTCACAACTATAAAGACGGAAGTGTTGTTGCCCCTAGTCTTCCACAACCTATAAGGTTGACTCCAAAACAATTGGAAGAAAAAAGAGCAAAAGGGCTTTGTTATAGTTGTGATAGCAAATACACTAAAGGTCATAAGTGTGCTGAGAAGAAATTATTCTACATATATTGTGAAGAGGAAGAAGAAAAGGAGCAAGAAAGGTCAAAAGAAGAGGATATACTTCAGGAACAAAGACTAGATAAAGAACAAATAAATCTAACCATATCTTGTAATGCATTGGCGGGAATTACCACTCCTCAAACCATCAAGATAGAAGGACAAATCAAGAAGAAAAAGGTAATAGTGTTGATTGATTCAGGAAGCACCAACAATTTTTTTTTTTTTTCTCAGTAAAATTAAACTATTTCTATTGAGTAAAATATAGTACAATCAAGAGAGACAAGAAATCTGCCGACCGGAAATGATGAAACAATCAACCTCGGTCCCGGAGAAGGGGTGAACCATTCACGGAGGTACAACAAATAACTTGAGAGCAGAAACTGACATTTACCCCACAGGGGCAGTATTCTCAACACGATGTTTTTTCCCTTTCTGTTTATTGACTTTTATCCAACCATCCTGGGGAGTATGAGCTAAAAAAACTTGAAGACTGGAGTTCTCCAACACGAGGATCTCCTTATCTGATTCAGAAGAGGGGGTCTCATGGACGCGTTTCTGGGAGATTGCTGTGACAGTGGTGAGCGCAGGTGTATCAGTGGACAGATCCATCGACTGAGGCGCCTGGTCTGGTTTTGGATCGCTCTCCTCATCTTCCGAGCTTGAGGAATCAGAACTCATTGCTGGCGGCGGAGGACAAGGGGTCCAACGTTTGGGTTTGGTCTTTGCAAAGTTGCCATTTTTCGATTTTGCAGGCAAAGATGGGCAAGAATTCTGCAGGTGCCCTGCTAGGTGATAGTGGCGGCAGTGGAAGGTAGTGTTTTCGTAATCCAGATTCTAAGTCCAAACAAAGTCATTGATCTTGAGAATGATTTGGTCTGGAAGTCCTTTGCTTAAATCCAGCTCCACACATATTCTGGCATATGTGTAGAGACCTTTTGTTTCCCGCCAGAAATATCCCCTAATGAAACTGCCCAAGGTGTTGCCTATGGCTCTATATACAACAATATGCCATAAATGGGTAGGTAAATTTGGAAGCCTGATCCATACAGGTGTCCTGGTAATGACTGCAGTTGCTGGATCAAAATCTGGGAACCAAGGAGTCAAGAAGAGCCCTGCAGTTCCCATGAACCAAGGGCCTTCTTCTAAAGCCTTTTTATAATGCTTGTTGTTATCAAATAGAACAATGAAATAACCTTTTGAACAGAAACTGATCTTACAATGATGAGTCCAGTTTGCATGGATCCATGCATAGAGATCCTGAGATCGTGGCCACAGTCCGTTAAATCTGCAAATGATGGCTCTTTCTGCAAAATCTTGAAGTTGGGTTGCAAGATCATCATGGGTGATTTCAACAGAGGGGGCTTCATCTATTTTATCAACCAAAAAGGGCTTAGATTTAAGGACCTCCGGGGGTTTGGGGTTCTCAGAGTGAACTGCATCTTTGTATGAGAAGGGAGGAGCAGAGGATGACTGTCCCGCTGCACCTCCTCTCAGACGAAGGGTAACCACCAAAGAGATGTTCCTAGAAATGCTGTAAGAAGAGAGGGGAAGAAGGTCTTCAAGTTGCTTGCCTTGAAAGAGAAATCTCTGATGGCCTGAAGGGATCCCAATCCGCCGTTCGAGATCCAGTTTGAGATTCATCACCAGATCTGAGGAATTGATCCATTGCAGGATGGTTCTGCCTGTAGGCTGAGAAATTTGGATCTGAAAGGAGTCAAAGAAGTGTCTAGACATAGTGCCAGGGCTTCTTGTGCTTCCAAGAGCAAATATGTCATGGCTATTTTCTGTCAGGGGTATCAGACCCGCAAGATCTTGGCCGATCTATCTATTGAAAGCCTGATCTGATTGATCAATGGCCAATCTGGGGGTTTTATACCTTCCCCCGCTAGAGGGGAACATCCCGGCTCCTTGCAGCGATCTCCCAGGGGCGGAGGTAGCAGATCCGTTAAAGGGGATCGCCCATCTACCGCTAACATTGTCGCAGACCTAGATTTCCTGCTTACGAGCTTCTGGGGGCCGGAAGGGCCATGCTTGATCTAAGAGGAAGACGTTGGAGTCCCTGGCCATGGCATTGCGGGACAGCACCAGGCGCCACTGCTTGCCATCTTCGCAGAGTTCGAACGAGAAGACGTTGCCACTATCGAAAGTCTCCGTGGGAAGCTTGTCAAATAAACGTTGATGAAGGGTTTGGGGAATGCCTGGATCCTGACTCTGAGCTTCAGCCTGCGCCTGTGCGTGGAGTTGGAACGCTGGATTCGGAGGAGCCATGAGGGCCATGAGCCGAACGAAAGCGCAACAGGGTTTCGCCGATCCACTTTTTCCTATATCCCTTGTAAAATCAATGGCATGTGCACCAACAATTTTATTCATTGTAAGGTAGCAAAAGAATTGAATTGCTTCCTATATCCAACACCAGAGTGTCAAGTGATGATTGCAAATGGAGGAAAAATAAATTGCTCTGGAAAGTGCCATAATATCAAGCTATCCATGGGAGAATATGTATTGACTAGCCCAATGCTTTCCATTCCAATGGGAGGTGCTGATGTTGTACTAGGAGTCCAATGGCTACAATCCTTGGGTACAATAGCTTTTAATTTTCAAGAACTTTTCATCAAATTTTCTACGGAAGGAAAGGAAGTTGAATTAAGGGGTATTGTAGGGAAACCAGGAAAGATAATCAGCTCTAATGGTATGACAAAGCTTCTAAAAAAGGAGCAAAGAGGTGTAATTGCACAATTATGTTCGCTAGATGTTTCCACATTGGAATCATCTATTTCTCCAGATCTCCAAAAAGTCCTGGACAATCATTCCAAGGTATTTGAGACTCCCAAAGGTCTCCCACCTATGCGTGATCATGATCATGCTATTCATATGATTCCAGGAAGTGTTCCTCCAAACATTAGGCCGTACAAATATCCCTATGTTCAAAAGAGTGAAATTGAACGTATGGTTGCAGAAATGCTAGAGGCTGGTATAATTCAACCGAGTCAAAGTTCTTTCTCTGCTCCAGTAGTATTGGTGCACAAGAAGGATGGATCATGGCGCATGTGTCCGGATTATAGGGAGCTCAACAAGCTCACTATTAAAGATAAGTTCCCCATTCATGAATTACTGGATGAATTGCATGGATCAATTTACTTCACCAAGTTGGATCTTCCTTCAGGATATCATCAAATCAGAATGAAGACTGAAGACATTCCGAAAACAACATTTAGAACTCATGAGGGTCATTATGAATTCTTGGTCATGCCTTTTGGCCTTACCAATGCACCTTCAACATTTCAAGGTTTGATGAATTCAATTTTCAAACCATTCCTTAGAAAATTTGTGTTAGTATTTTTTGATGATATACTAATCCACAACAAGTCTTGGAAGGATCATGTTGAACATGTTGACAGGGTGTTACAACTATTGGAGGAGAAACAATTATATGCAAAAAGATCCAAATGTTTCTTTGGAGTGAATATCTGGGTCATATTGTATCTCATGAAGGAGTTAAGGTAGACCCTAGCAAAATTAAAGCCATTAAGGAATGGAAAATCCCCACATCCATAAAGCATCTGCGAGGATTTCTTGGGTTGACAGGGTATTATCTCAAGTTTTTTAAAAATTATGGGAGAATAGCAACGCCTCTAACAACATTATTGAAGAAAGATGCATTTTCATGGACTCCAGAAGCAACAAAGGCCTTCGAACATATTAAAGAGGCAATGTGCCAAGCACCGGTCTTAGCTACACCGAACTTCACAAAAACCTTTATTGTGGAATGTGATGCTTCAGGAAATGGAATTGGTGTTCTTTTTAATGCAAGATGAAAGACCCATTGCTTTTGAAAGTAGTCCAATCAAGGGAAAGTTTGTACACAAACCTATTTATGAGAAGGAAATGTTGGCAATACTACATGCACTTAAGAAATGGCGACCCTACCTAATGGGAAGACACTTCAAGGTAAAAACGGATCATGATAGCCTTAAATACTTTTTAGAACAAAGATTATCCTCTGAAGAGTAACAAAGTGGGTCACAATGACGTTGGGTTATGACTTTGAAATCATCTACAAAAAAGGGAAGCAAAATGTGGTGGCAGATGCACTCTCAAGAAAGGATGAGGATGTGGAAGCATTGTTGTGCGCCATTTCTATTATCCAACCAAATTGGATAAATGAAGTAAGGGAGGAATGGAAGAATGACAAAGAAGTGTGGGCACTTATTCGAAAGTTACAACAAGATTCTAGTACGCCTGATACATTTAGCTGGAAAAATGATTCGTTATGGTACAAAGATCGCTTATACCTCTGTAAGAATTCCCAGCTAAAACAAAAGATTCTTATGGAATTGCACACTTCTCCCTCAGGAGGGCACTCAGGATTTTTAAAAACTTACCACAGGGTTAAGAAGGAATTTTTTTGGGATGGCCTTAAATCAGATATTCAAAAGTTTGTGGCGGAATGTTTGGTTTGCCAACAAAATAAAGTTGAAACAATTAAGACACTGGGTCTATTACAACCTTTATCCATTCCAAGCCAACATTGGGAGGAGGTTTCAATGGATTTTATCACAGGTTTACCCAAGTCTGAGGGAAAGAGTGTCATCATGGTGGTAGTTGATAGACTTACCAAGTATGCACACTTTTGTGCATTATCACATCCATTTAAAGCCAGTACAGTTTCTCCTGCATTTATGGAAACAATTCAAAAGCTACATGAAAAACCAAAGATTATTGTAACTGACAGAGATCCCATTTTCACTGGAAATTTTTGGACAGAATTATTTTCTTGTCTTGGTACTCAGTTAGCTCATAGCTCATCTTATCATCCTTAATCTGATGGGCAAACTGAGATAGTAAACAAATGTTTGGAAGGATATCTTCGTTGCTTTGTATCTGATAAACATACACAATGGGTCAAATGGTTGCCTCTGGCTGAATGGTGGTATAACACTTCCTTCCATACAGAAACAAAAATGACCCCATTTATGGCACTTTATGGGTATCAACCACCATCCATCACATCATATTTAAGAGAAAATTCTAAGGTTCAGGCAGTGGAACATCACATTAAACATCAACAACAAGTCCTCCAACTCTTAAAGGATAACCTCGTGTTGGCACATAATAGAATGAAACAACAGGCAGATCAACATCGCAGTGAAAGAAGTTTTGATGTAGGTGATTGGGTATTCCTACGGCTACAACCATATGAGCAAATGTCCCTCAAGCAAGCTAAAAAGGATAATAAAATATCACCAAAGTATTATGGTCCGTACAAGGTGTTGGAAAAAATTGGTACTATGGCATACAAATTGGAGCTTCTTGCAGCTTCTCGATTGCACCTAGTTTTCCATGTTTCATGTTTAAAGAAGGTTATAGGCGACAAGCTCCCAGTTTAAACAATATTGCAAGAACTTGACGAGGAAGGAAAAATTATATTGGAACCGGAAGCAGTCACAGAAACAGGAACTCGACAGCTATGAAATCGATCAATTTCAGAGTATCTTATCAAGTGGAAGAACTTATCTGCTGAAGATTCCACATGGGAGGATGAGAATTTTATGCAGAAGTATCCAGAACTACTCAAGCGTTGAGGACAAAACTTTTTTGAAGGAGAGGGGCATGTTGGGTCCCTATAATACTAGTGATTACCCCATTACTATTGTAGTTATACCCCTTATTAATATTGTTGTGCCTCTATTGCCCCCATATTGTTATTATTGTGCCGCATAGAATCCCTATATTGTTATTTTTGTGGCTTTATATTATTATTGTTAGGTCGGATGGATTATATTGTGACTCCTTAGACTCCTATATATAGAAAGGAGGTTTTTTCATTTGAATCATCCAAGAATTGTTCATTTATGTAATGTAAAGGAGGTTGCCCCCTCGAAGAGGCTGAATTCTAAGGCGTTGATCTATCTTTTCTATCTTTTCTTGAGCTGGTTTCATAACATTTTGTAAGGGTGACCACCTCCTTATCGATTTTCCTGGTATTCCTAAGGTCTTAGAAGTGTGGTCTAAATATTCTCATCAACTTATTGATGGTACTTTAATTAGTGATTATAAGGTTCCAGGGAAAAATGGTAAAGTCAAGTTTTCGTGTAGGTTATGTGAAGGGAGTCATCAAACTCACATTTTCCCTCATATGGATGAAGCCTCGAAATTCTTGGAAAAAAATTATATTTCTCAACAACAACTTCCAATTGGTTACCATAAGATTTCTCCCTACCTAAATTTATTTGAAAAAGTGATTGATCCGATTCCAAGTTCGATCAATCCCACTCTTCCCTTGGAGAGTGAAGTTAATACGACTCAGGTTGATGAAACATTGGTTGATGAAGTGGTCAACTTAATTCCATGTTTGGTCGATCTCAATATTCCCTTATAGAGTGAAGTAAATACCACTCAGGCTCTTCTTTTTTATTCATATCTTTCGTGACAAGGGCGAATTTCATTCATTTCTACATAACCCCTTCCAAGTACTGAGGTCATTTCCTTTGATTGGAATAGATACATATAGCCTTGTATTCTTTCTTACATCCCTTTTCAAATCATTGCTAAGGATTACGATAGGAATGTGCATTGTTAGCACTCTATAATTTTCCTAGGCTGGGGAGGAAACTTGCAGAGGTAACCATAAACCACTTGTAGAATTAGAAACCAGCCTTTCCAATCCTAGAGAGGGCTCTCTCTTAATGGATTTCAATAAATAATTGTCTAGGGTTTTAGGCTAGGTATGAAGATGAAGGATTTGGTTTTAAAATTGTGGTTTTAGAATTAAGGAAGAGCCCATTGGGCACGGAGTCATAAGGGTTTTCAGTAATCAATCACATATAGATAGAGGAAAAATTTAATCACGGTGAGGTAGGCAAGCTCCTGGATCTTATAGAGCTTTTGGGGGTGGATGAGATGAACCATATTTAGGATCAATATACACAAAGGAATTCTATACTCAAATCTCAGAAGAAAACATTAATATTGCTAACAAGCCAGAGCAGAGTACACTTAATCAAATTTGTTCCTTAATATTCTTGTGACAATAAGGAGGGAAAACAATATGGAAAATTGATAAAAAGAAAAAAAAAATTTAATGAGAGAACAAATCACCAATTGCTTGACACGGGAATCCCGGAACAAAATTTTCTCTGTATTTTTGTAAATTGATCTCTTCTGTTTGAGCCCCACAACTTACAATCAAAGAGAAAGTATTATTTTTACTTCATAATCAACAACCATTTGTTTATTACAAATCATAACTTAAATATGAATTAAATCATCTTATCTATTCCTATTTCTTAGGAATGAGAAACAAAAAACAAACTAAAATAATTGCAAACAAGTTGCATAAGGTTTCGAATTGTATCTGGTCACAAAGTTGCTATGTCATCTTCTTCATGTGTCAAGTGTTCTTTGGATATATGGAGGTGTTGATTCTATGGAGCTATTATTGGCTGGAAAAAACAATACTACCAAGACTGCCTCCTATGTCCTTTGAAAGCTAGATTCTCGCTAGTTGTCTATTGGATGAAATCTAGATTGATAATGCCTAATATTGTTAATTGTTGGATGATGTCCAAATTGATTAAAGGTTTCCCTGAAGACAACTATAAATCTAGAGGTGATCTGCCAATTGTTTCTTATTCCTTCACCTATCGTTATCCTTGATTTCCTAAGGATACTAGATCTAATTTGTGTTAAGGATCTAGGATGCTCTGCCACATGTTAACTAAGTGCCTTGAAAATTTGGAATTATCCCTCATCTATTGATTTTGTGCCAAATATAGGATCTTTGCTATCACATCTGTCTTTGACTGCCAACTCATCAAAATCCAAATGTTGATTTTGTGCTCGGAAATATGCTCGTTGCATTTCATAGGCATTCTCACCCTCTGATCATCCATTCCAATGATTTGAGACTACCATTCTTTGTGCAAAAAAATATATGTGCCTTACGTCAAAAAGAGGTATCAATTCACTTGCAGCAAATACATTCTCTGCAACCTAGGAGTCATGGTTTGTTTATTTATTCACATCAATTAGAATCGATGCTTGGCATTTTGCTGCTTAGGCAATCTTCCTTTACTTGACAAAAACCTTTGCACCCCTTTCCAATGAAAACTAGTATATAAATTTCATGAATGATCTTGATATTTTTAGGTTGAATGAGTTGCGGACAGATGTGAGAAAAGACTACATTGATAAATTACAAACACATGAATATGTGATCCCTTTACCAATATGTTGTGCCTCACCAAGTCTCTAAAACCATCATCTCCACTTCCTTCCATTTTAGTTTGGTCCCTTGGACTCTCATGTGTTTCTTTAAAATAATCATTTGTAGTTTCATCATGCAAAGCAATGCCATGATATTGATTATCCTCCCTCCTTTCATCTTCATGACTAAAGAAGCTCTTTTGCACTGGACATTTCTCAACTGTTGATTAGAAACAACATTTTCTATAGCCTTGGCTATTTCATTGTTTTCCTTTCCCTCATTTAAGTTTTCCATATCATCATTTACAGGATGGGCTTCACCTGAAACCTTGATAAATTTACCATCATCTGCTTCAAGAGGAGGTACAAATAAAGGAATGCAGCCCCTCTCCAATGAAAACCATCTTTGCAATCATTAGGTCAAGTTCCCCACCCTTCAAAATCTTGCCTGATATCCTTCATACTTGATAGAGGAAGTCATTTTCATATGTCCAATCCTACAATTTGTAGGCTCTTTTTAGGTAATTCCTTTTCACTCAATGAAGAACCTCACTAATGTGTTTAGATGCATAATGTAGATTTGCAACATGAACCACTCCCTTGAGCACAATCTTTGTTTCAGAGTCGTGGTTGTGGTAAACAATCCCACAACAGTCACTTAAGAAGATGCGCTTTGTAAGAGTGGTATACTGCCATACTTTTATTTCACTTGGTATAGGTGCTACTTTGCACACATTTTTGGTTCGCAAAGTATTGATTACGGATGATTTCCCAACATTAAGATATCCAATGAAGGCAACTGGTATTGCCTGTTTGTCATTCTTCATACGTGTAAACTGCTAAAGAACTAAAAGAAGTGAACCCTCGCCAAATGAGTTTGTGATGCTCGCATGTATTTCTTTTAACTTAGATCTGGTAGTTGACATGGTCAACCCTTCAATGGGGACATTGGAGCCTAGTCTTCCTACCCCTATTGAGTCCCTTGATATGTATTCCTTCTAGAGAATTTTTATTCCATCCGATAAATACCTCTTGGAAGCTACAATCGAGGTATGTCCCTTGGCATGTATTCCTTCTAGATATTTGTCCTCTTGGAAGCCATGATCAAGATCATGATTAGCATAGTTATTTTCTTGTGTTAAGATCATTAAAAAATTAAACAAGGTACCGTGAACATAGCTCTTTTTCTGTGTCAATCTCATTAAAAAATGAAATAGCTCGTCTCAAGCATAGTTTTTCTCTGTTTCAAGCTTGTGTAAAAATGAAAACTATCTCGATCACAATTTTCTCTCTGTTTTGAGTTTGTGTAAGGAAATGAAACCTATATCAAGCTTAGTCTTTTTTCCTCCTCGTGCTTGTAAATACACGAGAATAAGTTACAAGAATATACTTTTATCACTTTTTCAAACTCATTAAAACTGTACAAAAAGGAACCCCCTAGAGTTATCTTTAATCCCTTTTCTAACTCTCGAAATATGAAAAGGTAGCCAAGCAAGATTACTTCATTAACACTCATAAAAGGATTTGAAGGAAAATTTACCCAGTGTAATTTTACCCCTTTTATGGACATAATAAATTATTTACAAAAAAGAATACTTTAGTCAACCATGACTAAAGTATTTCTCTCTTGTATTATTTTATACTTATTTAGCTTAGTGAGACTAAATTTATGAAAAAGGACCTTGTGGAGTTTCTTTTTAATTTCTCTTTCAAACTCTCCAAAACATGAAAAAGGAGTCGAAGTTACCCCTTCACTGGACTCGTAAAATGTAAACAATGTAGGACTCGTCCATCATGATGAGACCAAACCACTCCTTCCTAGGGTTCGTTAAAAATACTCCAGAAAAATCATCCAAAGGATGAGATTATATAACAAGGATATGTTGTCTTCCTCAAGCTTGTATAAAAATAAAGGGGTACTCGCCAATAATGGTGGGGGGGAATTGGAAACAAACATTCATTTTTTGTATTTGAAAAGCCAGTATGTCGCTCTTGAACATGACACTCTATCACTTTTTTGTGTTAGGGTTGGAAGTCTATTTGCATCTCATTTGATCATACCTTAGTGAAAGTATTCATATTGGTCACTGAATTTACTTTGAGTCAAATGCTACCAAGTCAATTTTCGTGTCGCTAATATGTTCAAGAGAAGTTAAACCTCAGTTAAATTTACTATGAAGTCTTTAAAAACATTCTATCGCGACGACCATCCTTGAGTTAGTATTGAATTACTCCTAGTTTTTTGTTTAAAACTTGATATCTCTTTCATGTCGTAGGCCCTCTTGTGACAGGTCGCTTACTATTGACTTTAACACACCATCTAGGAAGTTGATCTAGAAACCCCATTTTAGTACCTTGGAGCCTGCATGCGTCAATGGTAGGATTCCTTGCTTTCGATGACAAGTTCTAATCATTGACCTTCGATCGAATGATTCTATGGTTATGGATTTCAGAGATCTGTGGCTTGAATCTTTTGAGTTCATGACCGGAGAGTCCACAGTTTTAAGAATTTTTGTATCAACGTTTCAAATCCCAAATGGGATCCATCATCATTCTCATATCCTGATGATGGATCCCATTTGGGATTTGAAACGTTGATACAAAAGTTCTTAAAACTGTGGACTCTCCGGTCATGAACTCAAAAGATTCTATGGTTGTTCAAATTCAAAATATTTATTCACACCATTATCATTATTGGTGGTTTCTCTCGCATCTTTTAATGACCTTAATCATTGATCGGTAATCAAATGGTTACTACCATGTTTGACTTCAAGACATTATTCACATGGTTAGTTTCGTGCTCCAAATTAATAGATATGAATACCTTGAATTTTGTCTAATATATCCAAGTTTCGTGGATTTTTTAGTATTCATGATTGTAAAATGGATCCACGATGTATATTTGGTGACCATGATTCCACTTTGATATGGAATTTTGCATACTTCCATACTTTACTTTCGAGATACTTTACTCTGAGTATGCGAATGCCTACCTCATTGTTGATCATATAATGATATTATATTGTGATTCCTTAATTGTTGACTTACATGTCTCCAAACAATGATTCCTCGATTCCTACCTTTGTATTATAAAGTACTTCAACCATCATACACTTCCTGACTTTGTACTTTGGGGAGGAATCTGTTACACATTAATTTTTCACACTTATGTAAATGATGCCAAATCCAAATCTTTTGCTACCCAATGAAATATTGTGATAAATCCCCTTGAAATATGGAAGAAATACCTCTTTATGGTGTATAAGAATCCTGGATTAAATACCTAAAAAACCCTAATTTGTTATTTTTACTTCTGAACTATACTTACATGTTGTCCAAGTATCCATTGGAGACTTTTTCATGTAATGATTTGGGTTGAGGATCACTGGAAGGAGGCTTCCAACATCAAGGCTTGGTTGTAATTCTCATTTTCTTCATTCTTAATACAAATATATGTTTCTTTCCCATATACATTTGTCATGATTTTTATTGTAAGATTCCTTGATCACTTACATAGTTTATGGTTGAATTAGTGATTAGTTATATGCTTTGACCACTTGTTTGTTTATGTCTTTACATGTCTCTTCTTGGAGCATCAAGAAAGAAAGATTGAAAGCTAAAAAGTACAATGATAAGGATCATCATCAAACATTTCAGAAAAAGGTATGAGCTATGCATCCCATTTACATCTATGATTTAATGATAAATTAGGGAATGTTTTCATATGTTTTTTTGTTTGTTTCTAGACTTGGTTGATGAGTCTAGGGAGATCTCCCTTGTTAGCGGGATAAGATTTTCCGCCAAAATAGGGAATATGCAATAGCAAAGAGGGATCACACTTAAGGTATCAAAGCTAGCAAGGGGTGCCTAATTTTCATGGGGTTCCCAAGAGATCAATGAGGATATTCCATACCATTTTTACCTTGAGAAGTGTAATTCTCAAATAATACATGTGAACTCCTTAAATTATACCTTGTCATATCATGGTTTGGCTAGTTATAGAAAGACAAGGTGCAATTGTGGCTATGGTTGGGTGGAAAATTTCTCACCCTCAATTCATTTGATTTGGAAACAAGTTGAAATAAAATTATTCTTCTTATATAATTTGAATCAATAACATTATTCCTAAGGGTACAAATCTCATTCCAAAAAGCCATAACAACTTCATATGCCAAATTCTTCTTTCACACAATTGTCAAAACCAATAACACATCTTATTTGATGTGTGCATACTTTGTTGGGTTGTGTTATATTCTTTCCACGACTAACCCACGTAGTTAACCAAGGGCGGAGCCCCCCCTCGTTGCGCTGATTGCGCAATGGGGGGGTCACAAGGGGTTTGAGGGGGGCGGGTAGCCCCTCTCTACAGGATCCGGGGCAGCACCCCAAGTTTTTTTTTTTGAACCTATATTAGGTTGGGTGGACCCACCTATGGTTTTGTGAATGGTTTTTGGTCCAAGGTATTGGATGCTTTGGCATGTATAAATATGTATTGTAACATTGAAAGGAACATAATGAAAAATCAAGCTAGCAGTCCCAGTTTTGGGATCCAGGGGAAAATATTTGTGTATATGTGTTTTATGTGTTATGCTCTCACATTTGTTTATTTTCTGTTCTTAGAATTCATATGTAGGTAATTTCTGTACAGGGTTAAAACCTACATTTGCTATCAGATCCAGGTTTTGGCTTCAAGGGGATGCCTTTGTTGTTGAAGGGTTTCGCTCGGCCCTGTGGTAGATCCTGTTCAGTGGGAGATCTACGGGATCGATTCTGGTGGTGAAAGAAGATGGAGAAAAGTGGAAAGATAGAGATCGAGAAATTTAAAGGTCAGAGTTTTGAGTTGTGGAAACTCAAGATGGAGGATTTATTGGTGGATAACGATAAGTGGATCGCGGTAGATTCAGGTACTAAACTAATGGGAGTGTCTGATGAATAATAGAAGAAGTTGGATCAGAAGGAAAAGAGCACAATACGATTGTGTGTCTTAGATTCAGTATTGATGAATGTATCAAGGGATGCTACGGCTAAGGCTTTATGGGACAAGTTAGGGACTTTGTACCAATCTAAGTCTCTAGTGAATAAAATGTTCCTACGGAAAAATATGTATAACCTAAGGATGAAAGATGGAGACTCGGTGACAGAGCATCTGAACGCATTTAATATTGTGGTAAGTCAGTTATTATCTGTTGATATTAAAATTTCAAACGAAGATAAGTGCATCCGTTTGTTGTGTTCTCTACCAGATTTATGGGATAGTCTGGTTATTGCAATAGGTAGCAATGCAACTGCCTTGTAGTTTGGTGAAATAGTCTCATCCTTGCTGATGAAGGAGATGAGACGAAAAAATATGGAGAGCCAGAATGGTCATACCTTGTTTGTATGAGGACAATCCCAGAACAGAAACAAAAATAAGTCATTGAGTGGGAGATCAAAATTTAGAGGGAGATCTAAATCTCCAAGAAAACTTGTAAAGGTGGTAGAAATGCAGAAAGGAAGGGCACTACAAAAGAGATTGTAAATCTAAATATCCCAAAAAAGGAAAGAGATCTGATGATGCTCCTTCTGCAGAGGCAAAAAACACCTCAGATGAAGGTGGGGATGTGTACTTGGATTCTTCAAGTACACATGTAGATCATGAGGCATGGTTGATTGACTCAGGTGCATCCTTTCACTTCACTCCCCATAGAGAGTGGTTCTGCGAATATGAGAAATATGATGGTGGTGATGTCTTCTTAGTGGATGATAGGAAGGCTAGAATCATTGGTAATATAAAAGTAAAGTTGAAGTTGCAAGGTGGAAGGGTTAGAACGCTTTCGAGTGTTTTGCATATTCCTGCATTGGTCAGAAATCTAATTTCCGTAAGCAAGATGGATGATCCAGGTGTAAAAACAGTGTTCGAGAAAAATACCTGAAAGATGGTTCGAGGAGCACTGGTATCGATACGGGGAGTTTGGATTGGAACTCTGTACAAGCTGCAATGAAGCACTGTTGTTGATGGGTGCAACAGTTCTATGGTTCCTAAAAGAGGAGTATAAAATCTAGTTGTCTCTGGAGAGAAGACCATGCTGTGGCATCAAAGGCTTGGACATATGGGAGAGAAGGGCCTTCGAATACTTCATGGTAAAGGTATGGTAGAAGGTATGAGTAATAGCTCTCTCAATTTTGATTTCTGTGAAAATTGCGTATATGGGAAGCAAAATCGAGTGAGTTTCCCCTTTGGTGGTAAGAGGGCGAAGCAAATATTAGAGCTTGTGCACAGTAATGTGTTTGGAGCTGTGAAGGTTCCATCATTGGGTAAGTCTGTGTACTATGTATAATTTATAGATGACTTCTTAAGGAATACATGGACATATTTCCTTAAGAAGAAATCTGAACTCTTTGACAAGTTTAAAGAATTTAAGGCTTTGGTGGAAAACCAGACAGAGAAGAAGATAAATGTGTTTAGGTCAGATAATGGTGGAGAGTTTTGCAACAAGGACTTTGAATAATTCTGTAAGAAGAGTGGTATAGCACAGCGGAAGACTACTCCATACACACCCGAGCAAAATGGAGTTGCAGAAAGAATGAACAAGACATTGATGGAAAGGGCAAGAAGCATGCTTAGTGATGTCGGGTTAGGACAAGAATTCTGGGCAGAAGCGGTGGAGACAGCATGTTGCTTGGTCAACAGATCACCTTTATTAGCGTTGGAGGATAATACTCCACAAGAGGTATGGAATGGTAAGAAACCCTCTCTTTCACATCTAACGATATTTGGACGTGATGCATATGTACATGTTCCAAAGGAGAAAAGAACCAAGTTGGATAGTAAATCTGAAAAGTGCATCTTTATTGGGTATAAGGATGGTTTAAAGGGTTATAATCTTTGGAACCCAGTAACAAGGAAGGTTGTGTACAACCGATATGTGGTGTTCAGAGAGGTGAAAGATTTTGTTAAACATGAAGTCCAACCAAAGGAATATGAGAAGATAGAGTTTGAGCTTAAGGAGGAAGAATCAGGCTCTACAACAGAATCAAAAGATGAAGAGCCACAAACTCCGGGTGTGAGAAGATCAGTTCGAGAAATAAGGTAGCTAGAAAGGTATAGTCCATCTACTTTCTGTTCAAATTTTGCTTCATCTGTTACTGATGATGATCCCAAATATGTGAAGGAAGCAGTAGATTCAGAGGATGGAAAACTTTGGAAAGAGGCCATGGTTGATGAAATGGCATCTTTGCACAAAAAAGAGGCTTGGGATCTGGTGGAGTTGCCAGTTGGAAGGAAACCCATTGGTAGCAAATGGGTGTTCAAGAAGAAGATAAATGCATAAGGTTTGGTGGAGAAATACAAAGCTTGGTTGGTAGAAAAAGGTTATTCCCAGGTGTCGAGAATTGATTTTGGTGATATTTTTTCTCCTGTTGCTAAGGTAGCTTCTATTGGATTACTTTATCTGTTGCTGCTACTTTTGATTTTGAGGTAGAACAGATGGATGTGAAGACAACATTTCTTCATGGGGATATGGAAGAGGATATCTACATGAAGCAACCTGAAGGCTTTGTGGTGAAGGGTAAGAAAGAACTAGTATGCAAGTTAAAGAAGTCTTTGTATGGGTTAAAATAATCACCAAGGATGTGGTATCAGAAATTTGATACATTTATAAAGGGACTTGGCTTCACCAGAAGCAAATCAGATCACTGTGTGTATTTTAAATTAATTGGTGATTGTGTTATTTATCTGGTCTTGTATGTGGATGATATGTTGCTGGTTGGAAATGACAAAGAAATTATCCAGGAATTGAAGACCCAATTGTCCTCCAAATTTGACATGAAAGATCTTGGTGCTACAAACTATATTTTGGGCATGGAAATTAAAAGAGATCGGGAAAAGAGGAAGCCCTAGTTAAACCAGAGGAAGTATGTCGAGACAATATTGCAGAGGTTTAATATGCAGGATAGTAAACCGATGAAGGTTCTTATTCCTGTAGGTGTAAATTTATTTGCTGAATAGTGTCCCAAGACACAAGAAGAGGAAGAGCACATGTCTCATGTTCCATATACAAGTGCAGTCGGTAGCATGATGTATGCGATGGTATGTACTAGACCAAACATTTCACATGCAGTGGTAGTATTGAGCAGGTTTATGTCAAAACCAGGGAAGGAGCATTGGACAACAGTGAAGCGGGTTTTCAGGTATTTGTGTGGCATAGTGATTATGGCTTGTGCTACCAAGGAAGACCAAGATTGGACAGAGTGTTGGATATTCGTGGCTTTGTTGATGCAGACTAGGCTGGAGATTTGGATCAGAGGAGATCTACAGGTGGGTATGTGTTTAACCTATTTGAAGGTGCAGTCAGTTGGATGAGTAAGAAACAATCTGTAGTGGCACCATCAACTACAGAGGCAGAATACATGGCAACCACTCATGTAAGTCAGGAAGCAGTTTGGTTGCAAATATTATGTTCAAGTATGGGGTTAGTACAGGGAGCTATAAGGATAGACTGTGACAACCAAAGTGCAATTTTCTTGGAAAAGAACCCTGCTTCTCATTCAAAGACAAAGCAAATTGATGTTTAGTATCACTTTGTGAGGGATATGATAGAAGACAAAAAGGTGTTGCTGGTAAAGGTGGACACTTTGAAGAATACTGCATATGCATTGACAAAATATGTGAGCTCTGAGAATTGCCCTTGGTGTAGAGAAACAATGGATGTTGCAAGGTTGGATAAATGACTAAGCTCTCCTGTGGCCCCCTATGGAAAGAAAACAACAAGTGGGAGAATGTTGGGTTGTGTTATATTCTTTGCACGACTAGCCCACGTAGTTAACCGGGGGTGGAGCCCCCCCTTCATTGTGCCGATTGTAAAACAGGGGGGTCACAAGGCGTTTGAGGGGGGTGGGTAGCCCCCCTCTATGGGGTTCAGGGCAGCACCCCACGATTTTTTTTTTGGACCTTATATTAGGTTGCGCGGACCCACTTATGGTTTTGTGCATGGTTTTCGCACATGGTTTTGGATGCGATGGTTTTCGGTCCATGGTTTTGGACGCGATGGTTTTCAGTCCATGGTTTTGGACGCGATGGTTTTTGGTCCATGGTATTGGATGCTTCAACATGTATAAATATGTATTGTAACATTGAAAGGAACATAATGAAAAATCAAGCTGGTAGTCCCAGTTTTGGGATCCAAGGGAAAATCTCTGTGTATATGTGTTTTATGTATTATGCTCCCTCATTTGTTTATTTTCTGTTCTTAGAATTCATATGCAGGTAATTTTTGTATAGGGTTAAAACATACATACTTATCAATTCAAGAGAAATAAAAGCTCATTTACTAGCCAATGGTAGGGATAATAAAAAATATTTTATTTCAACTTGTTTCCCAATAAAATGAATTGAGGGTCCCAGATGCGGGTGATTAATGGCGCTGGTACAGCGCAACTCATTCGGGCGGGCAAGTGGCATGGCCACATGGCCACCCGCGTTGCAACCAAGACGCCCACCACCATAATTTATGGCGTTTTAATGCTGTCTGAAAGCCAAAAAGCATTAATGATGGGTGAGGGTCAAGGATACCTAATTCTGATCCTTAAGATGGAGAATGCAGATCACCTTCCCCCTATTCTACCTCCTCTGGCCTGTAACTGCCTCCCTGCTACTGTAGAGCCAAGCTCTCGAATGACCAATGGGGAGAAGGTGCCAGATCCTCAGTTGCATTGAGATGAACGAAGGTGCCCACTTCTCGCACAACCTACTTTGCTACTACAGAGCTGCTGCTTCGGCCCAGAATTCCACCTCTGGTAATCGAATTCCTTACTCTCCTGCCTACATGATCCATTCCATTCCTTATCCTGCTCCTCCAAGCACCCGACGTACCAATATTCACCAAGCAAATATGCCCCATTTGGGGCACAGAATGAGAAGTCGAAGGGGTAGCAGCAACGACAGAGCAACTCACCCTCCCTCGTTGTCCCCGTCTAATCTGACTCCTGCGGATTCCTCCTCGCCCTCGACTGTTGCTCACTGCACGGGTCGGTATCCCAACACCCGCAGTGGCAAAGGGCATGCCCAAAAGATTGGCTTTAGGTGTGATGCGGAAGCCCAACACCCCCCTGATGACTCTGTGCCATGATGAATCCCTGTCATTCAACCCAGTTCCAGTTTAGATGCACTTTGGAGCGTCTTTGTATTATTGCCACCATTTCTGTCGCCTTCAGAGAGGAGCTATAGGACTAGCACTAGCAAACGAAACACTCATGGTAGCATCTCAGGGACTCGCAGATCTCCTTGTGACGCTTTGAACTGGATGGATGTAGCACGCTTTGAACCGGATGAACAACACTCCAGGCGGTAATGTGAAGATGGAAACCATGACGAGCATTCCAGGTGGCAAGATGCAGATGGAAGCCACGACAAGCGGAAAACAGCAAGACGTTGAAGATATGTATGCCTACGGGTGTCTCATCGTGGAGGAACCTTTGCCACATGCTGACACCTAGCAAGTCACAGTATTTTATTCAGGTTTTTAGACACCCAGTCACCATCTTAGGGGTCTTTTTTGTAGTTTTTGTTGTAATTGCTATTATTTGGGGTCAATTTTGTTTTTTTTTCTGCTCAAAAAACTCTTATACATGGGAATTACAAGCTGGTTCCCCTGCGTGGGCAGCTCACACCATGATTTTTGGACTGGTTTCCTCTTGAGGGTAGTCTCCTTTTCAGTTACTGTTTGTTAATACTTGGTAAACTCTGAGACAAGTTTTGCAAAGGCCGGTGCCTCGATGTATCATTTTTTTTTGTCTCTTTAATAGATTTAGTCTTATTTAGAAAAAAAATAAAAATGAATTGAGGGTGAGAAATTTTCCACCCAACCATAGTCACAGTTGTACCTTATCATTCTACAATTAGCCATCCCCTAGCCAAACTATGATATCAAGGGAGAGAGTATATATATATATATATATATATATATATATATATATAGATAATGTCCTTTTGCAATCTCTATAAGAGCTATGAAATATTGTAAGCTAAATTTTAGACCTTGGAAGAATGACCTTATGATAAGAAGCATGGATAGATTTATTGCCAAGAGAAAACTCTAAGTACTAATGGCTATCCATTACGAGTTTTTCCATAGTTATTATGTATTTATGAGGTTGATTCTATATTTTTATTTATTTTCCTATCAGCTTAATTATTGAAGGATAGTAAATACAATTTGCTATGTGATTAAGCCTTTATGTGTTAAGAAAGAAAGGGAGCCGTATTTGTTGAAATATTCTCTTGCAGTATGTATTAATAACTATCCTAGCGTTAATGACTAATGGAAGATAAAAGAAAATTAAATACTAGAGACTTGGGACTCTTGGCCTTTAAGATTTCCTTGTGAAAATATGTCGATCTAGACCCTAAAAATTTAGCCTTCAACCATTAAACAAACCCTTTAACAACCTTAAGGGTGGATAGGGTATGTTGGACAAGTCTTAAGGAAAAGAGCTTAGTAGAAGGGATTAGAAATTATCCTTGTTATGTAGAAAGTTATGATGCCTTAGAGAAGTGTTTTTCCCTTGGGGAAAACACTTATAAAACCTATGAGAATTTTTTTAACTTGTTGGATAATGCAAGAAATACATTTTAGGCATGTTGCATCAATATTTTCTTCATGTGATAGAAAGTGTAGTACATGAACAAATTCTCCATGTGATACAATGGAGGACCCTGAAAGGTTAAGGAAATTGAGGAAAGAAGACTAAAGGATTTTTGAGGCTTTGGCTTCATTGCACGATGAGAAAACTTCATGTGATCTGACATATCTCACGAAGATAAAATTTGTGTGATATACCAAATGAAGCCAAACTTTTAGGCATTGTGATAAAGGAATCCTCAGGCCTTTGTCCTCATCGTGCAAAAAAAATGTTTTAAGGCATGACATGTCATGCCACATAATTTTTTTGGTGTGATATGAAGAATGGTTGAAAAACTTTGATGATGCAATGACCTTGGAAATCATATCAATTTTTTTGGTGCAAATAATACTTTGGAGGCATGAAACATTGCACAAGGGAAACTATTTTAGGATGTGAAATATCATTGCAGGAAGATTTATTTTTCATGATATGAGGCTAGTAGCAGAGGGTTTGAACTTCATGTGGAAGAATTTTTTTGTGGGTGCAATGTATCATGCCACACAATTTTTCGGTGTGATACAACACATTCCCAAACATTTCAATGATGTGATATGGGAAGAGATGGGAAAGTAAAAAATGAGTGGAGAAGGAGACAACGGGAAGAAAGGAGGTTAAGAGAGAAATGAAGAAAGAGGAAAGGAATATGAAGACAAGGAAAATGTATGTGGAGAAAAGATAGAGAATTGAAAGAAGTAAGCCAAACATTGCTACATGGGAAAAATTTGATCATTGTGATAGACCTATCACAAGCTAGAGGATTATACCAAATGTGATACTTTACAAAGTTAAATTTTTTTGGTGTTGTGATATCACAAGCAAAAGCCATGTAACACGATGAAAAAGTTCAAGATGTGATCACAAGAAACTTTAAAGGTCCATAACTTTGTTCTTGGAGATTTAAATTGAACAAAAGTACAATTGTTAAGAAGCTATCAATGACAAGAATGTTTTAATGAGCTTAGAAGTGATATTAGAATTATGTTTAAGATGATAAAATTGAATACCCCACCTTCTTAATGATACCTATTGGGTTGGGTATGTTAGAGGTATTTTACTGTCTTAATCATTCTAAAGTGCCCAAATCAGTTTGAAAGCACAAGTTGAAGACAATTCTTTGGTTAGAGATAGAATTAGGTCCTTCATTGTGTGCACAAGTGTAATGATTTTATAAATGCGACAATGTGGATACAATGTTGAATATAAATGTGAAAAATAAATAACCTTAAAAGTGAAATTTTCTAGAAAGACTGAATTTATCTACAATTTTTTTTAAATTTAAGCATTTAACATGATAAGAAACAAGATTAATACAACCACTAATTCATAGGAAAAATGAAATTGCCTTCAAAACTTTGTAAAAATCATATTTTAATGAAAATAAAATTTAAAAGGGGTCACATGGATCACAATTTTGTCAATTACACAAGTCTAAGAATCACAAAGATAATGTCAAGATCACAAGTCTAAGAATCACAAGGTGTACCATTAAGGAACTCCTTGTGTGGAGGTCACTAGTTCAAACCCCATGGGTTTAACTAACCAAAATGATAGAATCACAAAGCTAACATAGCTAACTCATAAGTGGATCATGCTAAAGAATAGTGTAAAAACTTTGAATGATAAAACTTGTGTGATTGGTGCCAATATTGAAGGAAAATTGGCACAAATAATAAAAAAAAAGAATCCATTGAGGCTTTACTATTAGAAATTTCATAAATTCATTTTTTTTAAAACTAAGTTACTTCCAAGTAGTGGCTAGGATCAAAACAAAAGCCCAAGTGACCATGCAAACTACTAAAGATTAGATAATATCCCTAAAAAACACTAGGGGTTTGATTAATCATTGCAACATGAAACCTTTTTTTTACCTTAGTATTGATGACTATTCTATGTTAACTTGTTTAGAACAAAACTATACCATGTGATTGTTTTAACATATAGAAAACATTTGACCAAAATTTCATAGGTATAAGCAGTTTTAATACTTGTCAAAATATGATTGAAATATATGTCATATAATAAGTCAACATAATCACAAAAATCGTGGAAGTATATATGTTCAATTTAATTTTTTTATTTATTTATTTTTATTTTTTTTATTTTTTTTAATGGATAAAAGAAAGAATAAACATATGAAATGAGAGTGTCATGAGTATTTTTTAGGTATTTTTTTCCTAGTATTTCAAGATGTTTGAAACTTTGTTGTAGAATTTCCTTAGTTGTTGCTTAGTTGTAATGTTTTTTTCCCCTGGGAAAAAGTCGTAATTTTCATTATAGATTAAGAAAATTACATTTTGCAGATGCCGAAGCATATTCAAAAGCAGGCTTATGCCTGTCGAGTTCACTAGCGGCTGAAAATGTCTCCACGCAGGGAGCATGTATATAAGTCAGATCAGAGATCAAAATTTGTGCTTTGCTCTTCGCAGAGAGCAATATATACTATAATATAAAAAATATGTGCTGTTATGTCTGTATCTACATACTGAAAATAAACAAAAATATCTGCATATGTGTGGGCTTATAGCCCATCATTCCAAATGTTCTACAAATGGTCGATGATAGTACTGATAATAAGTACCATCGTTGTCCTCCTGAATCCACCAGTCCTCTCCTATTCTGTGCGCTGCCTCTTTGGAGAGATGATCTGCAATGGTGTTCTGTTCCCTGTATATATGGCGACAGACAAAAGATTCAAATGACATAATCAATCTCTTAGCTTCATCCAGAATATGTCTTAAAGCAAATGCATGACAATGAGATGTATTATTGAGCCAATTGCAAACAATTTTGGAGTCGCCAAATAACTGTAAGTGTCTGCATTGTTTTAGAATAGCAAAATGAATAATGTGTTTGGCTGTGCTGAGTTCTGCGTAGTTATTTGTGCCTCTACCAAGGTTTATTTGAATCTTATAGCAGTGTCTGTCATTTAGGTGAAGAATAGCCCCCCCCCCCACATCCATCATTTTGTGCCGATCCATCAAAAAAAGCCCAGGGCTTTGAGTGATCAATCGGGATAGGAGAGAGGGTTCTCGGTGTTGCGACAGTGTCCTCTTCTGGTAGTAAATTGTAGTCAGCCACCGTGTGAAGAATGATTGAAGGCCAGTGAGGTCTCTTCAATTGGAATATAAATAGGTTACGGGCTATCCATATAGCCCAACAGATCAACAATGGTAGATTTTTGGCTTTACCCGTATGCTCAGAGCACCAGGTGGACCAGGCCTCCTGAAGGGAGTGCCCATGCCATTGCTTCAGCTGCGGGAAATGAGATGAAATGGACTGCCAGAAATGAATGGTCGAGCTGCATGTGAGAAACAGGTGCTCAGTGCTCTCCTCTGCATTAAGACAAAGATGACAGCGATATGGACCAAAAAATGATCGTTTCATAAGATTGGAGCCTGTGGGGACCTTATCAAAAATGATATTCCACATCAGAAGTCTAGTCCTGGGTGCAGCCTTTAACTTCCAAATCATCTTCCAAGTGGATAGGATTTCAGCTGGTTTATGTGCCTCCATGAGTTTAAGGTATCCCAGCTTAGGTGAGTACGCTCCATGTTTTGCGTGCGCCCATATAATCTCATCTGGACCCTCCATGAGTCTGATATTAGCTTGGGTGAGAGCAGAGATGAAATCCGTCCAGTCGTCATACCATTGGTGAGGCAGGTTTAAAGTTCTAGCTGATAACCAGGCCTGCTGGAGGAAGGATGAATTAGCTTGGTCACCAATATGTTTGATATAAATGATACCTCTGTCATGGAGATAGTGAATAAGATCAGACGGCAGCCTGTGGGCATTGCCGCATCCAACCCAAGGGTCCACTCCAATACGAACAACATTCCCTTCTTTAATCCTCCAAGTGATGGCTTCTCTCAGCAGTGGAATTGAATCTATGACGGCCTTCCAGATGTTGGAGAAGTGATGGTTGTTTCCATGTCTGATGCAGAGCCAATCTAGTATAGATAGTGGCTTTATATATTTGGAGTAAGCCACCTTGGTCCAGAGGCTTTCAGCAGTGAGTAAACTCCAACCGAGCTTTGCCGCCAGAGCTTTAGAGAATATTGCCAGTCTCTTGATGCCCCATCCTCCCCAGCATTTAGGTTTAGTTATAGTCTCCCATTTCACCCATGCAAATATGCGTCCAGTCTGGTGCCCTTTCCATAGGAATCTGCAGCATATACTTTGTAGACGGTTCAGGATGCCTCTAGGTATCCATGCCAGGGCCATCCAATACACAGGTGTAGCCTCTATGACCGCTTTGATGAGGACAAGTCTGCCGGCTCTCGAAAGGTATTTATGGTACCAGACTTGAAGCCTCTTTTCTACTTTGGATATGAGCCATAACCAATCTGCAATTTTATAGCCCGCTGGCTTCAGTCTAAACCCCAGATACTTAATACCATCCGATAATTCCATAGTAGCAAAAGGGAAGCGCTGTGAAGCAAAGTTGATTTCATGAGGCGAGCATCCAACAGATGTAATGGTGGATTTGTTATTGTTGATCTGCATCCCCGTGGCCTGCTGGAAGAGTCGGAAGGAGTTATGAAGTGAGGAGGAGTCACCAATACTGCCATTAAGGAAGATGAGTATATCATCAACGAATAAGAGGTGAGTAAGGAAGAAATTATCCACTATTTTGATGCCAGTGATTTGTCGACGATCTCTGGTGGATGAGATTATCCTACTCAGCCCTTCCATAATCAGAAGGAACAGCAGAGGAGAGAGAGGGCATCCCTGCCTAAGCCCCCTCTCAGCCGTAAAGAAGGGAGTCTCTTCTCCATTGAGAAGGACGCTATAGGATACATCCACGATGCAGCTCATCATCCATTTGATAAAATCATATGGGAAACCAAGATGAGTGAGTAGCAATCTAAGGTACAGCCAGTTTGTTCTATCAAAAGCCTTAGAAAGGTCAACTTTAAGAATCATGCCTTTTTGCTTCTTGATATGAAGAGTGTGCATACGTTCCTGTGCAGTGGCTATGGCTTCATGAATCTGCCTGTGATGAAGGAATGCAAACTGCTCAGATGAGATGTGCTGTGAGAGGATGGGCTTGAGCCGGTTAGCTATAATCTTGGCAATAATCTTGTAAAGGCAGTTGCATAGAGAAATGGGTCGGAAGTCATCAAAAGAGGTCGGGTCATCAGTCTTAGGAATGAGGGCGATGAAGGTAGACTTTATGGCTGATGATACCCTGCCCCTTTTCCTGCTGTCCTCCACAATACTTAATAAATCATGGCCGAGAATGTCAAAAAAGGAGATGTAAAATTCAATTGTCCATCCATCTGGTCCAGGGCTTTTGTCCTTCTTAAACCATTTCAGAGTTGCTTCCAGCTCATCCATGGTCACCTCCTTCGGAATCTCTTCCGAACTGTCCTGGTCCACATATCTGGGAAAGAGCTCAGCCACACGCATGATCTCCAAGATATTGACGTTTCCTGGAGCCCTGTAAATGCCTCTGAAGTGATCGGTGGCCATCCTGGCTAAGTTCTGCTGATTTGAGATGGTTAGACCATGCTCATCTTTTAGTTCCCAGATAGTATTGATGGCTTTACGCCCATTGGCAAACTTATGATAGAACTTTGTGTTATTATCCCCCTCAGTGAGCCATATAGCCCTACTTCTCAATCTCATGCTTTCTTCTCTTTCCTTCAATATTTGAGAACGTTTAGCAATCAGTTGGTTGTACTGCTCCTTATTCTCAGGTGAGTTGAAAGTACCTGATGAAGAGTTTTCATACTCCGAGATGATTCTCTCAGCCTCCATGAGAGTGTGGTTGTCTTGAATCCTCTTCTGATGAGCCCAATTTTTAGTAAGCAGCTTGAGCTCAGATAATTTCCTGACAAAACCAGCAGACAGTTCCTCATCATCCCGAATTGGGTTGTTTTGCCAGTATTCATGGACCAGCTGTATATATGATGGATCTTGAAGCCATGCTGCATTGAATTTGTAGGGACTCTTGATCTTGTGAGTGAGGCCATCAATCTCCAGAAAGATAGGTCTGTGATCCGATAATCCACCGGATCCTACCCATTGTCTTGCTCTGGGAAGATCATTATATAACTGTTCTTTTATAAGGAAGTGGTCGAGTCTCCTGGCTAAACTCTGTTCTCCACTCCTATTATTAGACCAGGTGTACTGAAGTCTAGCAGAGGGAATGTCGACCCAGTGGTGGTCCTCTAAAAGGGAGGAGAAAGAGTCAGAGAGAGAATCCACTTGGGCCATATGCCCCCATGATTCACAATAGCCCAAGGAGAAGTTAAGGTCCCCTCCCAAAATGATGTTATCAGCCTGCAAGAGCTCTCTCTCAAATAGGGATCTCCAGAAAGTAAGTCGATCAGAGCAGGGTCCATAGACATTTATTACTCGGAGATCCCTATCCAGTGAATGTACATGTATGTCGATACCAATAAAACCCTTGCCCCCCCAATAATTGCAAATGTCCATGGTCCTGTTACAGACCCCGATGGCCAGACCCCCAGATCTACCTGCAGCATCGAGCGCATGGAAAGTCCAATTCGGGAGCCAAGAAGAAAGGGAGCGAATGAGGAGGTCCACAGGGCAAAGGGTTTCCTGTAGAAAAATGATATCCATATGCTGCGAAGTAATGAGCCTCCTGAGTGCTAGTTTTTTGGCTGAACTAGCAAACCCTCTACAATTGTAGGAGAGGATTTTCATAAGGAAGGAGGGGGAGGGCCATCCTTCGCTCTAAGGGCCCCAAAAATGGTGTGCTGTCGCCCAAGGGCAACCTCTTCATCCGCTGTCTGTCTTGCTTTAGTAATGCGGGATGGGCGTCCCCGACCGGTCTTGTGGAGGGTGGGGGGACTAACAGGATCAAGACCAATAACGTCAGGTCCTCTGTCCTTGTTCCGAGGACGAAGGGAGTACCGAGGAGATGGCCTGTATAATGCAGAGGTCGAAGTAATCAGAGGGGGGGGGGGGCCAGAGGAGGAGGCGGCGGGATCGAGCAAGTGAGAGATATATGAGCTAGTGAGTGAGAGGTGAAAGTCACAGGCGGATCAGGGTGAGAAGTGACAGATGAAATGCAGGATGCATGCAAATTCAAAGAGTTAGGAGGAGATGACTTACCCGTAACCGCTGTGTCCATCGGAGGGGTCAGTGTGTGCTCCTGAGCCTCTGAGGACGTTGGCGGTGCCGGGGGTGGAGCATCATCCGCTAAACTTGCAAGTCCAGGTCCGTCATGGGGCGCAGCAACCCCTGGTGAGCGCTGATGGGCCTCAGGTGGCTGAACCGGTTGCTGTTCCATAGGAGTCGACCGGATGATCTCTGCTACTTCTTCTTGTTCTTGCCTTTGGGATTTCCTCAATAGCGGGCAGTCTCTCTAGAGATGCCCAACTTTATGGCATCTGCGACAGCGATATGGGATGCCCTCGTAGTCAATGATCTGCCTTCGCGCCGAATCCCTCCACTGAATAGTAATATATTCATATAGACCTCCTCGCGTATCCATGTAAATGAGAATCCTGGCATAGGCCATCATGCCAGTCTGTAGATAGGACTTGTCATACCCCATATAAGTGCCGAGAGCATTGCCTATGCGCTTGAAGATTTCTTCCGACCAATAATGAAGGGGGAGTCCAGGTAGTCGAATCCAGATAGGGCCAACCCCAATCTGCTCCGTCTCAGGATCAAATAAGGGTGTCCATCGCTTGAGAAGCACAGGCGCATGGTCAAAGTGCCAATGTGAGGATAAAACCCAGTTAGTGTGATCGGCACGCGCGAATCTGAGTGCAAACCATCCCCTCACAAATGTCTGCACAAACGGGATATCAACCAAATGATGCCCCCAAATCTCAGAAGCCCAAGCCTTCAAGCGTGCCGCCGTATAATTGCGACCCCTGATGCGCCCAACCAATACCCGATCCGCAAAATCCATCGCTTCGCCCCACTGTATGTCCTCTTCCAGTCTGAGAAAATAATCAGCTTCTCGCGACTTGAAGCATTTAGCTTTTCTTCTAGGGCCGCCGGGAGGGGGAGGGTTCTCCTGAGAGTCTGGTGCCGAAGGGGGGGGATGAGCAGGTACCGATGGATGGAAAGATGCAGGGATACCAGCAGTAGGAACGTGTGAAAAACCAGATAGGGGACCCGAAAGAGGGGGTACGGATGAGAAACAGCCGGACGAGGGACCAAGGTAACCCACAGGACCAGATGAGGCAAGAACCAGGTTAGGGTTATGCAGATGGTGGAAAGATGAACCGACAGTCGGTGGGGTTAACCCAAGAGAGGGGTTTAAGCTACCGGCCACAAACCCCAGGGTTGCCGGAGAGTGAGGAGGCGTCGATAGGGCTGGCCAGGTGGGGGGTTCGTCCGGGAGAACCACCGGCAGGGATTTGGATGATTCACCATGCGAAAACTGTGAGTAAACCCCTGAAAAATCGTCATAAAACATACCTTCTGAGCTGGCATTGGGGGTACGCCAGATGGAAACCCCTTCCAAAGGGTCAGCAGAATAGTCCACGGTCTCCAGGTCCTCCATAGTTAACTGCTCCTCGGAACGGTGAGAGTTATGCGGCGCAGAGAAGCCCGGCGAAAACGACATGTAGCGGGAGAGGGATGTAACCACCGCAGAGGAACCGGAAAACAACAGCAGGTAAGCGAGATGATCCCCAAAAGCTCGTTAACCCGGATAGTGTCGGAAAACAGCTTCAAGGTAACGGACGAGAACCCCGACGGCGGCAGGCGCGAGAGAGCATCGAACGACGGAAGCACAGGTAATGGAAAACGGAAAGGGTTACCAGCGACAGTAAGGAGGTGAAAGAGTAACAGTGCGGGTAAACAAAGTCTGCACGGTTACAGAAGCCCTAACCGAAACCTGACTGCACGGTAAACCCTCGCGGAGGCCGCATCGCTCCCTTCCCATCATCAATTGTTTACTGATATTATTATTGTGTGTCTAAGAATTATGTGTGAATGAAAGCACATAACGTAAGATAACATCAGATGAGGATCCTGCTTAGTTGTAATGTTACTAGGTCATAACTAATTTTTTGCTTGTTCAATGTGTTTATTGTTGTCAATATTCATTGATTGTTATTGAGATTTATTACCATTACTTTGTGATTGTCGATTGTTATCATTCCCTTGAATTCCATTGCCATTTCTTTATGTGAGTGCTTTGATGAAGTTGATTGGTTTTTTGTCTTCAAGTTTCTTGTTACTTGTTTCTCCCTCATAGCCCAAACCAATTTTGATGAGAGGGGATCTTTGAATACTAAGAATTTCATCTAAATTTTCAAATCCTTTAATATGATTTAGGTTCTGGTTCAACTGAGCCTTTTTTTTCTCCAATTCTTTTCTAAGAGAGACTACCTCTTCCTATAATTTTTCACATTCCTTGCCTTTTTCTTTTAATTGTTGTAGTAGAATGTATTCAATATTTTTTGCTTCTTCCAAAACTACTTCTAGGAGTGAAGATTCATTAGATTCATGTTCCTCTTTTTCATGCTTAATCAATAGCTCTTTTTGTTTCTTATTCTTTTTCATAAGTCTATTGATTTCTTCTCAGGCACTGATTAATTCAATATCCAAGTCTACATTAGCATATTCTTCATTTAATTCACATTCATCATGTCCTTCATGTTGAATTTCTATGGTTATGAGCATGACATGAGAAATCCCTTCTTCATCAAAATATCGTCCATATTTATCATACAAGGATTTGTTGTCTTCTTAGGTATAGAAGCTTTTCTTTTTGAAACTCTTATCCTTCTTTACTCTCCTGTATTTATTCTTTCTTTTCTATTAGGTTTATTATCTTCCTTTTTGAATCAACATTTCGATGCATAATGACCTACTCTTCAACAATTAATATTTTTTGAAAGGAAGCATACCTTTATATTTGCTAGTTCCTTTCTTTAGTCTTATGACAAACTTAGCCTCTTCTTCATTTGATCCAGAACTTGGGAATTCTTGGTTATATTTTATTTTCCTATCTGTACTAAAGGTTTATTCCCTTGGTGTAGATTTTCCTTTTGTGGTTCTCATTTCATAGGCAATCAATCTTCCAAGTAATTGATCCATAGTTAATTTGTCAAGGTCAGGCATCTCCTCAATTGTTGATAGCTTGGCATTCAATCTAGCAAGAAAATATATCAACACCTTTTGAACTATAGTGGAATCATTTATAATTTCATCAAAATCTCTCATGATATTCATTATTTCATCCACCTAAGGAAATTTTTTCTATATTCTCATCCTCATTCATTTTTAATGACTCAAATTGCATTCTATAGACTTGTAGTTTAACCCGTTTTACATTACCATCACCTTCATAACTATTCTTCAACTTTTCCCACATTTCTTTTGCAATATTGTAGTGCATAACTTTAGAAAATTTGATTCAAATAATCCACTTAGGATTGTGTTCATTGCTTTGGCATTAAATGAGAACTCAAGCTTGTCCTCTCTATCAACCAATACAAGTGGGTTTTCATAGCCATTTATCATTTCATCCCATACATATGCACCAAGGGACATTAGATATGTACTCGTTCTCACTTTTCATAAGGTATAGTTCATTCCATTGAAAAAACGAGCTTTGTTGTTAGGAATTCCATCCTAGTTAGCCATGTCTTATGTTTAGATCTTCCTTCCATTTGTTAGATTGATGCTAAAGGAACTTGCTCTGATACCAATTATTAGAAACTGGGAAAATACTGAGAAATGGGGTGAATCATTGTGTTTTTTTTTTTTTTCTTTTTTTTAGCAAATTTAAAAACATTAAATAATACAACAAATTATCAATAACATAAATAATCAGACACGAGATATTCACATGGAAACCCATACGGGAGAAAACCACAAATCGTCTTATTAATTTGATGTAAATGTAGCACCAACTTATTTTACCTTATTTTACGTAGGCATCAACCTACACAAGGCTCCAACCTCTTTATCTTTGCAAGAACCCACTTCCTGGAAGCACCTACTCCCATTGTTTGTGGGAACCAACCTACAAATGTTTTTTAAACACTTACCTTAAGGAGACATCAATACCTTGATAAAATATATAAGTAAATTGTTTTGTATTCTTTCTACAACAATCTCTCTATTCTAATTATATGCAATTTTCTTATATACAATAGCTTTGGTCTTCACCCAATTTTCACTTACAGTATTTGTTTTTTCTTTTAATTTCTCTTTCTACTTTATATATTAGACATTTGACAACATTATCACTATCTTTTCGTGTCCACTATCTCTCTCCTTGTCTCACATTATTATTTTGATTGGTATAATAGAGAAAAGTATTAATACAACTTGAAGCATTAGTTTATATCAACCTCCTGTCATTGGTTGTACATGAAGTCTTTGATAGACTGTGATCGGGCGTGTTGTTAAGACACTCCTAGATGTCAAGTCACCAGTTCAATTCCCTGCCTTATTCGGGTGTTTATTCTTAGACATGGAAATGATGTAGCCTCACTAATGTCGAACATACAAAACAAAAAATTCCTCTCATTAGTTGTGTTTTTTTGCATTCACAATTCTGAGTTAAATCGCTTCAAATTCATGCATTTTGAATTTCATAACTTGATTTTGTAATATGCAACATCAAATTTAGAGAACACTAAAACACCAATTTTTGTTTACCTACACTACTAGAACACTAGAACACCAAACGTTAAACTTCCATGTTGATCAATGATTCACATACTTTATGAGTTTACTCCAATGTTTAATTGATGGCTGGTATTTACTGTGAAGTCCCCTCCATATGCTCGATGATTAATGGAGGGGGGGTCTACAATTTATCGAATTTGTGGCTCATTATTGTGCACTTTCCTTAGAATGCGCCACTAACACATCTCCACAAGCTTGGATCAACGGTCTAAGTTAATTATGTGGCCCCCACATATGCATGATAGTTATTGGAAGGGGCAGATCCACAATTTGGCGTTCTTTCAACACCTTTGCTTCAACCCTGCTTGAAAGGAACCATAGGTTGTGACCTTTGTCTAAAATGCCTTATGTTATTCACATTCAGATTGTCCTAATATTTAGATAGTTCAGACCTGTTTTTCACCATTATGGGCCCACTACCTTGTCATCAAAATTTGAAAAAAATAAATCACAACACTACAGGACATTTACAAACCTACACCTTTGGCACAAATCCCAATGCTACACCATGTCACTTGTTGGTGTCATCATTTCCACCTAGATACCTTTGACTGGTGCCATGTGTCACCCAGATTTAGTCCACTTGGCCACCAAAAAAAATAAAAACACCTACCACATGTCACATGTACAAAATGTGCCACTTCATCATATTGCCACATCATCACCACCAGACACTGCCACATTATCCACCTTGTACAATTGCATTATGCCATATGTCATTGTTACCACTTGTAGGCCACTTCATCAAGTATGACATCTGCCATGCCATTCATCTATATGGAGGGGGGATCCAGTATATGGAGGTTTTTCAGGTTTTTCCTTTGTAAAATTATTTTAAGTTCGGATGCTTGGATACACTAGAACCTTGAAAAAAATGCTAGAATTATGACGTATTTGCTTAACAAATCTGGATTCAGTTCATTTTCTATTTTGTAGAAGTGCTCAACTCCTGGAAGTGCCAAATATCTGGATATTTAGATGTGATTGTCTCCCGCATGTCCTTCATGGCCTGGATAAGTCTAAATTAATCAGGATGTCTCCATAAGTGCAGATGTTCCCAAGAGTTTAAATGCCCCGGATGTCATGGATTTCTACCAAGCCTTAGATTATGTAACGAATAGGGTATGTATACATAGCAGAAAAATTCAGAATATCTTGTTGAAATATGGAAACAAGAATATTCCAATTTAATTTGTCCTTGAATTAAATTGTGAATTAAAATCGAATTTAGTCTTAACAGCTACTTGGAAATAATTAATTAATTTATTTTAAATTAATTAGTTGGATAAATTCAAGTTAAACGTCTTTCTAAATTCATGCAAGAGTTATCCCTTAAATTAAGGAGATAAGATTGAGTTATATTTGAGTTGTAATTAGTTAACTCAGTTTACTGAGTTAAGTTCATTTAAATTAGTTCCAAACTGTTTGAGGAACTAATAGTGAGTTAACAGTCAGTTGATGCATTAATGCACTCAACTAGTGCTACTCCAGTTAACTGAAGATTCCCTCATCAGAAACTCTTGCATGTCTATTATGAGAAAGAACCAGTTGAGATTAATGTTCAAGGACACTGTACTATCAGTTGCATGTGTTTTCTCATGGAGAAAACTCATGCATGTAGTCAAGGATTTATCCTTGAGGATTGCACAGTTTTGGAGGATTGGTTTTCCACTTGGTAAAGGAAAATCATCCACAAGGAACAATGCAAGGAAATAGGAGCTTGGAGGGCAGAGAGGAAGGCTGGAGAGAAGACAAAATTTCCATTGAGAATCTATGAGGATTGTACTAAGAGTTGGCTAGCTGTGAGAGCTAAGGCTTTGTATAATTCCTATGTATTTCCACCATGTATGATAATACAATAGTGTGGGGTTTTTAGTTGAGGCTTTTCCCAAAGTATTTTCATGTGTATTGTGCCATTGATTCTTCTTCTTTTGGTTATATTATTTAGCTCGATCTTTAAGATTCCTGAAATTGATAGTAGAAGTAGGTTATAGTATTCTTCTTTGATTTATATTGCATTATTAGGTTAACCTACCATTCAGATTTTCTAGATGGTATTGGAGCTGTGAATAGTATACTGAGAAGAGAATTCAAAGTTTGAAGTTCAGGGTTGCAGGTTCAAATTGAATTCATATCATACTTCAAGGTTGGCCAATGGCGTTCTATGGCTTGAGACTCGAGTATGCCTTGGAAGGTAGCTCAAATTACATAGCATGGAAAGATAGAATGGAGGCTGTATTAGAAGAAAATGGCTTGAAGGAATTCATTGATTAAGAAATACCAAAGCCAGCTTCAACTAATGCACAAAAGTTGGCTGAGTGGAAGAAGTATGTGGCGAAAGCGAGAAGGATCATCATTGAGGGAGTTCGAGACCACATTGTCTCAAGTCTCCATGGGAAGGATACTCCATTTTCAATGTGGAAGACATTGAAGGACCTCTACCAGAATAGTAACGACCAGAGGAAATTGGCACTCAAGGATAAGCTTCGAAGAATCAAGATGGAGAAGGGCGATAGTATTTCCAAATATCTGAACAAGCTCACCACCTACAAAGATGAGCTTGGCAGTGTGGGAATAACTACTGCCGATGATGATATGGTGAGCCTCACTCTCCTTAGCCTTCCAAAGAGTTGGAATAGCTACCAGGACTCTGTGAATGGAAGGGAGAAACTGTCGGATTGGGAACAATTGTGGTCGGATCTTATGCAGGAGGAGATTAGGAGGAGCAAACGAGATGGTTCTTAATCCAAGAATGATGATGAAGAAAATCCGGCCTTAGCAAGTAAGGCAAGGAAACAGAAGGGGAAGGCTTCCCATTTCAAATTGAATTATTCTCATGGAGGGAACAAGGGTGACATGTCTAAAGTAAGATGCTTTAATTGTCACAAGATGGGACATTATGTGACTAATTTCCCATCGAAGAAGTCCAAGAAGGGATCCTCAGAAGGATCGGAAGGTGAGGCATTAGCCTCTTAGTTCGAAATGGACTTTACCCTCATCACATGCATGGTGTCATCGATGATGGGTTGTGTCTAGTTTCTTGAGAGTGGAGCCTCATTCCACTTGACCGGTGATAAAAATTTATTCAGTGCCTTGGAGGAGAAAGACCTCAAGATGCGCATAGAGATGGGTGACGACGGAAGGTATAGTGTTTCAGGAGTAGGCACGGTTGCTTTTTAGAGGGAGCATGGAGCTCCTCTCACCTTGACAAATGTGATGTATGTGCCTGGACTGAAGAAGAACTTGGTATTGGTCACGATGTTGGAGGACAAAGGCTACGATGTTGTCTTCAGTAAAGGAAAGGCGTGCCTAAGACACACAGACATAGGTCAGACCAAGAGGATATGGATTCGGGTGAAGAATCTCTATAAACTAGAGGTATATGATTGTGTAGCATTGAGTACGAAAGAAAATTTGGTGCAAATCCAAGACATTGGTGAGTTGTGGCACAGTCGGTTGGGCCATATGCATCATGGGGCTGTGAAGATAATGCAACAGATATCTACAGGACTTCCCAAAGGTAAACTTGAGCAGGTTGACACATGCAAAGGTTGTACCTTGGGAAAGTACACCAAGTCTTCCTTTCATGATTGTGACAGTCGAGCAGAGGCTATCTTAGAGCGAGTTCTTACTGATTTGTGTGGACCATTCTCGAAGGCATCCACAGTGAAGAAAAGGTATTATGTGATTTTCATTGGTGACTATTCTCGTAAATGCTGGATTTATTTCATGCAGAAGGACCAAAATTTCATAAAGTTTTGTGAGTTCAAAGCTTTGGTTGAGAAAGAATCAGGGAAGAAGATCAAGCCCTTGAGAGGCAACAATGGTGGAGAATATGTCTCTCAAGAGTTTGAGGACTTCTGTGCAGCGGAAGGAATTAAACGAGAGTTGAAGGCACCTCATAACCCACAACAGAATGGGGTGGCCGAGAGGAAGAACATAACTATTGTAGGGGCAGCACGACAATGCTACATGACCAAGGCCTACCACTTCACTTGTGGGCTGAGGCATGCAGCGCAGCAGTCTATTTGCAGAATAGAAGCTAGAATTGCATAATTGGGATGAAGACACCAGAAGAAGCTTTCTCCAATAAGAGACCAGGTGTGGGTCACTTCAGGATTTTGGCTCATCGGTATATTTCCATGTGACAAAGGATGCACGGAAGAAGTTTTCGCAGTGAAAGAAATTTTGATGTAGGTGATTGGGTATTCCTACGGCTACAACCATATAAGCAAATGTCCCTAAAGCAAGCTAAGAAGGATAATAAATTATCACCAACCTCCTTTACATTACATAAATGAACAATTCTTGGATGATACAAATGACAAAACCTCCTTTCTATATATAGGAGCCTAAGGAGTCACAATATAATCCAGCCGACCTAACAATAATAATATAAAGCCACAAAAATAAAAATAGAGGGATTCTAAGGGGCACATAAATAACAATATGGGGGTAATAGGGGCACAACAATATAAATAAGGGGTATAACTACAATAGTAATTGGGTAATCACTAGTATTATAGGGACCCAACATGCCCCTCTCCTTCAAAAAAGTGTTGTCCTCAACGCTTGAGCAGTTCTCGATACTTCTGCATAAAATTCTCATCCTCCCATGTGGAATCTTCAGCGGATAAGTTCTTCCACTTGATAAGATACTCTGAAATTGATCGATTTCGTAGCTGTCGAGTTCTTGTTTCTGTGACTGCTTCCAGTTCCAATATAATTTTTCCTTCCTCGTCAAGTTCTGGCAATATTGTTTGAACTGGGAGCTTGTCGCCTATAACCTTCTTTAAACATGAAACATGGAAAATTGGGTGCAATCGAGAAGCTGCAGGAAGCTCCAATTTGTATGCCATAGTACTAATCTTTTCCAACACCTTGTACGGACCATAATACTTTGGTGATAATTTATTATCCTTCTTAGCTTGCTTTAGGGACATTTGCTTATATGGTTGTAGCCGTAGAAATACCCAATCACCTACATCAAAACTTCTTTCACTGCGATGTTGATATGCCCGTTGTTTCATTCTATTTTGTGCCAACACGAGGTTATCCTTTAAGAGTTGGAGGACTTGTTGTTGATGTTCGATGTGGTGTTCCACTGCCTGAACCTTAGAATTTTCTCTTAAATATGATGTGATTGATGGTGGTTGGTACCCATAAAGTGCCATAAATGGGGTCATTTTTGTTGCTGTATGGAAGGAAGTGTTATACCACCATTCAGCCAGAGGCAACCATTTGACCCATTGTGTCTGTTTATCAGATACAAAGCAACGAAGATATCCTTCCAAACATTTGTTTACTATCTCAGTTTGCCCATCAGATTGAGGATGATAAGATGAGCTATGAGCTAACTGAGTACCAAGACAAGAAAATAATTCTATCCAAAAATTTCCAGTGAAAATGGGATCTCTGTCACTTACAATAATCTTTGGGTTTCCATGTAGCTTTTGAATTGTTTCCATAAATGCAGTAGAAACTGTACTGGCTTTAAATGGATGTGATAATGCACAAAAGTGTGCATACTTGGTAAGTCTGTCAACTACCACCATGATGACACTCTTTCCCTCAGACTTGGGTAAACCTGTGATAAAATCCATTGAAACCTCCTCCCAACGTTGGCTTGGAATGGATAAAGGTTGTAATAGACCCGGTGTCTTAATTGTTTCAACTTTATTTTGTTGGCAAACCAAACATTCCGCCACAAACTTTTGAATATCTGATTTAAGGCCATCCCAAAAAAATTCCTTCTTAACCCTGTGATAAGTTTTTAAAAATCCTGAGTTCCCTCCTAAGGGAGAAGTGTGCAATTCCATAAGAATCTTTTGTTTTAGCTGGGAATTCTTACAGAGGTATAAGCGATCTTTGTACCATAACGAATCATTTTGCCAGCTAAATGTATCAGAAGTACTGGAATCTTGTTGTAGCTTTCGAATAAGTGCCCACACTTCTTCGTCATTCTTCCATTCCTCCTTTGCTTCGTTTATCCAATCTGGTTGGATAATAGAGATGGCACACAACAATGCTTCCATATCCTCATCCTTTCTTGAGAGTGCATCTGCCACCACATTTTGCTTCCCTTTTTTGTAGATGATTTCAAAGTCATAACCCAACATCTTTGTGACCCACTTTTGTTGCTCTTCAGAGGATAATCTTTGTTCTAAAAAGTATTTAAGGCTATCATGATCCGTTTTTACCTTGAATTGTCTTCCCATTAGGTAGGGTCGCCATTTCTTAAGTGCATGGAGTATTGCCAACATTTCCTTCTCATAAATAGCTTTGCTTAAAAACTTTCCCTTGATTGGACGACTTTCAAAAGCAATGGGTCTTTCATCTTGCATTAAAACAGCACCAATTCCATTTCCTGAAGCATCACATTCCACAATAAAGGTTTTTGTGAAGTCCGGTGTAGCTAAGACCGGTGCTTGGCACATTGCCTCTTTAAGATGTTTAAAGGCCTTTGTTGCTTCCGGAGTCCATGAAAATGAATCTTTCTTCAATAATGTTGTTAGAGGTGCTGCTATTCTCCCATAATTCTTAACAAACTTGCGATAATACCCTGTCAACCCAAGAAATCCTCGCAGATGCTTTATGGATGTGGGAATTTTCCATTCCTTAATGGCTTTAATTTTGCTAGGGTCTACCTTAACTCCTTCATGAGATACAATATGACCCAAATATTCCACCTCCTGGACTCCAAAGAAACATTTGGATCTTTTTGCATATAATTGTTTCTCCTCCAATAGTTGTAGCACCTTGTCAACATGTTCAACATGATCCTTCCAAGACTTGCTGTAGATTAGTATATCATCAAAAAATACTAACACAAATTTTCTAAGGAATGGTTTGAAAATTGAATTCATCAAACCTTGAAATGTTGAAGGTGCATTGGTAAGGCCAAAAGGCATGACCAAAAATTCATAATGACCCTCATGAGTTCTAAATACCGTTTTCGGAATGTCTTCAATCTTCATTCTGATTTGATGATATCTCGAGTGAAGATCCAACTTGGTGAAGTAAATTGATCCATGCAATTCATCCAGTAATTCATCAATGACAGGAATGGGGAACTTATCTTTAATAGTGAGCTTGTTGAGCTCCCTATAATCTGGACACATGCGCCATGATCCATCCTTCTTGTGCACCAATACTACTGGAGCTGAGAAAGAACTTTGACTCGGTTGAATTATACCAGCCTCTAGCATTTCTGCAACCATACGTTCAATTTCACTTTTTTGGACATATGGATATCTGTACGACCTGATGTTTGGAGGAACACTTCCTGGAATCAGATGAATAGCATGATCATGATCACGCATAGGTGGGAGACCTTTGGGAGTCTCAAATACCTTGGAATGATTGTCCAGGACTTTTTGGAGATCTGGAGAAATAGATGATTCCAATGTGGAAACATCTAGCGAACATAATTGTGCAATGACACCTCTTTGCTCCTTTTTTAGAAGCTTTGTCATGCCATTAGAGCTGATTATCTTTCCTGGTTTCCCTGCAATACCCCTTAATTCAACTTCCTTTCCTTCCACAGAAAATTTCATGAAAAGTTCTTGAAAATTAAAAGCTATTGTACCCAAGGATTGTAGCCATTGGACTCCTAGTACAACATCAGCACCTCCCATTGGAATGGAAAGCATTGGGCTAGTCAATACATATTCTCCCATGGATAGCTTGATATTATGGCACTTTCCAGAACAATTTATTGTTCCTCCATTTGCAATCATCACTTGACACTCTGGTGCTGGATATAGGAAGCAATTCAATTCTTTTGCTACCCTACAATGAATAAAATTGTGGGTGCTTCCTGAATCAATCAACACTATTACCTTTTTCTTCTTGATTTGTCCTTCTATCTTGATGGTTTGAGGAGTGGTAATTCCCGCCAATTCATTACAAGATATGGTCGGATTTATTTGTTCTTCATATAGGCTTTGTTCCTGGAATATATCCTCTTCTTTTGACCTTTCTTGCTCCTTTTCTTCTTCCTCTTCACAATCTATGTAGAATAATTTCTTCTCAGCACACTTATGACCTTTTGTGTATTTGCTATCACAATTGTAACAAAGCCCTTTTGCTCTTTTTTCTTCCAATTGTTGTGGTGTCAACCTTGTAGGTTGTGGAAGACTATGGGCAACAACACTTCCGTCTTTATAGTTGTGAATGGTATGCTTCCTAGTTGCCATAATTTTGCTTTCCATTTTTCTTGCTAACCTGAATGCCTTCTCTAATGAATCAGGTTCCCAAAGGTGCACATCATGTTGGATATTATCCTTTAAAGACCCTATGAACACATCAATCCTATGCTCCTCTGGAATATCTTTTACCCTTATGTTCAATTTTTGGAACTCCTCAATGTGCTCCATTATTGAACCCTTTTGTTTGAGACTTATCAATTGGCTAAAACAAGTGTTGCTTTTTGTATCCTCATAATGTGCTATCAATTCTTCCGTAAAAATTGCCCAAGTGATAAATTGTTTACGAGAACAAAGCCATTGATACCATACAAACTGATTTGGTTCCAAATATAAAGTTGCCATACGTACCTTTTGTGTGTTTTGCACATTATTGAGATCAAAGAATTGCTCCATCTGTAATATCCATGTGGCGGGATCCTTGCCATCAAACTTCCTCATATCGATTTTTGGAACATGGTGAGTCTTCGATCCAACATTAGCGTCTATGGTATCATGATTAACATTTCTTTTGTTCTCATCATGAGTTTCCTTTACTACATTTTCACCATTAGTGACACTTTCTTGTAGCAACTTCTTCAATTCTTCCATATCTGTCTTCAAATCTATCTTCAAATCTGCCATGTCTCTCTTCAAATCTGTCTTCGAATCATCCATCTTAGCTTCCATGCCCTTTATCTTAGATTCCACGCCACTTATCTTAGCTTCTGTTAGCTTTTGTGAGCGTGACATTTGTTGCACTTGTTCTTGTAATTTTGATATATCATGTAGCATTTCTTCTTCTTCTTCATGAGTCATGCTAGAGCTTTCAGGTTCCTTACTATGTGTTTGCATTTTCTTTCCTCGGGGCATCAGTTACTGATAATAATGCTTTACTATGCCCTTTGAATTCCGTTAAACCAAGCTTACACAAAAATTTAAAAAAGAAACTACACACCTTTTTTCACTTTATAGAAGCCTGATATTGAATCTGATGTATCTCTGTAATTTCGAATCATCCAGTTCTGAAATTGCTACCTGCAGTAGCCTTCTTCGTCCTCTTTCCATTGCCACAAGTCTGAGCCAAATTGGATTCTCCAAGGAAGCATTATGTGAAATCTCCCACAGTGACTTGCTTTTAGACTGGTTCAGTAGAGCGAACTTGTACGACGTGCCACGAGTCACTGTTTCAACCTTTGAATCTGAAACACACATACAAGAAACTAAAGTCTGTCCTCTTTCTTTACCTTTTTACGAAATTTCAATCCGATCCTCAGAGAGAGAGTTATGACGATTTTCCCCAGGTCACCTGTTTTGAATGTAATTCAGGAGTCTGCAAAAAGGCCAAATTCCTCAGATCATATCTCCGAAAATATCACGTGAAAAGCTCTGAAATTCGGACCCAAGGTTCAGCGCCAATTCTTCTCAAATGGGTTTTTTTTGCGACTTCTGAAACGTCACAGAAAAAAAAGTTATAATGAAAATGCCACGATGACCTGTTTGGAGCAGCGAAACCCTAGAATCCAAAGCTTTGATACCAAATGTTATAAAACCAGCTCAAGAAAAGATAGAAAAGATAAATCCACGCCTTAGAATTCAGCCTCTTCGAGGGGGAAACCTCCTTTACATTACATAAATGAACAATTCTTGGATGATACAAATGACAAAACCTCCTTTCTATATATAGGAGCCTAAGGAGTCACAATATAATCCAGCCGACCTAACAATAATAATATAAAGCCACAAAAATAACAATAGAGGGATTCTAAGGGGCACATAAATAACAATATGGGGGTAATAGGGGCACAAAAATATAAATAAGGGGTATAACTACAATAGTAATGGGGTAATCACTAGTATTATAGGGACCCAACAGCCTACCACTTCACTTGTGGGCTGAGGCATGCAGCGCAGCAGTCTATTTGCAGAATAGAGCCAGAATTGCATAATTGGGATGAAGACACTAGAAGAAGCTTTCTCCAGTAAGAGACCAGGTGTGGGTCACTTCAGGATTTTGGCTCATCGGTATATTTCCATGTGACAAAGGATGCACGGAAGACGCTTGAGCCAACAGCAGAGTTGGGGATGTTTGTGGGGTACACTAATACACCTCACAACTATCGGGTGTACTTGCCTACCAGTCAGAGGACAGTGGTTCGCAGATATCTCAAGTTTGATGAGCAGAAGGCCATGCAAGTTTCCCTTGAGAGGGAGCTCCAACTACAGGTTGTGGAGGAACTGTTGGTTCCTAAGGAGGAGGAGACTCAGACTGATGCAGAGCAACCACATGCAGTTGTTCCAAGAGTGGAGACATCCACTCAATCAGAGTCTTCCAGATATGGACGGAAGCGAACAAGAGAAGCTAACATATTGTTGGAGGATGCAAGAGAGAATGTGGGAGCACCATCTTCTCAGCGCAAACAGAGGAGGTCACCTAAGAGGTACACTGGATACATGGCCCTTGCTGGGGAATGTGTTGAGACCGAGCCATCTTCCTTTGAGGAATCAGTGCAGCAACTGATTTAGGTTGATGCTATGGTGGAGGAATATGACTCCATAGTTCGTAACAGTGTTTGGGACGTGGTTTTGAGACTGGAGAACAAGTCAGTTGTGAGTTCCCATTGGCTTTACAAGGTAAAGCAAGCTGCTGATGGTAGTGTGGAGAAGCATAAGGCAATATTTTTTGCCCGTGGCTTTTCACAGGTCGAGGGGATTGACTATGATGAGACTTTTGCTCCTTTCACAAGGTACTCATCTATCAAATCTATGTTGGCACTATCAGCACAGATGGGTTAGAAGATCCATCAGATGGATGTGAAGACTGCATTCCTCAATGGCCAGATTGAGGAAGAGGTGTACCTAGAGTAGCTGGAAGGTTTTGAGACCTTCGATTATGAGTCGCATGTGTGCCGACTCAAGAGAGCATTGTACGAGTTGAAGTAAGCACCTCGTGCTTGGTACACCAGGATAGATAACTAATTCACCAGGTTGGATTTCACAAAGAGTGAAGCGGATGCGAACCTGTACCACATTGTGGTGAAAGGTAAGTTGTTGATCATCGTACTTTATGTTGATGATCTCATATTGACTGGTGATGATTAGTTGATTGTGTCTTGCAAGGAGGACATTGCAAGAGAATTCGAGATGAAAGACGTAGGTCTCATGCATTACTTCCTTGGCATGGAAGTGTGGCATAAGGATGGGGAGTTGTTTGTGTCTCAGGGCAAGTATGCCAATGAGATACTCAAGAGATTCCACATAGAGAAGTGCAAGCCCATGTAAACTCCTCTAGCAGGTAACTAGAGGAAGGACGTTGCTACTTCAAGAGAAGTGGTAGAGGCTACTGTGTACAGGAAGCTTGTGGGTTCACTGATGTACTTAATGAACACACGACCAGATTTGTGCTATGCGGTGAATCAGCTAAGTCAAGCGATGGTTCATCCTACCAAGATGTTTTGGAAGGCGGCAAAGCATGTATTGAGATACCTCAGAGGCACATCTCAGTATGTATTATGGTATAGACGGACAGAGGGAGTGAATCTACAGGGATTCACTGATGTAGATTGGGCAAGGAGTCCATCAGATCGGAAGAGCACATCAGGAGGTATTTTCAACATTGGGTCAGCGACACTTTCTTGGTACAGCAGGAAACAGAGGTCGGTTGCACTCATCTTAGCATAGGCAGAATAAATGGTTGTAATTCAGGCAACATTTGAGGCCATCTAGATGCAGAAAATCCTAGTTGGTTTGTTTGATCAGAGGATGGATCCAACTGTGATCTATTGTGATAATCAGAGTTGTATCAAACTCTATAAGAATCCAGTATTTCATGATAGGTCCAAGCACATTGACATCCGGTATCATCATTTTAGAGGCTGTGTAACGAGGAGGATCATGTTATTGCAGTATATTTCGACAAAGGAGCAATATGTTGACATTTCGACAAAGGCATTGGCAAAGTGTAAATTTGAGTTCCATAGAGATAGGATCGGGGTGGCAAATAATCCCTTTCTTGTTGAGAGGGAGTGTTGAAATATGGCAACAAGAATATTCCAATTTAATTTGTCCTCGAATTAAATTTTGAATTAAAATCAAATTTAGTCTTAACAACTACTTGGGAGTAATTAATTAATTTATTTTAAATTAATTAGTTGGAGAAATTCAAGTTAAAAATCTTTCTGAAGTCATGCAAGAGTTATCCCTTAAATTAAGGAGATAAGATTGAGTTATATTTGAGTTGTAATTAGTTAACTCAGTTTACTTAGTCAAGTCCAGTTAAATTAGTTCCAAACTGTTTGAGGAACTAATAGTGAGTTAACAGTCAGTTGATGCATTAATGCACTCAACTAGTGCTACTCTAGTTAACTGAAGATTCCCTCATCAGAAACTCATGCATGTCTATTCTGAGAAAGACCCAGTTGAGATTAATGTTCAAGGACGGTGTACTATCAGTTGTATGTGTTTTCTCATGGAGAAAACTCATGCATGTAGTTAAGGATTTATCCTTGAGAATTGCGCAGTTTTGGAGGATTGGTTTTGCACTCGGTAAAGGAAAATCATCCACAAGGAACAACGCAAGGAAATAGGAGCATGGAGAGAAGAGAGGAAGGCTGGAGAGAAGCCAAGATTGCCTGTGAGCATCTGTGAAGATTGTACTGAGAACTGGCTAGCTGTGAGAGCTAAGGCTTTGTATAATTCCTATGTATTTCCACCATGTATGATAATACAATAGTGTGGGGTTTTTAGCTAAGGCTTTTCCCAAAGTATTTTCATGTGTATTGTGCCATTGATTCTTCTTCTTCTGGTTATATTATTCAACTCAATCTTTAAGCTTCCGCAAATTGATAGTAGAAGTAGGTTATAGTATTCTGCTTTGATTTATATTGCATTATCGTTTTAACCTACCATTTAGATTTTCTACATATCTTACATATGTAAGTATCCATTATATGACAAGCAATATTTATATATAAATGTTCGAATGTGCAAGAGAAGAGATGATATGATATGATATGATTACAAATGTGAGCCTGCTTATATACCTATTCATGTGCCCCTTCATGAACGATCATGTCCTTTAGACATGCCTCTTTAGTAACTAATTATTATTTAATTAATCATTATTAATATTATTTATATTTATATTTATTTTTATATATTATATTCATAACATTGCCTTCTTGTTTAGAAAATATTTATCCTTAAAGGTTATTGTTGACAAAGCATGTCATTTGTTTCTTTGTCTTGTAATCTATTTCTATCTTTTGTAGTTCTTTGATTTGTCATCTTAGATGATATGAGATGATAGGATCCTCTTGGTGATAAACAAAATTACCAAACTGAGAAGGAGACCGTCCTAAATCAATCATCTGTGGAACTTTGCAATTATTTGATAGCTGGGATAATTTTTTATCATAAGATCAGATTGTGCAGACATTGATGTTCTTCGAAACATAAGTCTGTTGTTTTTGTTTTGAGTGATACAAATACACAGACTGATTGAGATGTCTAATCTTGTGATTCAGATGTTGATAAGGAGTTCTTGTGATTTGATATTCTCTTTTCATACATGTAGAAATTTCCTAATTTACTTTAGGTACTGATATTGTTCAGTTGGTTACAAAATCTTCACTTGAAATTTTCATCTGTTGAATTGAAACATCTAAATATAGTTTTACTTAAGCTAGTTTGTCATCTTCTTGAGTTATGATATGGACTAGGTTGATATTCGTTCCTTTTTATTCAGTTTTCGTAAACTTCCATTGAGGTTCTTCTCGAGAGATTCATTTTCTTGTTCTAATTTGTGCTTTGTATCTTTACACTTCTTGACTTGTGCAAGTAGTTTTAGAATATATGATCTCTTAAATAAGAAATTTCTTCGCTTTTATTGGAAATGACTTCTTCAAGTTATTTCTACTTCTTGGATATTGTTTTTTGATTTTCTTGAAGCATCAATTTCAAAATATCCTTAAAGTCTTCTTCTGAAGACATTATTGATTGTGACTTCATTTTCATGTCATGGAATGTGATCATCTTCTTCTTATAAGGAAACATAAAAAGAAAAATATATGTTTTACTATGAAGGTACCTAATTCTTTAAACCAAGGTAGACTAAGAATTATGTCAATCTCTTTGTTAAACATGATTACGACACTAAATCGAGACATGTATTCATAATAATCAACTGTCACTTGTAAATCATTAATTCCATACTCTTTCTCGAAAAAAAATCTTCTCCTTCACATATATTTGGCTCTAGAATTAATAGTTGATTCACCAAATTAATATTGATGTAAATTTTCTTGTCGCTTTTGTTGATAACGATATTAATCTCTTTCCCTTGGATGCTCCCTTTTAATGTAAATAATTTGTGATCTGTGATTAGAAGACTGTTATAGGAAAATCTTCCTTCCTTTGTTTACTAAATTATCATCTATTCTTTTTTCTTCAATAATTGACTCCATTTTGTAATTATTGATAATTTCACCAAACAATACTTTGATCAAGAAGTTCATATTCTTCGTATGAAAAATCTACTTCTTCCGAATATAATAACTTTCCTTTTTATTTGATACTTAAGTTCCTTTATATTTAAATGCCAGATAATTTAGTTATTTTTTAAATGAACTTCTTGAAATTCCTTTTGACTTGTATTCTCCTCAAAATTAATTAATTAATTAATTATATATATATATATATATATACTTTGTTCTTTAATGAGAAATAATTAAATATTTTCTTGACAAAGTTCAAAGAAACTCTCTGTTAAATACTCCTCCTTAATTCCATTTGTCTTTTTAAAATTATCAATCAACAATTTCCCGATGAAATAATTGTCTTATTTATATTTTATGTACTCTTTGTTTAATATGTTTATTATTCTTCCATGCTTTAACTTGTTGGTGCTTTTTTTATATGATCTTGTCTTGATTAGGGTCTTGACTCCTTTATATTATTTTTGACTTCCCTTTTGTTTGAAGTTTGGCTTTGATTTTTTTTATTCTTGTTAGATATATTTTTCAATTATTTCCTATTAATAGAATTTTATAATAATATTTGATTTTAATAAATTAATTTAAATATTATTTTTCAAAAACTAGTCGTTTAATATAGCCGTTACTTAATAATATTTATTTTTAATAAATTAATATCATAATTTAAATATTACTGACTTTGATTTTTTACTTTTTTTAGTTATATTTTTCGATTATTTCCCACTAATAAAAAATTTAATAATATTTGATTTTAATAAATTAATTTAAATATTATTTTTCAAAAATAGCCTTTACTTGAAATTATGGTCTCTACGTTTCTCTCTTTTTAAGTCTTTGCCATGGTCTGCCTCTTCATCTGGTCTTGATGATGAACCACATTGGTTGGTTTGAAACGCGTCGACCAAAAATTTATGTTATGTGATTTCTACCGAAAGACTTTTCTTAATTCATTATGGATCACAAAAGTCTGAATTCAGAAATTACTACCCTATACGAAAGGGCCACTGCTATTAAAGTTCATATTTTGAGTCTATTAATTCTCCAAAATAGTACAAGTAACCTTAGCTTTTAATTAATATAGTCGGCTATTAAATATTAGGCGGTCACGATTTAAAAATTATTGGTGGTGACTATAAGATTGATGTACTCATGTAGTTTTATTTTTAATTTTTTTTTGGGTGTATGAATTGTAAAAAGAGAAGACACGCAAATAATATAAATTTGTTGCCAAATAAGGTCAAGGACATGATACAAGTAAGGAAACCATTGTTACAGTCTGTATGGAACTGATGGTGGCGGAAAAACACATAACTAACAGCAATGAGGACTTCACAGGTCAAAGGCGGAGGTGCTAGTAAGATCTGACAATGGCGACAAGGGTTTTCTCGAGCAGCAAACAGGTCAGTTGGTTGCAGCTATGTGTGGGAAATTTGGTGGTGGTTGGTGCTAGTGCTACGTAGGACAGTTGACAGCCACAAATAATTTTTCGTTTTTGTTTTTTTTTGTCCTTTTAATTATTTTATTTTTATTTTTTCAATTAATCTTTTTTTTAATGTGATTCATCTTTTTTAATTTTTATGTCGATATATATATTATTTTTTCTCTCTATAATAATAGATATATATATATATATATATATATTATAACCGCCAGGGGCTAATTTTTTATTTATATATTTTTCTTCATCATGGATATTAGCACCAATGAAACTCCATTTATTTTTTGAAAATGTGGCTAAAGCTTGACTAAGGGCTTGGCGATCAGAAAACATTACTCTATGCAGTGGTCAAGTTGCTAGAGGGTTGAATAGCTTTGATACTAATATAATGAATAATGCTCATATACACAACAAAAATATTCATAATATATGAAATTTATAAGTATCAATTATAGGACAAGTGGTATTTATATAAAAATGTTCGAATGTGCAAGAGATATGAGATGTGATATGCTTATAAATGAGGGCTCGTTTATATACCTAGGAAAGTGCCCCTTCATGAATGGTCATGAAATTTAGACATGCATCTTCAGTAACTAATTATTATGTAATTAATCATTATTAAAGATTATTATTATTTATATTATTTTTTTATATATTATATTCATAAGAGATTACCTACTCTAATCTATATGTCTTGTATCCCTGACTAAGTGGATTCCCGGATATGTTTGGATGAATGTGGATGTTTGAATCTTGTAGCAGTGTGCCAAATTATTTGCACTGTAGATTGCCCTAATGTGCCCAGGTATTTTTGCCTCAACTTACTACCTGAACATGCCTTCACTTCAAATCTGGGTTTCTCATCAACCCTTAGGAGTTTTGTTAAGTGTTATATACCATTGCAAAGGTTTCTGAGAGTACTACACAATGAAAACTTAGTTTTCTCATTTGAGGTGAGGCATTAAATCAAAAAATCCTTCAAAGCTATAACATCTACTCTTGACTCACCAAGCTCTCTCTAAACTTGACACAAGCATACATCAATGACTCAAGTCTAACATCAATGACACTAATATTTTACATCAATGACAACACATTCTTCAACACAAAAAAGTATAGTAAATACAAATTTTAGTGTAAGAAGTGGAGTTTAAAGAAAAGAAATTGAAATTAAAAAAAAATAGCATAGTAAATATATATTTTAGTAGAAAAAGGTGAGGTTTAAAAGGAATAAAATGGAAAATGTAGATTTAAGTAGAAGAAGGTGAGGTTCAAAAGGAAGAAATTGAAATTTAAAAGAAATTATTTTACACTCAATTTTTGGGTTCACCAAAGAGTAGATTACACTAGTGTAGATTCATCTTAACTTGAGATGTGAAAACCTCATTTTAGAGTGCAAAACTTGAGGAAAGGTTTTCACTTCGAGGGATTTGATCCCTCTTAGTGCATGATATATCCATAGTTAATAAGGATCTACACTAGTGTATCCATTTTTACCTCACCATCATCACCTTCACGATCACTATTTGTGTTTCCATCATAACAACTTATTTTTCTTGTAAATTGTAACTCAATGGAAATTTATGGAGAACTATTAATCCATTCAGCAATCATGCAAGTTGTTTACTTGGAAAAAGAGTCTCACGGATTAGCTCAATCAAGTGAACCATCTACCTGAGGCATCTTGACAATCATAAGTTACAAGTTCAAATCTATTAGAGTCACTCGGTGTTACCAACCACTATTGTCATCGATATTGAGTCACCCTCGATTTGGATACTTTAAGGAAGAGAGAAGATCCATATAAAATGAGCAATCTCTTATATTTTCTAGAATATACAATCAATTCAAACGATTCTCTCTATTAATCAATCAATCATTTAAAATTTCTTCACTATATTTATAATTTCTAATACAAATAAACCAAATAATAGAGAAAAAACCACCAATAATAACAAAATAAATGAAGAGAATGAACTAATGCTAATATATTTTTGCCTCATTCCAAAACCCACCTTCTCCTAATGCCGCAATTCTAGGGGAGTTTGTGGAGCTAGTGAATGCAGAGATTCCAGCACAGATAGAGGAAAAAATGACAATGTGATGGTAGATAGCAAATAACCAAGAATGTAGTTATCTTCCAACTTTATTTTTTGCTAATATTATGTAAATCAATACTATATAATGATATATTTTAGAGACCATATATAAAATAAATTCAATTACAAACATAGTAAGATATAGGGAAGGTAGCAGTAGAATATATTTTAATCAATTTTAAAACTCAAAAAATGATAAACAATTTGTAAATATAAAAATATAAACCCATTTAACAGTTTAATTAATCTAAACTACCTATTTATTATTTATTTATATATATATATATATATATATATATATATATATATATATATATAATATATATAAAATACATTATACCAATTAATAACTAAATAAATAGATTAAATGAATGAACTTATGCTAATATATTTTTAGCTCATTAATTAATGACTATTGGATAAATGGGGAGGAACTAAACTCTTCATTGCCATAAAATCTAAATCTAAGTTACAACATAATCATGATACATGAATCAAAAGCCAAACCATCAAAAACAAAAAATATCATCCATATCAAGTAATAAATTTCATGTTGATTCCCGGATGCGGGTCATCCGGGTGTTTAGGATTTCATATTTATATGTCATATGAGAATATTAATAATTTATAATTTATTGGAAACAATATTTTAAATATTTAGATTTCATTAGGGGTGTGTAAAGGTTTAATTAATTAATTAATTAATTTGTTTATAAATAAAAGAAGGAATATTGATTTCAATGTTAAATTGTGATTTTTTTGACAATTATAAAGTCTGTAACCATTTTTTTATAAGCTGTTATTTTTATTCATTAATGAAGTGTTGTCATTATTTATTCACCAATCTAGATCTATCTTAACTCTGGATCTATCAAGTGCTAGAGGGATTAAATCTCTTTTCACTCTAAAAGAGGTTTGCATCTCAAAAGATTTGATCCCTCTTGGCGCTTGGTAGATCTAGAGTTAAGATGGATCTAGGCTAGTTTAATTATTTATTTTATTTTGACCATGTCAAAATGTTAAATAGGATAGTACAACATCTTTTCTATGAGAACACCCCTAGGCATAATTATCGTTAATATAATCATATATATATATATATATATATATATCTTTTTATGTTTTTGTAAGTCAATATTCTATTAATGTTGGAAAAAGAAGTACATAGAGTCCGTTCCAAAACATGTAGTATCACCCTCACCGGGTTTTTTTGACCAAAAAGTTTACCATATGACAAAAAAAAAAGTAACTAAGGACATTGTCCATAAACGGTTGGGCCAGAGGCACCAAAACAGAGCTAAAACGTAAAAAACACCATAAATCATACTAGTCATCTGACGTAATGGATGCAAGGTTATCTGAGGTCGTTCTAAGAGGCGGAGGAGGGCAGAAGTCACATTGAACGTGTCCTTTGTAGTGCGGCATCCATGTCTCTAGCTTTTCTATTTTCTCCATGACTTGGATTTGCCCCCGCTAGACCACAACCAGTCTTTCCCGAAGTTGACTTTGAAAGTAATGCAACTACTCCAAAGAGGTCATCTGCACCGCATGCTCCTCACGCCGAACTCGTTCTACAACATCCATCTTGTCCATCAAACTAGCAATGAGAGTGTGGCAGTTCTCCTGGCAGCAGTGTTGGAGACCCTACCCTACCTGAGCCTCGAGTGTTGTTGGCCAACGCTTCGCCCTACCACTGATCCGGATTTAAACAGGAACGTAAAAAATTATAGAGATAACCATAAATATAGATATGCAGCGGAAATAATACTTCATTTCATTACTATAAAATACTGAAATATGCTTACAAATAGAAATGGAAATAAACTAGCTAGGGCAATGGTAGCTTATCTCTGAGAAGAGATGTGGCGGCTACATGCCTATGAACTGTGTTACAATGAGGCTCAAAGGCATATTTATTGTTGAGAAACAATGGAAAACCATAAACATCCAAAAACCTAACCGTAGAAGATGAAACGCCAAACTGTGGGCCCCGCTTGGGTAAATTGGTACATCAACTTCCCAGGGTCGTAACGTTGGCATACGATCTTCGTTTGATGCGCACAATATCTCATTAGAAATATCTATCCGAGAACTACAACTTTGGGAAGAGAAACATCAGCCCATGGACCCATGTTGCTCCCATTTTTCCCAAAAAATGTCGTTTAGGGCCTCAAAACAGGTCTGGAAGTTCAGGACCCAAAAAACTACTAAAAATAGTAAATTGTGCTACAATTAAGGAAACTAAAAAGCTGCAAGAAACAATGGTGGGGGTCTAAGTGGACTTGGCAGGTGGCCACCAATATCCACCTAGATCAACCGCAATGAGTTTCGCCACCCCTATGAGTCTGCCCACAATCGTGTGACCCTTCACCTCTACTCACCCCCCACTTTCCACCTCTGTGACCTCCTCTCACACCTACATTGCCTTTCCGCGCACACCTAGCTGTTTTTTCGCCCCGACGGGGTGTCACTGTGACCAGAGCCTGGTCTATCACCCCTTCAAAAGCAAGGGAAACAGGGGAGGAAGAGCAGCCCCTTCACGTCGGTGATTTCATAGCTTCCAATGGTGGAGGAACGCCTTGAAAAAGAACCAAACACCAGACTTTCCACCTGAAAGAACACTCCCAGTAGATAGAAGACCTGAGCAGAACCACCCAGAATAACATGAATTCACCAAGATGGCTCCTTCTACCCACGAAGGACCACCCCCACTAGATAATCCTAACACCTCCACCTTCCAGAATACCACCAATGATGGAGCGCCACCCAGGGATAGGGGAGTTGTTTCCATCTCGAGACGAGCGCAAAATCGGCCACCACCTACCAAATTCAACTGCCATAAACCATAAGCGAACCCACCAAGCCCTGTCGCACTAGAAATCACTATTATAGCAGGCACACTTGGGCTTCCTCCTCCAGCTGTGAGGTTTCCTTACCGACGAGCTCTACCACCTTGTAAGATGTAGGGTTGTGTTATATTCTTTCCACGACTAGCCCACGTAGTTAACTCGGGGTTAGAGGGGGGGAGGTCACAGGGGTTTGAGGTTGGACCCTATGTTAGGTTGGGTGGACCCACCTATGGTTTTGTGCATGATTTTCGCACATGTTTTTTGGACGTGATGGTTTTCGGTCCATGGTTTTGGATGCGATGGTTTTTGGTCCATGGTATTGGATGCTTCGGCATGTATAATAATTTATTATAACACTGAAAGGAAAATAATGAAAATTCAAGCTGGTAGTCCCAGTTTTGGGATCCAGTGGGAAAATCTCTGTGTATATATGTTTTATGTGTTATGCTCTCGCATTGTTTATTTTTTTGTGTTTTAGAATTCGTATGCAGGTAATTTATCTATGGGGTTAAAACCTACATTTGGTATCAGAGCTATTTTGGCTTCAAGGGGACGCCTTTGTTGCTGAGGGGTTTCGCTCGGGCCTATGGTAGACCCTGTTCAGTGGGATATTTGCGAGATCAATTCTGGTGGTGAAAGAAGATGGCGAGCAGTGGAAAGATAGAGATTGATAAATTTAATGGTCAAATTTTTGAGTTGTGAAAACTCAAGATGGAGGATCTGTTGGTGGACAAAGATCAATGGATCGCGGTAGATCCGGGTACTAAACCAACTGGAGTGTCTGATGAAGAATGGAAGAAGTTGGATTGGAAGGCAAAGAACACAATACAATTGTGTGTCTCAAATTCAGTATTGTTGAATGTATCATGGGAAGCTACGGCGAAGGCTTTATGGGACAAGTTAGGGATTTTGTACTAATATAAGTCTCTGGTGAATAAACTATTCTTGTAGAAAAAGCTGTATAACCTTAGGATGAAAAATGGAGACTCGGTGACAGAGTATCTGAATGCATTTAATTTTGTGGTAAGTCAATTAGCGTCTGTTGATATTAAAATTTCATATGAAGATAAGTGCATCAGTTTGTTGTGTTCTCTACCAGATTCGTGGTATAGTCTGGTTATTGCAATAGGTAGCAATGAAACTGCCTTGTAGTTTGATGAAATAGTCTTATCTTTGCTGACGGAGGATATGAGATGGAAAATATGGAGAGCCAGAATGGTGATGCCTTGTCTGTATGAGGACGGTCCCAAAACATAAACAAAAATAAGTCATCGAGTGGGAGATCTAAATCTAGAGGGAGATCTATATCTCCAGGAAAACCTGTAAAAGTGATGTGTTGGAAATGCGGAAAGGAAGGGCACTACAAAAGGGACTGTAAATCTAAAGCTCCTGATAAAGGAAACGGATCTGATGATGCTCCTTCCGTAGAGGCGAAAACCACCTCAGATGAAGGTGGGGATGTGTACTTGGCTTCTTCAAGTACACATGTACATCATGAGGCATGGTTGATTGACTCAGGTGCATCCTTTCACTTCACTCCCCATAGAGAGTGGTTCTGCAAGTATGAGAAATATGATGGCGGTGATGTCTTCTTGGTGGATGACAAGAAGGCTAGAATTGTTGGTCGTGGAAAAGTAAAGTTGAAGTTGCAAGGTGGAAGGGTTAGAACACTTCCGGGTGTTCTACATATTCCTGCATTGGCCAGAAATCTGATTTCTATAAACAAGTTGGATGATGCAGGTGTAAAAACAGTGTTCGAGAAGGATACCTGCAAAATGGTTCGGGGAGCACTGGTATTGATGTGGGGAGTTCGGATTGGAACTCTATACAAGCTGCAAAGTAACACTGTTATTGATGGGTGCAATAGTTCTGTGGTTCCTGAAAGTGGAGCAGAAAATCTAGTGGTCTCTAGACAGAAGACCATGCCGTGGCATCAAAGGCTTGGACATATTGGAGAGAAGGGCCTTCGAATACTTCATGGTAAAGTTATGGTAGAAGGTATGAGTAATAGCTCTCTAGATTTTGATTTCTGTGAAAATTGTGCATATGGGAAGCAGAATCGGGTGAGTTTCCGCTCTGGTGGTAAGAGGGTGAAACAGATATTAGAGCTTATGCATAGTGATGTGTTTGGACCTGTGAAGGTTCCATCACTGGGTAAGTCTGTGTACTATGTATCATTTATAGATGACTTCTCAAGGAATACATGGATATATTTCCTTAAGAAGAAATCTGAAGTCTTTGACAGGTTTAAAGAATTTAAGGCTCTAGTGAAAAACCAGACAGGGAAGAAGATAAAGGTGTTGAGGATAGATAACGGTGGAGAGTTTTGTAGTAAGTAATTTGAAGAATTTTGTAAGAAGTGTGGTATATCACGGCAAAAGACTACTCCATATACACCTTAGCAAAATGGAGTTGCAGAAAGAATGAACAAGAAGTTGATGTAAAGGGCAAGAAGCATGCTCAGTGGTGCTGGGTTAGGATAGGAATTCTGGGCAGAGGTAGTGGATATTGCATGTTACCTGGTCAACAAATCACCTTCATCAACGTTGGAGGATAAGACTCCACAAAAGGTATGGATTGGTAAGAAACTCTCTCTTTCACATCTGAGGGTATTCGGATGTGATGCATACGTACATGTTCCAAAGAAATGAACCAAGTTGGATAGTAAATCTGAAAAGTGCATATTTATTGGGTATAAGGATGGTTTAAAGGGTTATAAGCTTTGGAACCCAGTAACAAGGAAGGTAGTGTACAACTGAGATGTGGTGTTCAGAGAGTTGAAAGATGTTATTAAACATGAAGTCCAACCAAAGGAACATGAAAAGATAGAGTTTGAACTAAAGGAGGAAGAATCAGACTCTACAATAGAGGAGGAATCAAAAGATGAAGAGCCACAAACTCCAGGTGTGAGAAGATCAGTTCGAGAAAGAAGGCAACCAAAAAGGTATAGTCCATCTGCTTTCTGTTCAAATTTTGCTTTATCTATTACTGATGATGATCCCAGAACTGTGAAGGAAGCAGTGGATTCAGAGGATGGAAAACTTGGGAAAGAGGCCATGGTTGATGAAATGACATCTTTGCACAAAAATGAGGCTTGGGATCTGGTGGAGTTACCGGCTGGAAGGAAACCCATTGGCATCAAATGGGTGTTCAAAAATAATACAAATGCAGAAGGAAAAGTGGAGAAATACAAAGCTCGGTTGGTAGCAAAAGGTTATTCCTAGGTGCCGGGAATTGATTTTGGTGATATTTTTTTCTACTATTGCCAAGGTAACTTCTATTAGATTACTTTTATCTGTTGCTGCTGCTTTTGATTTTGAGGTAGAACAGATAGATGTGAAGACAACATTTCTTCATGGGGATCTAGAAGAGGAGATCTACATGAAGCAACCTGAAGGCTTTGCGGTGAAGGATAAGAAAGAACTAGTATGCAAGTTAAAGAAGTCTTTGTATGGGTTAAAACAGTCACCAAGGATGTGGTATTAGAAATTTGAGACATTTATATGGGGACTTGGCTACACCAGAAACAAAGCAGATCATTGTGTGTATTTTAAATTGATTGGTGACCGTGTTATTTATTTGGTCTTGTATGTGGATGATATGTTGTTGGTTGGAAATGACAAAGAAATTATCTAGGATTTGAAGACCCAATTGTCCTCCAAATTCGACATGAAAGATCTTGGTGCTGCAAACTATATTTTGGACATGGAAATTAAAAGAGATCAGGAAAAGAGGAAGCTTTGGTTAAACCAGAGGAAGTATGTTGAGAAAATACTGCAGAGGTTTAATATACAGGATAGTAAACTGGTGAAGGTTCCTATTCTTGTAGGTGTAAAGTTATTTTCTGAACAGTGTCCCAAGACACAAGAAGAGGAAGAGGATATGTCCCATGTTTCATATGCAAGTGCAGTCGGTAGCCTGATGTATGCAATGGTTTGTACTAAACCAGACATTGCACATGCAGTAGGAGTATTGAGCAAGTTTATGTAAAAACCAGTGAAGGAGCATTGGACAGCAGTGAAGCGGGTTTTCAGGTATTTGCGTGGCACTAGTAATTATGGTTTGTGCTACCATGGAAGACCAGGATTGGACAGAGTGTTGGATATTCATGGCTTTGTTGATGCAGACTGGGCTATAGATCTGGATCAGAGAAGATCTACAAGTGGGTATATGTTTAACCTATTTGGAGGTGCAGTCAGTTGGATGAGTAATAAACAATTTTTAGTGGCACTATCAATTATAGAGGCAGAATACATGGCAGCCACTCATGAAAGCAAGGAAGCAGTTTGGTTTCAGAGATTATGTTCAAGTATGGAGTTAGTACAGGGAGCTATAAGGATAGACTGTGACAGCCAAAGTGCAATTTTCTTGGCAAAGAACCCTACATACCATTCAAGGACAAAGCACATTGATGTTCAGTATCACTTTGTGAGGGATATGATAGAAGACAAAAGGGTGTTGCTGGTAAAGGTGGACACTTTGAAGAATACTGCAGATGCATTGACAAAATCTGTGAGCTCTGAGAAGTTCTCTTGGTGTAGAGAGACAATGGGCATTTCAAGGCTGGAAAAATGACTAAGCTCTCTTGTGGCCCCCTGTGGAAAGAAAACAACAAGTGGGAGAATGTTGGGTTGTGTTATATTCTTTCCACGACTAGCCCACATAGTTAACTGGCGGTTAGAGGGGGGCAGGTCACAGGGGTTTGAGGTGTACCTGTAACCCCACTTTATGGGGTCCGCCGCAGCGCCCCGGAAAATTTTGGTTTTGGACCCTATGTTAGGTTGGGCGGACCCACCTATGGTTTTGTGCATGATTTTCGCACATGTTTTTTGGACACGATGGTTTTCAGTCCATGGTTTTGGACGCGATGGTTTTTGGTCCATGGTATTGGATGCTTCGGCATGTATAAATATGTATTATAACATTGAAAGGAAAATAATGAAAAATCAAGCTGGTAGTCCCGGTTTTGGGATCCAGTGGGAAAATCTCTATGTATATATGTTTTATGTGTTATGCTCTCGCATTGGTATTTTTCTGTGTTTTAGAATCGTATGCAGGTAATTTCTGTACGGGGTTAAAACCTACATAAGAATGAGGCAGAACAAGTAACCTCCAGACCACGAGGAGTTTTTCTTCTGCGCCCAATCTTTCCTTCTGCAACCAATAACCAGGATTCCCTACTGCAAGGACCAAATGAGCCCACTACCCCTGTATATTTCCACAGTCAGCAACCACACTTTGTTTCCAATGAGTGTCGACCTCCGGCGTGTCCTCCTCCTTCCCAACAGCCACCACAACTCCCAACACCATATCCAAATGCAAAGACGAATTCCTGGTGCATTCATCACATGTTTCCTTAACACTCTGCCACCCACACACACAAACGCTGAATAATTTCTCACACAAATGGCTAACATTAAGACGGTACCTCTCCCGGTGCATGTGAAGATGTGAAGGGACTGGGAGGCCCATCCCTGCCATCATATCCACTTGTTTTCACGCATGGGAGGCAGCCTCCACGTGCAGCCTTGATCTCACCCCCATCGGGGATATAGTGTGTGCGTATTACATATTTATTATTTCTCCTTTTGTTAAAATTTACTTTAGGAAAAAGCATGTCATATACACACTTAGTTTTTCCTTTATACATTTGAAATATTTATTAATTTTTACTTATTGTTTTATAACTCCCACAAAAATGTTGTTAACTATAATGTAAATTTACTTAATTTATTACCTGAAATGCTAATTATTTTTTAAATTTGATCAATTTTACCTCACACAAACAAGTTTTAACTTTGATATCAATTTACTTAATTTTTTTAGCATTTAATTTTGTAAGTATTTCAAATTCATACAAAATTTTACAGGCAATAAGAGTTGACATGTGTTTAATTAGTTTCAAGTTTTGGAAAATAATTTTATATCATTTTTAACATTGCGCACAAAACCTAATCTAATATTTTGACATGTGTTTAATCAATTTCAAGTTTTGGAAAATAATTTTATATGATTTTTTACATTACAAACAAAACATAATCTAATATTTTGTGTAATGTCAGCTGATGGATCAAAGCAAAGGAGGACGAGGAATGGGGTGTCGATAATTTCTATAGCTCAGTGAGTTTGATGTCCCAATATGAAGCGAGACGAAATTTATAGACAAATAATTTTATTTCATTACTATTGATTAGTGATTATATAGTTTAATTTTTGAAGAACAATTATACAGTAATTGAAGTTTTCGACACCAATACTCCTTATACTCTACTCTTTATGTTTTCTTGACTTTTATCAATGCTTAAATTTCTTTTTTGTGTTGAAAATATTGACGAGAAAATGGTTCCTTTATTTTTTCCTTAATCATATGTGCCAGAACGAGTTCTTCTTTGGCATGCTCAAGCTCCTAAAAGGTAGGAGTCTGGGATGAGTTAAGACGCAGTTTATCAATGTGTTAAAACATAAGGTCAAGTTATTTGTCTTCTAGTGTCAGTTGTATTAGGAAAAGGACCAAGACTTTGAGTTAACCTCCAGAAATTTAGGAAGGATGAGCTAACACTAGCAGTAAGCCTCTGTTAACTTGTGAACCACTAGATCAACTTACCTAATATAAAACTCACTAATTTTAACATTCAAATTGCCTTTCACAAATTTATCATTGTTTTGGTGAGCACTTGTTGGTGAGCCTAAGCAATAAGAAGCACAAGTTTTTTCATGGATCTTTTGAGAGAAGGAGAATGAGCCTAGGAAAAGCTTGTGGGAGCTTGAAGAAGGACGAATTCCTTGGGTTAGGAGGTAGGGATCAAGGTGAAATCAAGGGTGTTTTAGCTTAGTGTAAGAAGAGAGAACATGATTGTTCTCTAATGAAAAATTATTGTATTGTATGAGATTCATTGCTTAATCTTCTTCAATAATTCTCAGTAACAAGCAGAGGGTTTTCCCAGTTGGGTTCCCTATAAAATTATGTGTCTTTGAATTGTGTGTCTGTGATTTTATTAATGTTCCTATTTCCCTGCATCTAGTAGAGAAATTCTATGTTTATGTGAGAAGAAATTTTATTTCAGATTGCTCGTATTAGCGTATAAGAATTCTGTGGATTTTCTACATGCTAATCGATAATATTATTATTTATATGTGTTTTTTGTTAAAGAGTTTGATTGAACCCACATATTCAATGGTATTCTTTATTTTTCATTAATTAGATGACATATATTTAAAAAAAAAATAGTGTAACATTACGTGACAACATCTCCCTCATATACTGGGTTGTAGAGTGCTTCTCGACAAAATGAGTTGTTAGTGAGACCTAGATTTAGAGATGGTCAATTGTAATATATTGATATCATGAGATAGTAACGATCCATAAGAGGTTCAATATGAGAAACAAAAGTTTAAGATTTTGATGTTAAGGTGCAAAGGTGTCGAGCATGAATTCATTGTGGGATGAAGATCTTGAATGCCCCCAAATTTTAGACAAGAGTTGTGCAGTGAGTTTTCTTATAGATTATTTAAGGAAAGGACTTTGATACTGAAAAAAATGTGATTCATCGACGTAATGGTGGAGTTGAAAAACCCTTTCAAGTTCAAGAGTGAAAATTGTCATAAAGACTTCCCAAATTTGAATAAGAAGGTCATTCTTTTTCAAATCATTGTAAAATCACATTTGGGGTGCATGATCAGCAGTACTCGACACCCTAAGGGTTTTTTTTCGAAATATTAATAAAACAAGTATGAATGAGTATGAAAAGTGTAAAATCTAAAATGGGTAAAGGAGGAAAGCATTTGTAAAACATCAATCAATTAATCAATTAATTACAAGACTCAATACAAGAATTAGATAATTGGGTTACTAATATGCACATACAAATTGGGTTATGGGATGGAATTATTCATTGGCATGAATTAATGAAGGAAATTCTTGTTGAACATGAGTCACAAGTAGAATCAAAGAGTGAAGTAAGTATCAATAAAATGTTTACAAAGAAAATCAAAAAGGTCTGTCCAAGATGATTGTTAAACCTTGGGAAGGATTTCAATTCAACAAGAATTGACATGGCTTAGGATATGATAAAGGAAACAACTTCCATATTCCAAATTACTCTAAATCAGTTTAGTTAATAAGTGCAGGATTTCTTGAGAAAATTTTGAAGACTTTGAAAATTAACATAAAAGTTAAAGAGATAAATGATACAATTGATAATAAACATATTGAGGAAAAACTTGAGTGTCTAAATTTTCATAGAGTTGGTCATTTAGATAGATTGTTTTAATCTTCATCCTCGTCTTCCTTGTGTGAAGACAAATCATCTCTTAGAAGAATGTCAAAAGAGGAAGAAAACAAAAAAGAAAACAATTCATTATTGTTGGATAAGTTATTGATGATGAAATTAAGAGGTCAATTAGTTGTAGAAGTCTTTCCATCTAGTTTAGGCACAAGAAAAAATGTATTTGCATGGAAAAATCACAAAAGAAAAAGACATTCAAAATTTTATTACAAATGATTATTTTGGGCATTATGGGGATTCATTTCTACATTCTTCTTGAAATTGAAATATGAGAAAAAAATTGTATTCCCTACACCTCAAGGGTAGAGTACATTGATAAAACAAGATACTCTCCATCACCTTTAGGCAAAGAGTATAATGTGAAAATGGTTATTGGTCAACCAAAAGTGCCAAATATACGATATCAATTATAATGATAAAATAGCTATTGAAGAAGAGTCCAAAATCTCAAGCTTTAATCCCTTCAACAATATTCTCACCTTGCACCTAATAGCAAGCAATATCGATTATGATAGTCAGACCTCAAATTTCAAAGTCCTTTGAATCAAAAATCAATTTGCATTTGGTAGTTCTAGTACGATTACTCATCTCCTCAACAAGATGTCTACAATTCAATATTCAAATTAACATATTTGGGAATATCTATCATAGAATATAGAATCCTCTCATTGCTCTTCAACTATTCAGTGGGATGTCATTTAACACTTAATTACATCTAAATTCAGAGATAAAATTAGTGAACCTTTTTGTTTAATGATAGCAAAATGGTGAACCTATTTTTTCTCCAATTAGCAAGGGCATGTTCAGACATGGAAACTATTCACTTTCAAAAGAAAATCTACTCAATTTCAAAGTTCCTTTTAGATGAACCATTCAACATCCATATTGGTGGGTTTTTTATGCATATCTTCATCCTTAGATTAGAATTTTCAAATTGAAGATTTAATATGATACTAATTAATGTTTTCTTACTATTATAATTATTTAGATGTGTAACAAGTTTGGGAGGTGGCTCTTTGATCATGCGCGCAATAGCCCAGCCCGAGCCTGTGTTGACGTAGCTGCCGCTTCCCCTGCAGATCCATCTCTTGGTAGCCTCCTACTGTTGAGGCCAACCAAACCATGCATCCCTCTGAGGAGGGAGATCCTCACTCTTCCACGCAGAGAGGGAATGAAGAAAATGCAGAAGCCTTCGCATCTTTGATCACAGACAATGGAGCACCAAGGAACAGACCATCAGTCAATAAATTTGTAAAGAAACTTGAAAGTATCCTAGAGATTTCCCTCCCTCCAGCACTTCCAAGAAGAGCAACCATCTGGCAGAACGCGGACTTGTTGGACAGTTCATGGGGCTATGGCCTTCACCAAATCAGTGCAAAAATTTGTGGAAAGAAACTGGAATGCAACCACACAGGGGAAGATAGCAATACGATTTTGTGGAAAGGGGTGTTATACCTTTCTCTTTGAAACAAAGGAGGACAGAGATCTGATATTTAGAAATGGACCTTACTTCATGGACTCCAGAGGTTTATACCTGAACAGGTGGACGCCAAATTTTGATCCGGAGATGGATGTCCCAAATGCAGTGCCTGTGTGGGTCAAGCTCCCACATCTTCCTCTTAACTACTAGGGATACGAATATGTAAAGGCTATATGAAATGCAGTGGGCAAATATATTGACATATGTGAGCCAAAAGACAACATGCACGCGTGCGCAAGAATATGTGTGGAAGTAGATCTCGGAAAAGGCCTCCCAGAGGCAATAAAGATCAAGGTCGACTAGTGGACACACATTCAGCAGCTGGACTACGAGCAAATACCATTTAAATGCAAGGTATGTCACAAGTATGGTAATTTTGCAAATAGGTGTCTTAAAAAAATAGAGCATGAAAATGTAGAAGAGCAAGAACCTACATGGGAACAAGTGAAAAGGAAAAAACCTACCAATAAGCAGACTGCGTCAAATATTTATCAGTCCCAAGAAGCAAATGAAACAACCTCTCAGCCTCCAATGAAGCTTACTCCTCCTAATCACACAACTTTGAATCCTTTTGAGCCATTAGAAGAATCCTTTGATCCACCTTCTCCCATATCCCCACCCTCTCCCAGATTCCCAACCTCAAACCCTATAGCTCTCATATCCACCCCCAACCCAATATCCTCCCATCCTCCTCCCTCTAACTAGAAACAAAGCCAAAGAAATCCCCCAAGCCTGGGATCAGCAAAAAAAGTGGGAAGGAAATCCAATAAAGAAATCAGAGATGAGGCAGCAGCTAAAGAAATGGCCATAGGAACGCAACAGCCAATGGATTCATTCCTTGGGAAACAAACAGGAATTCATGAAAAAACTCAACAAAGAGGAAAGGGAGGACCACACCAACACAACAATAAATATTGATAGTGGTCTCTTGGAATTGTCGAGGCCTTGGCACCTCCTTTAAAGTTAATGCAGCTAGAGACATTTTAGCCAAGGAACAACCAGATATATATATATGATCCAAGAGACCAAACTAAACAAGCAAGAAAATCAAAAAATGATTCAACAACTAAAAATTATGAAGAAGTAGCGTTAGAAGCCACAGGAGCATCAAGAGGAATCAACACCATTTGGGATAAAAGAAAATGGGAATTAATGACCCACAAAACCAATAGACACTGGATTCGAACAGAGTTGAGGAATCTCAATACAAAAGAACAGTATAGCATTATAAATGTGTATTCTCCAAATCACTATAGAGAGAATGAGCAATGTTGAAAATCAGTTAAAGAAGAAATAGCAGAGAGACAAAGTGGGCACTTAATCCTGGGAGGGGACTTAAATCTAATAAGGAACACAGAACAAAAATTTGGCGGAACCTTCCACAATGATCCGTCAAGAGAAGCTCTTGAAGGAATAATAGAAGAATAAAAATTAATAGACATTCCGCCAAGCAATGGCAAATACACTTGGAACAACAAAAGAATTGGAAAAAACAAGATAAAAGAAAGAATGGACAGAATTTTTATTCATGAAAGCATAAAAGCTGCTTACACTCTTGTGAAAAGTAAAATCGCTCATAACTCAGCTTCAGATCACAAGTCGGTGGTGCTAACCTTGGGAAAGATGGAAAATCAAGGACCCTTTCCCTTTAGATATAACCCAATTTGGGACAAGAAGGAAGATTTTGGCAAACAAATAAAGGACAGCTGAAAGAAAGAAAAAAGAAAAAAGAAAAAAAGAAAAAAAGGTGCCATAGGATCTCCCCAGTGTTTTTGGGAAACTAAGCTAAAGAACCTAAGGATGCACTTATTCATGAAAGCATAACAGCTGCTTACACTCTTATGAAAAGTAAAATCGCTCACAACTCAGCTTCAGATCACAAGCCAGTGGTGCTAACCTTGGGAAAGATGGAAAATCAAGGACCCTTTCCCTTCAGATATAACCCAATTTGGGACAGCAAGGAAGATTTTGGCAAACAAATAAAGGACAACTGCAAAAAAAAAGGTGCCATAGGATCTCCCCAGTATGTTTGGGAAACTAAGCTAAAGAACCTAAGGATGCACTTATTCATGAAAGCATAGCAGCTGCTTACACTCTTGTGAAAAAGCAAAATCGCTCACAACTCAACTTCAGATCACAAGCCAGTGGTGCTAACCTTGGGAAAGATGGAAAATCAAGGACCCTTTCCCTTCAGATATAACCCAATTTAGAACAGCAAGGAAGATTTTGGAAAACAAATAAAGGATAGCAAAAAAAAACAAAAAAAACCATAGGATCTCCCCAGTATGTTTGGGAAACTAAGCTAAAGAACCTAAGGATGCATTTATTCATGAAAGCATAACAACTGCTTACACTCTTGTGAAAAGTAAAATCGCTCACAACTCAGCTTCAGATCACAAGCCGGTGGTGCTAACCTTGGGAAAGATGGAAAATCAACGACCCTTTCCCTTCAGATATAACCCAATTTGGGACAACAAGGAAGATTTTGGAAAACAAATAAAGGACAGCTGAAAAAACAAAAAAAATAAAGAAGAAGAAGAAGAAGAAGTGCCATAGTATCTCCCCAGTAAAAAAAAAAGAAAAAAAAAAAAGAAGCAGAAGTAGTGCCATAGTATCTCCCCAGTATTTTTAGGAAACTAATCTAAAGAACCTAAGGATGCACTTAAAAAATTGGGCAAGAGAAAATGATCTCCGAGACAAAGCTAGGAAGATCGAATTGCAAAAAAAATGGCTAACCTTTGCAAGGAAAAATAGAAAAAAGAAGGAAGTAAACAAGATCAAATACAAGAAAAGGAAATATATCTAGAAATATATAAGTAAAATAGGCAACAAGAAGAGGAAAGCAGACTGAAATCAAGATGTCTCTGGGTAAAATTCGGAGACAAAAATACAACCTTCTTTCATAATATAATGAAAATAAGGAGATCGAAAATTCAGATAGAACAGATTCAACTAAATGGTCAAGAAATAAAAGGAGCTGAAGTAGTGAAAAACGCAGCACATAAACACTTTAAAGAACTCCTCTCAACAAGTGACCAGCAGGCAACCAATGAAGAAATTTTGCATCATATAAAAAAAATAAGCGACCAACAAAACAGGGAATTAGACAAAGAAATTACTGAGGAAGAAGTCAAAGAAGCTATGTGGAACCTCCACCCTGATAAGGTATCAGGTCCAGATGGGTTTACAATGGCCTTTTATAGACAACATTGGGAAATTATCAAAAAAGACCTAAAGAGAATACTCAAAAATGCTTTCCAAAAAAAAAACATTGGAGGAAATACAAAATCCTCCTTCCTAGCCCTCATTCCCAAAGAACCCAATCCTACAACTTTTAACAGATATAGGCCAATCTCACTTTGCAACTTGTCTTATAAGATACTTACGAAAATTCTAGCAAACAGAATGAAAAAATTACTTTCGGAAATAATTTCGGAAAACCAAGGAGGATTTGTCCCCAAGCGACAAATCACAGACAATATGATAATTGTACATGAGGCTATCCACAGTAGTATCCAAAGAAAGGACAGAGGAATGATTGTTAAGTTAGATATGGCTAATGCTTTTGATAGAGTTAACCATAACTTTCTTGTAGCAACTCTCAAAAGGTTTGGCTTTTCAACAAATTTCATAGAGATTATCCAGGCATGTATATCAAATCCTTGGATAGCTCCTTTAATCAATGGTCGGCCCTGTAAATCTTTCCAAAGCATGCGAGGGCTGAGGCAAGGTTATCCACTTTCTCATTATTGTACATCATCATGGCTGAATCGCTAAATGCTATGTCGGAAAATCAGAGAAAAGAGAAAAAAATAACAAGGATCCAAATATCAAGAGGAGTCAAAGATATAAACCATCCTCTCTTTGCAGATGATACCCTTTTCATAGGAGGGGCATCCTGCATTATAGAAAAACGATTCAAAAAAGTCTTGGATGAATTTCTCCTAGCTTCAGGAGGAATTCTAAACAACTCTAAATGCAGAATATATTGCTGGAATACCCCAACAAAAACAATGCAGCGTATCTCACAAATACTGGCAATAACTTTACAAATAAATTGGAGCCACTTCACTTATCTTGGGCTGCCCTTAGCAAAGGAAGTAAAATCAGAAGTCTGGAACAAGCAAGTGTAGAGAATGAAGGGAAAAATTCAGAATTGGGGAGTGATGTGGCTCAACTTGGTAGGAGGAGTGACACTGAATAAAGCACTTCTCTCGGCCTTGCCTATATATCAGTATGCAATCATTATGGCTCCGGCAAGCGCCCACAAGCAAATGGAACTGATAATTAGAAGCTTCCTCTGGCAAGGAGGAAAGCAAGATAATAAAAAATTCAGCCTTGTTAAATGGGAGCAAGTTACTCTTCCCTATGAAAAAGGAGGTATAGAAATTCGCCTGCCAGGACCAATGAACATTGCTCTACGGACAAAAATTATCTAGAGAATGATAAATGGGAACTGCCACTAGTGGGCAAAAGTACTAACAATGAAATACTTAAATTGTCATAAAACAAAGCTTCTCACTGAAACTATTCCAGATAGGCCATGCACCCAAATCTGGAAATTGGTCAAAAGGATAATTCCTCTCATTAGAGATCAAATATCCAAAAATCCAGGGAATGGAAAAGCAATTTCTATATGGGAGAATAGAATAATGGGGGAAACCCCTTAAATTAGAAACAAAATTTAAGGGGACTTCAGAGATGGATGGAAGAGCAAAGTTTTAACACTCTTTATTCTATTTCGGATTGGGATCAGAATAACTGGGTAAGATGGAAAAAGCTGGCTACACCACCAAGACTAAAAAGTAAGTGGGAAATTTTAAAATTCCATCTGGCAGGGGTCGCACCCATCAACATAGAAGAGAAGGACGACTTTGTTTGGGACCCAAATGGAGGGGATTACACAGGGAAATCATGGTACAACCTCCTCCAAAAACTCCACAATCAAAATGACTGGAGTCTTTGGAAGGCAACTTGGAATTCAGAGAGTCTGCCCAAAATTAAAGTCTTCACATGGACACTTCTCAAAGGTAAAATTCTTACCTCTAAAAATTTAAAAAAAAAAGGAATACAAGGGCCCTCAAAATGTGTCATGTGTCAAAAGGAGGAAGAATCAATCCAACACCTCTTCATTAACTGTATGGTGGCAAGAGAGTGCTGGAAACATGCAACAAGTCCTTTGGAAATAAACATAAATCCAACAATTTAGTTGACAACTCTTCACAAAAACTAGGATAAAAGCTACCCATATACAAAGAAAAAAAAGGCAACAATAAATAGGATATGGAAATGTCTCCCTTCAATCCTGTGTTGGCAAATTTGGTTAGCCTGAAACAAATGCATTTTCAAAGAACAAAATCCAAATCTAGGCAAGATCCTAGCAAAAACTTGGAGCCAAGTTGCAGAGATAATAAGTACAAATGGAATCTCAAAAATGGACCAGAACGACTTACAACAAGAAGAGAAAGACTGGTACAGCAAAGCAATGTTAGAAAACAAAGCAAAAGCAGCAGCTATAGCAAAAAATAAAGAATTTCACACAAACAAGAATTGGAAATTAAGATTGGAGGATAAAGAATTTGCAGAATGGATAAAAGAACAGAAGAGACACATTCTCTTTTTTTATGGAACTGCAAAAAATAACCCAAGTAAAGCAGGGGCAGGAGGAGTTATACTAGATCCAAATGGAAAAAAAAAAATAACCTATGAATGGAGCCTTGGAAAAATTACAAACAATAGGGCTGAAGCATACAGCCTTCTCCTAGGCACAAAGCTTTTAAACAAAAATGAAATCAAGGACCCTATAGTAATAGGAGACTCAGCTATCATAATAGCAGCATTAGATGCCAAAAGGGACTTCAAAAGCATAGCCATCAACAAAATCTATCAAAGGATCAAAACAAGCTTTGAAAGCCTGGGAAAAATAACCATAAAGAATGTCCTGAAAAACCAAAATAAGGACGCTGATGAATGTCCTGACCTTGTTCCTCTAGGGGTAGGAACATCATGTTTAGGGACTTTGGATCCCTTGGATTATTGACAATTCATGCTTGATGCTGCAAGGCACAAAATTGTCTATAACAGATGCCCCCTAAAGTATGAGGTCGTTTATCAGGTGAAATGCTTTATTAGGAGGATCCGAAGTTCATTCAATCTGCTGAGAAGTGTCCTGTAATAAGATACAATACAATACATTATTTTTCATTCTTTTTCATGATCTAGCTGAGGCGGGCATTCCCATGCTCAGCTTTATAAATACATTTTGGTACATAGAACAGACGATCGTCTGATGATAGACTGATAATTCTCTGCTGAAATTATCATCCTTTGAGAAGGATGATCATCTGCTGCAATGATGTACATATCAAATGTCTTTATTTCCTGAATATATATCGCAGCCCGGATGGATGAAACTAGATCCGGGGTCTTCAATCTCTTCCGATCTTCACTCGATGTACAAGTCGATCCATGTGAGAATTTCTTGAAGTCGAACATGGAAAGACATCGCTTGATTACCGGTCAATGATGTAAACCGTTAACAAGCGCGAGAGGAATCACCGATAAGGATGATGACCCTCAAGGTACGGCAGTACAATTCACATGGTGGGAATAAAGGACTTGGCGTCGACCACCATGCAAAATCTTCTGGTCGAAGGTCATTGTTGTATACCTGTCGCCGGAAGTGAGAAACTTGCCATTGAGGCATGCAAGCTTCAAAGTACTGAAGGGGGTGTTCCTAGATCAACTCCTTGGATAATGAGCTGATGTCGACAAGGAGCGATCCGTCAAAGGAGGGCCTTAATGAATCCCACATCAGTGACACGGAACGGAGCTAGTGATTGTGATGAGGTGAAAACAAACTGTGATGTATGATTCAGGGTGGCGGTCATGAAATGGATGAAGGACAATGTATGGCAGTGGATGGGACACGGTTGACTCTTTGCAGAACAACATCTCTTGAACATATAACGACACTGATGTGATGGATTGGTAGCATTACCCCAAATGTGGATGGTGTGGCGAGGACCATGGTGATGAGACCGGTGAATGAAACAACCCAACCCGATGTGATACGGAGGACAAAGTGTCATGTTCAAGAGTGACTTGCTACCATTAAAGCTGTGAGGTTCTCCCAATTTTTCCCCAGTCATTGCTGACCAGTACCTCTTTATTTTTATCAAGCTTGAGGAGGATAACATATGCTTGTTCTATAACCTGCCCTTCGGGCAAGCCCATCGCTATGTTTTAACGAGCCTAGCGATAGGGAAACTCGTTCTCGTCTAAAGACAAGTTTGTCGCTATTTAATGAATTTAACAGTCTAACGACAAGGATAACTCGGTCCTTTTCATTTTTAGAGAGTCTGAAAAGGTACATAAAGTCAACTCCAAAATTCCTTTTTCGTCATCTAATCCCTTAAGTCCGAAAAAGTATAAAACAATACAGAAGGGATGAATTTTCGATTGTTTTAACGAGCCGAACAAAACAAGCGCTCGATCTTTTTGTGCAATAATCCCTCAGGTCCAAAAAAGATTAAAATCTAGAGGAGGGATAGCTCTTCCGGTCGTTTAACGAGCTGGAAGGCCAAAACTCGGCAAACTTTTCATATTTTACGAGTCAGTGAAAAGAGCTCAAAGAAGACTCGTCTTTTGAGGAACGAGTGATGAACAGGGTAGCAGCAGATTCCAGGTACAGGTTGGAATATTCCAATCACGGCAGTGTCACAAGGATGGCTAAGTGAAATCACTCTTCGCAGCTGTTCCTCAAAATGGGTAAACAAACATATGGAGATGAACGATTGGCCAAATGAACGGATGGAGGTGAGACTGAAAGAACACGACCAAGGGCTTTAATATGGCTGTCAAAGGTTACATTTACCAAGGTTATTTACCGGTTCATTTTTTCTGAGTGAGCTTGAACTCTAGGGGAAGATTGCTCACAACTTATGTTTATTTTTTAACGAGCATGAACTATGTGCTAAAACTGCTCGGATCTTGCGTTTATTTTTTTAAACGAGCATGAACATTGCTAAAACTACTCGATGATGGATGCCCCCAGCATAATAATGCAGACGAGGCATATGCCCCCTAAACCTTAAGGGGCAGTTCATTTTTTAACGAGCTTGAATGCGACCAAACCTTGCTCGATTATACCAGTCATAATACAAGGAACGCCTCAGGTGAGGTAGTCATTTTTAAGGAGCTATACCTCACTAGTTACTCCAATTTGGCAAGTTTTAACTTTTGCCCCACATCCTTTCTTTATGCAAGCTGGAAACGGCTAATCCTACGAGTTTAACGGGTTAGACCTACAGGTTTAAAGGGAGGACCTAAAAATTTAAAAAAATAAATAGTCGTCTCGTGCTTGCACTCCAAAAGGTTCGCATGCCCCCAGGTATAAAGTATAATTTCAAGGCTACCCCTCCTCTGTCCCACCTCTGTTTTTTCTACTTGTCGTCTTGCTATATTTTTAACGATACTTGTCTTCTCGTTATTTTTCGGTGCCGACGGTACTTGTCTTCCCATCAGTTCACTTTTTGATTTTTGCAAGATCGCAACAGATAAAACATTGGCGTTACGGAGGGAGGTTTGCCTCTTACTTATTATCCGAAAAATGGTTTTGTTCCCTGCCGCAAACTAAACTCTTTTTTTTTTTTTTTTTTTTTCGGCGATGTCTATTACTAGGTTGCTAAGGATGGTGACTACTTGTTGCAGCAATTTCATCTCTTTCTTTGTAGGCTGCCCCTACTTATCCTTCAAAACATATGTTTTAATGGGTGAGGCTTGCCTTCAAAGATGGTGGCTACTTGCCGTCACAAATGGATCTCCTCCCTCAGGAGAGCCTACTTTTTAGACAAAGGGGCGAGAAGCTGATTATCTCACTCACATAACTTTAACAAAAGAACTTTATCCTAGAACAACCCTCTCTTCCTTCCTTCGGACGGCGTACGGACTAGTCCCATTCTTCTGCGGAAATTAACTTTATACCCAAGGTTTCCTCTGCCCAAGGCAGGCCAGGGTGCATGCCCCCTGGGTCCTAGTTACATCTTTCCGAATCACTCGCATTCATCGGGAAGTAGAACCGGGGGTGGAGGCATTCCTTGAGCGAATAAACCATTAAGGGATGGTATTTGACTATTTGCGATGCGTGATCCTGGAAATGAAAGTTGGTCTACGAGCTTGACCATTCTTCCTTCGTGCGGAAAACACATAACTCTGAAGAGTGAGGACACTATTGCCTCCATGCAATATATATAGTCTCGTCCAAGGAGTAAGTTATAAACCAAGGGTCCCTGGACGACCATGACGTTCATATGAACTGTCTTCCCCTTCAATGTAATGGGAACATTGGGGAGAATCCCTAACGGGCGACTGGTTCCTTTATCAAAACCTGATAGATTTCTCATCTCAGGTAAAAGCGTCGGGGAACCCAGTGCTTTCCAAGCAATAGAGGAAAGGATACTCACAGATGCCCCTTCATCAATGATGGTTCCAGCCATTACCATTCTATAGATTTGGACAATGATTCTGAATGGTATACTGGCTGGTAACCCGGGTCTGCCTAGTTGATTCCAATCAAAGGATACAACTAGGTTGCTTGGTGGTGGGACCGAATACACGGCCGGATACGACCCTGACGATGTTCCTTCCTGCGATAAAGGAATGGGCGCATTGCCCTGATGCTCATCAGAGTCTGTGTTGATGAAAAGAATCTGGATGGTGTCATCCTTATTCTCTTCAGTGAGGGTGTCATTTGAAGATGAATCTTCAACGACGGTGTCATTTGAGGATGAAACCTCTGAAGGAAGAACCGGGTCAACTGCCGTTTCGACCTTTAGACTTTCGTCTGGTCTGGATTCAGCAGGTTCATTCTCAATGACGGACACTTCAGCTGACCACTTGAGCGGGCCAGCTGGATTTTCAACTATCGAGGGATTAGGCACGAGTCTTTGGTATCCAGGAGGAAGTCGTAACGGTGATACCGGACGATCTTCCAAAACTCTCTTCGCCTCATCTAAGAATGGACATCGGTGGATGGCGTGATCGCCTTCACACAACATACAGGGTGATCTTGGTCTCCCTTTTCGTCCTTCACTCTCGCTAGTTGACGGACTGCAATCAACATGACTACCAGAGGTTGATGCTACCGGATTGTGCAACCTGGGGGACCAGTCCCTTAGTATCCGGGGAATACAAGGACAGTCACGGTGGAAGTGGGTCCCTTTGCAAATGACACATGGCGATTTAGGCCCGGTCGGTGCAGTGTGTGGATTTTTGTCAGATGTCTTTTGCTTGCCCCCAGTCGCCTTCGCCATAGGCCCCTTCTGCTTCTTTTCTCTCTTCTTCTTTTCCTTCTTCTCCATGGGAGGCTGACTTTTGCCGGCTCTACCTTGCGAAGATGAAGGATCAGAGGAAGAATTGTAAGAAGTGGAAGGCTGGTGGGTAGCTCTAGACTGGTCTGACTGTTGATTCGACTGCTCAGGATTAGTGGTGATCTGAACTACATTAGTTGAAAAGAGCCATACAGGTAGGCCAATTGTCAATCCTGGAAGTGACAATGTGGCCATATGAGGCGCACCAACATCTCCCCAAGAGGAGAAGGGATTGGGACTTCTGCCAAGGTGACTTCCTTGGTTGGTGGGCTCCATACTTTTCAACCGAAAGATCAACGTGGGAATAACAGGTGATTATGTTCCGATTAAAATAAATTTTATTAATGACGCTTTTAGACACAACTTTGCTTTTTCATGTTTTAAGAGTCGAGAAAAAGCTAAAGATGACTCTAGTCTCCTTCGATGTTTTAACGAGCCCGAAGTGACAAATGCTCGGATGGACTTTTTCAGTTATAGAGTTTGAAAAAGGCCAAAAGAAACTTCTCTGGAGTTCTAGGCAGAGGGTGTGCCAAACTTTTCGCGAAACCACAGAATACGTTTTACGGTACGGGTGGTCAATCTTCGTGAATGCTGTGTTCACTGCATCGCGATCAGTAGGGCGGCCGACACGGCTTCCTATGGATAAAGGCTTTGTTCCTATAGGGGTCTCCCAATATATACGCGACAGTACGTGGGAGCACAAGTCCGTATTAGTGCCACCGACTCTCAGGAGGAATCACCCACCTTCGTAGAGATCGACAGTCACTACGTTTAACGACGCCGGAACACGTCTCTACCTAGACCTCTATGTGTTTGCGTTATGTTACAAAGCGTTGTTATGTAAATTGAATTTATTTTAATGTTGATCTTGTTTAGCAGTTTGCCTTTAAGGATCACCACGAGATGTATGTAACAAATTCCTGAATGCAGTCTAAGATGAGAAGCAAACTTTTCAATCTTTCAACTTTGAAAATCTTAACTACTGAGGGAGAAGAAAGGCAAATCTTTTCACACAGATCATAGAGCACACACTAATGCAAATTTTCCTAAATCAGCATGCAAACAGTCAAATGCAAAATGCACAATGCATGTATTTTCTTTTCCCTTTCTTAATGTTGATGTATTACAAAAAGAAAGTTGTTATATAACTTTGATTTCGATTTCAAGCGAAAGTAAACAAGCTAGTCCAAAATCAAAAGACACCTTAAGATTTACTTGTTTAATCACTGGAAATACATGAAATCAAACCATAATGACGAAAGTAAAAAGACTAATCAGCTATGGACAGCAAACAAGCTAACTCTTTAGACCAGCAAAATGCCTAACACAGGTTCAGATCTAAGAGGCCAAAGCAAGACTAGTTCACTTTCGTTATGAGAAATCGTAAATGATGTAAGAAATACAAAAGAACAAGTACAATTTCGTTATATAACAGAGGCGGAATGATGGCAAGTAAGGTTGGTTTCAGAACAGGTACAAGACTGGTAACTGGCTGCAAAAACTATAGTGAAAACAGGCAAGAAAAAGGGAGGAAACCCCAAATGCACAAGGCAAAATTGGGCCAACGCAGGTGCTGCACAGCCAGTCTGGCTCTCAGCGCAGGTAGCCCATTCGGGACCTGCGTTGCAAAGCAGGTAGCCTGTGTACTACCTGCTTTGGAAAACGAAAGTTGCGTTTTCACAGTTTCCGGGTCACAATTTTCTCAAAAATTCACAGTTTTTGCTCAAATCAGAAGCAATCAGTCAAGCACACACAAAGGGATGACAAGGAGGATGAAAAGCTATCACTAAGAGCTTACAAGGATCCTTGTAGATCAGCTCTTCAAATCATGAACATGCTCAGAAATGAGCTAGAGTAGCTGCCCTCTACTTTGCTTTTGATATAGTCAAAAGCTTTTCGATTCGGTACTCTTTTGTTCAGGAAATGAATAGCAAAATACTACAAACAATCAAACAGATACGATCCCCAGTGGAGTCGCCAGTTTGTTGTAGGGAAAAGTATCCGACTCGGATGACCCTATCCCACTCTAAGGGTGATAGTACCTCAGCAACAACTGTAAACAAAACTACTTAAAGTTTACTTCTTTATGAAAGCAAGAGAGAATGAAGAAATGCACTAACTGTTGCCTTGCGCTTAATATTTGCTCCAATCTCTTCTCTTTGCTGCTTGCTCCTAACTCTTTGCTCTTTTGCTGGCCCAGCTACAATGAGATCCTGCAAAATAACAAAGAAGGAAACTACAAGAAGCATGCATTCATAACTCATTCAAGGATTAGCATAAATCAAATATACAATCATCACAATACATCATTGAAACAAGTGCATATAGAAGAACCTCAATAGCTTTTATTAATGGAAGAAGTAAAGTTCTGAGAAGGTTACAACCATTGAAGGCCCCAATCCAGCAACACCTCCCAGCAGAAAGAATTTCTCCTCTTCACCTCCTTCAAGCAATCACCCAATAGTTCTATAGTGAAACCAACAGCATATCATTACTTTGCACAAAATTCCAGCCTCCTGAGCTCATAGGAGAGAGCTCAATATATAGATGAATTGAGAAAGGATGAGTCAGCTTGCAACTGATGTGTAGCTGCCTTGTGTCCTCTCTCTCTTCAGTTGATCTTCAGTTCTTGAGTCCACTTGGAGAACCTTGCTTCCACTTGGAGAAACAGAGCCTCTGACTCATCACAAGGCGAAATCCCTGATCCAAGTGTCATTTTTGGAAGATTCCAGAGCAATGACTCAGTGTTCCACTTGTCCCATCTCGCTCAGCGCAGGTGGCCTTTGTTCCACTTGCTTTGCAACGCAGGTACACCATGGAGGAGTTGAGTTTCAGCGCAGAAGCCTAGTGGAGCACCTGCTTTGATTTCAGGATTGCTTGTTTTTGAGTGTTTTCAGGTGGAGAACTGATCTGAGAGCTATTGGTTTGCTGACCTTGTTCCTCTAGGGGTAGGAACATCATGTTTAGGGACTTTGGATCCCTTGGATTATTGACAATTCATGCCTAATGCTGCAAGGCACAAAATTGTCTATAACACTTCCTTCCCCCCTTTTTGTAATATATAAAAAGTAACTGACTGTGTTAAAAAAAAATAATAATAAATAAATAAAATAAAATAAAATAAAAATTATGTAGATTTGTGATCGAGGGAGAAAATGTTCATTGTGAGTCCCTAGAAGACCACCTTCTTATAAGTCGTTGTCCTTATCTATTGATGAGGTATTATCAATCCATTGATGACTTTTCAGTGAGATCTAGATCTAAAGATGACCAATTACATGTATTATATATTGCAGGGAAAATTTTAAGAACCACACTAAATTTATATGTATAATAAATGGGCTAATCCCCATGATACATAGGAAAAATGGGAGGCAATTTTATCAATAATATAATGTGTATATATATATATATATTTTGGCGAATCTCTCACCAGATTATATTATCTTATACAATGATGGAGAATCTTTCACTGAATTATAAAATCTTGTAAAATCTTGGCAAATCTTTTACTGAATAATAAAACATTGTGAAGTCTTGGCGAATGTTTTGTTAAAATATGAAACCATATATGATAATAAGAAAACATATTCATTAAACTATAATATACTAACATACATGTTTGGAAAAAAGAAACATAATTTTCTCTTCCTACAAATAATGTTCCAAGTTTCAGTGGCCATGTTTGTCAAGGTTCTTACAATACACTCTTTCATATCCTTCTATTAGTTTTGATAATATTCCCCAACAAATTTCTTGTAGGTGTTGATATTGACAATGAGTTCTGTCAAAGTAGGAGAGATTAATCTTTTCTCTACAACTTTTGTCAAGCTACCACTTTTTTCAAGTTATCAAATTCCTTTCTTATTCCGTAGACTCCAACTAAGAGATAAGAAAAAAAAAAAAAACACACAGCAAGTTTGTTTACCCCAACACGCCAACAAGTAGCAAGCCCCAACTATATTATATAAGAAAGTATTAGGTATCCTAAAGGCTTGAAGAGGATCTAATTGAAAGAAGTGACCATTGTGAGAACCCTTCCAACCAATTTATGAATATATAAATGTAGATTTATTATTATTTTAATTGGAAATATTCAATTAAATAATAAAATTTAATTACGTCTCTCCCAATCTAAATTGCTTATTAGCATAATTCACTATCCTCATAGGTCTCACATTTTTTAACAGCATTGTAACATGTAGATTAATTTCCTTTTTGGTGAACAATCTCCACCTTTTAGGAAAAGATGGTGCAGTGGCTCCAACCCATATAGATCATTAGGACAAACTAAGAATAGCACATAAGATGAAAGGTTGTACAAACCATCTTATTTTTCAAACAACTAATCCAACATCAGTACCTAAACTTTTTCATGAAGATATCATATTGAGAATGTTTGAAAAATGGTGAGAAATCTTCTGTGAGGGTGATGCGGAAAGAGTGATAAGGTTTCATTGTTTTGAAATTTTTTTGTTAAATCAGAAAAAGTTAAAAACCAATATTAATGGAGATATTGATATTTTTTACTAAATTTTGTGAAGTGACTAAATGTAGCTTTAACCATTCACCTTAAGATGTTTTTACAATACAATTTCCGAAGCCTATTTAATATCTTCATTATCATAAAAACCAACCTATATCCATCTTAACTCCACATCTACCACTCTTACGGGGATGAAATCTATTTATCCCTCTGAGCATTTGGTATAGAATTTCCCCTTTAAATAGTCTATATTCACATGAATACCATGTATTACCATGGGTTATCATAAACCTAGAGCTTAAAAATTACTATTAGTAATTTATAAAAATTAATAAAATCAATAATTGTTTTTTATTTTATTTTTTATTCTAACCAAGTCAAAATGTTTAACATACATTAAATTACAACATCCATTTTTACTCTTGATCCACCAAGCCCCGAGACGGATCAAATATTTTTCACTCTATGCTAGTTTTCATATCACGATATTTGATCCCTCTCGGGGCTTAGTAGATCCAGAGTAAACATGGATCCATGTTGGTTTAGTTCCCCCATTTAAATAGGTTACATTACACGTGAATACCATGGGTCAATACCATGTGCCATTTTTATTTTTATTAATACTAATATTAGGGTTAATAATGTTTTTTTGCATGGTATTAATAATAATCTAGCCCATGGTATTTGGCCCATAGTATTTTGCCCATAGGTTTCACCTAAATATAAAGCATTTTTTGAGTGCTCTAAATATAAGGTGACTTATGGAGTAAATATTAAAAAATGTTCTATTTGTTTACCATACCTCTCGTTTATTTATATTTTTATTAATTTACCATACCTCTTTTACAAATATGGTAATTGGCCCATAGGATTCACTTAAATAAAACCTCTTTTTTGAGCCTTCATAAATAGAAAGAGGATTATGGACTAAATATAAAAAGAGGTTTTATTTGTTTACCTTATGTCTAGTTTATTTGTATTTTTATTTATTTACCATACCTTTTGAGTAAGTATAAAAAGAGGTTTTATTTATTTACCATACCTCCACTTTATTTTTATTTTTATTTGTTTACACCCTTGCATGTATATAAGGTAAATTATGGAGTAAATATAAAAAATGTTTTATTTATTTACCATACCTTTCATTTATTTATATTTTTATTAATTTACCATACCTCTTTTATAAATATGGTATTTGGCCCATAGGATTCACTTAAATAAAACCTATTCGTGAAAATTTCGCCTAAGGGCGAACATTCGCCCCTAAAATTTTCCATGATATATTGATATCATGAGATCAATACATATATTGAGAATTACTTAATGTCTTTTATATCAAGTTCTTGTTTCATGTTCTATTCCTTAACATTCATGAACAATCACATCACCAATTAAGCCCTAGGAACTTATTGCATTGTAGTCAAATCTCATTTCTTACTAAAATTAGAGATGTACAATATTTTGTTAGTGAAATTTGAAGAAATAATGGTTGAAAAGAAATACATCTTTATCATATTACTCATAGATTAATTAACAAGTGAATCCAATTAGCCAATGAATGTTAAATCAGTACAACCAGACTTCTATTTTCTTCATTTGTACGTGGTAATCACTAGTGCATGTATTATCTTAGGCAAAGTTGGAGCCTTGGAGCAATGATAAAATTTTCAACACCATAGTTCATAGATGGTCTCCAATGGTATTGCTTGTACTACAATAGATCCATATTGAAAGTGCTTATATACAATATTTAATAGTCAAATTTATAAAGAAAATATAGATACTAAGGAATTAAGGCAAATCCCCAAAGTAAAAATAAATAAAAAAACTAAAATGCCATGGATGACTTTGAAACAATGGTCTAAGAAGATAGGTTTCTAAGGTTTTACCAAAACAAAACATTTCTTTAGAATTTTCCAAAGTTTAAATTAAATATTAATTAATAATTCAATTGGATCTAACTTGGGTATTTAAGAAAAGAAGTTATAATCCTCCACATTGCAATCCAAATCTTCTTGTGATGTGTTTGTCCCTTACAAGAAAAATGGAGTTGGCAAGGAAATAACAACCTCACTCATTCTTATGTGCTTTAGAGTGGAATGATATTCCAAAAATAACCATTGAGGGGTAATCTCAACCAATTTTTTCCACAGTTGCTAGGCATTTGGCTAGTATTCTATCGCAACAAGTGCCTAGTTTGAATACTCTAACTGAGGCACATAGTTTACACTGATGGGTTTACTAGAGATACCAATGAATGTAAGGGAGAATCCCTTTGGTTTCCTAGAAATATTTTTCCTAAAAAAGATTAATAATATAGAAAAGGAGACCATTACTTATGCCATCATAACAAAAAAAATGAGGTAAACTAACACTTTGAAAAACTTAAATGATCACTATTGGGAAACGTCTATATGCTTTCCTATTTTTAAACCCACTCTTATAACATAATATCTAATTTGACTACCTTTGGAAGTTGAAATCCAATATCTTTATAGTTTACACACACCTAAGAATTTGTTGTAAGAATAATTTGAGATTCAACAAAGAAAGAATGGCATTAAGTTCTCTATGCTTTTACAGACATAATGTGATGTTGCATTTATGGGTTAGCCTCTTTGTAAGTTTCTAAGTATATAGTTAGTTACTAATATAGTGTATAACAGACCATGACACATATATGTTGACTAAGGACTAAGAATCCTAACATTTAATGTTAACTTAACAATAGCATAATAATTTATTACATAGAATAATTGATGTAAGCAAAGTTGGAAGTAGAAATTGAACTTCTTTAGAGTTCACACAATCTAAGAACCCAAGGTAAGAAATTAGCATAGATTCACAAAAGAAAGGGCTTTATTGAATATCTGAATGTTTTTTTATAGAAAATATATAAGGTTGCATTTATGGGGCATGGGCCATCCTCCTACCTAATTATAGAGTCACTTGCTAATGGTGTAATATTTCATTTAGATACATTTAAGTTGACTAACACTAAAATTAGAACACCTAGGATTTAATACTAACCAAGAAATCATAGAAGTTGTTATTGTGTATTACACTACCTTATTATATTTAATATTTATATTAATGTCACCTTCTTCTCTGCATAAGAGAAAATTGTCCCCAATCTTTTTTATATGGGAAAATTGTTTTTCAAAAGATGTCAAACAAAGATATTTGGATTGCAAAGGTAGGGTCCTCTTTCGCCATTAGGCCAATGAAGTATGCAATTGAGTGGTTGTCTCTTGTTGTCCACGTTTCAATATCCAGTAGGAATTTTTTAGAAAAGGAGACTAAAATTAAAAAATTATCCTTGTTGGATGAATGAGTGGCACTTCTTGTTGAAGTTATGGTGGTTCACAGAACTTATATTACTCACATGTACAACATCATGGATGCTTACTTCAGGTAGAAAATCAAGTCAAAGAGAATGGGTTCCACTAAGCTACTTGATGGTATAAACTAGATTTTGATCCCCCTCCCCTCCCACAAGTGATTCACTCTTGAAGCACAATGCTAGAGGAATCATTCAGGAAATTGTGTTGGAAGTTTGCTTCCTAAATGCTCCATTTTGGGGGCATGATTCCTACAAAAAAAAATTCTCCCTACCAAGTTCAAGAGAATTGATGGAGTGTTGCTCCTAAGGGATCCCTAATCAATTCCTAAACACTTCTGAGAGCACGAAAAAGCTCCCTCGATGCTCTTACACAACTGAGGTGCACTTAGCCTTTTGTGTGTGTTTGGGAACCAAGTCAAGATTCCAAATGATTCTAAAAGGCATGGTTAGAGTTTTTTTTTAGAATTAAAACATTCATTCACTCATTTTTCTTTCATTGCATTCACTTCACTTAACTTTGCTAGGAGGATTTTGAGTAGGCTTCTTGTTAGTTCTTGAGGAGATTTACGTTGGATACATAGGAGATTGAAGGCTAGAATTTGAGAGATATTCTAAGGGAGATTGAAGGTTTCCACTTCTGAGAGCTTGGAAGGGATATTGAAGGCTTCCATAATCATTGAACAACCATTGGAGAGATAAAGAGGTAGGCCCTAAATCCCATTCTTTTTCTTTTTATTTTTTGTATAATTTTTTCATGTGTTGGGAGATAAAGGACGTCAAAATAAAAATAATAATGAGGAAAAAAAATACACAACACATGCCATGGAGAGGAGGAATAAATGGAAGGGGATTATGATAATGAAAATGATAGTGATGATGCAGGTTTTCAAAACCCCAAAAGTGATCTCAAAACCCTTGTGAAATTATGTGACAAGGCTTGAGGAATGGCAAGGGGGTGGAACCACAAAATTTATATGGCCCCATTATCATAAAAAATACAAAGTTTCCTATACCCATGTCAAAAAGAATCTATGTGGGATTGTGCATGCCATGGGGTGAAGGTAAGACAAGTCCCAACCAAAGATAAAATCAAATACCAAAAGGAAGAGGAAGCACAAAACAAATCCAAAGAGAATGAGAGTTTAAAAAGAATGTTTAATGATCTATTCCCATCCCCATACTAGTGTATTCTTCCCTTCATATTCATAGTGTATAACAATATCATATTTTTTTAACCAAGGTTGTAGGGATGATGTGGATGCAAAATTTTGTGGGTTTCTCTACGCATGTTGTCTACCATTCATTATTCTTCGTTCACCCTCTTTGAATGAAATGGTACAAGCCATCAACAGTGTCCCTAAAGGATACAAGATTCGTAAGTATGACAATGAAAGATACTTGGTACTTAATAGGTAAAAAACCAAAATCCATAGTTCTCTAAGAAGATTCACAAATTCTTGGAACCATTATAGGGTATGAATTGTATTTGATGGTTGAAAAATGTTAAATGTGGGCCATCAATAAATATTCTTCATGTGTTTACAAATGTTGTAGTATTTCTTTGAGGCTGTGGTCACTACTTAGATCACTACATAAACCTTAATTAAAACCATTCAAGAGTTTGGACCCTATTAAAAGTTGGGCTTCAACATGCAGTCAAGAACAAACCACATGTTGTCAAGAAACTTTAAGAACACATACTCAAAGAAGAACATATGTATGGGGAGGTTAACTAATCAAGTTTCTATTGCCCTTTCATGAGTATTTGTACATAGGAGAGATGGTTGCAGTGGTTGAACTCACTCCAACTAATCATTCATTAGAGTGTTTTATACTTATATTTACATTCATATTTACTTTACATTTACATTATATAATGTGTGATGATGTTAATAAGCCTAGAAGGTATCTCAACATCTTCCCCCATCTCAATTCCTTGTTCATCTCGATCAAGTGTTCAAAAAGTATTGGACCTCTACTCCTACAAAATTATCCTTACTATGCATCAACCATACATATTGATCTGCATAGGTAACTTAGTTGAAATAGTCGTTAGCTAGATAACAAAATACATGTATTCAAGGTTTACTATGAATTGTGAATCTCTAGGTGACTGCATATTGTACATACAACTCATCAATCATTTTATACAATCCATGTGTGCCTCAAGTTGCCTATACTATTATATATTGTCACCCACAACTGAGAATTGTCAGGGAAACCCCTCTCAAATTCAGTTGGTCTCTACCAAACTCAAATGAGTCTAGCACATTTAACTACTTCTCCTAGAGTTTCTTTATATAAGATAAATGAAGGTCTACAACATCAACCATCCTATTATTTTTCGTTTCCCAACATAGGAAACTGTTTTGTTTTCTCATACTATGGGGCTCAATTAGTTCAACATTTTGTTGTCATCATATTTTCCATTCAATGCTTATGTGTGTTCATGTCATCTGAAATCTCATTCTTGAATGACTTATTTTCACAAATGCCCTGCTACAAGTGCTCAACTACTCAATCAAATAATATCTACTACTCTCCTTTAATGTTCTGTCAAATTATTTCATTCCTACACTCAAATCTTCTTCCTCCTTTTAATATCCAAGATGGCTACATTGGATGCTCTATTTGTTAAATTGTAGCAAGAAAATGCTTCATTTGACTTGTGCCTTAGTCAAATGGAGAAATTTGAATTTCCACATCAACAGAATGACTTGAGTTGCAGTTAGTATGAGTGACATGGCTAAGTCACTCAGTCAAGTCAACCATTTTGATTTTTTGGGCAAGAAGTAGAGTTTTGCATGAGTTGATTACTAATATTTAGAAATCTAGTGGAGTTATAGTTAGTGAAACTCAGTTATCTGAGCTCTGGCCATGAATAGAGTCAGTAGGAGTTCAGTTGAGTAATCGTAACTATTGTTAACTCACTAATCTCCCAGTTAACTAGTCAATTTACTAAAAATAGACCTAGTCATGCATGGAATTCGAATTGCCTAGTTGAGGAGGAGGAAAAGGCACATTTTATTTATCAATTGTATATTATTGAGTGTACAGGTTTTGCATTGGAGCGGGTGAACAATTCCTTTAGGATTTTCATAAGGAATTAGGATATTTCCCTATATTTTAGGAGTTAATTTCCTTAAGGATTGCACAAGGAAATATGAGGAAAGTCGAGGCCTATTTTGGCTAAGTGTTGGTCATAGCAGGCAGAGCACGTTGAGATCAATATTGCAGTGCAGGTTGAGCTTCAAGGATTGAAGTTGTCATTGTAATAGATCCATATTCTCATCTGATTTAATACAAACAAAGGAGTGGTTTTCCCCAGTTGGGTTCCCCAGTAAAAATATTGTGTTCATTGTGATTTAATGATTGCATGTGTTTCTATTGTATGTTTCCTTTCTACAGATTGAGTAGAAGAAATTTGTGTCTATTATTTTCAATTTGAATTCATTAGCAACTGCAAATTTCGAGTTATTTCTACATGGTATCAAAGCAATGAACAAAATCGATCACCACACAAGACCTCAAGTACAATGTTGATGGAAGGATTCATGGGATGTTAGGAGGTAGATTCGAATGGGAGCCCTAGTTCAATTGATGAAAGAAGCCATATGATCGATATGAGGGCAGCTCCAGAAGTCCCTAAGAGCAGTGATGATGGAGCAACAATATCAGTGCTAGTGGCTAGTTTGTTGAAGATTCTAAGAGTTGACAAGCTTGGAAGAGAAAGAGAGAAACTAGTGCGCATGTTTGTTTCCTTGAGCAGCAAGGCAAAGAGATCTCAAAGTAAGTGGTGGTTAAGCGAGAGCATGATAAAGCTCTCAAGATGGAGCCTCGGCCAATATATCAATTTGAGTCTAAGCTAGTTGGAAATTGGGTTTATTGGTAGGATGATGAGGAGCATAGCCCAAGTCGAGTGTAGGAAACCACTCAATGAGAAACTTCTAGTATAGGGAGAGTTCAATCCAAGTGGGCATAGGATTTGTGTACGGGAGACCATAATAGAGTTTAATATTCCAGTATCACTTCCAGCCATAGGAAGCAACCACATAGGTACAGAGGGTGCATGGCACTTATGAATGAAGTGATGGGATCACAGATAATGGTGGAAAAGAACAGGTCTTTAGATCAGGTTCCACATAAGAAAGTAGGGAAGTCTTCTAGTTTAGAGGGAGTAGTTGTAACATAAGAGAACTTGGTAGTGTTAGAGATAGATCTAGGAGGATGAGGTTCTTCCAGAAGCACCTTCCTTGCTAGCATGCTCAAGTTCCTATAATTTAGGAATCAATCCCTATAATTTAGGAGCTAATTCCTATAAGTTAATATGAATTCCTAATACTTAGGATAGGTCCCTACAAATTAGGATGAGTTCCTATAATTTAGGATCAGTTCCTAAAAGTTAGGCCGAGTTATGAAGAAATTTCTTTAGTGCAGGAGGATAATGCGAGTTGCAAGGAGGGAGTAGAGATATTTCCCACGGGAATATTGAGACTCGGAGGGAGTCTAGTTTCAGAGGGAGGAACCTTATGGAAGCTAGTACTTCAAGATCTGGGAAGATCAGACTTGTTATTGTTGTAGTTACAGCAGCAGTGTAGAAGCAGCAACAGAGCAGTAGCAGCAGCAGTATGAGTATATCATAGTTCACTCTGTATGCAGCTATATCTCCAAGACTGAGGTGGAGTGATGTAGAGCCTTAGCCCCAGAGTTGAAAACATAGTAGAGTAGCAACAGTTGCATATGGTTTTCACATAGACTATGAGTTTTCTCGGTGGATTCGTTCCATATACATTTGATTCTTGCAGCAGACCCGAGGGTTTCTCGATGGCTCTGCACCCCACATTTAATTCTTGTAGGAGACCTCAGGGTTTCTCAGTGGCTCCGCTCCCTACATTTGATTCTTGCAACATATTTGAGGGTTCTAAGTGGCTCCTCTCCCTACATTCGATTTTGTGTTCCCTTGTGGCTTTCCCCGTGCATGCACTACTACATTTTGGTTAAGTGTTGGTCAGATCAGGTGCATATTAGTATTGCAGTGCAGGGTGAGCTTCAAGGATTGAAGCTATCATTATAATAGATCCATATTCTCATATGATTTAATATAAACATAGGAGGGGTTTTTCCCAGTTTGGTTCCCTAGTAAAAATATTGCGTTCATTGTGATTGAATGATTGCATGTGTTTCTATTGTATGTTTTACTTTCCATAGATTGAGTAGAAGAAATTTATTTCTGTTGTTTTCAATCTGAATTCATTAGAAACTACAAATATCTAGCTATTTCTACACTATTACTCTTCAAACTATGTTCTATTTCTTATTAATGTTGGTTTCTTTCATCTCTCTCACAATGTATGTAGCTTGCAATTTAATTTAAATAAAGGATACCTTTAACTAACCCAACTCAACTAAGACTCTGTGCACGTAACTTGTCTACCTAAATGGTTGAACTCTAGAAATATTTAATTGTTAGTAACACACATTTTTCCAATACCATACTTTTACAAACTTAACAAAGATGTTTTCAACTGGGCATCGACTGATGTCAACAAGAAATAGATCTGGTTGGCTAAGTATTGACTTACATTACATTAGTGGAGGGAATCGTGTGGTTTAAAAGAAGACTCGTGTTTAAGCTCCTCCTTTCATTTAACTCAATTTCAGATTTTACAATATGTCATGGTTGAAGGACTCAATTTGTTGTAACTCAACCAACAACATAATTTATTTATTTTTTCTTTTTCAACTTTGCTAACTTTAGCTAGATTGTTTCTTCTTCATGAAATTCTTTTTTTACATGTGACTCCACTAAAATTCTTAATATAATAATCACAAATCATCAAAATTTACTCACTAAATTTTCTATTATTACTTTTAAAAGAAACCCAAAATGTAATATCCCTTATCAGGAATATTCCTCAAACACAAGCAAACTCCAACCAGAGATGGACTGGGAGGGCATTTACTAGATATGTCGCCTATGAAAAGAGGACAAGATCTGGAGGCTACCTGGCCCTTTCCAGACTCTGTCTAAGAGTATAGGAGAAAACACACAAGTGGTATAGTAACCGGGAAGCTCAAAGAGATAAAAATAACAATGGTGCAACATATAACAATATAACCATAAGCAGATACTCAAGAAATGCAGAGAGAAATGCTAAGCCATTTTATTATACTGAGTAATAGAATAAGTATAGGAGGTGATTAGAAAGATAGCACCTTGACTTGCACAAGGCAAGTGAAGAAATACACTCATAATAGCAAAGGAATGGCTTCTCTCTGAACTGCGTCCCAGCTGCTGGAGAACTATCGTGCTCCTATTGCTGCTAGAAATGAAATGTGGATTGGGGTTGTTTCCCTACTCAGAAGATGTTGAAACTCTGGAATCGGATTCTACTCAGAAAAACCCAGAAAGCTTTTCTAAAATGGCCGACCCTCGAAAATCACCCCCTTGAGGACCAACGCAATCCCTTAAGGCTCTCTGCTGCTGCTGAAATGAACCCACCACAACTCTTCCTGAAACTCAGCAAAAATCCTCCAATATGCAAGGGTTGATCCCCTACTCAACCTCCCAGCACAAATCCCCCTGCAAAACCTCAATCCAGAACTCCTGCCAGAAAGAACTGCGTCATCCCTCTCAAGACTGCGCAGTCATCCAAGATGCTCAATCCTCCTGCCAAAATGTTGATGAAACTACTGAAAAAATACCGATGGAAATACCTTGCCTGAGCAAGCACTCAAAGTCTCCTAGGGCTAAGGGTGAGATATCCGAACAGAGACACTCAATGCACTAAATAGTGCTGCAGACTAGCTAAACATCCAGCGTGCTCTAAGTCAAAGTGACTAGCTCAAATGCACATAATCGAATTCCAAAATGAGGAGGCTCCTCTCTCCTTTATAGTGTTGGCCTCTCTCAATCCCAAGGCTCACCTCCTCCAACGTAGCTTTCCTCTTGCCATGTGTTTCTCACCATCTGCACAGTCACTCCATGTGTCTACGTGGGCCCCTCCTCTACGTGGTTATTTGGCCCCCCTTGGCTCACCTTTTAAGTTACAACGTTGTGCTACTAGGGAGTGTCTTTATTCATGAAAGTAGTATGTCCCCCTCTCCTCACCTTTTTATTTATAAATAGTTATAGAAGGAAAAATTGAGCAAAATCGAATATCCCAATTAGCCATGGCTAATTAGGAATATTACAATCTCCCCCGGCAAAATGTTGCTTGTCCTCAAGCAACTGAAGTGATGGATGTTGCAAGATCTTCTCACTCTCCCAAGTGGCATCCTCATCCGGTAAATTCTTCCACCTCACCAAGAATTCCCGGACTGTCCTGCTCCGCAGCCGCCTCTCCCTGGTATCAATAATGGCCTCTGGCTGCAACACCAAATGCCCCTCATCATCTATGGGTGGTAGCTCATCTGTCACTGTCACATGTTGCTCCAATGCCTTCTTCAGGCATGATGCATGAAAAATGTTATGAATCTTGCTGCCTTGGGGCAGCTCCAACTCACATGCAACCTGTCTAATCTTGTGTATCACCCTGTATGGCCCATAAAAGTGGGGCTTGAGCTTCTCAACCCCCTTCTGCTTCAGTGACGACTGTTGATATGGCTGTAATCGTAGGTAGACCAGGTCCCCTACCTCAAACTATCTCTCCACCCAACCCCTGTCAGCATATAGCTTCTGTTGGTTTTGCATTGTAGCCATATTATCCTTGAGAGCCAAGAGAATATCCTGACTCTCTTGGATCCAAATCTTGGCTCTCGAAGCCTTGCTAGCACCAAACATCACGTCAGTAAAAGATAAAGGATGATACCCATACAAAGCATAGAATGGTGACATACCGATGGACATGTGATGTGTAGTGTTGTAGCAGTACTCCCCCAGATGCAGCCACTTCAACCATGCTCTTTGCTGCCCACTGACATTGTTACACAAGTAGCCCTCCAGCCACTTGTTAACTATCTCTGTCTACCTATCCATCTGTGGGTGATAATTGGCACTCGGTGTCAACTCCGTCCCCACCAACCGAAAAAGCTCCTACCAAAACCCGCCCATGAAACGGCTATCCCTGTCACTGATGATGGTCTTAGGAAGACCATGTAGTCTGAGGACCTCTCTGAAGAACAGCTCGACTACCTGTGTTGTTGTGTAGTGTGCGGATATGGCAAAAAAATGTGCGTACTTTGTCAGTCGATCAATGACGACAAAGATACAATCCTTGCCCTGCACCATGGGCAACCCTGTGATGAAGTCCATCGAAATACTCTCCCATTTCCCCTCCAGAATGGGAAGAGGCTGCAATAATCCTGCGGGATGGCTCATCTCCCCCTTATTCCTCTGGCAAGCATCACACTCCCGGACATGCTGGAGTACGTCCTCCTTGAGGCCCTTCCATGAGAAACTCTCTCTAATGAGCCTGTAGGTTTTGGTAAAACCCTGATGACCTACCAATAGTGAATCATGTGACGCCTGAAGTATCTTCTTCTTGAGTTGAGACCCCTCAGTCAAGAAGATCCGGCCCCTGTAGTAGATGATCTCATCGACCACCCTGTACCTGTCATCTGCCACTTGCCCATCCAGAACCTCACATGCAAATATGTCCTTGGAGTACTCTACTAAGAGTCGAGCCCTCTAGTCTGCGTCCAAGCTCATAAGAGAAAATGTGGCTGGCCTACGTGAAAGGGCATCTGCTACCACGTTGTTCTTACCCTTGACATACTCGATGTCAAAGTCATATGCTTGGATCTTGCTGATCAACTTCTGTTGCCTCTCTTATAGCTGCTTCTACTCCAAAAAGAACTTCAGGCTGTTGTGATCAGTCCTCACCCTGAACCTGTTACCCACCAAATACTGTCGGTACTTAGCCAATGCATGCATGATGGCCAGCATTTCCTTGTCGTATATAGAATACAACCTCTCGTGCGGAAGGAGCTTCCAGCTCTCAAAGGCTATAGGGTGACCTCCTTGCATCAACACTGCGCTGATTCCCTCTCCCGACGCATCACACTCCAAAACAAATGGCTGCATGAAATCCGACAACACAAGCACTGGGCAGCTACTCATAACCTCCTTGAGCCTGTCAAAGGCTCGCTGTGTTGTATCCGACCAACTGAATGCCCCCTTCCTCGTCAAATCTGTCAGGGGTGCAGCAAGCTGTGAGAAACCCTTGACGAACTTCCGGTAGTAAGTACAAATGCCAATGAATCCTCGAAGTTCCGTCACATTTCTTGGCTCCAGCCAATCTCTGATGACCCTGATATTCTCCTCATGGACCCTCACTCTGTCCACTCCTATGATGTGTCCCAAGTATAACATCTCCGTCAACTTGAACTCACATTTGGAGAGCTTGGCATGGAACTGTTGCTCCTCCAAGATGCGCAATACTGTCTCAATGTGCTAGTGATGCTCCTCCTAAGTCTTGTTGTAAATGAGGATATCATCAAAAAACACCAACACAAACTTCCTTAAGTGACTGCGGAAGATGTGATTCATGCAAGACTGGAATGTAGATGGGATGTTGGTTAGCCTGAAGGGCATCACCAAAAACTCAAAGTGCCCATAGTGACACCTGAAGGCGGTCTTGGGAATGTCCTACTCCTTCACACAAATCTGATGGTACCCAGATCTCAAATCAATCTTTGAGAAGAACCGTGCTCCTCTCAACTCGTCCATAAACTCATCGATCCTGGGTATGGGGTATCTGTTCTTCAGGGTCTTCTTGTTCAGGGCCCTGTAGTCAATGCACATCCTCAAGGTGTCGTCCTTCTTCTTCACCAACATTATGGAAGAAGCAAAAGGACTCGCGCTCGGCTGAATGTGCCCAAGAGCCAGCAACTCTTGAATGGCTCGCTCAATCTCATCCTGATAGGCCTTGGGATGCCTATAGGGGGTAGTAATCACTGCCTGTATGCCCTGCTCAAGCTCAATAGTGTGCTCAAACCCCCGGTCTGGTGGCTGTCCCGACGGAATCTCCCCAAATACTATGGCATACCGGTCAAGGGTGGACTGTATCTCCGGGTGCACTCTCTGCCCTGTAGTCCCTGTCTCTGATGTACGTAACTCTACTGCCCACTCTGTGTCTCCCTTCCAGAAGACTGCCTCCATCTAATGAGCCAAAACAGTCTGAGGCGGATATGTATGTTGTCCCTGTATCTTCTCATGCCTCCCTGTCTTCTCATCATCCCATTCCATCTCTAGGGTCTTCCAATCTGTCATGACCTTCCCTAGAGTGATGAGCCACTGAACACCCAGTATCATGTTGGTGTCCGGAATATCGACCACGAAAAAGTGGTCAGTTAATGTGTAAGTGCCCATCGTTATGGATAACTCTGGTACATAACGTGCACACACCATGGTCTGATCTCCTAGTACCAAAACTGAAAACCCATCAAATCTCTCTATCTGTATACCTCTCCGCTCAACCATCTGTGCATCGATGAAGTTGTGGGTTGCCCCACTGTCAACCAAAACTGATACTCGCTGGCAACGTACTGCCCCCCGTATGCGCAGCATCAAATACTTGGGAACTCCTCGCAATGCTGCAAGGGCTCCTCTGGTAGGAGCAAAATCTGCACCACCCGCTGCTAGTGGTCGAGGTGGCAAACGATCCTGCGCAGCATGACTATCTCCTGCCTCCACATCGTCCTCCTCATCCTCTTCCCCGCTGCTCTCAGAGAAGACCTCAATAAAATGTGCTTTGCTAGCAGCACATCTATGTCCCGATGCCCACGGCTCCTGACAAGTGAAGCACAACCGCTTCTTCTTCAATTCCCTCGTGGCATCATCATCAATATGTACTCGTCTTGGATTCCCCTTCAGAGGCGGAATCCTCACATCCTTCCCCTTAGGCTGGAAATCCTGTCACTGGGGGTAAGGTGTCCGGGTCCTGGGTAAGACATCTTGTAAGTCCCGGGTCCTGCTAATAGCATCCTGAATGGTGGTTGGTCTAGCGGATCTAACTAGACCCCGAAGTGGCTCTGCTAACCCCTCAACATACATGTAAATCCTCCGTTCCATGGACAGATCTGGCACCATCATTGAAACCCTCAATAAATCTGAAATATAGGTCTATGGGCTCCCAGTCTATTTGAGCCTCGTCAGCTCCACAAAGTGTTGTTCCTGATCCCTCCGGTCAAACCTCTCCATCAATCTCCTGGTAAACTCAGCATATGTCGTCACTATGGAGTGTTCGAGTGTAACCATCCCATGGAACCACCAATCCTAGGCCTCACCATCCAAATGTAATGTTGCCACCTTGATGGCCTCCGTCTCTAACATCTGGTTAAGCTGGAGGTAAATGTCCAGCTTCTCCACCCAAGACTTTGTCGAACTGTTTGATGAACCATCAAACGTGGGAAAGTGGAATCTACTAGCTGCATGGTGGGTGTCACCATCATGATAATGTCAGTACCCTCTATGATGGTCGCAGGGTCTACTATCCCGCTGGAGCTGAACAAAGTCTTTGAATGAGAGAGCCTCCCTGAACTCCTACCCATAAGCCTGGTATTCTGCAAAATAATCGCCCATATGACCGGGCTCTACCTCCTGCTGGGCTCTGACCCCCGTGTCTGCTTCTAAGAAAGTGGGCATGGTAGAGCATGTAGGCGCATGTGAGGCCACCTGCTGAGTAGTATCACGCTGCTCTAGCAAATGGTGGGATGCACCCGATCCCTCACCAACCTGGAAAACCCGTGGGCTCTCACATTGTCTAGCCTCTACTACCGTGAATCTCCGCCCCATCACCTCAATCTACCCCGACAGATCCTGTATTGATTTGAGGAGCATGTCCGCAAATCTCTTCCTGTCATCATCTGCCATCGGATCCTCCTGCTCTGTGTCCACCATAGGCTCCTTCTGTTCTGCGTCCACCACAGGCTCCTCCTGTTCTGCGTCCACCACCGGAACACTGTCTCCCTCTCCATAAGTGTTCTCCAATCTACGCCTAGTGTCTTTGTATCTCCTACCTCTATAACAAATGTAGGGCTTTTCCCCCAGTTTCATAGATTTCTAGCTCCACAGGCTGAGCCAGATCTATGCTCTGATACCACCGTAATGTCCCTTATCAGGAATATTCCTCAAACACAAGCAAACTCCAACTAGAGATGGACTGGGAGGGCATTTACCAGATATGTCGCCTCTAAAAAGAGGACGAGATCTGGAGGCTACCTGGCCCTCTCCAAACTCTGTCTAAGAGTATAGGAGAAAACACATAAGTGGCATAGTAGTCAAGAAGCTCAAAGAGATAAAAATAACAATGGTGCAACATATAACAATATAACCATAAGCAGATACTCAAGAAATGTAGAGAGAAATGCTAAGACATTTTATTATATTGAGTAATAGAATGAGTACAGGAGGTGATCAGAAAGATGGCACCTCGACTTGCATAAGGCAAGTGAAGAAATACACTCAGAATAGCAAAGGAATGGCCTCTCTCTGACTTGCGTCCCAGCTGCTGGAGAACTACCGTGCTACTACTGCTGCTAGAAATGAAATGAGGATTTGGGGTTGTTCCCCTCCTTAGAATATGCTGAAACTCTAGAATCATATTCTACTTAGAAAACCCAGAAAGCTTTTTGGAAATGGCCATCCCTTGAAAATCACCCCCTTGAGGACCCACGCAATCCCTCAAGGCTCTGCGTTGCTGCTGAAATGAACCCACCACAACTCTTCCTGAAACTCAGCCAAAATCCTCCAATATGCAAGGGCTGATCCCCCTGCAAAACCTCAATCCAGAACTCCTGCCAGAATGAACTGCGTCATCCCTCTCAAGACTGTGCAGTCATCCAAGATGCTCAATCCTCCTACCAAAATGCTGATGAAACTACTGCAAAAATACTGATGGAAATACCTTGCCCGAGCAGGCACTCGAAGTCCCCTAGGGCTAAGGGTGAGATCTCCGAACGAAGACACTCAATGCACTAAACAGTGTTGCAGACTAGCTAAACAGCCAGCGTGCTCTAAGTCGAAGTGACTAGCTCAAATGCACATAATCGAATGCCAAAATGAGGAGGCTCCTCTCTCCTTTATAGCGTTGGCCTCTCTCAATCCCAAGGCTCACCTCCTCCAACGTAGCTTTCCTCTTGCCACATGCTTCTCACCATCTGCACAGTCACTCCATGTGTCTACATGGGCCCCTCCTCTACGTGGTTCTTTGGCCCCCCTTGGCTCACCTTTTAAGTTACAACGTTGTGCTACTAGGGAGTGTCTTTATTCATGAAGTGAGTATGTCCCCCTCTCCTCACCTTTTTATTTATAAACAACTATAGAAGGCAAAATTGAGCAAAATCGAATATCCCAATTAGCCATGGCTAATTAGGAATATTACACAAAACCATCGTGACCAGTTCATAATGTTGATTAAGAATATGAGAGTTTCCAGCCTTGTTCCAATTGTTTCCAACAACAAAATGATGTCCAAGGGGATATTTTCTTAACAAAAATGACTCACAAAGGATGGCTCACAAATCAACTAGATGGTGCCTCATGCACCCAACTCTTGTTCTCGTGTGGCTAGCTATGTGTCACTAGGTACACCTAAATCTTGGCAATGTTGCAAATTCTGCAAAATCTACTTGCCATAATTTGAACCATGTTGACTCTGCAATAGCTAGCCACAAGTCATATTCCCCAACATTCAAGTTCTCAACAAAATGGGCCCTAATACTATTAATATATATATTCGTAAAAAAATAAAACCACACCATTCACTTACTATGATATTTACTATTTCAAAATGTATCAAATTCAAATCAACACAACATAAAGAGCATTCGAACATAACTACTGTAAAATGAAACCTTATCATTCTACTTGTAGAAATAAAGAACAAGTAGTCAACGCAACACCATACCTTGAGTGGGCCCTTCCTCAAGGTTGGCATGTGCCTTTTATGCTAGTGAACTATCAACATAAGCTCGATCGCAACTACATTTACCCACATCAAGAAATCAAAACATAATCATGGACCTCTAATTGATTTCACAATGCACACATTTTTATATTATTTGTATCAAAACTAATAACAAAGATTTATCACAAAATATTGGTTGTTGAGGATACCCTGCTTCATATATATATATATATATGGGAACCATAATTTCAATTGCATAACAAAACTATTCACCGAACGATGGACAAGATAAGAAAAACAACCATTTTTTTATAGTAAAGACAAGGAATAGCTACAATAGTTTGAGCTACCATGGGAGTTGATACCCCTCATGGAAAATGTTGTGACTTCATGCCAGCCATACGGGCCTATGGCATAGCCACCAATGTTGCACGTTGAACTAATTCAGGCCCTGTTCAATTATGTGATACATGCGATTGGTTGGGGTGCTACATAATATCATATGCACACTTTATAAATTCTTTAATTGTTTTATCATTACTTTGGTGGATATATGCCCTGTAAGTTGGCCTGTTGAACCTTAGAACATGGCACTAGTATGTCCATGTGGTTTCGTTGAGTTGTCTTTCATCATTGAGAAAAATGATCCTCGTCGACTTCAAAGGTTTCAATCAAAAAAACTACCAGTGTGCCCTTGTGCCTTTATACATGTGGTTTAATAATTATTTTGGTATTATACGTTCCCAATGGTTGTCCACCTATGGATAATAACCTTTGAGGAACCATAATTAGTCCATTTTATTGTGCACACGTCATAATTTAAACACACAAACATATATTTAATACCTAGACTTAATAACTCTTCAAAACATTCCTTAATTCAAATCTTAAGCAATAAATCAAGAAACATAATAAGCATAGCTACCTTTGATCTTGAAAATCACAAAGAGCGTGTTTAATGATCCAAAAATCGAGAAAGAGGAATGAACTGATGCAAAAAGAAATGGTTTGATAGTTAAAAAGGATGTCAATTTTACAGCTCATCATCTCCGCCTAACTGATTGCATATCATCATGCAGCTCATTTTGTTTATGGAATTCATGCATGCACATCACCCAGCTATATTAGGTGGAGACTCCAAACTCTGGAGCCTTGTAGTACCCCAATATCTTCTCAATTTACATCCAATTTTATCTTTCTTCTTCCTCGTCCCACTAAATATGGGTTATGATCCAAATTGGATCATTATCTTATTTTTCATCCATCTTGATGCATTCAGAGTGGAAAAATTGGAGGAATTAGTTCACAGGACCGTTTTTACCGAAGGGACCCAGTTTGGAAAAACGAGGTCTGAAACCTTCCGAGAGTGTTTTGAGGCATCAATCTTTGTTGCTTTAGTGTTTCACCTTTTCATTCGATTATACACACATATATTTCCAACAGCATAAGAATCGTGTCAATGAAAGTCAGTATGCGAAAGTTATGCCACTCAGAAGTTGACCTTCCTGTTTTTACACCCGTAACTCATGAGAACGTTGTGTCAGCCCCCATTATTCATGGAAAATAGGCTAGCCATGTGATTATGATGTAAAATAATTTAGAAGAGTATATATTGTAACAATGTTTAAGGAGTTGAGGTAGTCAAACTTAACCAATAGTAGGTTATTAAGTTATGTTATAACTGAGCCACTAAGAGGAAGAGGCATTCCATTCTTTCAAGTGTATTTATTCCATAACTGAGAAAAAATAGCCAAGATGGATAGGAGGTAGATCAACAAGGAGTATTTTTGCATTGTATTATCCCATGGGTTGTAGGCCACACTTCTTTTTACTTGCAACCATATTTCCAGACAGAGAAAGAGAGCAAAGCGACCTCACCTTCTAGTTGGGTTTTCTCTCAAAAGGGTTTCCCAAAGCATCTCTTGTGTTATATGTGTGTGTGATATTTTATTTTTTCATTCTCTATTTATGCATAGGTTTTATTTACATGCATACACTATTTAAAGTAAAATCTAGAAATCTAAGAAATTTATAATAGTGTAGAATTTCATATTTTTAATATAATATTATCGAATCTGTTGTGATGAATATCTAGTGGAATATCCACGGTAGTTTACAGATCAGGTTCTATAAAACCTTGGGGGACACCAAATAAAATGATAATGAAAGCAAATCCCTACCTATTGTGAGCCATGTTTTAGCAAGCAACAAGTGTATACCATCGCCTTATTGAGGGAAAAGACGAAGTAAGGATAGCCCATAGGGTTCTTGTCTTGTACCAAAGGTGTCAGTGCTTCCCAAATATCATGAGGAACCAAAAGGACTTCCAATGAATATCTCGTGGCTATCCCATGGTACCATGTAATGGAATATCATTGATTGTGCCCGATATGCCTCATAGTAACTAAGTCACTTGGATCTTCCATTAGTATTTGTAGATCATTCACAACCAAGCGTGTAACTAGATATTCATCCCTAATCATTAACTTAGCCTCAATTTTTGTGTGACCATAGTGTTGAAGAATGTAACTAGTTTCAGTCTTCATAATTGTACTTGTCAAAAAGAAAATCTATTATTAAAGAAAAATGGGTTTCATGCTTGGGTCAATGTTTTCTTGGTCAAAGCCTCCATTGAAGGCTTCTAGGTTTTATCTTAAGTCATTAGAGTCATTTTCATTCTTACTAGACCCTTCTTGGGCTTTTGTATCATGTAAAATTAATTGGTTTTGAGTCAAAAAGTAATTTGTCACCTCCACCCCAAGTCGGCCCTGTCCCCAAGAAGTCGGCTTACATGAGGGAAATTTGACCTAGAAAAAAGGCTATATAAGGAGAGACAATTTGACCTATTTTCACATTCACTCAACAAGTTGGATCTACAAGCAAGAGAGGTAGAAAAAGTGTGTGAAGTAGCTGGAAGAGGACGAATTTTGATGGGAAGATCTAAATTGAGAGTTTGGGTTATCTATTTCTCACACATGTGAATTTTTTGGGCAAATTGCAGGCATGAAATTTTGTCTCTACTACAAGTCCAAAATCTTGAAGTTGGGGGGCTGAAATCCTGAAGCAGGGTGTTGAAACTATGGGTTGAGGTTGTTGCAGTGAAGCTGGTACTTTGAGACTTTTAGAAGGGCATTGTACAGGAAGGAAGCACTAACTTGGTGGTTGAATAAGGTCTTTTTCTAGGTCTAAGAAGTCTAGAAGTATCTCATCTTGATTTGAATCTATTGAAGGAAGCGTTCTTGACAAGGATTTCCCCTTGTAGGGGTTTTTCTGTAATAGATCTAACCCAGAAATATATGAGAATAACAATATGCCCAGAAATAACAATATGTGAATATAGAAATGTCTCACTTTATTAATCAAAACCCTTGAGGTAGGGTAACACCATACAATCACTCCTTAAGGAAGGAGAACACTCCACAAGCCATATGCTTGCCAATACAATATTCATTGACACCTGTCAATGGGGAGTCTCTAGCCTCTATATAGGATTCATACATACAATACCATGGGTCATTACCATGGTTCTCTTAATACCATACATCTAATACCATGGGCTTATCACATTATTGCTAACTACTTGTGGTTCCTTACATGATGCGGGTTAACCACTTTATTTATTAACTATGGCCCATGATCTAATAATCACCCTATGAGTGACATCAGTTCAATATTTATTGATTAAAGGTATTACAGACTCATGTGCTGGTGTGTGTTCTGTGTTATTTAAGCAACAGATCGATCATATTGCCAATACATAGACATTTAAATGGAAAGACAGTAGAGAAATACAATAAGCAATACAAGAACACAAGAAATTAATAAGGAGTTCACCCTATTCTCGAGGGCTACATCTCCGGTCCAGCTCTTAGTGGTGGCCTTGTTTTATTGTGTCTTAAGCAGAGAATTACAATGCAGGAGCTCAATATGAGTCACCTGAAACAGATTTGCTTAGCAGGGTGGTTCTTAGATTCCCCAAGCCACTGGAGTGCATAGACTCAGTTTGCCTACCAGCTCTGTGACCTTCTGGTCTACAATGGATAGAGCCCAGTGTGGTGCTCAGTCCGGACAGATCCTCTCTAGGATGGCTTGAATCTCTCAAACTCTCTGGTGCTCGAAGCCGCCTTTGGTCAGCTCGGCCATCTGTCCAAATTCTGCTTTTGCTTCACTGTCTTCTTCTCTGTGTTCCTTCCTCCTCTTGGGATTCTGGTCTCTCTATCTCTCAGGGTTCTCTATCCCTCTATGTCTCTATGTATCTGTTTTTTCCTTGTTCATGGCTTTAAAGCCATTCGTTCCCATGCCTGTTCGGTTCCTCTTCCACCTCCGTCGAATTGCCTTCTGCAGCTGCGCTTAGAGTTCCCTGGCTCAACGTCATCATCAGCTCGGAAGGAGTGGCCACATGTCCTCTTGTAACTCACGCCAACCTGCTTCGTCGATTGAATTCTTCGGTTACATCGTGGAGTGAGTCTTCCTCCACCGTGGCAGTCAAACAGACCTCAAATCTTTAGAAATTGCGGCTTAATCCCTCGTCGATTCCGCTTCTCCATCGGGTGTGACCTTAGCCATCCGATCTGGGTCCCCCAAATCCAACGTTGTTCACTCATTTCGTGCGGTTGACTTGCTAGACCGTTAGCGCACGATGAGTGGTGGTTTTCTCTCACCTCCGCTTGCCACGTGTCGATCGTTGAGTGGGATCGTTTTGCTTTCATCCAAAACCACTTACCGTTTGAGGGCGCCCCGATCAATACCTCCAGTTTCTAGAGCACGAGTCCCACCTTGTCCTTTAGCGTTTTTGCCTTTTGTCACGCGGTTCTCTGGCTCCCCACGTGACCGAGTGCCCAGGGCTTCCCCATTTTGAGCCTGTTTTCCCAGCAATGCGCGATTAGCGCTAAGCACTAATCGCGCATCAAAATCCACCTTTGTTTCCCGATCCGGGCCTCCCAGGGGCTAATTCGGCCTCCCGCATAGTCTCCATGGGCCTCGGTCAGCGCGCTTTGACCGAGGTCCTCGTCATTCCATGCTGGCTGCCATTGCCACTAGTTCAGGGTGTTTTTGATCACTGTTTTGGAATTTCTTTGATGTTCGTCCCGACCTAATACAGTCATGGTTCCTTTGACAGTTCTTTATGGATCCAATTCGGATCATGGCCTTCCCACTGAAAAAGCTTTTGGACCACCAAAATTTGGTTTTCAAGCATCGAATAAGTGAGGATATTGTTTTCTTACTTGTCCAATCTCAATCCACTTTACACTGCTTGGCTTTGAACCTTTGAGCCCAATCCTGAGGTACTCCATATCTCCCCTGCACGTTGTCCTCACCTTCCTATCCAGCACTGTGTCTTCCTAAAATTCATTAAGATATTCAAGTAGCAAGTCATCTATAGAAGGCAATTGACTTTGCTCTTCAAGGTCCTCAAATCATTGAAGGTTCAAACAATCTCAAGCAATCTGCATTTACGACTGAGTAGATGTGCATGTAAGCTGGTAAATCAAAGCGAAAAGCATTTTCACCAATCTTCTCAAGTATCCTAAAGGGTCCATACCTGATAGGCTTTAGCTTTTTACCTTCACCTTGCATCCTGTCCTTGCTGATATACAGCCGGACTTGGTCACCAACTTGAAAACTATGCTCCATCTGATGCTTGGCATGCCTAGCCTTGTACTTGGCTTGGCTCTTTTCCAGCTATTCATGTACTGCCTGGTGGGTCTCCTGGATCTGTTCAATGAACCTAGTTGCCCTGTCCACATCACTGTGTCCATCAACCATGGTATCTTTACCAAAGACAAAATCCAAAGGAGACCTTGGTGTGAAACTGAAACAAGTCTCAAAAGGAGATCTCTGTGTAGAAGAATGTTTTGCTCCATTGTAAGCATGCTGCACATAACAAAGTGTTCATCCCAAAGCTTAGGATGTTTGCTGCAATATCCCCTCAGTAACTGGATCACTGTCCTGTTAACTACTTCTATCTGGCCATCTGTTTGTGGATGAAAAGTTGTGCTTTTCTTCAGTTTGGTGTCCATCAGTTCCCGCAGACTCGACCAAAACTTCCCCATAAATCGGGTGTCTCGATCAGATACAATGGAAGTGGGTAATCCAAAATGAATGCATACATGTTCAAAGAACAATTTTTCAGTCCATTCAGTTGTAATCTGTTTATTACAAGGTATCAAAATACACATTTTGTCGAACCTATCCACAACAACATATAGATAATCATGACCTTTCCTAGATTTAGGCAGTCCTCCAACAAAATCCATGGAAACACTTTCCCAAAGGTGATAAGGAACTGGCAATGGAGTGTACAAGCCTAGTTTTCTGTTACTGGGCTTACTTTTAGCACACATAGCACACCCTCTTACATATCTAGAAACTGTCTCATTTATTTTTGGCCAATAGTAGAACCTTTGCAGCTGTGCAACTGTTTTACTTACCCCAAAGTGACCTAATATCAGAGAAGTGTGTGCTTCCCTAATTATCTTTATCCTCTCAATTTGTGAAATGCAGAGTTTCCCACAATGATATAAGAGTCGGTCCTTCACATGATAGTCCAATCCTTCTACTCTTTTGCCTCAACTCAAAGTTACATATACATCTTTAAAATCCATATCCTGAGCATGTTGTTCAATGTAGCTTTCATGTAGCACAGAATTATGCTTAAGTATGGTAGATGCATTTATAATGGGTCTAGATAACATGTCTGCAACCTTGTTATGTATTCCCTTTTTATATCTGATGACTAAATGAAACTGTTGTATAAAACCCATCCATATGTAATGTCTTGATTGTTGCAACGTAGTTTGGGAGTGTAGATATTGAAGTGGTTGATGATCAGTATGTATTATTGTCTCTTTGCCCATTAAGTAATGTTTCCATTTTTTCACACTCTGAACTAATGCATACAATTCTTTATCATATGTATGATAGTTAACTACTGCAAGATTAAAAGTCTCATAATGATATCATATAAGTTTACCATGATGTGTCAACACTGCTCATCAGTTTGGATCTCAAATAGTCTTTATAGATCTGGCAGTGCTAGTACAGCTGTTGTACTAATCTTTTCTTTCAAGGTGCCGAAGGCTTTCTGATGTTTGCCTCCCCACTGAAACACCTTATTCCATCCTGTTAAAGGATGTAAGGGAGCTATAATTGAGGAAAAGTTAGAAATGAACTTCCTCCAATATTGTGCTGCTCCTAAGAAGCTTCTCACTTCGGTAGCAGACTTGGGTTTAGGTCAGTTCACAATGACTGCCACTTTAGAGGGATCTATTCTCAATTCACCTCCCCCTACTATATGACCCAAGTAGTTTAGAGATGTTTTGCCAAATTCACATTTTGAGAGTTTAACATAAAGTTTTTCTCTTTTCAAAACATCTAATGTCTGCTTAACATGCTTTAAATGTTCTTCCCACGTTTTACTAAAAATCAAAATGTCATCCAAGTACACAATAACAAAATCATCAAGAAAAGGTCTAAGTACATCATTCATTAATCTCGTGAAAGTAGCAGGAGCATTAGTTAAGCCAAAAAGCATAACCAGCCATTCATACAATCTCTGCTTTGTTTTGAAAGCAGTCTTCCATGCATCTTGCTCTGCAACCCTGACCTAATGGTATCCACTATGCAAATCCAACTTGGTGAAATAAACAGCTTCCTTCAATTGATCTAGAAGATCATCTATGCAAGGAAGGGGACAAAGATTTTTTATTGTTATCTTATTCAGTGCTCAGTAGTCAATACACATTCTCCATGAGCCATCTTTCTTTCTCACCAAAATGATTGGTGACCCACATGGTGATGTGCTAGGCCTGATGAACCCTTTCTCGAGCAACTCCTGCACCTGCTTCTTGATTTCAGCATTGTCTAAAGCAGACAACCCGTACATCCCAATGTTAGGCAATGGAACATCCTGCTGCAAAATAATATCATGTACTATTCCCTTTCTGGGTGGCAGACCTTTAGGTTCTTGAAATAAAACATCATACTCTGAAACAACCTTTTCTATATCATCTTGTTGTTCAACATTACAGCCCTCAAATACATTGGTTTTATCAGGTTTCTTTTCCTTTACAACCATCAGTAAGAATTGTTTGCATGAATTTATCATTATTTTCATCTGCCCTGAGTTTATGAGAGTATAATTATTCTTGAGCTTGTGAGCTCTTACAAAGTGTTCGATTCCATCTTTAACAAGTAGATACTTGTTCTCAGCTCTATAGAAAATAGCCTTTCTATCATACAAGTAAGGACTTCCTAAAACAATTCCACATATATCGAAAGGAATTATATCTAACTCAACCTCATCTACAAATGTTGTCCCAAAAGAAAATTTGAGTTTGCACTGTCTAGTCACTTGTAGTTGTGCTTTATCATTCAACCATCCTAATGGGTATGGTTTCTTATGAGGTGTAGTTGCTAATCCCAATTTCTTTACAATTGCTTCAGAAATTAGACTTACTTGTGAGCCACTATCAAACAAAGTATCAATCTTTTGATTTTTGGAAATAACTCGAATATGGAAAAGCTCATGTCTTTTTCTCTCATTTTCTTCATCAATAACATATTGATCAGAATTACTAGTAGATGCTTCAGAATTCTTACCTTTTATACCTATGGTTGTAATAGTTGTTTCATCTCCTGAGTCTGACCCCAAATCTTTCTAAATAGCTACAGCAGTCTTCTTCTTCTTGCCCTCGGACTTCTCAGGTCTCAACTCTGGATGCAGAATCCAACAATGTTAATCATCGTGCCCATCCTTTTTACAGTGAGTGCATGAAGCTTTGCTTTTCTGTGTAGTGTTAGCCTTCCTTGCTTTCCACTTCTACTTTCTTTTCTCCTTGCTCTTGCTTACAGTGGGTTGGGATGGTCCCCCAACTTCTGGATTTCCATTTTTCCCTCTAACTTCTAGATGAGTAGCTTGTATAGATACCTCATCTATACTAGCGGGATTAAAGATGAGGATGGTATGCCTCATGTAGCTGTGTAGACCCCCAATGTACTTCAAAAGAGTCTCTAGTGAGTCTATACCCAACATCAATGCTCTCTTTCTAAATTCTTGAGTATACCCTTTCACACTTTGCCCTTTCAACTATCGAAGAGTTTGCCAACTCATCATGGCTTGTTGCATGTAGGCCAATGGATAGAACTGCATTTTGATTGCAGAAACAAATTCACTCGAGACAAAGATAGTCTTACCATGTCTTTTCATATCAGCTTGGGTTCTGCCTTCCCACCAAACCAAGGCAGTGCCTCCTAGGCGTAGGCTTGCCATCTAAATCTTACTCTTGTCTGAGTCTATATTATGTACCCTGCAATACACATCAATTTGTCTAATCCAATTGTCCAACTTTTCAGCATTTAGCTCTCCATCATATATAGAAAAATCAAATTTAACATCTAGCTTGATCAAAGATGCTTTCTTATTATGCACAGGGCTATTAGGAGGCGTGAGAAAGCTTTACTCTTTCCCTTTTCCTTTGGAGTGGTCATGGAAATGAGACTCATCTTCTTCTTTATCTTGTTTAGAACCTGAGGAGTCTTCAACCTTATGCTTTCTAAAGTTCCTATACATTTCTTCTACCATAGAATTTATAGCTAGGAAACTTTCTATGAATTGAGGGTCTGGCCCCATAAAAAATTCCTTTGACATTGTCTTCCAAGGATATACTCTCCCAATTTCAAGATTATTTTCCACCAACTCTCCTTCTCCTAATTTGGGCTTTGATCTAGAGAGCATTCAACAGTTAAACCAACACAAGCTTGTCTAACCTTACGGCCTAAAGCTCTGATACCACTTGATTTGATAATCACCCTATGAGTGACATTAGTTAAAGATTTGTTGATTAAAGGTATTACAGACTCATGTACTGGTGTGTGTTTTGTGTTATTTAAGCAACGGATCGATCAGATTACCAATACACAGACATTTAAATGGAAAGACAGCAGAGAAATACAGTAAGCAATACAAGAACACAAGAAATTAATAAGGAGTTCACCCTATTCTCTAGGGCTATATCTCTGATCCAACTCTTAGTGTTGGTCTTGTTTTGTTGTGTCTTAAGCAGAGAATTACAATGCAGGAGCTCAATATGAGTCACCTAAAACAGATTTGCTTGGCAGGGTGGTTCTTGGATTCCCCAAGCCACTAAAGTGCACAAACTCGGTTTGCCTACCAGATCTGTGACCTTCTGGTCTACAATGGAGAGAGCCCAGTATAGTGCTCAGTCCGAACAGATCCTCTCTGGGATGGGTTGAATCTCTCAAGCTCTCTGGTGCTCGACGCTACCTTTGGTCAGCTCGACCCTCTATCCTCTTTTTTCTTTTGCTTCACTGTCTTCTTCTCTGTGTTCCATCCTCCTCTTGGGATTCTGGTCTCTCTATCTCTCGAGATTCTCTGTCCCTCTCTGTCTCTGTGTGTCTATTTTGTCCCTATTCATGGATTTGAAGTCATTCATTCCCATGCATGTTCGGTTCCTCTTCCACCTCCATCGAATCGTCTTCTGCAGCTGCGCTTGGAGTTCCCTAGCTCGGCGTCATCATCAGCTCACAAGGAGTGGCCACATGTCCTCCTGTAACTCAAGCCAGCCTGCTTCGTCGATTGAATTCTTCAGCTACATCGTGGAGTGAGTCTTTCTCCACCGTGGCAGTCAAACGGACCTCAAATATTTACAAATCGCGGCTTAATCCCTCGTCGATTCCACTTCTCCATCGGGCGTGATCTCAGCTGTCCAATCTGGGTCCCCCAGATCCAACGTCGTTCGCTCATTTCGCGCGGTTGACTTGCTCGACCATTAGCGCGCGATGAGCGGCAGTTTTCTCTCACCTTCACTTACCACGCGTCGATCGTTGAGTGGGATCGCTCCGCTTTCATCCAAAACCGCTTACCATTTGAGGGTGCCCCGATCAATACCATCGGTTTCCAGAGTGCGGGTCCCACCTTGTCCTTTAGCATTTTAGCCTTTTGTCTCGCGGTTCTCCGGCTCCCCACACGACCGAGTGCTCAGGGCTTCCCCATTTCAAGCCTGTTCGCCCAACTAAGTGCTAATCGCGCATCAAAATCCACCTTTGTTTCCCGATCCGGGCCTCCCAAGGGCTAATTCGGTCTCCCGCATAGTCTCCATGGGCCTCGGTTAGCATGCTTTGACCAAGGTCCTCGTCATTCCACGATGGCTGCCATTATCACTGGTTCAAGGTGTTTTTTATCGTTGTTTTGGAATTTCTTTGATGTTCGTCCCGACCTGATATAGTCATAGCTCCTTTGACAGTTCTTTACGGATCCAATTCGGGTTAGCCCATCCCATTATTACATTATTCCCTTGGGTACCTCCATCTGTACCCCATACTATCCCCCCTAGGTATACTACATTCCACCCCCCTTAAACATGTTTTGTCCCCGAAACATAAGAACACAAATAATAAGATCTACTCAAAAGAGTAGTCCACTGGTACCATGCATGTGCATCTAGCCATCCAAGAGAAAGGTGAACCCTCGATCTAGTTGGTGCCTCACTCGCTTGAGATGGAATTTGACCCTGGCGGCTCTTCTTTTTCGATGTGTTGTGGGTGGATCTTCGCCCCTCTCTATCTGTCATGCAGGGGTTGTTGTCCTTGTGGCTAATTTGTTGCCATCATGTTGGTTGTTTTCTTGCGGGGTGATGTGGGTGGTGATATGCTGAAGTTTTAACCAACAGTGTATTTTTCTTTAATTCACCACCTAATGGAGCCTGATTAGTATCTAGTACATGTTGTGGCGCCTGTTGTTGTTGCTTATCTTCCAATATTACTTCAACCACGGATTCCTCATCTGATGTATCAGTACCTGTAACATTTTTTGCTTCAGCCTCTTTGGACTCTACCTGTTTTTCTGGTACCTGGTTTGATGTTTGTGTTTGGTTGTCGATCATTAAAGGCTCATCATCTAATGTGTCAGTGTCATTAGATATTTGTGCTTCTGCCTCCATAGTCTCTTCTTGGGTCTTAATGGAAAGATCCTGCAATGTAATTTTCTTCTTTTTATACCAGAGCTTCAGGAATTTCTTTTGCACATTAATATTGATAGTACCAACATATTCCATCCAAGGATATCCCAAAATAACATCCACATTAGCCATATCTGAAGCATAAAAATCAGAATGCAATACATACTTATGCATAGAAATCTTCAAATCTTTATAAACTTGCACCTCCTCATTATTAACATATGTGTGCTCCATTTGTTTAGCAAGGACTTCCAATCTTTTAGCTAAAAGAACATTAATAAAATTATACTTGCAACTAGGATTGATAGACACAACGATCTTCTCATTTTGAATACATACATGAATTTGTAATAAGGAGATACCATCAGAAAATAGCCCCTTATGAGTCTCATTCACCTGTTTTCTAGCATGAGACCATTTTTCTAAAAGGATTTCTTCTAGTTTTTCACGAGGAAGTCGCTGCACTGAATTGTCAAGTGAGTACCACCATTTAGTAGCCTCATATTTTATATTAAATAGTAGGCAACTTGCCCAAAATTGTTTGCGTTGAGACTTGTGATATTTTATAAATTCTTAATAGTAAGACCCTTATTGTTCCCTGTAAAAAATTCCTTGCTAGAAACCATGAAGAGGGTTCTGAAAAAAATTCATTTACTTGGCGAAAATTTGAAATGGCCACAGTTCAATCAATATTGCTCGGAATCCTTATTATGACCTATTTTCGGAAATGGAACAGCCATTCTGCATCTTCCAACATGATAGAAATCCTGATCTAAGCACTTTTGAATGTCAGATTCGTGCTACAATTGTCCGTCGTCACAAAAAAAATCTAAAAAAAATAAAATATAAATAAAATATAAAATAAATAAAATATAAAATAAAAAAATAAAATAAAAAAAAATAAAATATAAAATAAAAAAATAAAATATAAAATAAAAATATAAAATAAAATAAAATAAAAAATAAAAAATAAAATAAAAAAATAAAAATAAAAAATAAAAAATAAAATAAAAAAATAAAAAATAAAATAAAAAAATAAAAATAAAAAATAAAAAATAAAAAAAAAAATAAAAATAAATATATATATATATATATATATATATATATATATATATATATATATATAAAATAAAAAATCAGCGATATCTCCCTCATCCGAACTCCGATTCGGCCGATTGTTTTTTGAAATTTGTTAATTTTCAAGAGGATTTCAGATCTGTAATTATTTTCTCAAAATTCCCCACAAAAATTAACTGGAGATCCACCATCCACAAATTTTTGTCAAAAAATTTCTTCAACACATTTGATTTTTAAATCAGCGATATCTCCCTCATCCGGACTCCGATTCGGCCGCTTTTTTTTAAATTAGGTATTTTTTCTCAAAGAACCCAGATCTGCAATTTTTTTCTTCAAATTTTGCACCAGAATTTACATATCTAATTTGCAAACGTGTCGCCCCAAAAAATTCCTGCAATAATTAAAAAAATAAAAAATAAAAAGAATTCTCCGCTTTGCCAAAGAAAGTGCTCTGATACGACTTGTAATAGCTCTGACCCAAAAAGATATGAAATTAACAATATGCCTAGAAATAACAATATGTGAATATAGAAATGTCTCACTTTATTAATCAAAACCCTTGAGATAGGGTAACACCATACAATCACTCCTTAAGGAAGGAGAACACGCCACAAGCCATATGCTTGCCAGTACAATATTCATTGACACCTATCAATGGAGAGTCTCTAGCCTCTATATAGGATTCATACATACAATACCATGAGTCATTACCATGGTTCTCTCAATACCATACATCTAATACCATGGGCTTATCACATTATTGCTAACTACTTGTGGCCTCTTACATGATGCGGGTTAACCACTTTATTTATTAACTATGGCCCATCCTATTATTACATTATTCCCGTAGGTACCTCCCTCTAAGCCCATAATATCCCCTCTAGGTATACTACATTTTCCCTAGCTGAGTGCCTACATCTTGTGTCTCTTATTCTTGTGATATTCATACACATAATTTGGTAATTTCTTGATGAAAGATAAACTAATTAACACGTAAAGGAAGCTAAAATAATTCATAAGTAATTATCAAGAAAGAGGAATCAAACCCGAAAGCATACTAATATTGATTTCTCAAGATGGTATCAAGACTAAGGTCGAAGAAGGTTGGATATCACTTTTTTGGCTTGGAAGAAAATGTTACTCCCTCTATGAAAAATTAATTGAAGACAGGATTCAATATCATAAGAATTGCACGAAGCTAGATTGGAAGGATCATCTACAACCTATATAGGAAATTCAAAATCAAAGGATACTTGGCTACACTTATAGTGGACCTAAGAGACAACAACAATTACGAAGTCAAGGGCCTTGGATCTACATCATTGAAGCTAGAAAATGGAGCCAAACTACATCTCAACAATATGGTCTATGTTCCAGATTTGAAAAATAATTTATTTTCGATTTCTTGTTTAGAAGATAAAGGAGATAGGGTTGTCGTTGTAGATGGTAAAGCTCTAGTTTGGGGAAATATTCAAGCATTGATAAGGCAAAATTTATTGGAGTTCATGAAGGAATACTATATAGAGTTATAACACCATCTCCTCAAGCCCTAGTGTTTGGTCAATTTAGTGAAGTCTAAATTGCAACTTTTAAATGTCAACCCGGGGCTCGTAAGCTGATGAAGTGAGGTGTACTATATGTACTTAGGTAACTGTTTTCTTAATCTTTTGTCATTTTTAGCTTTTTTAAGTTTGTTTTCAAATGTATCTTTCCTACTGTGATGTGATGGAAATGGAATAAAGCAAGTGAAATGTGGATGATTGTGGTAATCTCTAAATGATTTCTCAAAGCTTAAAAAGTATTCTACAAGAAAGCTTGAACAACAACTGCAATCAAAATCAACTCTTAAAGGAAAATGAAGACATCAAATAAAAGGACTAATGACATCGGCCCAGTATCTCTGCTGCTGCATGAAAATGAAAATGAAATCTATATTAAATCCAACTAAAAGTAAAAACAATTATCTCACACTATTTCAACCCTTCAACTCAATCTTCTCTATGAAAAGATATCATGAAATGTTAATCAATGTGAAATTGAAGTGAAACTACATAAAAGAGACTAGTCACAAATACTTTAACTTCTTGCCTTTCAGCTGAATTTATCATGTGAGAAACAGTTAGGAATAAGTCAAGTAATGTGAGTTCTAAAGCAAACTAAATCAAGCTATGCTAAGTGATATTTTGGCTCCCAATAAAGATATTTGATTATGAAAAAGGAACCATCAATAGATGAACAACTTGATATCTAAGAGCAGAAAGTAAATATGCAAATTAAAGGAATGACAATAAGGAAAATCAAAGCTGCAAAACAACGAAGGTCAACAACATAGACAAGATGATCACGCATGTCACTAGTTATGAAAAGAAAAGAAATGAAAATTGTCCCGGGCACACCTAAGAAACCTGCATAACACACTGATCAGTCATGAACATAAAAGTGCAGAAATGTAAATCAGCAGAAATCAAAGTTTATGTACAGCTATTATACATGTTGAAAACGCAGCAATTTAAAAGACATCTGTACAGCTATTATACATGAAATCAGAAAAAGAAATGCAAGAAATTAAAGATTACTATACAGGACTTCAGCAAACAGGGGCCCTCTGCCTACTTCAGCCGATTCAATGAGCAAATATACGCTTAGATGTAAAACAGTCTTCTCATGTATTAAACATCAAAATGTCAAGTACAGTGGGGAGTTCAAACAAAATGATTACAACAACGACTAACTCTACAGCGTTCAAGGACGCTTTATTTATAAGGAGAAAAGCAAACTACTTTAACGAGATCTATGCTATTCAACCAGCTGTTTAAAAACACGTGAATCCTCTGCGTCCCCGGATCTAGGTAACTGTCATCATGTTCATTAAATCCGGAGAGTATGGCTGTTGGATTCGTGCTTCTAGATTGTCTCTGTGGCTAAGGATGATGCCACCTAGCTTCACGTGCCCAAAAACAGAGCAACGCAGAGCCGTGCCACCGCTGAACACCTCCGTTGACCAGTATTTGCCTCCTCGTTGACCGCAGGCTTTTATGGCTGTTCTGAGAGATCTAGAGGGACACGTACCATGTCCTTGACCCCTGGAACTTGCCCATGTGGCTCATCTTCTCTGAGGACACCTGTAACATATCGTTTAATAAAACAGCTGCAGAATCCGGTGCTGGCTGCAGAAACCTGGATCAGCTACAGAAACCTGTGTTGGCTGCGGAAACGCAGCACACTGAACCAAAATTCTAAACCAAACAACAGTCATTAGCAGAGTTATAAAACCATGTAAAAAGTCCTAAAATACAATGATTTAATCAACTTGGTGGATGAAATGAGTGGGAAAAGGAAGCTGAGAGGTGTATGGGAAGGTACAGGTTCAAGGCTCTACATACCCCTACTGTGAAGATGTTGCATGTCCTCATGCAACCAAAACTTAGTTCTTTTCCTCAATCCATGTGCTCTGATGCTTCTGCAAGAAAATCCATCCTTCTTTTCTTTCTCCTTGATGCCAAAATGGTCCTTGGTTTCTTGACTAGACATCTGAACTTCAAGTTAATCAGTGCCCTGCTCAGCTTCTTGCACTTTTTCTTCAGCTTCCTATTCTTCTTTTGCCACAGTCATAAGTGAAGCATGGTATTGTCATGGAAAATCTTGTCCACTTTACTTTGCTCTTTCAATGCTTCATTCTCTTGTTTAATATGCCTATTCAGGACTTCCAACTCAAATACTTCCTGTTTTAGAGAATGCACCTGTGCATCAAGTGGCAATATAGTGCTTGGTCCTGCAACTGATTGCTCCAAGGACTCTAAATAGTTATATGCTTCTTGCTGGGCGGAATCTACCTCAGGTGTTTTTCTTGGCCTGAACTCAAATTCCGGTGAAGGAGGACTGTTTTCCCTTTCTGGCCGAAAAGGACTTTCCTCACGTGGAGGAGTTGACTCAATGTGAGGCTGAGTTGGAGGTGTTTCCTCACCTAAATTAATGAAGTGTGATTGTTTTCCTTTGGTCACTTCCTTCTTTTCTTTGAGCCTACTGCTTCTTCTCACATATGGACTAGTGCTCTCTTTCTGGGCACTCTGTTTTTCTTTTTGTTTTCTCTTTTCAGTGGCAGCAGCATGAAGATATGCTAATCTATCGGCCAGAGTTTGAGACTCTTCTTCTACAGATGGTTCAGGGGATGGATATGTCTCTTGAACAGTTATTTTTCCTTTATCCTTCTTCTGCTTCTTATTTCTAGCTCCCTCCCCTTCTTTCTCCTGAACAGTTTCCTGAGTGTCTACTGTAGGAAGGTCCTGGGCTGTAACATTTCTTTCTCTCCTCCTACTCCTTTTTGGGATTTTTGGAGAACTGCTGGCGGAGGCTTCAGTTACTTCTTGGAAGTGATTTCTGATTAAAAACTTTTCCCAGGTATCATTATTATTTTTCAATTGATCCTCAATGAGAATTCTGATGAGCCCATGATGGTAAAGGTGGGATTCAATATGGCCTACATGTTTCTGGACAGTGGAGCTCATTTTTTTCAGGCTTGCTAACAGGAAGTAAGGTAAGTTAAGGGTATGGCCTTCTATGAAATTCATCATAATCCTTGCATGAAACATGTACATGGTGCCGAAACGGCCCTCGCATGTAATAAACTTCTGAACAAGCAATAATAGTGTAGACCATTCTTCTTTGATTACATGCACAGGAATACCTTTAGTAAATATAGAAGTGTCCATACCTGGATTTTTAAGCATGACTTTCCATCCCTGATCATCCAGACTTCTGTTTTTAAACCATCTGTCTCCCTCTTGTGGTAAACTGGTTGTTGCTGCTATGGTGGCCTCTGTTATTGTAAATTTCAAATCCCCTACCTCCACTACGTGTCCATTAAAGGACCAAGCGAAGGTTTTAGTGACTTCCTTATTATAACCTCTGAACTTTTGAATAAACTTCAGCCACTTTGTTTTCTTCAATGATTCTTTCGTTTGCGGATACCCCTCCAGGTATTTTGGGCCCTCAGGTTCGGCTCTGAGTAACTTTCCCATTCTCGGCTTTCAACCCCGACTGAAAATTTTACTGTGTGTGGTCGTTCAAAGGAAAAATGAGCTGATTACGGGATTCTTGAGGTAAGTGGAGTGGCCATAGTCGAAATGCAAAGCGTATGCAGTGACTGTAATCAAGGTTTAGAGCAAAGCTATGGAGGTTGCAGCGGAAATGGAGAGCAGAGAATGATATGAGCACGAGGTAAACAACAGTCACGGGTTTAGCATCAAATGCATGCGGGAGTGGAGTGATAAATGGGCAGTATAACGGCTGAGTCCTTTCAAATCGGTTGGCTTACGCCACGTCTCAACATTGGCTGCGGAAGTTATGGTGGAGGAGAGCCGTAGTACAGTAGGTCACTTCTTCTACGTACAACCAATAAATGAAAGAGCAGCCCCATTTCGAGTTTGAATTAATAGTGATTATGGAACCGTTAGAAAGGAATGAGGTGGATGGATTATCATTGTGGAAGAGGAGTGATATGGATCTTGCCGTATCAAATCATTGTATTTAGTGGAATTTCCATGATCTAATAACTATGCATACAATGACACTAAATTGTTATTTGGTATAGATTTTGATCATACCTTTGGAAGTTTGCCATTTGTTGATTAAGGCTTCTGACCCATTATTGCTTTTTGATCTTGCAGGTGCCTCATATCTTTGCTGCCTTTGGTGATGATGATGCTAACCTTTGACTGTGATTTTCTTTTGAAAACAGAGTGCTGCTGTAGAGACAGAGTGATGCTGGCTGCGGAATCATTTCGAGCTGCGGAAACTAGTGCGAGCTGCGGAAACTGAGACAACACCCCTTTAACTGCACAAATATAGTTAGAAAAACAACTAACTGAATGAAATAGTCCTAAGAAGGACTTTTATTGATGGAATGGAATGAAATGGAAATGGAATGGAGTGAAGTGGAATGGAGATGAAGATGAGATGGAGGTGAAGATGGAAATGACAGGTGAGGTGAAGTGAAGATGGAAAGAGAAAGAGATTTTTTTTTTTTTGGAAAATATAGAGTGTCAGGTGTCCCTGATTTTCACTCCATATTTTCTGTATAAGACCGCCAATCTGGGATTGGTTTTCAGGCTTATACACATTTTTTTTCTTTTTTCTTTTTTCTTTTTCTTTCTCTTTTTTTTTTTTTTTAATTCAGAAAGAAACAAAGACTAGGCTGATGGAGGAGAAGAATTCTTCTCCACCCGCCTCATTGCAGAATTCTCTTGAAACATTTTGACAAAGTCCTCTTTTGAGAGTGGCTTATGATAAATTTTCAATCGGTGGCTATTCACAATGAGAGGAGTTTGAAACTCATCAATAGTCTTGATTCGAACTGATCCATTGCTAAAGACTTCATCAATCTCATATGGCCCAAGCCAATGAGTTTGAAATTTTCCTTTGAAGTCTTTAAACTTTGAATCAAACAGTAACGCCCAATCTCCCTTTTGAAACTTCTTCCCTTTGATATATTTGTCATGCCACTTAGTTCTTTGGTGCTGAACTAGATCGGTCCTTAAAATTGCATCTTGTCTTATTTCATCTAACTCATTCAGCTGCTCCATTCTGTGCTTTTGGGCTTCTGATAGACTCATCCCCAACTGAACTGCCATCTTGAAGGTCTTGACTTGGAACTCAATGGGGAGCAAGACTTATTTCCCATAAACAAGTTCATAGGGAGAATGTCCTGTTGTGTTCCTCCATGTAGTTCTATAGGCCCATAAGGCTTCAGGAAGCCTTTCTGCCCAATCTCTTCTATGAAGATGAACAGTCTTGGTGATGATGCTCTCAAGAACTTTGTTTGTGGATTCCACTTGACCATTTGCTTGCGGATGGTATGGAGTAGATTTTCTGTGCTTGATTTTGTATTCTTCCATCAGCTTCTCCATCAAAATAGATGTAAATTGACTTCCCTGATCTGTCACAATTTCTCTTGGGACACCAAAACGAGTAAAAATATTCTCAACAAGAAATTGAACAACTGAATTTTCAGTGGCAGAAGGCAATGCCTTGGCTTCTACCCATTTAGTAACATAATCAGTGCAAACCAATATATACTTCTTTTGTCTAGATGGTGGATTAATAGGTCCAATGAAATCTAAAGCCCATTTTTCAAAGGGTTCGATGAGTACATGTGGCTGTAATGGCATTTCATTTGAAAGAGTTGGTCTCCCAACTCTTTGGCAGCTGTCACACCTTCTAACATATTGTTTTGCATCTTTGAAGAGAGAAGGCCAATAATATCCTAAAGAAAGGATTTTATAGGCCGTCCTCTTGTCAGCAAAGTGTCCACCGCACGGTTCATCATGACATGCCTTAAGGATGTCAGGCATTTCATCTTCCCGAACACATCTTCTGATCACACAATCTAGCCCTGTTTTGAACAATTCATTAGAAATCCATGAATACTTTGAACTCTCCTGAATGATTTTCCTTTTCTCATTAGGAAATAAGTGTGGAGGTAGCTTCCCTGTAACCAAATAGTTAGCAATATCTGCATACCAAGGAGTTTTAGCAGTTACTGCAAACAAATATTCATCTGGAAACTTATCCTCTACAGGAGAATCTTCGTTAGTATTTTGGATTCTAGACAAGAAATCAGCTACTGTATTTTGTTTTCCTGGTCTATCTAACACAGTAATATTGAATTCTTGTAAAAGTAAAAGCCATCTTGTAACTCTGCCATTAGTAACAGGTTTGTTCATGAGATATCTAATTGCAGAATGATCAGTATGGACAAAAGTTTCATAGCCAGTTATGTAATGTCTAAACTTGTTAATTGCATGCACAACAGCTAAGAACTCTTTTTCAGTCACAGTATAATTTAACTCAGTAGGAGTCAAATTTTTACTGGTGTAGTAAATGGCATAAGGAACTAAATCCTTTTGACCCAACACAGCTCCTAGAGCTGTATCTGAAGCATCTGTAGAAATATGGAAAGGAAGTTTCCAATTTGGCCCTCTCAGAATGGGTGCTTCAGATATTCTTGTTTTTAAAGTTTCAAATGCAGATTGACAGTCAGGATCCCAATTGAATTCACAGTATTTTGTAAGTAATTTGAAGAACGGAGATGCTATCTTGGTGAAGTTTTCAATAAATCTTCTATAATATCCAGTAAATCCAAGAAAACTTCTAACATCTTTTTGACAATTTGGAATAGGTAACTTGGAGATGAATTCAACTTTTGATCTATCAACTTTAATTCCATCTCCTGAAATATGATGTCCTAAAACAATCCCTTCAGTAAACATCATAAAACATTTTTCATGACTTAATGAAAGATTTGTTTCTTTACATCTTATAAGGGCTTTTTCCAAATTTTCTAATGCCTCTTCAAATGAATTACCATAGACTGTAAAATCATCCATATAGACCTCTACACAATCATGAATTAGATCAAAAAGATTCCTAGTACTGCCCTTTGAAATGTTGTGGGTGCATTACATAATCCAAAAGGAAGTACTCGGTAAGCAAAAGTTCCCCAAGGACAGGTAAATGTGGTCTTGTCCTGATCTTCAGGTGCTACCTGAATCTGATTGTAACCACTAAAACCATCCAAGAATGAGAAATAATTTTTGCCTGCTAAAGTATCTAATACTTGATCAATAAAGGGCAAAGGAAAGTGATCCTTCAAAGTTGCCTTGTTCAATTCCCTGTAATCAATGCAAACTCTCCATTTACCATTCTTTTTAGGTACTATAACCAAAGGGGAAACCCACCGGCTATCTGAAATGGGGTAAATGAAGTTTACATTAAGTAACTTTTGGAGCTCTTCTTTCACTATCTCCCTAAGGTTTGGATTCATCCTTCTTTGAGGTTGTCTGATTGGTCTATTGTTTTCCAAAATGTAGATGTGATGAATGCAAGTCTTAGGGTCAATACCTTCCATATCAGTATACTCCCATGCAAATGCAGTAGAATGTTTTTGTAAGATTTTGGTTAGCTCCCCCTGTTGTGATTTTTCCAAGTTTCTGTTGATATTCAATGTTTTTCCTGGAAAAATCTCAATGGCAGAACTACCAAACTCTTCCATAGAGAAAAGAGACATTTGTCTAGATGATAGACACTCAATATCAGAATCCAAATGAAATTGGGTGTGGTCATATTCTGAAGATGGTTCAAAGTTTTCTAATGTGTTCAGAATTTGACTATCTTCACTAATCTCAGAAATGGTAAAGACAGGTTGTATAGTATCTTCATCATCAACCCACTCATTATCTCCTATTTCTGTAATTGTTTTTGTTGGAGGATACAGATTGAACTTCTTTGTCGAATTACCATCAGAAATATACATATCCCCAGACCTACAACTTATGAAAGCATCAGCTGTGGCTAGCCAAGGTCTTCCTAAAATAAGAGGATGTCCTCCTAGATTACTCTTAGGAGTTAAAATCATGAAATCTACTGGATATTCCCAAGAATCTAAGGAGACTGGAATGTCTTCTAATACACCATCTGGTTTAATAATTGATCGATCTGCAAGTTGCAATAAAGTAGGTGTAAAAAGAAGATTAGGAAGTTTTAGCTGTTCCATAGTTTGTCTACTCATAATGTTAATAGCAGCCCCTAAATCAATCAAAGTATTTGGTATTTCTACCCCATTGATATGTGTTTTGACAATTGGATTACCAGGATCTACATATTTCTGCATAGTAATTTTTCCCATCATGATATCTGCAACTTTTCCTACCAGGTGGATCCTTCTGGTATCTCTTGGTTTCCTTCCTGGTCTTTTAAGGCTCAACTCCTTTATTGTTTTTGCTAGAATAGGAATTTCCTTAATGGCTTGTAACAAGGGAATCTTGATACAGATTCAAAATTCTTCAATTCATCTAGAAAATTATAGTCAGGCAACCAAATTTGTTTTTCCACTCCTTTGTCAATTTGTAATCTTTCAGGAAAAGGAGGTGTGGATAAAGATGCAGGTTGCTCAACTATGGGAGTTGTGGGGGTTAATTGTTTTTCTTTTTCTTTTTGAGTGTTTGGATTTTGAAGAGATGATTCAGAACCCTTATTGGCTTCAAGAGATTCTTCCTCAAAAATGCTTCGCTTTTGAGCATTTATAGAAGGATTATCTAAGACTCTCCCTGATCTGAGTTGTACTTCATTGAGAGGAATAATCATATAGGTAGGAAATTGTTGACCTTCCAACATGTAAGCATTTTGATGGTTTTTATTATTGAGGTTTGGCAATGGCTGAGAAGGAAGTTGATTTGACTTCTGTTGGAATGGAAGCAAGAGTTGAGAATTTGGATTCTGTTGAGAAGGTTGTTGTTGTTGTGGAAATGGCAATGATAGCTGTGGATTTTGATTTGGAAGTTGTGGAGCTTGTTGATTTTGAAAAGATGGAGGATACTGGTAAAATTGAGCAAATCTCCCATAAGGATTTTGCATACCTTGTACCCATGATTGAAAAGGATTTTGAGGTTGGGACCAAGGTTGTTGCCAAGGATTCCAATTTGGTGGGGGTTGAAAATTCATAGAGTTGCTAAACCCTTGATTTTGTTGCCCCTGCCAAGGTCTCCTTGCAACAAAACAGAGAGATTCGATTGTATTTGGATCTTCTTGAAAGACAGCTTTGAGCCCAGGGATTGAAGGACAATCCTTGGTCTCATGATTCTCTGAACAAATTACACATGTCTCTACAACTTTTGCATCCAAGGGACATTCCCTTAGAGCATGTTTCTTCCTACACTTTGGGCAAAAGATGGCCAAAGCCTCAGCTTCTGCTTTCTGCTTATTGTGAATCTTAAGAGTCTAGTTGCTCGCTAAGACTCCCTAAGATGTCAGTTTTAAATTCATCAAGCATATTGCCAATCTCAGCCCTACTTACTGATCCAGTTGCAGATTTGTTTGCTCTGATGAGAGAAGGATCTCTAGGCCCTTTTTGAGTTTTAGATTTCCCCCTTGAGAGATGGACACATAGTTCTGTTATATCATTGAGTGAAAGTTGAGATATATCTCCCTTCCCCATCATGTTCAAAATATCTATCCATTCATCTCTAATGGCTTTCAATAGAAGGGCTTTTAAGGTCTCCTCATCTAAGTTGTTCATTTTTGCTCTTTTCAATTTGTATTGAAATCTTTCAAGCAGATCCTCCAAATTTTCATCTTCTTTTTGCATCATTTTGAATACCTCATCCTTGTGATTGGTGGGCATACAATAGTCCAGGTACCTATCCAAAAATGTTTGTTTCATATCATTCCAAGACCTAATGGATTGAGTGAGTAATCCCATGAACCACTTCAAGGCTGCTCCTTTCAATGTTGAAGGGAACAGTTTGAGTTTTTGAGAGTCTTCCATATAATCATAAGTTCGACAAACGACTTCAAACTCAAATAGAAATGTTTCAGGGTCCTCATTCCTCATCCCATGGAAGTTTGGGAGGACATATGGTGAGATGTTTTTCATGGTGGCTCGGGAGTCCTCATCGACTATAGGAAATCCGAATGAGTTATCTCCATCCCTATTTCCCCCAATGTTACCTCTACCTCCTCCATTGTTTCCTCCTCCTCCTCCTCTACCTCTACCTCTACCAAATCCAGTTGCTCCTTCCTCTGTCATAGTAGTTTCCCTAGAGACTTCAGAGTCTTCTGGTTCTTCTACAAAGGGTGAATGAGAAGGAATTTCTCCCTCTTCTTCAGATGATTCTACTTCTTCAATTACAATTTGTCTCTCTGTAGAAGGAAGGAAAGGATCTCTTTCTGATTCAGATTCGATGGATGGTGTGGGAGAGTCAACTATTGCCTCTTGAATTCCAGGAATCCTAGGGCTAGGAGTGTAAGTTGGAGATGATGGAGGTGTCCCTTGTCTATTCCTTGAAGTAGATGGACTTGTAAAAATCGAACTCTTGGCTCTAGCTAAAAACCTTCCCCTAGAATCTCTTGCTCTATGCATGTCATTTTTTATTTTTCTTCAAGTCAGGGTAATAATTCTCTTTCTGATCTTCCAGGTCACTCTAGGTGCAAGAAGAGAGCATACTCAAGAAACTATTAAACCAATAACTTTCTCTTTTCTGATCCTCCAGATCACATTAAGTGCAAGAGGAGAGCATACTTTGAGAGGTTATTAATTTCCCTTCCTTGAAATTTTCTTGTTTTTTTTTTTTTTTAGAAATTGGCTACCTAATTTCACTTCCCCGGCAACGGCGCCAAAATGTTTGGTCAATTTAGTGAAGTCTAAATTGCAACTTTTAAATGTCAACCCGGGACTCGTAAGCTGATGAAGTGAGGTGTACTATATGTACTTAGGTAACTGTTTTCTTAATCTTTTGTC